>JALDNG010000006.1:6782500-7382500 GCA_024349245.1 Neodontobutis hainanensis
ATTATAATGAGTATGATAGCCATTGTTATGTGCAACAGTAACAACCAATGTAAAACTAATGTAAAATAAAGTTCTTCACTGATTCTTGGTTGCCTCTTTAGCAACATATAAACTGATTTCTATGTGTTGTAGTCAATCACTCACTAGTATTTCCATTCTCAGAAAACTGCATTGGTTTTGCTGTAAAATTCATAAGCAATCAATGCCTTGCTTCGGTAAATTCTACATGTAACTTTACACAGTATTTGTCAACGTGATCAATTTCCAACCATCACTGTTACCTCTGTTAGTATTGTGGTTTTCAAATGTCTTTATTTCTCATAGATGTGTAACTCATTATCTTCTATTGTCTGTGTAATTTTCCATCTTCCTCATGATAGACACGGGGCCCGGATCGATGGGTATGTCAAATGTCATGCCATTCCCAGCATGACCTACAACACTTTAATCACCCCATTGTTTACCCCCTTTGTCCTGACCAGTCTAACATGTCACCACATTTGTTCACCTTTTAAAAAATCCATTAGAAAATCAGGAGTTTATGCAAATGAAGGAGTCCGTGCTTTAGAATAACTGATGATTGCATGGATTTTTCACACACCCTGGGCGGGTAAATGTACGCCTAAGACTTAAACAACCCGACAAAGACAAATAGTGTGTCGTAAAGACTTCCTATTAGCGTTTCCCACAAGCATCACATTTCAAACAAGTCACTTCCCACTGCTGTGGAAGTAGAGCGACACCAACGCTGGATTACTGTCAGATTAACATTAGTTGTTTAAAGGATAGATGACTATTGCAGTATATTTATTATAGCACCTTGCTGGATAAGCTCATACATTCTGGGCTATGAAATGTAAATTGAGAAAAATAACATGTTTTACTTGACATAACGTCACCCTTTTAGTGCCGCATGTCTTTTAATCCTTCTTTGTAAGGGATCATTTTGTGGGATAAGACCAGTGTTGGAGCTACGCAATGGACTGTCTATGCGAAGTCAAGACCATTGGTTCCACTGCTGCTTTGGGGATTCTATAAGTGTTGGCAGGGAATTAGGAGACTCAGCAGAGAAAATGGGTGATCAAAATATGAACCGCTAAATTAAAGCTCAAACCGACAGTGTTAACTAGTGCATCAACCCTGGTCTCTTTTGCATCAGCACCTTATAACACAATTTGGTTCATTTGAATACTTTCTACAAGACTGCTTGTAGAATTGATTTGTCATATTTTTTTTTTTCAACGATCACGTCTTAACAACACCTTGTTTTCCTCTAGAGACTTGGATGGGTAATTTTTGCTGTGTTACTTCAGTGCATTCTCTCCACTCACCTTTATCTGTTTTCGATATTGTACAGCTATTCATCATTTGCTGCCTGCACTGAAATGTCACCAGAGAAAGCACCATTAAAGGGGAAATGGAGGTTGAATATGTCTCAGCTGAGGCTTCAAAATCAATATGTCTTTGAACAGATGGACTTATCAATAGACAGCGGCTGGAGCGAATCGGTAGTTTGGGCTGCCTTAGTCGGAAGTCACTCAGACAATTGAGGTTGTGTAAAGAGAACATAGTAGCAGAAAGCATAAATGCCAACCCTTGTTCTCTACCAATGACTGAAGTTGTTATGGTGTGTCAACAAACCTGGTTCTATTGTCTCTCCTGCCCTTTAGAGCTCAGTCTCAAGTAAAGGCTTAAGTCAATCAAACCCTTCTGTGAGCTATGATTGGCTGAGAGCTGCATAAAAAAGGCCCCTTAAATGTTAAAACAGATAGATTCACCTCCACATTGCTCTAGATAGACATAGGTGAGGAATAAAGAAGACTTTCACCTTGTGCATATTACACTTTTGAAAAAGTACATCATGGTATTATCTGACAAATATTGAACCATATGCTCTGCACCAGGTACTGTTCCATTTGTCAGAGCCACAAAAACAAAAAGAAATGAGAATAAAGTCAAAATGATAATGCCTCTGACCCTATGTATTACATTTATAATACAAAGATAAAATAGTACATAAAGCATAATACATCCAACATTTCAGATGAGCAGTATCCCAGGTTATAACGAATCTTTACCTGACTTGTTTTTTTTATTTTCAGTTCTGGCTCTTTACAGCTTACGTGATGACACCACATCCTGCTGCAATAGTGAATTAAAACCTCTGCAAAACATAGTTGTTATGTTACAATATGTATATTAGGTCTTTCATTTCATACATGGAAAGATCAAAGAAGGGCAATAATAAACTACAATTTTAAAAATGTTTTGCTGAAGCACTGTTTTGTCAACAGTGTGTTTTTCTCCAAATTATACTTTCATCTTTAATCTTGTCATTTCAACCTTATTTTTATAGGTAATATTTTATTATCTATTTATTGTTTTTCTTCAATAGCCTCTGCATTTTTTCCATCACGACACTGGTCACCCACCCACACCCATGTTCTGTACAGTGTTCAGCAGGAGACTGCATCCAGCTAAATGTCAAGGCTCTAAATTGATAAAAGGATGTCAGTTGTGGTCAAGTCTATCCAAGCAATGCACACCAAAGCTTGTTTCCTAGAGCCACTAGCCTTTTCTAAAAAGTTCACGAGGCTGAGTGCAATACACTTTTGCTCATTTAACATGCTCAAAGTGTAATTAATTTTTTAGTGCAACATGATGCTTACTGTAGAATACTCCTGCTCTTACTCAGATACTGTCCTGAGTCTATAAAATGCAGTAGCCGGCTGTGGTATAAAGCCGCAGGGAGCTGTCTGTTTATTGGTTGTGGTGATTGCAGCTGGATGTGCCTCGCCACATAAAGCTCAGTACTTTAGCTGGAGTGTAGCAGGAGCCAGCAGCAGCACAGCAAAAGCCTGGGAGTCAGTGCTGCAGTCTGCGTGGCACAACTGCATCAAATGACAGCCCACCTATTGTCCCAGCAGCCAGTCAAGGGAAAACAGGCAGACTGTGAGGGAAATTAGAACCGGATGAAAGATGGTGCTTTGTGGTTTAAAAACCCTGCTTACATACATTTTTGAAAAAAATGGATTAAAAAGGGAGAAAATGAGTGACATTTGTCTAAAATTACGGCATCACTTTTGCACAAAGACAGGCCATATGTATATATAAGTATTGGGTAGAAGAGCTGGTTTAAGCTCGCCTTGTGATAGTCTGTCATAAGTGCATTATAAGTGGTGTATATTTATCATAGTTTTTGAGCTCCTTGAAAAGGCAGAGGCTGGCAGCAAGTGCTCAGGAGAACTTTAGTTCTAGCTGAATAATAACACTCTTTCTTACCTTAATGCTTCCTAGAGGCTCATAAGGAAGGTGAGTAACAAGCGAGTTGCTTGCCAAACAAAAACAACTCCAAAAAGTCACCACTTTTTATATTCTATTCCTTGCATCTCTGTCAGTGGAGATACCATTCTTGCCTTGTTCTCTTACTACCCCATATGCACTGTGGTCATTCCCTTTGCATTGGAGTCTGACAATAGTAGTGCATCCTTCCCACATTTCCGTAGCGGGGTGGAGGAAAGATGAGCCCGTATCCTATTAAGTGCATGGATACAGGAGTCAGATACATCATCTCTTGTGACAAGTCAGGTTGCATGTCTTCATTGGCGGGATATGCCCCCAGCTCATGGCCGTGGAGAAGGTGCCTGATGAGGTCAGCACTTGGTGCCTGAGGTTTGACGTAGATTTAAGCAGTTAGAGGGGACTACTGGGGCTGTTCTGTCAAGATGATGAGCTGACTGTGTATTTTTTTTTTGTGTGTGTGTGTGTGAATTATCTTTGTAGGCAGCACACAGCGGCGGACACAAAACTCTTCTGTATGGACATGCCATCCTCTTGCGGCACTCCTTCAGCTCTATGGTAAGAAATCCCACAATCACTGCCAATGCATGCAATCGAAACAGGATTATGCCAGCAGCAGGATTATACATTAGCCCGTGACACTGGATATATGATAGGACGAGGTTGTTTGCAATGGGGCTGTAACACTTGTGACTTTGTGTTCCTCTGTGTGTGTGTGTGTGTCACAGTATCTGGCCTGTTTGAAGACATCGCGGTCACAGACAGATAAGCTGTCTTTTGATGTTGGCCTCCAGGAGGATTCAACAGGTGAAAGATTTGAGCTCTGTCTTTTTTTTCCACTGATTGCCCCCATCCTTTGTTCCGTGTCTTTTTTATTTATTTTTTTCCTTGTTTTCTCATTCATCTGACTCCCATCCCACACTTTATTTGTTCTTGAGTGCATTGTGTCTTCACAGAAGCTTGGTTAATATTCCCTGCAGAACTCTGAAGAAATACAGTGATGTTCTTTAGTCAGTGCTGATTACATCTCTCTGGCACATTTGATATGCTTGTTGTTGTATCCAGATAGCAGGACCCACTACTTATTATGCATTAGATAGCATTTATTCTCAGGGTGTTACCTTTATTAGTGCTGCTGCATGTCAAATGGAAACTCTAGGGGTGTTCAAGTCAGTATTCTGAGGTATATAAGTCACTAATTATTAGATGGTAACATTAATCAAATTGACGCTATCTCCTGAATGCTTCAGTGTTGTTCTTGTGCTCGGGCAACAAGACATCATTAGCTTAAAAAAACATTATACTGTACATGCAGTAAGTTCTGTGCTATGTCCAATAATGTTCTAAGTATTACAAAAGCTTCTTTTAACCCATCAAACATCATCAAGGATGGGCAAGAGGTGCGGAACTGAAATCTGCAATGTTCCCACCAGAAACTCATAGATCTAAACTGCAGTGTGTCTTTAGGTGAGGCATGTTGGTGGACCATCCACCCTGCGTCCAAGCAGAGATCAGAAGGAGAGAAGGTGCGCATTGGAGACGATCTAATCCTGGTCAGCGTGTCGTCAGAGCGATACCTGGTAAGTTTCTTTGGAATTTTATCCCTAATGCTGAGTCTTATATTTAGTTTTGTGTCTGTGCATAGCATTGAATAGGAGATTTTCCTGATTATCTCAATCCTGTTAACACCTGCTCCCATGAGCGCTCTCTAACAGGGGACATACTGTAAATCCTGTTAAATGCTAAAGGCAACAACTTTTTTTGATCAAACAGCGTTCGTTTGGACAATTGTGGTATGTTGACTTCTGCCAGTACATTTTAAATGATCCTCCTGTTATCATCCTTGTCACAGTCTGCTGCCATTAATCACCATTAATGATTATTATCTGCTACAGTAATGCTCTCTAAGTTTAGAGCTGCAGCTGATCTGTGGAACAGGGAACAGCAGCCAGTCAGTGCTTATCCAGCTGTAGCAGTTGGGCCCAGATGACCACTTTCGCCTTAAAGTCGCTAATGTCAATCTGTTGTATGGACACACAGCAGGGCAAGGGCACCTCAGGGGCTCCAGGGAAACATGTTGATAAGAATGCAGCTACAATTAAATGCGTCTAAAAGAGTCTAATACTGACGTGTACAGAACATTATCAACATTGTTACAGCATAAATGCCACACAGTCTGTGCATCAGTTTTATGGAGTCATCCACAATAACAATGTGTGAAAGTCTCAGTTTTAAATTTGGGTTGAGTGCTCTTATGGCTTATTAAATACATTTTTCTAATATTTATCTTTTCAATAGCACTTATCTATCTCCAATGGCAACATCCAAGTGGATGCTTCCTTCATGCAGACGCTGTGGAATGTCCACCCCATCTGCTCTGGGAGCAACATAGAGGAAGGTAGACCATTCATAAAGCATACACTCAATATACAAGCAACAATTATTTAGCATCATGCTTATCTTATTGCAAAGAACTGGGAATTACTGGGGATGTATTAAGTAAAATAATAATACAAATGTCAAGTTTTTAAGCTAACCTTAGTTGGTCTAAGTATGAACAAAAAATGCTTTGTTTTAAAATACTCAAAAGTGTCAAAAGTCAAAGTGAAAACAACCATGAAGTAAGAAAGGTAATGGCTGCAAATAAATCCCCTATGTTTTTTTAAATTTCATAGGCTACTTGCTGGGTGGTCATGTGATGCGATTGTTCCACGGACACGATGAGGTGGTGACCATCCCTGGGTCGGATCAGAGTGAGGAGGAACAAAGGTGTGAAAAACAGCAAGTGTCAAACAAATGAGATTACACTGCAACATTAGGGGTCACACTTTAGTCGAGCTGTATGTAGCTATTACAAACTGACCTGTGATCTTTGTATATAGTGCCCCCGCTCCAATAATATCCCTCTGACCGGCATGATCATCAGCTTTCTGGGGAGCTGAAATGACTGCAGATTTATTTTTAACCACATATAGCTGTTTAGTGCTATCTCAGTAAAGACAGGGCACAGAAAAAATGGCACAGCAGGCTTGAAGTGGGTCAAAACAGCAGGTAAGGTGCATACACACTTGGCCAAGTGCCAGTAGGTGTGTGTTCCTTCTGCATACCAAGTGCTTTGAACACACACAAACACACACACACATGGCTGCTATTTTTAGAACAGTGCACAGCAAAGAGGGGGCCAGGATTAGATTAGAGTTTTCAGCTTTGGCTTTTCTCCTGCTGTTGTCCTTGAAATTCCAAAGATGAAGCATGATCTATACAGGTCATAATTTTTTTCAGAGCAGATTAAACACATTGCACAGTGCCAGCAGACAGCATGATGAGCGATTTCTTATATCTTCCAACCCAGTCACCCATATCTCTGACAGACACTCTAGCAATGGGTTATCGGGACACACATGTCTCTGTTTGAAGGATGCGGAGCTGTTACGTGTGAAGTAAATACTGGCCATACCTCAGTGTCTTTGTGTTTATGTGTCTGAGCTGAATATCAGGCTGACAGATGAGAGCAGAGTGGTGAGATACTTGGGAGCCAGGATGAATGACCTTGACTGTATCTGGATGGCTAGATGTACTTGCACAGACATACCACCACTCATTCTTCTCTGGCATCCCCAGGATTGTCAACTATGAGACGGGTAAAGCAGGTGCCAAAGCCAGGTCCTTGTGGAGGCTGGAGCCACTCCGAATCAGGTGGGTTCTGTTTCCCATAAGTCTTTTCTTATCTGTTCCTTGTCTCAATATCTTCTTTCTATTGTTTCACCCACCTGTACCACCCTTCCTGTCAGTGCTTATAGCTAAACAGCACACATAATCTGGACTCTTAGAAGACTTATTTCTTCATTATTTGGATTTCGGCTGGAAATCCTGGAAACTGGAATGAAAACCCACACTACAGTGCATAAAATACTAATGTTAGTATATCTAAGGTTTACTGGTATTGGTATCTAGCCATCCCATTCTTATTTTATTCTCGCTGCATTTTAACCTGTCCTTTTAATTTCCTGAAAACTGAATAATTATTGAGATGTTTTTCAATCTTTGCTTTTTATCCAACACAGGCACATGGCACAGAAGATAATTAACAGCTAGGAGCAATGTTTAGATCAACTAATTAGTTTGTAATAGGCTTTGAGGGCTTAGGAAATTCTGTTCAGTGTTTGCATGTATTTATTTGTGCATGTCTGTCTCTGTATGACCTTGGCAGCTGGAGCGGGAGCCACATCCGTTGGGGACAGGCCTTCAGACTGCGACACCTCACCACAGGTCACTATTTGGCCCTTACAGAGGAGAAAGGGCTAGTGTTACAGGACCGAGAAAAGTCTGACACCAATGCCACAGCCTTCTGCTTTAGAGCCTCTAAGGTCAGTACAAACAGTGTAGATTCATGGGCAAAGGCAGAAGTGTGCCTTGACCTGACTTAAACATTACCCCTTTATAATCTGCAGGAAAGGGTTCCTTGCAACCGATATGCCCCTTTACTGTGTGTCAAAGACTTTAACAAGTACAAGTCACAAGCAAATTCTCAAGATCAATTTGATTGAATTTGGCTTCTCTAATTTATCTTGATTTAGTCCTAATAAGGCTTTCTAAATATGGATAATAATCTGAACCAATTACTGTGCACAGTTTTAGCAGCATTGGTTCAACTGGCAAAAGCAGGGTGTGTGAATCTTACACATCTGTCTTCATCCTTTGAAACATTTTTATCTTTTTTATGTGTCATACAACACAGACAAAACTAAACACAAAAGTTATGCTAGTACAAATCCATAAAATACATTAAAGCAGATTGTAAGTCTATACTTTATTTTTATTTATATTTACTCTAATCTCATACTCACATGCTTCAAGCATCTTTTAATGGCCTTTGTAAATGTAAAACATTGAATAATAACTAGATCAGTGACTATAGCTGATGTATATGTGACTGCATTTGTCATGTTGCATTTAAGTTAATTATGCTTTTTCCGAGCTCTTTTACTCAAAGACATAAAAGACTTCCGACAAGTGTCTGGGTGCTTTTAATAAGACCAAATCTCCAGGCCTTTTGTAGTAATGTGCAAGCATTTACACTGACAGCTTTGACAAGCTCATTCCCTTGCTTCCCTGTACAGGAGAAACTGGAACAGAGTCTCAAGCGGGACATCGAGGGCATGGGGGTGGCAGAGATTAAATACGGGGACTCTCTCTGCTTCATTATGCACGTGGCCACAGGACTCTGGCTTTCATACCAGGCACCTGATGTCAAATCTGCCCGTCTGGGTCCTCTCAAGAGACGGGTGTGTATAGACAAGCAGACACTTCTCTTTCTCAAGTTAGAATTTCAGGAGTGTGCAGAAAATAAACAAATGTGATGAATAAACAAATGCGATTCCTTGAAGCAGATAATTGTTTTTATGGTAATAAGCTGATTGATTGAGTGTATTAGTTCCACCGTCAGAAATCTTTTCCTCACATTTTAATTTTCACAATCCACTGGCAACAATTTTTATTTATTTCCTACATTTTTGTCTTTCTGTTATATTATTTGAAGGCATGCCTACATTCAGAAGGTCACATGGACGATGGGCTGACCCTGCAGCGTTGTCAACATGAGGAGTCCCGTGCTGCACGCATAATCCGCAACACCACCCTTCTTTTTAACCGATTTATTAGGTAAGGGACAGTAATAATAAACTCATAGTGTTGTGGTTATGCAGATGTGACAATTTAATCAGATTGCAGTGTAAATTAATCTCAGATCTTTTTAATGTGGTATGTGCTAATTGTTATGTCATCAGGCAAATTAATTGAAATGTGTTGAAAAAATGTAATGACTCTCCAACTGCCTAGAGTACCTCAAGAGATTTAGGTCAGAGGCTTGTGAGTTTTGACTAGACTGAGTGGGGTGCCAAAGCCTCAAATGGATCTGTCCACTTATGCATTTCAGTGGCTAACAAACCACAGCTGTACACACTAGTGGTTACAAAAAAACTCTGGAGGACATAAATAGATGCCACGTTTTCCACTTATTTGCTATCAAGTGGTTCACTGTCCTCTGGGTCCTATTCAGGGGCTCTCATGGTGGAAACATGTGAGAGTATGTCAGCCTCCCCCCGAGGCTATGACACATACATTTCCCCCACACCCCTACCCTCCCATGCTTACAACGCAAGCTATTTTTAGCAGGCCAGCGGAAATCAGCATTTCAACATGGATGAACCTGTGGGCTAAACATTTTCTTAGTCATCACCATCTGCACAGCGATCCAGTTATAGCATCTTTATAAATGTCCTTGTGCATATTTGTATGAATGGGTATATTTAGTCTGTAAAGTGTAAATGCTGAATTATTGGAGGCTGTATCATTTTCAACAAGCAGCTCTAACAATGACATTGTGTTCTCTTTTTTCTCTGTGCTGCCAGAGACCTGGATTGTCTAGGTGTTAAGAACAGGGCACTGGTGGTGCTGCCTGTTGAGGAGGTGCTTCAGACCTTGAATGACCTCATCACCTATTTCCAGCTCCCAAACGCTGAGCTGGAGCATGAGGAGAGGCAGATCAAGCTGCGCTCGCTAAAGAACAGGCAAAACCTATTCAAGCAGGAAGTGAGTTTTATTTTTATAGAGAGTTATATTTTTATAGATAAAAAAATGCACACTCTCCTATACTTTGAGAGAAGAAGCATAGTGGACCGTGCGATGGATCACTTGCTGATATACAAGCTTATGCAAGAGTGAGCGATGCCTTCAAGAAGTTTAGCTTTGATTGACTTCTGTTCAGGTTTTCTGTACAGTTGTAGTATTTGTAGTATTAGTAGTAACATCCGCAACTGACAGTTGCTACCTTTTACAACATCAACAGTGGGTGAAAATATGTAACATTTTATTGTTTCTATGAAGAATAATCCACATTGGGGGAATAAAATATGAACTGCACTGTCAAGATTCTGGGCCAATTTTAGTAAGTGACTGCTCATGTGAGCAAAACCAGTGGGGAAACCTTGAAAAGACAAAGTACTGTATGTGAAAGCCTAAAGCAATTGGATTCTATTGCTGTTTCAATGCCATCTTGTATTTGCAGTCATGCTTTTGAAGGTGTCAGCACTTTCGGCAATATAAGTTTTCCTGAGGAAGTTGACAAGTGCACTGAAGCTTTCTACTAAGCCTCCAGACCATAAATTGCCTTCATCAATTACAAAATGTCAACTTCCATAGTCCCTATGAAGTCTATTATATGAAAGAAGTGACACAGACATGACAGTGTGTCAAGGCATCCTAAAGCAATAGGAGAACATTGTATCAGTTTAACAATAAAATCACAGTTGTATGTATTGTACACCTGTATGTGTGTTTGATATTATAGGCCATGCTCATTCTGGTGTCCAACTGCATTGACCGTCTAAACTTGTACAACGGTGCGGCCCACTTTGGGGAGTGTGCCGGGGCTGAGGCAGGAGCAGCATGGAAAGATATTTTGAACCTGCTATATGAACTACTGGGTAAGAAATAATAATAAGAAATAATCAAATATTTGTACCGTTCATTCAAAAGACAACTGATATGTTTAATTAAACTGGTGCATGAAATATCATTTAGTGCTGAACCTGGTATTTAACTGTAGTTACTGTAGTATCCAAAATATAAAACTCTGAATGTAATTATGCAAAATTAAACACCAATGAAAACACCAGTGTATCAAAGATTGGACTAATCTTTGTTTTTCATTTAATAATTATTGATTGACATGTTTTGAATGTGTAGATTACACTAGGATTAAGAGTAGATGCCAATAGCATTTGTAAATTGGGTTCTCAATTATTTATTTAAAGTCATTGTATTCAAACTTCAACTTGTGTCCATTTCGTTTAACAGTCTAACAGTCTCACACATTTAATCTAAAATGTCCCCTGATGCTTTTGAGCCCATAAAAGCTTGCTTTTACTTTCTCCTGCTGTGCTATTTATGCTTCTATAGCTCAATATCTCTGCTGTTCCGAAATGCCTTTAACCTCTTGTTCTAGAAGCATATGCTGTGTCTGATATGGACATATCTCACTAAAACGACCTGGCAGCAGAAAATATCTTTGCTCTTCACATCCCTGCATACCCCTGCAGACATCTTGCTGTGACATAGAACAAAGAAAGCAGGAATAATTTCTTTTCTTGTCATGTTAGGATCAGTCACATTCTTAAAAAAAAAAAACTGACCAAATGCAACCATGACCTCTTACTCAGCCTGGCTCTGCCCCTCCAAGTCTGTTCTTCACAACTTCATCTATACTTATTTCACCCCACACTGGAATTAGTGTTCGAGCCACGTCTCCTTTTCTTTCTCTACACACCTGCCAGAGTTCAGCTCCAAGTGGATTTAAGATGCATTTTCCCAACTTCCCCATCTTCAAGAGGTGACCCTGCCTTTTTAGCTAGGACAGACTCTAAGTGGGTGTGTTTTATCTCATTCACTGTCGCTATTAATATGTATAAGAGCAGAATCCCTCCACCCTTGGTCTCTATTATGGTGTCCTCCTTGGCTTGACACCCATTTAGTTCAATACCTGCAGGCCTCCATTACTGCATTTTGGAGTTAAATGTATAAATTGGACTTCATCAAATGTTTGTTGTGTCTTACAGCGGCATTAATACGAGGGAACAGAAACAACTGCACACAGTTCTCCAATAACTTGGACTGGCTGGTTAGCAAGCTGGAAAGACTGGAGTCCTCTTCTGGTACGCTCATTATCCTGTCAAACACTGTGCCACTTGTGATACAGCATTGGGAGACACCTTGCATTCTGTCTGTTTTCCTTTGGTATCCATTCAACACTTCACAGACACTCCAGACTTTCAATGTGAAGGAACTATTTGAAGTCAGATATGTATGAAGCCTTTACCAAACAATACAAATATTATTACTAAGTAGAGAAATACCGCTTCTCGTTACTTGCCTACTGCCATTTTACACAAGTGACCAGAGCCAAAAACGGCAAGTGTAGGGCCCTAACAACAGCATGTTTTGTGCTCAGTTTGGTTTATTCTCATTCTTGTGTTAGACAAACAGTCATTGTATAAAATAGCTCAGTCATGCATTATAAATCTATAATGGGGAAAATGTTGACTTGCAAACAAAACAATACAAAAATTTGTACGTGTGAATTATGACATGCATTGGGGAAGAGTAGAGGTTAGGGTTGACAATAATGTTAACACCTAAATCTGTGGCTGCGTAGGTATCCTGGAGGTTCTGCATTGCATTTTAATTGAGAGCCCTGAGGCCCTTAATATCATCCAGAGAGGACACATCAAGTCTATCATAGCATTGCTTTACAAGCACGGACGCAACCACAAGGTGAGAGCCGAGCATTGGTAATTAAGTTGACATAATCATTAATGTCTAGTTCTGTAATTTTATGACTTAGAAGAATATGGGATTCTCAAGGGGATCTTTTATGTATTGAAATGCACATCACTAACCAAAGTTTTAGTCAAGCAGGAAACAACACTGCACCAAAAAAATCACCAAAATGGTTCACATTAATTTCCATAATTATTCCCTCTAGGTCTATTTTTCAGTTCTTCTAGTCTATAACCACTAATACAAACACCTATCCTTGACAGAACACTGCTGGGGTTTACCTGCACTTTGTCGCCATCATGAATCAATGGTTTATGTAAAATAAACCATTCAGTCAATTGGTGAGGGTCATAAATCAGTAACAAGCATACAATGGAACCTAAAGAGAAGGGCTAATGATATAGCACTGGGGCACAGACCTGTCACCTCTTTGGCTGAGCTTTCTGGCCTATTTAATTCAATGGCTTTGTTAAGGTGACATCAAAGAGTAGATTATTGGACATGTTTTTGCCCCAACAAGCATCTCTGGGTAATTATGCTGCAGTTGCATGAATAGAGCCTTTCCCAAGAGCAACACCCTGGACAGTGATTATGAGCAAGATAACAAGTCATTCTGAAAAGGTATACATTCATGCCCAGGGTATAAAGAAAGAATAGAGGTTGTTATGTAGTCATGTGTTAGCAGCTCTGTCATGATTGTTGTTTACTTTGCTCTCCTTTAGATTCTGGATGTACTCTGTTCCTTGTGTGTGTGTAATGGTGTAGCAGTGAGAACCAATCAGAACCTTATATGTGACCACTTGCTGCCCAAAAGAGATCTGCTGCTTCAGACTCAACTGGTCAATGACGTCCAAAGGTTAGGAAGCCAACATTATTAATAATAATAACGATAATGCATTATTTTTTGAATAGTCAGTTGACAACAATGTATATATGTTTTTTTTTCTTTTTGCTTGTAGAAATTGTCATTTTGTTGTACTGTACTGTAGAATGTTTTGAAGGTTGACTCTGTAGACATATTGACAATATGTTATCCCAGTGGGGCACAGGATGTCCAATAACTGGAAGGTTGGCGGTTAAATCCCCGCTCCCCCCAGTTCATACTGAAGCTTTGGCTACAGAGGTAGCTTACACAACCACAGTGTGAATGTGTGAGTGTGTGTATGAATGGAAACATGATGTATAGTGCTTTGAGTCCCCAGGAGTACAAAAAAGCACTTTGTATATATGCCATGCATGCCATGTGTAGATGTTATAGTACTTGCTGAAATGTGATTCCAGCTAGTAATGCCACATCCATGGACAGATCACCCACAAACTGAATACTTCATTCAGTAATTATGACCAGCAAATGTAACAATCAGTATCTTGACTGATCTTGGTCATATTTGCCTGCTAGGCTTTTTGTTAATTTTTTTATTTTTTATTTTTTTCATTCAAGAACTTTCATTGCAACTTTATGATCTCAAATTATTCAAAGACAATTAAACGCTAAATTAATTTCACTAACCTCTACGGGCAACAAATGAACAGTGCAAAATGAGAAGCAGTTGCTTATTTTGTGTTCCATTCACTTTCAGTATGCGTCCTAATATCTTCTTGGGTGTCAGCGAGGGTTCGGCTCAGTACAAGAAGTGGTACTATGAGCTCATGATTGACCATGTGGACCACTTTGTGACCAGTGAGCCCTCTCATCTACGGGTGGGTTGGGCCAATGCAAAGGGCTACGCACCGTATCCTGGAGGAGGAGAGGGCTGGGGGGGCAATGGAGTTGGAGATGACCTCTACTCCTTCGGTTTTGATGGACTACACCTCTGGTCAGGTAAAATGAATGGCTGTAAATGAGCTGTGATCATAATAATGTGGTGTATTTAAGATGAATAGTAACATTGTGTTACTGCCAGGAAGTGTCTAGACAGGCTCCTGCAGAGACAGTCTCGTTGCCCAGAGTGTGTATCTCTGTGTGTGAGAGACACAAACAGTGCCAACATCATTCACTGGCTCGTATTTCACATAACTGCATGTGTGTCCTCAACAGGCCGTATCCCACGGGCTGTTGCATCCATTAACCAACATATCCTGACCTCGGAGGATGTGGTCAGCTGTTGTCTGGACTTAGGAGCCCCGAGTATCTCTTTCAGAATCAACGGACAACCAGTTCAGGGCATGTTTGAAAATTTCAACACAGATGGGCTCTTCTTCCCTGTTGTCAGCTTCTCTGCAGGAGTCAGGTGAGTGTTTACTTGATTCTCCTCCAAATACATTTACAGAAAATCCTCTACGATGAATGAGATACAAGCATAGACAAGACAAAAATATTATAGTTCCCAGTCTGAAAACCTCCATTACATGAAAACGGGCTGCATGAAATAATCCACCTACTCACTGGTCTAAATGCAAGGCCTCAGACTGGACACAGGTTTGTATTAGCCTGTTGCCATAGTGACCACAGAAGGTGTAATTGACAGTCTAAAAAAATAGTGTGCTTACAATTTCCATTCTGAAGCCCAATGATACATCAAGAGACTAGACTGATGTCATCTCAGTTTTTTACAGCCTTAAGTGTATGAGCAGAAAAAAGAATGAGTTAAGCACAAACTATTTTTGAATGTGTACCAAATCATATTTTGACTTCTTCTTGACCAGTAGTTGGTCATTTCCTGGATTCACTGCTGGTTGCCCGGCAACAATACAGCTATGACAAGAAAACAGGAGACAGAGCAAGCGTTGTCTCTAGAGATTTCTGTACAGAGACAGAGCACTTTTAGGGTTTATTTATTTTCTCATCTAAAACTACCATGCTAATAAGATACATTTTAACATCTTCTTTGACTCAGTCAGGGGTTGCATAGGTGGGGTACACCCTGGACAATGGCAAGTTAGTCTCAGGAATTATAAAGTGTATTTTCCTTCTGGCCATCCTTATTAGTCATCTCTGACACATGTAGTTGTGTATATATACAGTCTACACAAATATATAAAAGTATGTACCATTATCGCAGCATAAGCCCTGCTCTCATAGTCAGTATCATGAAAGCCTCTTCCTAGGGATGGACTTAGATTTTTTTATTTTAACCTTGTTACTGGTTTTATCAGATTGCAGGAGAGGAATCTTTAAACATTAATAAATATTTGAAATCTTTTTATTCTTAGGGCACGTTTCCTTTTGGGTGGTCGACATGGAGACTTCAAGTTTCTCCCCCCATCGGGGTATGCCCCATGTTATGAGGCTCTGTTGCCAAAAGAGAAAATGAAAGTGGAACCAGTTAAAGAGTACAAGAGGGATGTGGATGGAGTGAGAGATTTGCTGGGAACTACACAGTTTTTGTCACAGGCCTCGTTTATCCCAACACCAGTGGAAACCAGCCAAGTAATTTGCTTTTGCTATACGGAATAGATATTTTGTGATAGAATGGATCATTCTAATGTGCTACAATTATGTTTTTCCTTAGATTGTCATGCCAATGCACTTGGAGAAAGTTCGAGACAAGTTGGCTGAGAACATTCATGAACTATGGGGCATGAATAAGATTGAGCTTGGATGGTCATATGGGAAGGTAAGAAGTGATGGCTCTGGATCAGTAAAATTGAAAACATATTTCATACATTTGACTAATACACACCACAAATACACAAATCTGAATTTAACAATACAGCTTAAATTGCAATACTTGTTAGCAGTGCAAGCAAAGAACCATCCCCAAAAGCCTGTTCGTCATCTTGCTTTCTCTTTTATAATTTGCGGTTCACTTCAAAAAGCGGGTAAGTGTAAAGAAAACCCCTCATTTTACACAAACTCTTTTCATACTCAGATTTTAAGGTCATTTCATTGTGTTTGTGTTTTAGTAGTAATAGAAGATTAATAAAGTTGTGCAAAGTAATGTTTCACCCAAGGGCAGAACAGGACATTTTGGTAAAAACAATTAACTAAGTGCAACGTCTATTTAAGTTTCCTTTCTGTAATTTCTTCCCCTTTTTATAGACTTAAGTCGATTCAAATATAGTGATCTGATCTCAAATATACATCCAACAGATAGTTTATGTCTTGGTTTCTTGTTTGGTCCATAAGGTAAAATTAATTTAAAAAAGTCCTGTTCTGCCTTACTGCCCTCAAGCAGCACTCAACAAGCTCTTCAGTCTACAATACAACTAAGCAATAGCTAAGAGCTATTAGGACCTGACCACTGTGCACTTTTTTACTGAAAAGCTTTTTGTTCTGTGGGTTAGATTTAGTTTCTGTAGAGAATAATATGTGCAGATTGGAATTTATAATGTTGCTTCTCTTTCCTCCTTCTGTGTTCACCTTTCTACTAGAGCGATGACAGTTTGTGTTAAGACAGTCAAAAGTTTTTCTTTTTGTCTTTATCTGAGAAGTGTGAACATAGTGTCTGCACATATTAATAAGTGTAAATGTGTATGTATATGTGGCTGTTCTTCTGCTTGATGTGTTCTTATAATCTCATTTGCTAAATTCTAATAATAATATAGTGTTTTTATTTTATTTTATTTAATTTTGTCACTCTTATCTAAACATCTCACAGAAAGAGGAAAAAAAATTGCACAATTATATGAACAGGCAAAAACAAAACCACCTAGTTTAGACTCAGTGATGAGCTCAAAAAAATGTACATATATTCACCTGGAAATTGTGATTTTTTTTTTACTGTAGATCATAATCCAAATACAGTAGTGTAAAAACAATTAGAAAGGCAAAAAGTAAAGTAAAGGTGGCTCAGTATAGGTTTTTTTTGTATTCACAGAAGAGCTGGCCCTGTTCATTGACCCCACACCCACAGCTGCACCGATCCCTGCATGTTTTCTTGGTAAACATCCACCATTGCCATACCGCCTCCTCTGTGCAGCAATGCCAAAGGGATTATTTGGCATCATGTGGAGCCTCAAGAGAGACATTACACCTCTCACTTGGCATTCCAGTCAAACACCCTTCTGTCTCTCCCAAGAAAACATGCTCCCTCGCTCCTCCGTGACATCTTCACTAAAGCAGTCTTATCACTGCGACTAGAAGCACTCTGTTTTAGACTGCATTCCTCTCCCCCAATGGCTCACAAAGGCCATTGTGTTTGATATGCAACCTTCAATCATGGGCTACAATGTTTTTAGCAGCAGAGGAAAACTCATAATGTGACTTGTTTTTCTCTTAGATAAGGGATGATAACAAGCGGCAGCATCCATGCTTGGTGGATTTCTCCAAGCTGCCGGAAACGGAAAAGAACTACAATTTGCAGATGTCAACAGAAACTCTCAAGTATGTGAAACATGTGGATATGTTTGCTCTCCTGTTCAGATGTTTTGGAGGAAAAGCATAGCAATTACTGCTGGGAGACAGTTGGACACAGCAGAAACAAAATATGAAATTAAGTCCCATTCATTTTTGTTGAATGGTTTGATATATTTGAGGTATATTTTGGTTCTGCTAATTACCGTCCCAGTGAGATCTGTTAAAAATGTTTTCCATGATCACCTTTTGCTGTGTGTAATCTCATTTTGTGACAATCCCAAACACACTTTTTTGATACACCCATTAAGTCATTTTTCACTTTACCTCATCCTGTGACAAGGTGGGGAGAAGATATAGCTGAAGCACCTCACACTCTGTAGAAACTCCATGGGGTTTTTCTCCTTGTAGATTCAGACGCACAGCTTCAAGTATTACTGTTTCATAGCCAACATAGATGGTATTGGGTGTAAAATGTCAATGCAGTAGTTGTCTAAAGCTGGAACAAAACATCTGCTGAGAAGCACTAGTACGTTCTTAATGTTTGTACCACATTTCCCACAGGACTCTTTTGGCTTTAGGCTGTCGACTTGTTCATGTCAATCCAAACGCAGAAGACTCTCTTAAAAAGGTCAAACTGCCAAAGAAGTAAGTCTGCCTTGATATTATTTATGTAAACATGAGAACATATCATTGGTAATCAATATCTATTACAGCTTTTGAATGGGATAAATATTGTTAATGTAATGCATTGACCTGAAAATACATTCAGTATTTTCACATAAACCATCTCTTGTTGTAGCTACATGATGTCAAATGGCTACAAACCGACCCCTCTGGATCTGGGGGACATTAAACTTACCCCGGGACAGGAGCTGCTGGTGGACAAGCTTGCTGAGAACGCACATAATGTATGGGCTAAGGACCGCATCAAACAGGGTTGGACCTACGGCATACAGCAGGTATGGACGGTCTCAAATACTTAGCGCACCATTCAAAAACAGACATATCAGGGAGGGACTGAGTTATACTTTTGTAATATAAACTGTGTCATGTTTGTTTCTGCCTTTCCAATGCTCGCGCTCATTAGGATGTGAAGAATAAGCGCAACCCTCGCCTGGTTCCTTACGTCTTGCTGGATGAGCGCACTAAGAAGTCGAACAGGGACAGCCTGCGCGAGGCCATCCGCACTCTGATTGGCTACGGTTATAATATTGAGCCTTCAGACCAGGAAAGCGGTGGGTTTCGTGGAAAAATGGCTTTTATGCCAATTTTTATATTATTGTAACTTCATTTTCTTTTGAAGATAAAGAGTTCTTCTGTTATTAGTTTACAATAAAAAGCTTCTCTAAACAGCATTCTTTTTAGGGCATACTTATTCAAACGCACCTTATGCAAACTGTCTCTTGCTCTTGTATTAGGACACGTGGTTGAGCGTCTCAGTATCGACAAGATCCGCTTCTTCAGAGTAGAGAGGACATACGCTGTGAAGAGGGGGAAGTGGTACTTTGAATTTGAGGCAGTGACAGGAGGCGACATGCGAGTGGGATGGGCCAGACCTGGATGTAAGCCAGATGTGGAACTTGGCACTGACAAGCTGGCATTTGTTTTTGATGGATACAGGGTAAGCCTCACTAAAATGTTGGTTGATTTTTGATGAATACTTCCATATGTTTCCTGTCCTCTTTATTCGACTGTAAATGGATTTGCCCTTCTGTGACAAAATTAAATGATTTTTATGCATACATTGGTAAATTGGTATCTCTAATTACCTCATAATAAATGAATGTGAGAGTGAATGGTTGTCTACGTTTGACTGACTATCAATCCCGTCTCACACCCAAAGCAGCAGGGAAATTAATAAAACATGTACCATATTTCGTTGTAACGCTTGCACACTCTCCATAGGGCCACTGTTTGAACATGGGCAGCCGGTTGTTCGGGCGCTGTTGGCACGCTGGAGACGTGGTGGGATGCATGATCAACATGGAAGACAAGTCCATAATCTTCACTCTGAATGGAGAAATCCTCATCACCACAAAGGGCTCTGAACTCTGCTTCACTGACTTTGAAACTGAGGATGGTGAGAAAGCCGAAATGGACATATATTGATATCATGTATGACCTACAGAAACTTATATCAATGTAAGACTTGTTGGTCCTATTTCTTCTCAAGTCTAAGCCTTCACATACAGAGCAGCTTGACCTATAGTGACCATGCTGGGAATCTAAGTGAAAAATAAGTGGCTCCCTGTGATGAACTCTCTCTTCTTTAATGTGAGTTTTGTGCTGTGTGTGTTATCTTAGAGGCTTATTCTTTATCCCTTCTTCCGCTTGTCCTTTAGGGTTTATTCCCGTCTGCAGTCTCAGTCTCTCCCAAGTGGGACGCATGAATCTGGGGAAAGATGCCAGCTCCTTCAAATATTACACGGTGTGCGGCCTTCAGGAAGGGTTTGAACCCTTTGCTGTCAACATGAATCGAGAGGTCACCATGTGGTTCAGCAAACGCCTGCCTACTTTTGTCAATGTGCCAAAGGACCATAACCACATAGCGGTAAGAACCAAAAGAGTCACTGTTACTGTTTTGGAGCTTTGTGGCTAATGAACCAACTTTTCAATCCTAGGTTACTAGGATTGACGGCACTATTGACAGCCCTCCATGTCTTAAAGTTACACACAAGACATTTGGGACCCAGAACAGTAATGCAGACATGGTGTTTTGTCGTCTGAGCATGCCTGTAGAGTTTCACTCCTCCTTTAAGACCAGTCCTGCAGTGGATATGAATGGGGTGCATGATGATGAGACTCTGAAAGTCAAACACAGGTGCTCCTTTTTCCTTTACTGGTCATATCAAAATTTCCATTATGACTGACAATCTAAAAATAGCTAAATGTTTTTCTTATTATCATTTAGGATGCTTACTGCTATGTTTTTTTTATTTTTTAGATATCCGCTTAGATCGGTGAGGCACAGTGAAGAGAGCAGACGAGTGGACTACAGCAGCATCACTACAGTAAAATTATTATTTGAACTGTGCTTTTCTTTTTTTATTGACTTGAACTGCAATTGGATTTAGTGAATTGTTAATTTAGTACATGTCATTCCAGTATTACCACTGTGTGAGGGTGTTTGCTGGTCAGGACCCCACTTGCGTATGGGTCGGATGGGTGACTCCTGACTATCATTACTATAGCAACAATTTCAACCTTGGCAAGAACCGTGCAGTGACAGTAACTCTAGGGGATGAGCGTGGTCGAGTGCACGAGAGGTAAGGCTGCCACTGTCAGTGTTCTCAGTGTCATCTCTTTGGCCTTTACATATTACTTTTCTATATTACTGCTCTGCGACAGTGTGAAGAGAAGTAACTGCTACATGGTGTGGGGAGGTGACGTGACCAGTGCTGCCCACTCCTCCAGTCGCACAAATGTCGATCTGGAGATTGGATGCCTCATAGATGTGGCAACAGGAGTGGTGACATTTACAGCTAATGGCAAGGAGATATCTACATCATACCAGGTATGGTAATATAAAGTGGATATAACAGAACTAGACCACATACATTCAATACCAGACAACTACATTACAACCTTTAAAGATTGAGACTGAGGGTAGACTATGACATGTTTTTCAAATTAGGATCAGATTAAATGATAGTAATCACATTAACGATTCAGTTGTGGCCATGACCAGTTTTGAGTTAACATCCTTAAACCTCTCTCTCTATATATATATATATATATAGACGTTAAAATAAATTCAGTCATAGATGAGACCTGTAAAAAGTGGCCTGAAGATAGTCTCAAGTACTACAAGACTTTTTGTTTTTGTTTCAGTAAACGTTTTGCACAGTTAAATATTTTTTGTCAGTCCAGAGTAGTGTGAAAATGACACCTTAAAAATCTTCAAAGGCTCTAATCTTCTTAAGGTCTGACTCACTGAAATTTGGTGAACACGCATGGTGCTGAGTCATCGGGCCAGTTGATATTCTTAAATGGTCCACATACACACTCATGCAAACTGACACACTGAGCACTGGAAATAAATGGTGCATTATTAATCCGCTTTCTGCAAGTCATGCTGTTCAGACTTGATGTATACTTCCTGCCTGAAACAGTCACTCTTTGCTCTTATTCTTTGTTAAAGGTAGAACCAAACACCAAGCTTTTCCCTGCTGTATTTGTGCGGCCCACAAGCCCTAACCTTTTCCAGTTTGAACTTGCTAAAATAAAGGTAACCTAACCTTTGACCTTTTGATACTAGGTTGCTTATGTAACAATATTGTTTACTCACATTCTTTTGTCAGAATGCTATGCCCCTTTCATCGGCCATCTTCAAGAGTGAGCATAAAAACCCAGTGCCCCAGTGTCCACCCCGTCTGGACGTCCAGACTATTAATGCTGTGCTGTGGAGCCGTATGCCCAACATCTTTCTCAAAGTGGAGACAGGTCGGGTGAACGAGAGACATGGCTGGATGGTCCAGTGTGTGGAGCCACTGCAGATGTTAGCTGTACACATACCTGAAGAGAACAGGTACAGTATGTTATAAAACCCTACATGAAAACAGAAAAATGTAATTTCACTTTTCTTAGACTTAGCTACATTAAAATGCATTTGTCTAAGTAAGGTAGCCATTTTATCCTTAATTTTGGAATAGTGGGACACAAATTAAGAAGCAGATAGTATTTTTATCTCTTGATATTTTTTTTTCCCCCTAGGTGTGTAGACATCATGGAGTTGTCTGAGCAAGAGGACCTAAGAAAGTTCCACTACCATACACTAAAGCTCTACAGTGCCCTTTGTGCTCTGGGCAACACTCGAGTGGCCCATGTCCTTTGCAGCCACTTGGACCAGTCCCAGCTCCTGTACGCCATCGACAACCAGTACCTGCCTGGCATGCTGCGCGAGGGCTTTTACAACGTCCTGATCAGCATCCACCTGGAGACAGCCAAAGGGTCTCGCCTTATGATGAAACATGAGTTCATCATTCCCGTCACGTCCGAGACTCGATCTATACGTCTTTTTTCTGATTCTTCCAAAAAACACCTCCCTCCTGGGGTTGGGCTTAGTACATCGCTCAAACCCCGTCTTAACTTTACGCCACCCTGTTTTATCAGCAACAAACGAGAGCAATACCTCTTCAGTCCTCAAGTTCCAATTGATGTCCTGAAAGCGAAAGGAATTTCAATGTTGACAGAGGCAGTTCAAGGTGGAGGACACTATATACGTGATCCTGTTGGAGGATCTGTTGAATACCAGTTTGTGCCCATCCTAAAGCTCATCAGCACTTTGCTCACTATGGGGGTATTTGCCAGTGAGGATGTCTATAAGGTTCTACTGCTCATTGACCCCAATGTTTTCAGAGACACACGAGAAAAAGGGACCACACACACAGACAAAGAAGGTCTAACTGGGGCAGAAGAGAAGGCAGTGGAAGCTGGGGAAGTAGAGGCGGCCAGAGAGGCTAAGCAGCCAATAAAAGGCCTTCTTGAGAAAAGGCTTCCTGAGCCTGTCAAACGGCAGGTAATTAGCCCATCATTGGTTATGATCATGATACTTATTTTCAAAACTGACTATTTTATGCCTAACACAGCAGTCACAATTTCACTGTCTCTGTTATAGAGCCATTCAACATGTTAGTCAAACGTAAAATTGCTCTTGAGTTAAACTGCCTCTTTAATTAATTAAGATTGTGTGAAATAATAACACTATTCTACATGTCTCTGTGTGATACTGACACAGCTTGAATGTTCCACAGATGTGTGAGCTGCTGCACTACTTCTGCGATTGTGAGCTGAAGCACCGCATTGAGGCCATTGTGTCATTTTCAGACAGCTTTGTGTCCAAGCTGCAGTACAACCAGAAGTTTCGCTACAATGAACTAATGCAGGCCCTTAACATGTCTGCCGCTGTTACAGCCAAGAAGACCAAAGAGTTTCGCTCCCCTCCACAAGAACAGGTGAAATGATATAGTCTCTTTCGAGCTGGTAGGGAAATACACAACACCATTTACTTAATTAGGGAAGATGTTTCCATTTTGGAGAAGCTATAGTTCCTAAATGCTCAGCAAAAAACATGGCTGACGACTGACTTTTTAGACAGTATTGACCATCTCCACAGCAGCACAATTTGTCCCATTGTAGTATGTTTGTGACACCTTGCAAAACGCAGCTGGTGTGATTTAAACAGTCGAATGTGTTTGCCTTGTACTACCTCACATTCAACAAACGCGTTGCTTGCCACTCCCATTCCTGCTCATGGGACTCAATGGGCAACAATCACGTCTGCTCCGTGACGTCAGTAATGCTCCTGTGATTTAAAGGTGCAAATGGCCAACAGAGGTGACTTGCCAAGAATAAAGCCTCAGTTAGAATTAATGAACATTACAATGAAAGACTTTATGAATCAGCAGTGACGGAGCAGAGAGAAAGCCCTCAGGCCTCCTGCTTCAAATGATGCATGTAACAAGATGATTCAGTGGACGCTTTACATAACTTCATTTTATACATACATGGTTAAATTTCTCCTTGCCATCTCTCTTTTTTTCCCTATTATTTTCCAGTTGATTTATGTCATCTGGCTTGTAAATAGATTTAAGCGAGCCTTTTCTGTATCTTAGTGCTTTATATATTGTTGGATCGTCTTTTAAGGAAGATCTAGAGATGGATTTAGTGTGTCACAGCCTCTGCCAGAGTTGAGATCCTTTTATCTTAAACTGCAAACGAGAATTAGCCGCTTAAAGGTTCTGAGTGGATTTACACATATCAATAGCTTTTTATTGACTACATTTATAAGAACAGTAACTTGAAGATACATAAAGAGGTCTGCACTAGGACTGACATTACACTTCTGTTATCATTCTGTCATTGTAGATCAACATGCTGCTTACCTTCAGTACGGGCGAGGACTGTCCATGTCCTACCGATATCCAGGAGGAGCTATATGACTTCCACGGCCAGTTGCAGCTCCACTGTGGTGAGATGAATACCTAACCACACCTCCATGTACATGATATTACTGCATGACAACAAGGTTAGAATTGATAACAGGAAACAGCCTTGTACCTTTAAATACACTGCCATTTTCCCCCCATCCTTTTCTCCAGCTCTCAGCAGAGGGGGCTGAGTGGAGTGGCTCTTCGATTGCTCAGACATCGTGATGTTTTGATAAATTATTGAACTGCACGACCGCCTGTGGCACTAGTGATTCTAATGGCATTCTCTACCCTGCCGTGTAGTGCAGATGTGTCATTGCACCTGCCGCACACACACAAAGCTAACTGATAACTCCATATTGTCCTGAACATATAGAGCACAGTGAATCACACACACATGACATTAGCACAAAGCCTTTAGAGAGGGAGCTTCTTCTTTATATGTTGTTTCTTTTGCTGTATAGGAATCCCTATGGAAGAAGATGAAGATGAACAAGCTGCATCTATCAAAGGTCGACTGTTAATGCTGGTGAATAAGATCAAAGGGCAAGCTCATAAAACCGAAGATGCCACAAAGAAAGAGCAAGCTGCACCGAGTAAGTACTTTAAAATGTCACCAAAGCATCAGTAAACACGGTAAAGACAGTTCCTCTGTTACTCTAAAGCACAAGCAGTTATTTACATGCTATAGTTCATCATTGATTTCACCTTTCCCAGTTCATGATCTCTTTCAAGTATTTTGATAGGGCTTTCTGTGGGTGGCAAAATGAAAAACAGATGCTCCTCCATTTCAGGTCTAGCACCCTCAAACCTGCCTCTATGTGTCTGCCAGCGTCAGGTGGATTGTGTCACCGGGTGGCAGTCATTTCCATTTCAATTTCTTTTCAATTTTATTATGCTAATATAGAGCTGCTGGGGGAGATGCTTGCCAGAGGTAAGAGCGTCTTCTGTCGGCAGGTCTCCAGGAGATATCTGGACAAAAGATGAGAGGAAACACTGCAGGAAAAAACAAATCTATCATCCAATTTAAACCATGTCCTTTTTTGTATGTAATACTCCTTTAAGGCCATTAGAAATCACAGGAGTGCTTGTTGCTGCTCCAGAAGGAATTTGTGAAACCTTTTCATCTAGATTGATACATTTAGGCTGGAATGAACTGAAAGGCAATCTCTCCACTGGGATTCTGTTTGACCTTGATGTAGAGCTTTTAAGGCCACCACACTGATCTCCAAACAGCTTGGCAGGATCAAAATAGAGATGTGCGTTTCTGTTTAAAAGACTGCTGTGGGTGGTTATGATGGTCTCTGCAGGCACTTGGGTAAAAGATGATGATGATTAAAAGACTGTTTTGTGGTGGCAGCCGCAGTTCAGGAGCATCACGTTAGGTTTTGAGGAAGCTACAGGCACAAGGTGCTGAAAGAAGCTACTATTGCTCTTGATGTTATTTTTGTCAAGCTACAGTTGGTGGTTGGGATTTAGTAAAAAGGAAAAGGTTGGAGGGAAGTTAAACGGTTGTCGGAAAAGTGAATGCTGTGCATGTCAGAATAAAAGTCAGGTTTGAAAGGGCTTCGACAGAGAAGAGCAAGTGTCTGTTCTTATTTCGGAGCAGTGGTTGTGCATGAGCTCTTTCTCATCTGTGACATTCTGATGGGCCCCTCTCATGCACACGTGCACACACCCATTGACAATCTGGTGCTACGCTTTGAACAAACAGAAATAGAAAATCATCAATTAATTATTATTATTTAATTAATTATAATTACTTAAATTATTATCAGTAATTGGTTATGATTATTTTAATATTTTTCTTTTTAATTATTTATAACAAATATTTGTATTTAATATTATTCATTATATTTACAATTAATTACTAAACTTAAAGATACTAGTCTTAAATATTTTTTAAATTGTAGCAGTGTTGTTGCACCTTTAATATTGTCATCAAGTCTGTTCCATAAAGTCAGACTACTCTTTAGGGTGGTACGAACACTGTATTTTTAAATAAAATTTTCCACTTAAATAATATTCCTTCTCAATTAGCAAACATTTTTCAGATGTTGCATGGGAGTTAGTTGTTTTTACCTTTTTTATTTTATCAACAATGTTTTTAACTTGCCCAGGTCTTCAAGTTTTAGGGTATATGAGTTTAAGAACAGTGAGTTAATATGCTCACATTGTGTACATTTCTTTTTTTCTGGAGTCTGTATAATGTCTCTAAATGGCTCTTAAAGGTATTTCCCCAAACTTCAGTTAATATACTACAGAATGTATATGTTGGAGAGAGCTTTCTGATATAGCACATACACTTCACCTACCCATTACAACAACGCTTTTAGCCATTTTAAACAATAATTAGCAATTTGTGGTCTCCAACTGTCATTGTGACTGAGGATCACTTTTAGGAAATCAATTGTGTTTAAATGTCTTTATTTGTATGATGCTTACTTGACTTTGGTGTATGTGTACATATTAGACTAGAGCATGTGCAGGCACACATTGATCCACTTTTAACAAAGCCTAAGGGTAACCCACATATGGTCAGTTCATTCAACCATGGAACACATAGATCTATTAATACCTCATCCCCTGGTTTTAGCTTTACGTAACAGGGCTTCTCTGCTCCACTGAAAATGTGTTAACCACAGAAAACAAGGAAATAATTGTGGCATTGTTGAAATAAAGCTAATTTCCTCTTATAAAGGTCATTCATATTTGTGTGCACCTCTTTAGCCTTGACGGACAGCTAAAGAAAGCACTGTTTTTGAACTGGGCTTTTTGTTCTCTTGATACTTACGAGCAGTAATAATGAGTCAAGTCGACTGTTAAGTGTTAGTACTAGAGGTTTTGGTTGAGGGGCGTTTGTAAAATATCATATATATTGTTTTTTAATTTGGGTTTAATCATAGTTTATTCTTTGCTCACAATAAAAGCCCCTAAGCCCTAGTTGAGTGATACACCTTGCTTTAGATGCAGATGACGTTTATCTACTCTATGACAGAAATACAGAATATAGAACAGAATAAAGACACCTCACTACTACCTGCTAATTTCACACAGGCTCCACTGCATTTCTTTAAAAAGAAATATGACTGTCCTCTTCACCTCACAGCCAATCTGAAGGAGCTCATCTCCCAGACAATGGTGAGCTGGACTCAGGAGTGTCACATCCAGGACCCCACACTGGTGCGTATGATGTTCAGCTTGCTGAGGAGGCAGTATGACAGCATCGGTGAGCTTCGGCGTGCAATGAGGAAGACCTACACCATCAGTGCAGCCTCCGTCCAGGATACCATTCACCTCCTGGCCTCTTTGGGGCAGATCCGATCACTGTTATCTGTCCGCATGGGCAAGGAGGAAGAGAAGCTTATGATTGATGGACTGAGGTAAAAGTTGTTTATATTAAAGGTCTTGTGTTTTTTTTTTGTAGTTAAAGATTGAGTATGTGGCCTCTAGTTGTAAATTGACAGACTGCAGTTCAACACCTGACACCTCACAGTCTTTCTTTAAACTGAAGAAACAAAATGAGTTTAGTTCATGTCCTAAGACTCCATGCAAATATCTGTTCAATGTAGAAACATGAATCACTTGTTTTTAGTTTATCCTCTCAGGTCAGTTGCCGAGGAACCTCCAGTGGGTTGTGTACAGCTTTAAGGGTCTATTATGATACATGCATAAAGTCATGTTACCACTTATTTTATCTCTTTCATTACAGTGACATCATGAATAACAAGGTGTTCTACCAGCACCCAAACCTAATGAGGATCCTGGGTATGCATGAGACTGTCATGGAGGTCATGGTCAACGTACTGGGAGGAGACAAATCCCAGGTTTACCTCTTATCTTATTACATTATGTCAAACTATTGAAGGATCTACAGAAAAAAGTTTGTGTTTTAAAGCAGCTGTGTATGGTAAAACCTTGGTGGATGACTGTTAAAGGTCAAATCTTGTAAGAATCTTTCACATGTTAATTAGAAAAAAGGACATGACAGTGAGTGTATAGCAATGTTACGGTAATTGATTGTAAGTGAGACAATCAAACATAGCAGCACAAACTAGAAACACAGTCTATATGATGTAGCTTATTGTAATTGGCACTTTTTTAGAAGTAATGATGGTCTGCTATCTTCATGGTCCACTAAATGGTACAACAAAATGGCCGACTGCCACGTCTCTGTCAGTCGACGCCAGTGCAGCTGCAGTGTAGCTTACCACCACCAGTGTGTGACTGTGGAATGAATGAATAATGGCTTTGAGTTGTTTGGGTAAAAAGCACAATATAAAACAAATCCATTATTTTTATTCATTATCTTTTTTTATAATGAATATTAACTTCCCCAAAAAGGCAAAAAGTTTGACTGTTTGTCTCCTGAGCAGTTTGTGATGTTTAATTCATCTGTCATATGTTCATCTGCCACCCCGCAGGAAATTGCCTTTCCCAAGATGGTTGCAAGCTGCTGTCGCTTTCTCTGCTACTTCTGTCGCATCAGCCGTCAAAACCAGAAAGCAATGTTTGATCACCTGAGCTATTTGCTGGAAAATAGCAGTGTGGGCTTAGGTAGGCATGTAAAATCTCACCACTGGACAGCTAACATATTAACACCCTAATGAACCTGTGTAACTCCAAGTCTGATGCGAGTGTTTTGTCACATATTCTGTCAGAAGATGGTGGTGTCACAATGTCAGTAAGCACCCTGCTGGGCTAAGACGCACACAGACATATGCCCTCTGTGTAAATATGAAAGATAATTCAAAAGGTCAAGACTATGAGGCAAGCCTAATAAAGTTACACCACTTATAATTCTAGAAAATTAAAATACAGTGTGACAGCTGGTTGAATAATCTATGTGCCCTCTAGTCGATAGTCTCTGTTTTTACACTATTATTATCCAGCCGTTGGCAGATTAGCAATTAGTGAAGAAAAGGTGCAAGACTCAAGACTACCCCCTGCTGTCTCTGCAACACTCTGTGGTACAAGGACATTTCTGTTGACGATAGATCATGCAGCAACTAAGTAACTTACAATACCTTTTTGTGATTTAATGTTTTCAGCCTCACCAGCAATGAGAGGTTCCACTCCTCTGGATGTTGCAGCTTCCTCTGTGATGGACAACAATGGCCTGGCTCTGGCCTTGGAGGAACCTGACCTGGACAAAGTGCAATATTTGCTTTGTTTGCATACATCTGTGTTTGAAAGAAACCATCTATTGGAATTGATGACTGTATGTAATATGTTTTTAGGTGGTCACCTACCTGGCTGGCTGTGGCCTTCAGAGTTGTCCTATGCTTTTAGCTAAAGGTTACCCTGACATTGGCTGGAACCCTATTGAAGGAGAGAGATACCTCTCCTTCCTGAGATTTGCTGTGTTTGTTAATGGTATTCTCATTTCTATTTTCCTTTTACCAGCTTGCGCTTTAGTTTCGCAAGTTATGCTTGTGTTTAATGCAATGTATACAGCTCAGTAACCATAGGATTGTACAATACATTTATTTACGCTTGATACCCATTTTCACAATAGAAGCTTATTAATACTGACCTGACCCTTACCATACTTCTCCAATGGCAATAAGGCTTGTTTTTTTGTCTTTTTTTATATTTAACTTTCTTTTCAATCTCAACAAAATATTTAAAAGTCAATTATTTTGCTTAAGGCAAAATTGAGCTGTAGTTTTATCTCCAGGCCTTAGACTTGTGTCTACACCTCAGCTAAATAATGTATAGGTTATGTTTTGACATGTTTGTTACAGGTGAGAGTGTGGAGGAGAACTCCAGCGTGGTGGTCAAACTACTAATTCGACGTCCAGAATGTTTTGGTCCTGCTCTGAGGGGAGAAGGGGGAAACGGACTGCTGGCAGCTATGAAAGAGGCCATTAAGATCTCAGAGACACCTGCTTTGGACCTGCCTGGTTCTGTCCATGTGATCAGCTCTGACATGTGAGCCTTAAAAAAAATCAAAGCTGACTTATCAAATACATTTCCATAGTTTAAGTTCAGGATTACCTCTGTAGCTAGCTCCCTTGAGATTTTATTTGTCCTTACTGTTTTTTTTTTTGTTTTTTGTTTTTTGTAATTGGTAGGTCCACAGATGGCGATGATGAGGAGGAGGTGGTGCACATGGGCAATGCCATCATGTCCTTTTACTCAGCACTCATTGACCTATTGGGACGCTGTGCCCCAGAGATGCATGTATGCTTTGTAGAAACTTTGATGCGATTTTTGAGGTTTCTATGTAGAAATTCTAACACTTACAATTGACTCTATTTTTGTCCAGTTAATCAACAAAGGGAAAGGTGAAGCCCTGCGTATTCGTGCCATTCTGCGCTCTCTTGTCCCTACAGAGGACCTTGTTGGAATTATCAGCATACCACTCAAAATGCCTATAACCAATAAAGGTGGGGGTTCACACCCTACTCACATACTGATAGGTCTATTGGAGGACACATTTTATAAATTTTTACACTACAGATGTTTGGGTCACATGAAAGTACACTTGTGGCGATAGTCCGTGAAAGCTAGATGGCTATTGATTTCATTTCACTCTTCATGCCTGTTTAATCAGCACAATGCTTTACTGCACACTTCTATAGCTCCGAGTAAGCCTGATTATTTATATAGCAGGCTGTCGTGCTCTATTGATTGATCTGCATAAGCATGGCAAGCCTTGCCTCTTAAATTTGCTGTTGTGAGCACTGCCACACAAGCTCACAGCGAGCCAAGGGCGAAGACGGTAAGCAGCAGCTCAAGAAAAACCCAACCACATGCAGCCTAATGAATACACATGGCTCCCCTAATGAGAAAAGACATGCTATTATGTCCCATAGGCTGATCCTGCTGTATTTACTTGCTGTTGTTACTGCCTCCTACCTGAGTAGATTGCTTTATTCTAAATAAAAAGGATCTTTTTCTCCTTGCAGATGGCTCAGTCACAGAGCCAGACATGTCGGCCAGCTTCTGTCCAGACCACAAGGCTCCCATGGTGCTCTTTTTGGACAGAGTGTATGGCATTGAAGAACAGGGCTTTCTCCTTGACCTGCTGGAAGTGGGCTTTCTCCCCGACCTGAGGGCTGCTACCTCTCTGGACACGGTAAGTCAAATATTAAGTCATAACATTGACCATTCTTTTATACAGCTGAGGAGGCTCTTCTTCAACAATCTATAGTTTTTTTTTTTATTTTATTATGATCCCCATTAGCTAAAATTACTTAAGTTATATAGAAACATCATGTTCGAGAAAGGCCGAGATTAACGCTGATACTGTTGAGTGACACTGAAGGAGCATGAACATCTTAAGATTAATTGAGCAGCTTTATTTTGTACCAACTAATGTCTTTTTAAGTTTGTTTTATTTTCTGCTTATCATATGTGTGAGCAGCATTCTTAATAAGACAACACAAACAAACGTACAAAGAGCCTCTAATTGTAATTGTCAAGTTATTTATTAATATAATTTCATTTAATGATTGTTTTTCTTATTTTCAAGTTGAACTAATACCATCTTACTTTAGTGTCACATATTTAAAATAACTTTATGAACCACATCTTAATTGCCTGTAGAAGCCAATAACATAAATAAAAAAGTCAAGAGCAATATGTGAAAAGATATTTTTCACTAACAAACTAATATCAATATTAAGTCCACATACAGGTGCTAATAATGACAGGTGAAATTAAATAAGTGAGAAAAAGAACCGGAGATGGAGTAGATGAGGTGGGATGAAACAAAGTAGCGATCTTTGCTGCTTTATTTAGTTTCAGATTATATCCAATTGCTAAAAGCACATTAGATGTTCATGTCAGTGTGTTCTTTGACATCATTTTGTGATAATATGCCCTTTCTCTGCAGGAGGGTTTGTGCACCACTGAGACGGCCTTGGCCATGAACCGCTACATCGGCTCTGCCATGCTGCCCCTCCTCACGCGCTGCGCCCCTCTGTTTGCTGGCACCGAGCACTACGCCTCCCTCATTGACTCTACATTACACACCATCTACCGTTTGTCGAAAGGACGGTCTCTCACCAAGGCCCAGAGAGATGCCATTGAGGAGTGTCTTCTGTCCATCTGCAAGTGAGGGACTCATCAAATCTCATAGTTATTATTAGTAAACAAATGTCTGTGTTCTCTTGACACCATCATGGCAGAATATGGCAGGATCTTGACAGTGTTATTCGAAATTGAAGGTCAAGGTACATTTCTTAACTTTGTCACCTTACTTGGCAGACATCTCCGTCCCTCTATGCTGCAGCAGCTTCTGCGACGACTCGTCTTTGATGTGCCCTTGCTTACTGATTACTGCAAGATGCCTCTCAGGGTAAACACTTTTTTCCCACCTGGCTCGCTTCATAATACATTCTCTACTCTTGTTCCTTTTATCTGTTGTATGCCCTGCATGCTTCTGTCTCTATGGTTCTTTTCATCTGCAGTTTTTCAGTTGTGTTACATCATATACTAAACTCAGTATTTTATATAATGTAAGCTTATTTCCTCCAATAACTTAAATCCTCCAATAATCATTGCAAGTGATTTTACTTTACTTTTACTTTTCCTCCTTCTCCGTCTTTCTAACACACACTCACAAATGTATATGTTCTGTGGCCCAAGTTGTTAATCATGTGCCGCACAAGATGTCCACCATCTAGAGCAGCGAAAAGCAGGAGATGAAATATTGCACTGTGGAATTTTAGACCTGTTGGCTCCGTTGCAGCACTCAATCCATCTGGCCATGAGAGAAATACTGCACATGAAATACAGTAGACTGTATCTGGGGTGTGGATTGGTGGATGCTATTGTTGTTCTGTACTATGTGGAATATTCTGTTACTTTGTCTTTACAATGTTTTTGTATGTCTTTCAGCTGCTGACAAACCATTATGAGCAGAACTGGAAATATTACTGCCTCCCCTCTGGCTGGGGCAGCTATGGCACTGCGTCTGAAGATGAACTCTTGCTCACCAAGAAGATCTTCTGGGGCGTGTTTGATTCTCTGTCACAGAGAGTAAGACTGGACAATATTGCACATCTTTATTGTCCTCAGCAATTGCTTTATAAGTATTGCAAAGAACTTCTTGAGTTGCATTCATAATATGGTCCTCTATGTGACATTTAACCTCATTCAATATACAGCATCCCAAACAATAGAGTCCATTCATTTTACTAAAGATTATGATTAAGTAAAAATATTAAACCCTTAAATTAATTGTGAGACCAAAGACTTGCATTTCCTAATGTTAAAAATGAATTCAACTGGTACTCTGCCAATTGGGACATTTACATATTGCAGGTATTCAATATAGTTATTGCATATTGCATTTGATTTACTGGAATTACAGTTTTTATTTTTGTACTTGGTTAATGAGGTGATGTAAACTTGATTTATGTGTGTGTGTGTGTGTGTGTGTGTGTGTCTGTATGCATGTAAAGGCTTCTTTGTGATACAAATGCATGGACTCAGCACTTTTCTTTATTCTATTCTCATTTTTCTATTATTATAAATATTCTATTATCTATATCTATTAGGTCTTTGTCCTTATGTAGATATCAACAAGTGGCAAAAGCCGCTAATAGAGAATTTTGTTATGCTTCTTACATAGTATGCACACATTCTAGATGAAATGGCATGAAAGGACTATACTTCTGTCTCTCATTCTGTGCAGAAATATGACCCAGAGCTTTTCAAAATGGCGATGCCATGCCTCAGTGCCATAGCTGGAGCTTTGCCACCAGACTATGTAGATGCCTCCATCAGCACAGCTGTGGAAAAGCCGGCCTCTGTAGATGTCCAGGGCAACTTTGATCCTAAACCCATCAATACCACTAAGTATGTCCAGTAGCAGCCATGCTCCAAGAAATATAGTAGCGGATTCGGTATAAAATGCAATTGATTTTACATACTGTTATATTCTTTTGCAGCATTACTCTTCCAGAGAAGCTTGAACACTTTGCCAACAGATACGCAGAGCATACTCATGAGAAGTGGTCAGCAGAGAAGGTAAGTTGGCAAATATGTTGAGGAATTATGGAAATTAAGAAAAGAAATTTGGTGCTCTTGTGTGGTGTATCACAGCATCTTTTTTTTGTTATTACTAAAGGAAGTTGAATTGTGTGTACTTAAAGTCTTTCAAATAATAAAGTGTCTTCTTTTTGCTGTCTGTGTTTGTGCCTCAGGTGCTCCTGGGCTGGAAATATGGAGACTGTGTGGATGAGAAGGCCAAGATTCATCCTCAGCTGAGGGCATACAAATCACTCACAGAGAAGGTGCACAGTTTGAGGATATGGTATTTTTAAGTTCAGTGGAACAATAACTGAGGATTGGCCTGCTTTTCAGGAGAAGGAGATTTACAGATGGCCAGTCAGAGAGTCGCTAAAGAGCATGCTGGCTATGGGATGGTGTATCGACAGGACAAAGGATGGAGAGAGCATGTCCCAACAGAGGGAGAGTGAGAAAATGCGAAAGATCTCTCAGGTCTCCCAGGTGTATACAAACAACATGACAAATCACTACAGTTCATTCTAGTGTGTATGTGCCACGCAAAGTGTTTAATACTGGCATTGTTCAATACCTTTTTATACCTTTTTATTAAATCGGGCGGCAGTAGCTCAGTGGGTAGAGCGGTCGTCCTTCAACCTGAAGGTAGGCGGGTCGAATCTCACTCTCCCCACAGTTCATACTGTCGTTGTGTCCTTGGGCAAGACACTTAACCCACCTTGCCTCCAGTGGATGTAACACTGGTAATTACTGTAGAACAATGTAAGTTGCTTTGGATAAAAGTGCCAGATAAATGTAAATGAGTTAAATTGAAGCTAATTGTTATGTCTCCCTTGCCAAACTCCTACAGTCATTAAATAATTAATAAATCAAAATCAAATATTCTTTATTGTCCCTAAAGGACATTGTTTGAGGGGGAGCACTTCCCCCCCCCTAAAAAAAAGTCTTTTAGGGACAATAAAGTATATTTGAGCAACCGCAGAACAATACATATAGTACATAACAGACAAGAACATGCATACATGAGTACATACTTCTGTGTACACCTTCACACATGCAGACAGTAACAGTACTGTAACTAGCAGAAAAGAATTTATCAAGATTTTAAATACTATTACTATTTAAGTACTATTTTTCAAATTCCATTTTTTTTCTTTTACGGATTCATTAAGGCAAGGTTTTACCCTACCAAATACAAACCATATTTAAATTTGTTTTTTTATAGCCTTTGACTTTATAAATATAAATTTAGTAAAGCTGTATTGTATAAAGTTGTGTCACTCACATCAAATGTCAAATAATTTCTACAACTCTTTTAACTGTTTTACATGCTGTATTCAGTGTGTAAGTGTGGATTTGTAATTAACACAAGGCATAATCTTTGTGTATACATTTAATCATTCTCAGGCAAACGGTTTTAATCCAAGCCCAATTGACACCAGCAATGTGGTTCTATCTAGAGAATTGCAGGTGGGTGCCCTACATTTATTTCTGTTTTTAATGAAATGATGCTTCACTCTGAATATGAGATGAAAGTCTTTCTAGAATACTAATGAGCAACAAAGGATGGGCACACTTTCCTCTTCACTTAGTCTTTCTTGTCCTTGCTCTCTCAGGCCATGGTGGAGGTGGTGGCAGAGAATTACCATAACATTTGGGCCAAGAAGAAAAAGAGCGACCTGGGAAGCAGAGGTGACTCACTAATGAAGTCAATCATGGACAAACAGAAGGAAATACATACACTAAACAAAGACAAGGGCTATAGATTTATTGAAGGCTTGCCTCTGTGGTTAAAGGTGGGGGGACTCACCCGCTGCTGGTGCCCTATGACACGCTGACCGCCAAGGAAAAGGCACGAGACAGAGAAAAGGCACAGGACTTGTTCCGCTTTCTGCAAATCAATGGCTACAGCATCACAAGGTTAATCTCAGACTCTGTATAACCATGTAAATGAAACTTGCTAGAAAAGGATGCCACAACTTTGACATGTTTTGGTTTTATAGAGGTTTAAAAGATTTAGAACATGATTCGTCTTCAATGGAGAAGAGGTTTGCTTATAAGTTCCTCAAGAAGCTGCTCAAATATGTTGACTCAGCTCAGGAATTTATTGCACACCTTGGTATGATAAAAACTACATATGACTAACAAGCTGCACACAAGCTAGCCACAATTTCTTAAATGTATCTTTATTTTTTTGTTTTTAAATTCAGAGGCCATGGCGGCCAGTGGAAAAATGGACCGGTCGCCTCATGAACAAGAAATCAAGTTTTTTGCCAAAGTACGTTTTGTACAATAAAATAGATTTTTCTGTTTTTCCAAATTTTTTTTTATTATTATTTTCTCAACATCAGGTTCTACTGCCTCTCATCGACCAGTACTTCAAGAACCACTCTTTATACTTCTTGTCTTCACCCAATAAGAACCTGAGCAGCAGTGGTTATGCCACCAACAAGGAGAAGGAGATGGTCACCAGGTCTACACCTAAACCATATACAGCATCCCAAACTATAGAGTCCATTCATTTTATAAAAGATTATGATTAAACTGCTATTCTTCTCTTTTCTATCTTTAAAATTTCCAGTCTTTTTTGTAAACTGGCAGCTCTTGTTAGACACAGGATTTCCCTCTTTGGTAAGATGATTACTGATTATATATTTTGACTCTCTAAGATTCAACTAGTGTCAATTAATTCAGGATGAACCATTTACCCACATGCACAAATAAGCCACTTGAGACTTGTTAATATTAATATGCACCTTTAGTCTTTGTGTTCCGCATGGGGCTTATTTAAGGTCAGGAAGATGTCCTTAACTTGAAGTACCTTTTCAGTTCTTAATGATTGTGTTATGCTGTTGTGTTGCAGGGAGTGACTCCACAACAATGGTCAGCTGTTTGCACATCCTGGCACACACCCTGGACACCAGGTGGGCCCCACATTGTTGACCTTTGAAACTAACAAACAACATGGCAGCTTGGAGTTTCCTCTTTGAAAATAAAAGTGATTTAATAAAAAATCTATTTGTTAGAGAAACACAGGTATAACCCATAATGATGCATTTAAGCTTTTATTGTTGGATACAACATTTGTAGTTTAATGTTGTAAGGCTGTGATTTATAGTCTAACCTTTCAAGGACTTTAAAGAGGCACATATTTGTTATAGATGTGGCTTTTATCAGTTATTAAACTAATGTCTTATGGGAGTCCCTGCCATTAACAGAGCAACTGTTGGCATTTAAATAAGCAAAACAAATTTTATTGTGCACATGTTGCCCATGGCCTGTAGTGTTCTTCAAAGATATTGTGCTGTTTATTAATGCAGCTCACACCCAAGGAGGCATTGTAATATTGGGTCTTGTTTGTGCTGAGGAGCTCCAGCTGATCCCTGCAGACGCTCGACTTTCATTTCTCCTTAAAACATTGTGTCCCCACAATGGCTAATTCATTTAGCTTTGTTACAAAGTGTGAAACACTGAAATGGACAAATTATATTAATGCATTCTGCTGTTTCAGAGTGGCACATTGTACTGTATGCCAAGCAGACAAGCTCACCTTGGATTAGAATATGTCCCTAATTTATAAAATGAATCATTTATGTTGGGGAGTGGGGGCAGGCGAGTTGATCTTTACGTCTCATATTTCATAACTAAAACCTTCACTGGCTGCGAGATGGGAGTAATTGCATATTTGAGCGTGTCCTCGTGTGGGTAAACTGTGCTGTCCTTTGCATACTGACGTGTTCCCAGTGGTTTATTATAGGCCTGCCCTTGCATATCTCCTCATTTGGCTTCAATCGTTTCTCACTCCAACAGGACTGTGATGAAGTCTGGCTCGGAGCACGTTAGAATGGGGCTCAGAACATTCTTTGAAAATGCCGCTGAGGACCTGGAGAAGACTTTTGAGAACCTGAAGCTGGGGAAGTTCACTCACTCCCGTTCCCAGATGAAAGGGGTGTCGCAGAACATTAACTACACCACCGCAGCTCTGCTCCCCATCTTAACTGCTTTGTTTGAACATTTCACTCAACACCACTTTGGAGTCGACCTGCTCTGTGAGTTCTGACAGCTGCAGAATGATCAAACAAATAGAATCAAGTGTCAGTTTTACAGTTGATTATAAAGCAGCGATGATAACATTTTTTTTTACAGTATTACATCATATTCTTGACAGAGAGGATCTTAACCAAAATTAATCAACACATTGAAATTAACCTTTAGATTGGCACAAACGGTATGTCTTAGCACAGTTATTAGGGAAAAACGATTGGGATGTCCTTTTTTGATGTAAGGAAAAAACCCAAGGCAGGGCAAACAGTAAGCTTTCATGCTTGATGTAGGTTTTTATTGAATGTTACAGTTCATACACTGCTGTAAAATTAAGTATGTTTATATCTTCATTGTAATTCATTATCATTATGGCTGTTATACAAAACCACACAGATTATATTATCTTCTATATCTTCCCAGTGGATGACGTCCAAGTGTCCTGTTATCGAATATTGACCAGCCTCTATGCCTTGGGCACTGGGAAGAACATCTATGTAGAGAGGTATCCATGTTGTTGTGAATAAATCATACAAAATACTGACTGACACTGACTTTTACTACAGCCTTTACCCACTCCCCACCTCTGTGTGTCCCTCAGACAGTTGCCAGCTCTGGGTCAGTGTCTGGCTACTTTGGCTGGAGCCATGCCTGTAGCATTTCTGGAGCCACGGCTAAACATGTACAACCCCTGCTCAGTGTTCAACACTAAGAGCACTCGAGATCGTGCTAGTGAGTCATGTGAAACTGTCCAAACCATTCATTTTGCCAAAATCAAAATAAAGTCAATTAAAGATATGAGAAATTTTGTGTTGTGGTGTTTTCAGTGCTTGGGATTCCAGACTCCGTTGAAAATGTGTGCCCTGGAATGCCTCGACTAGAAGGCCTGATGAAGGACATCAATGACATGGCTGAGTCTGGAGCGAGGTACACGGAAATGCCCCATGTGATTGAGGTGGTCCTGCCCATGCTGTGTAACTACCTGTCCTACTGGTGGGAGAGGGGTCCGGAGAACCAGTCGGCCAGCGGCAGCAGTGTGTGCTGTACTACGGTCACATCAGAAAACCTCAGCTTGATTTTAGGAAATATTCTCAAAATCCTTAACAACAACCTGGGCATTGATGAAGCCTCCTGGATGAAAAGAATCGCAGGTGAGTGAATATTAATGTTACAATAGTTTAGTAATAAGGAACAACCCTGAACAAAAAATGCTTTATTTTACTTTTTTATTTTCTGTAATAATATTAGCCTCACTTCCTTTTATATCAATTGTATAAGATGCATAATAGTTTTAACATTATATAATAACTTAGTGATCCATGCGGGGCAGTTAATATAGATAATTGTTTTCATTTTCCAAATTGCATTGAGTGAGCAGCAGTAAAATGATCTTACTGCTGTGTCTAAGGTCAGAACAAATGGATTAGCATTAGCATTATCTATTTATCTGCTACACCCATTTGATTTATAAACAATGATAACATCAGGGATTTGTTTTATACAGTGTACGTGCAGCCAATCATCAGTAAAGCCCGCGCTGACCTGCTCAAGAGCCACTTCCTGCCCACACTGGAGAAGTTAAAGAAGAAGACTGTGAAGGTGGTGACAGAGGAGGAGCTTCTCAAGGCAGACTGTAAAGGAGACACACAGGAGGCGGAGCTGCTCATTCTGGATGAGTTTGCAGTACTTTGCAGGGATTTGTATGCATTTTACCCCATGCTCATCCGCTACGTGGACAATAACAGGTTAGCTCACAGTGCGGGACACTGTAGGTCAGAGGTGTCAAACTCATTTTAGTTTAGGGCCCACATACAGCCCAATTTGATCTGAAACATTTTGGCTGGCCGGACCAGCAGAACAACCTATAAATAATGACAACTCCAATTTTTCTTTTTGTTTTAGTGCAAAGAACAATTACATTTTAACGTCAGCCATCATCACATATGTTTCCACAAACTAACCCTCACAATATGGCTTTGATGCTAATGCTATTTTGCTGGCATAACATAGCTAACAAAGTAATTGCATTGATGCGTTCTGCTGTTCAGTTCTGGGTTGCACAATGTGTTATGTCCGCTACTCTTACAAAAACAGTACAACCCTAGATGGATAAATCAGGAATTGTAGTTAATTGAATTATAAAATTGCAGTAAATACCTTATATGTAATTTTCTTATTTTCCAAATTCATTCTACGAGCCGCATTGTACCTCTGGTTGGCCGGTTTATGCCCCCGGGCCACACGTTTGACACCTGTACTGTGTTTTAGTATTAGAGACGCTGCTAATCCTTTTTTTATGCTTTGTGTGTGATAACCTACAGGTCCAGGTGGCTTAAAGAACCAGACTCTGACTCTAATGAGCTTTTTAAAATGGTTGCAGAAATATTTATTCTTTGGTGCAAGTCACATGTAAGTTACCTTAAGAACATTTTAAAAAAAAGGGATAAAAAAAATTATTTATGTTAATAACACAAAATACTTTTTTATTTTTTTCAGAATTTCAAAAGAGAAGAGCAGAACTTTGTGGTACAGAATGAAATCAACAACCTTTCTTTTTTAACTGGAGATAATAAAACCAAAATGTCCAAGGTGGGTTTCAGGTCCACTGACTTCTACTTTAATCAACTATTTACTTTACTTAGTTTGGACGCATTGCCATAGAAGAGTGACTGACATCCTCCAGTCATATTTATATACAGGTGTGTTCATACCCTTGCAGAATTTGTGATTTTTTTTGTGTGTTTGCTTTTTAGAGAATATGAATAATAACAACACATAAAAACTTTTTTTCACTCATAGTTAGTGGTTGAGTGAAGCCATTTATTGTCAAACAACTGTGTTTTCTCTTTTTAAATCATAATGACAACAGAAACTACCCAATTGACGCTGATCAAAAGTTTACATACCCTGGTGATTTTGGCCTGAGAACATGCACACAAGTGACACAAACAGGTTTGAATGACTACTAAAGGTAACCATCCTCACCTGTGATCTGTTTGATTGTAATCAGTGTGTATATAAAAGGTCAGAGAGCCTCTGGGCTCCTGACAGACCCTTGCATCTTTCATCCAGTGCTGCACTGACGTTTCTGTATTCTGAGTCCTGGAAAAAGCAAAATAATTGTCAAAGGATCTGCAGAAAAAGGTAATTGAACTGTATAAAACAGGAGAGAGATATAAAAAGATTTCCAAGGAATTGAGAATGACAATCAACAGTGTTCAAACTCTTATTAAGAAGTGGACCAAAATTGAACTTTTTGGCAACATTCATAAACGTTACATTTGGAGAGGGGTCAACAAGGCCACAAAAGACTTCAGGCTGTCATTGAGGTTAAAGGTTGCAATACACAGTATTAAGAACTGGGATATGTAAACTTTTGATCAGAGTCATTTGGAAAGGTTCTATTGTCTTGATTTAAAAAGAGTAAACATTTATTTGACAATGAATAGCTTCACCCAACAACTAACTATGAGTAAAATTTATTTTTTAATAATTTATATTCTCTGAAAACTGGACAAAATATCACAATTTTTTGCACGGTATGTAAACTTATAAGAAACTATATTGCACATTATACACTGGACAAAGACACTGTTAACATTTTGTGCCATGTTAACACAATATAGTTGTGTACATGTGCTGGGATGTTAACAGTTAAAGTGCATTTAAGAATGCTAGGAGAACTACTTGTAAACATGTACAAATGTGGCACATGTCATGAAAGTATACCTATTATTAAAAATCTATTATCATCTTTTTTCCAGCTGTTCAGCATGTATGTGCATGTATTTATGCTTCCTACAGAACTAACATTCATATTTATATAAGCATTACAGGACTCATAATATGCCCTTTCTTGTCTGCCTGATTAAGCTTTCTCCAGGCAAACAAATGTTTTCCACTACAGTGCACGTCCAAGTGAGGACTGTGTCCCTGCCTCCCATTAACTGCCCTCTCATCCTTTTTCCTCTATCTGCCTCTCTCCTCTCTTGAACAGTCCTTTAAGGAAAAGGTAGAGTGATGCAGTGCATGAGCTGTTTACCTGCCAGCTTATTGGCTTATGTGCTCCAGTCGCCAAGCAGAGAAGCCAATAGCCTGTGCCCGCTGTGCTCTGTAGTCTAGTTATATATGTCGTCCTATTCGTTGTGGCCTTTGCTCCATTCATCAAAATGTGTGACATAGTGGCTTTGGTCATTTTTCATTGCCTTAAGGGGAAACTAGTTTCATCTCAGGTAATAAAGTTGAACATTAGGTTGTGGGGTGTGTTTATTACCATTGGTGCAGTTATACTTGATTGATTGTGTTCCCCTGGTGTTTTTGTTACCTCTAGCTATTTACATGATGTTGTGTATTTAGACCATGTGTGTGTCTGTGTGTGTATGTTAATTTGTGTTTGTATTGGGTACTGTATTTGGCTCAGTTTTGCACATTAATACCACACATAAATGTAATAATAAAGCTAATTAGGTACAGATATTACACTTCTCTATGCTTGCAAGATGAATGCTTTAGTGCCTCTGCCTTTTGTTTAGTTTTATGAAATAGGCCCAAAGAAACTATGTAAACGTAACTATGAGGTATTTTGATATTTAAATTCAACATCCATATAAACAAAAAGAATGCTGGCTTTAATATATTACATTGAATCTACTTTTTCTAGTGTCTCTCTAGTGCACATGTCAAAACAATGTTTTTTTCTAGTCTGGAGGACAAGACCAAGAGAGAAAGCATAAGAAACGACGTGGAGAGTTCTACTCAATTCAGACGTCGCTCATTGTAGCTGCTCTGAAGAAGATGCTGCCTATTGGTCTCAACATGTGCACGCCAGGAGACCAGGAGCTCATCTCTCTCGCCAAAACACGCTACTCATTGGTCAGAAGATTTTTCTGATTGCACTCTTTTTTTATTTTAAATCTATAATGCTTGTCTTAAGAGGTATAATCAGGTATTATTATGCTCTTTAACAGAAAGACACAGATGATGAGGTGAAAGACCATATTTGGCATAATCTACACCTGAGAGAAAAGGTTAACTTGAAATGTGTTATGTTAAGTGACATTTTTGTGGCATAAACCGCTGCTTTGTATGTGACATTCGTCTGTGTAACATCAGTCAGAGGACCCAGCTGTGAGGTGGCAGTTAAACCTCTACAAGGACATTAACATGAGGAGCGAGGGGCCTCCAGACCCTGACAGAGTGGTGGACCGCATCCAGAGGATTTCTGCGGCTGTGTTTAACCTGGACCAGGTCTCTACACTTAATGATACAAACTGTTCTAGCTGTACTTGATACTAAAACTACAGGTTCATGCAGCTTGGATTATTACCATGAGTAGCAATCAAGTGCCACGTCATGCTCTCTTCTTTTTCCATTAGGTGGAGCAGCCCCTGAGATCCAAAAAGTGTGTCTGGCAGAAGTTACTTTCCAAGCAGAGAAAGCGAGCGGTGGTTGCCTGCTTCCGCATGGCTCCGCTGTACAACCTACCAAGGTATCACTGCCTCATTTTTCCTCCTCCCATCCTAAACTCAAGCATTGGGTTGAGTTATATGTGTAGAACAAATATAACAGAAAACTCCAACCCCAAGTGAATTAGCATTACATCAGTTTTCTGGACAAACATCATTTTTATTTCTGACTCAGAAGTCTGTCGTTGCAGGTTCTGACCTTGCATTAATACTCATCCTCCCTCTCACAGTTTGTAGGACAAATGTCTGGCCTGCAGCTGTTATCAAAGAATAAAAAAAAAGGGACACTAGCAATTTCATGGCCTGCTGCTCAGTAACTCAATCACACGAAGCCAGGCAGAGAGCTACAGTAGGGAGGAAAACAATTACAAGGACCCAACCTGAGGGTGGCCATTCCCAATATGTGCCACCTGCCTGCCTCCCAGCACGACTTGTTTATTCTCAGTTACTGACAATGAAATATGACACGGCATAACCAATAATTACAAGACTGTGTTTACAATGCAGTAGTAATGTGGGACATGAAGCTGATGGTAAATGTCTTTTCTTTCAGTCAGATGTAAATCTTTCTCTTTGTCTTTCTATGTACTGTACCTCACTCTTCTCAGGCACAAAAATAATATTTACTTCCTGAAAGCCTACCAACATATTTGGCTGGGAATATTGCATGAGAACTCAGACAATGACAGTCTGCTCTCCATGCTTACGGTAACAAACTGCAACACCGTAGCACTTTACCTACGCACTCCGCTGTTCTCCTCTGCATTCGCCTGTCTGGAACCTTTCGCTTTTCTACAGGCATGGGTTAATTCAGCATACAAAACTTTCATATTATATATATTAACTGATCATTGCAATGGATCAGTTTTAGTTTGACAACACAAAGGTAACTAAGTAGGTCTTAGGCACTATTAAATGAAACAGATACGGTGGTGGTTTACCTCTGACATTCACATGCTCTGTCAATACTTGCGTTATAATCATCTTGTTCTATATAGTATACCAAATTTCAAAGATGGATGTTATTAATTGCTTTTCTCCTTTTCTGAGGTAACCAGCTGAATTTGCCAGTTCCCTGTACTAACACATTAATTTTACCTTAAGGACTCCCCTCCCATTCCTCTGCTTTTTTTCTATCTAACCAAGCTAATGTGCTGTCACCCTCCCTTTCCAGGCATCGCTCTATTAACCTCTTCCTCCTGGCCTATCAGAGAATATGGATAGAGACAGAGGAGTACTCCTTTGAGGAGAAGCTAGTGCAGGACCTTGCTGTAAGTACATGGCAGTGCTACAGGGAGCCAGTGTGTCGGACGCCATTCTCACTTCCACTGTGTACCACTGGGTCACACTCAGTCATCCATACTGTGTGTCTCTCCCCCGCCAAGCAGACACTCATTTATAGCCTGACATTAGCAATGATGTCAGAGCTGGCTCTTATATATTTGTATCAACATTTACTGAACACAAGGAAGCATCTATTCAAGATGCTTTGGCCCATTAGTAGAGTTACTGTGTCTTCCTTCATATTAGGGATTTCATAATATTGCCTATCATAATATAGTATAGAGCATATAGCAACCTCTATATACCCTTAGACCAACAGGGTTTTTACTTTTACAAGTAATACATTTTCAGCAAAACCCAGAGTACAAAGCATCTACTGCATCTTACTGCAGAATTACACTGACCTCTCATTAATGGATGCCATTCACAAGCACTGCAACACTGCAACTTTATTAGCTGTGTGCGTCTCAGTGCCTGTCAGCATTTGTGAACATATCCCTGCATTTGTTTATGCTTGAAATGTCATCTGCATGATCTCAAAGTGTACTTCACGTTCATACCCTCTGAAAAAAGCTACAAGGTAAGTGCATGTCATTATTGTTTTTCCAATTCAAGTCTTGACACGTTTGACTTTGTGCAGAAAATTCAGCTCAAAGTGGAAGAGGAGGAAGAGGAGGAGGAGCGGAAGCAGCCAGATCCTCTTCATCAGCTCATTCTGCATTTCAGCCACAACGCCCTGACGGAGCGCAGGTATATCCCGCACACGCACACACGGTAACACACCTGAGCACCTGAGCACCTGGCACTGCTTTGCTCCATCTGTCCACGATAATGGTCTTGGCCTGCTTCTGCAAGAATAAATAGTTGCATTAAGCTAAATTACACAGTACAGTACATTTTATAGTGTGTATGATAAACATGCATACCTTAATACACTAGCTGATAATTACTTCCAGTCTAAATAACTCACTCTCTGAGGCTTTAACCACAAGATATTTGTCATCCTTTTTTGTCAGTTCTTTGGAAGAGGATTCCTTGTATATTGCATATGCAGATATGATGGCAAAGGTATTTCATTTCTGAATATGCTTCCATGCCTGTAGTTTTGCAAAAAGCCAGATTATTTCACAGCAAGTTTTTACTTTTAGAGTTGTGCTGAAAGTGAAGAAGAGGAGGACAAAGAAAAGACCTTTGAGGTGCTGTTGACGACTCCAAGATGCTTGTTTTTTACTTTTTTTACGATATATGCTCCGGTGAGAGTAAATGGCTGTTATACTGCAGGAAAAGGAAATGGAGAAACAAAAGATGCTGTACCAGCAAGCCAGACTGCATGACCGCGGAGCTGCTGAGATGGTGCTGCAGATGATCGGCGCAAGCAAAGGCAACTCATCTGTCTTTACATTTCATAGAACTTACTTTTGGTGCAAGTGTAATGGGCTTTTTGTGTTCCCCAGGTCGTCTCGGTGCAATGGTGATTTTCACTCTCAAACTGGGCATCTCAATTCTAAACGGGGGAAACATTTTGGTCCAGCAGGTAAAAATAACTCTTTTAGCAGGATTTTTTCTACATTGAATTCAGTGAATAACATGTTGGTTAATGTTATTTATTTCCTCTTGTTGCAGAAAATGCTGACTTACCTGAAGGAGAAAAGAGATGTTGGCTTTTTCAAAAGTTTGTCTGGACTCATGTTGTCATGCAGGTAAACAGCCTTTTTTATTTTGTTAGAAGCTTAACAAATGAGGGCACATCATTTTAGATTTCAATATACACCATTATGCAGCACAGGTACTTATAATTCTTCTCTGTCAGTGTCCTGGATTTAAATGCTTTTGAAAGGCAAAACAAAGCTGAAGGATTGGGAATGGTAACTGAAGAAGGATCAAGTAAGTGAAAACTGTCTCACGCACATGTCAGACCTTTGCCCCATTGAAGAATATTTGTCACAGAAGAGACACGACCTATGAGGAAAATCTAAACGATGACTTACTTTAACACAGAATGTTTAGTCTTACAACACCACATATATGTCCTGTGTGTCTCTTGTTGCTATGTTGAATGCCATCTTGTCTTTATCATTGTTCATATCAGTCTGTGCTACTGTATGTCTAAGTCCTGTTCATGCATTGTGTAAAAATAATGTCCACATAAAAATGACTTAATGGGCTACATACAGTATACAACTATGCTTTTATCACACATATTCCTGTTCATTTTCACTTCATAAGTCCAGGCATAAGTAATGGTACTTCTGTCTCGTGAGCAGACATGTTCAAACTCTGTTTAATTGTAGCCACTTGTTACAGATCAGTGTATGTAAATATACTGTATATCTATATACGTAGTGCTACCATTCTTTCCTGTTCCTACTTCTTAATGAATATCAATGTCTTCTCCTTTGCTTATGTCTGCTATTTTTGTTTGTTTGTTTTCCTCTGAACACGTTTTTTATCCCATCGGTCGCAGTCAACGTGAGTGAGCGGGGTAAATACATAGTTAAGATTCTACTCATTCCTATGCACTGCTGACATTTTGATTGCTCTCTCCGTTTCCAAGCTCCTCTCTTGCCTCATTTCCCTTTAACGCCTTTCTTTGAATGCAACATATCAACCTTGACCTGAAAGAACGCATGCATGCTCTTCTTACATCTGGATAGATTATTCCATTTTCGGTCAGGTGCCCCAAAGTGACTCCCACTTCCTAGTACATTCTTGGTGCTTGTGATTATTGTGGGACCTGTTTTGTTCTTATTTGCCAGTACTAACCAGAGCGTAAAGAAGTTTTGTTTGGAACAGTGAAGCTTTGCTGGTTCATTCAGTTTTGTTTACCAATGATCCATTATAACGTGTCTGTATGTTCTGAGCTCCTAAAATAGTGCAAATATTTTTTCAGACTAGACAGCAGATTTCTGGATAGTGAAGCAATGCCAGTTTTAATGCCTGTACAGACTCTAAATTGATAACTTTCTGACCGTCTCTTTACCTAACGAGAAAGTTAAACTCATTTTTTTTGTTTCCAGGTTCTAAAGTACTGCAGAACGATGAGTTTACAAAGGATCTCTTTAGATTCCTACAGCTTCTTTGTGAGGGCCACAACAATGGTGGGTCCAAAGATAGAAAGCAGCACAATATAAAATCAAAGTTGCCACTATGGAGGATTTGTGGGAACCACGTAAAAAAAAAACAAGCATTTAATAAAAGAGCATTTAAATTGATCTTGAATGTATCAATTAATTAATGCATTTGAAATTGGAATTGGAGATTGGAACCTAGAACACAGCAATTTAAGCGCCAGTGAGCCATTTGACAGACTGAAAAGGACAAGTCAAGTCAGTCTGTAAAATGCCTTGCTGGCGCTCAAATTAAGCACAGAATTATTTGTCTTTGCAAAGCTCCTAAACATGTGTCAGTGCTGTTGGAGTTTGTGCTTGATGCATTTGTTTGTGCTTTGTCATTATTTTTGAGGATAAAAGTTAAAAACACCATGTTGGCAAAGTGTGTTAGCATCGCCTGGTGCCAGTGGGACTTCCCTCTGACCTCATTTGCATTGATTTGCTGTTTTCATAGCTTGGTGTTGAAAAAGGACTACAATCAGATGCTAAATAAAAAAGCTTACGTGTTAACTAATGGATTTGCAAATAGATTTGGAAACATAAAAAGGAATTGCTCATTTAAAACACCTTTAAAGTTTGTATCGTTAGTTAAATTTATGAAACAACTATTTATTTTTGTTTAAAAAAGGATTTTTAAATTGATTAAAAGTAATTATTGCAGATTTAGTAAATGTATTTGTAAGGTGAGTTTCAGTTGCACAATTAAACTGTGATTTAGTAAATGCTTATACAATTGCTCTTTTAATTCACAGATTCATAAATGTAATTGCAAATGCATTCATTAATAAATGTTTTAAAGTTCAATATAAATGCTCTTTTTATTTAAATGGTCCTAAAAATCCTCCATGTGCCACAACTTAAAAGTCTGTAATGAAAACAAAGTGTTAATTGTTTTTGTATTAGATTTTCAGAATTTCCTCCGGACTCAGACGGGTAACACAACCACTGTCAACATCATCATTAGTACTGTGGACTACCTCCTCAGGCTCCAGGTTTGCGGTTGACAATTAGTTCTTGTCCTGTTTAACTGTCCTATTAATTTAATCTTATTAATACAGTTATATATGTGGTTTTAGGAGTCGATCAGTGATTTTTACTGGTACTACTCTGGTAAAGATGTCATTGACGAGGCAGGTCAGAGGAACTTCTCCAAAGCTCTGTCTGTGGCCAAACAGGTCTTTAACTCGTTGACTGAGTACATACAGGTACAGTATCTTAGCACAACACATGAAAACTGATAAAGACTGAGAGATCATGTACTGACCACATCTAGTCTCTGTTTTGCTCTACACTGTGTTCAGGGTCCATGTATTGGGAACCAGCAGAGTTTGGCTCACAGCAGGCTCTGGGACGCTGTGGTGGGATTTCTACATGTTTTTGCCAACATGCAGATGAAGTTATCCCAGGTTATAATGACTTGACTGTGTTTATACTTACTTAGTTTTATTGCAATCAATTAAATAGCTGATTTTGATCTTGTGCACTCTTTAAAATAATAAAAGGAGCAATTTAACCTGTTAAAGAACAGGATAAATTGCAGTTGTTGCACAATATAAAAGATAGAAGGTGCAGAGAAATGGTATTACTGAATAATAATGAAAACATTTATGAATATTAGTGCTATAGAACTAGTATTTAACATATTGCTGTACAGTACACTATATTGTTAAGTGCATTGTTCCTTATCCAAGAAGAAAGTAACACAATATGCTCTGTTTGTTGTGGATGAGCCTGAAGCATATTTGATATTGCAAATGTGTAGCCACTAGAGGGCTCCCCAGGCTCATGGATAGCTGTGGCTGACTGCAGCACAATTACACAGCCTCTATGATAAATGAGTCCCTCCCGTTATAAGCCTGTAGTAGATAAATCCTCTTTCCTAACCTTTTGCCATAGCCATGACCTAGGGCTCAGTCTGACAGTTATATTTGGTGTGAAGGAGAGTGCAGGTGGAGCAGTTTGAATTTAGCACATCAAAATCTGCCTCAGATTTATGGCATACTGAATACAGACTCCAAAGAGGACCTAAATGAGTCAGAATGACCCAGCCATCTGCTTACAGACAGTAGAATAACATTAACCCTGGCAATGATAGATAGGTGCAACCTAGAAGGGCTTTCTGGGCCCCAGCAGGGTCATTGCAGATCCCAACAATCAGAGGCAGCCATGATTCTTCTTCACATACATCTTGCTGTGATATAGTTTGTGTGAGTCACAAGGTTCCCCTTTGCTGTCTGTCTCCAACAGGACTCGAGTCAAATCGAATTATTAAAGGAGCTGCTGGACCTGCAGAAGGATATGATTGTGATGATGCTGTCACTGCTCGAAGGTTGACCCTTTGCTACTTATTAGACCAAATCATCTCTACCATGCTGTCAGCACTTTACAATGATGCATTAAGTCCCATTTAATGACTTTCCTGAATAGCTTAGTAGCTATGGAATATAATCAGATATTTACTAGAGCTCCTTTGCTTAATAGATTTGTTTGGATTGCCTGAGACTACTTCTTAGTTTTCATAGCCAGTGCCTCCAAGTCTGAAAGTAGTCTGGTTCTGGCAGAATAGACTAGCAGGGCAGTACATGGTGCCGCACTGTAAAATCTGCATTATAAAAACTGTATTATTAATGTGCAAATACAAAACACGTGCAAATATATATTAAAAACCCATGTTTTAATGTTCCTGTGATTTTTAAATCACTTCTGATTTGTGTCAGGCAACAAGTTGAGATCATAAATGAATGACCTTTTTCATGTTTTAGCCATTTCCTCTTATTTTAACTTTGTTTTTTTTTGTTTTTTTTTCTCTTTTTTTAGGAAATGTTGTGAATGGTACGATTGGTAAACAAATGGTGGACACTTTGGTGGAGTCTTCTAGCAATGTGGAGATGATTCTAAAGTTTTTTGACATGTTCCTCAAGTTGAAAGACTTGACCACGTCCGACAGCTTTAAGGAGTATGACCATGAGGGCAAAGGGGTCATCTCAAAGAAGGACTTCCAGAAGTCCATGGAGAACCAGAAGCAGTATTCCCAGTCTGAGATTGAGTTTCTTCTCTCATGCGCTGAAGCTGATGAAAATGACATGTTCAGCTATGAGCAGTTTGTGGAACGGTTTCACGAGCCGGCCAAGGACATCGGCTTCAACGTAGCTGTGCTCTTAACCAACCTTTCCGAACACATGCCCCATGACAGTCGCCTGTCCACATTTTTAGACCTAGCAGAGAGTGTGCTCAGCTACTTTGAGCCCTTCCTTGGTCGTATTGAGATCATGGGTGGGGCTAAGCGCATTGAACGGGTCTATTTTGTCATCAGTGAATCGAGTCGCACCCAGTGGGAAAAGCCTCAGGTGAAGGAGTCAAAGCGACAGTTTATCTTCGACGTAGTAAATGAAGGAGGAGAGAGTGAGAAGATGGAACTCTTTGTCAATTTTTGCGAAGACACAATTTTCGAGATGCAGCTGGCATCAAAGATCTCTGAAACTGACCCGGTGGAGCGTGCAGAAGACGATGAAGATGACAGCCAGAGTGTAGCGGAAAACCAAGAGGAGGAGGAGAGTGAGATGTTAGAGTCTTTGTCTGCCTTCACAGTGGCTTGTATCTCCATGAGAAAGAACCTCTGCCATTTTCGGCAGATGCTCACTCTCAGGAGCATGAGACGGCAGTACAGGAAGTTTAGAAAGATGAGCATCCGTGAGCTGGTGCGCGGCCTCTTCTCTTTCTTCTGGATGATTATTACAGGTCTATTCCACTTTGTCTACAGCTTAATCTGGGGCTTCTTCCACATCTTGTGGACCACTTTATTTGGGGGTGGGCTTGTTGAAGGGGCGAAAAACATGAAGGTGACTGACATTTTGGGGAATATGCCAGACCCCACTCAGTTTGGTATCCATGGAGATGTGTTAGAGACTGAGAAAATGGATGCTTGTGAGGCAGCAGCACTGGCAGAGATGGGTCAGATGGCTCAGGGGGATGCGGATGAAGCTGACCTCATGGCAGAGCTGCTAAATATCCAGCCGAAAAAGGAGGGCAAGCACGGGGCAGAGCCTGGTTTGGGGGATGTGTCTGAGGTGGTGGTGGGGGACGCTCCGTCAATAGCCAGCGCTGTTAAACAGAAGAAAGCAGAGGTAAATAGGCCACTAGACTGAACACATAATAACTTTCACCTCAATTGTTTTAACTTGTGTAAAGTGTATTCATTAATCAGGCACTCAAATGACGTTTTAATTAATAACAAACTGTAATTGTAATTGATGATCTAAGCTATAATCTCAGTAATTATCTAGCCAATAATGTGTTTTAGATGGCTGCAAAGAAGAACGCTGCCAACACAGACTACAGATCTGACTCCGAGAAAGGAGAGTAAGTGATTTTGAGTATTCAAAGTAAGTGATGTGTGTGGATAAAATGTGCTAGTAGATAACAATGTCAAACTTTTAACATTAACACTATTAACATTTCAGGGATGATTAAGATTTCAGAGAAGCTTTTTTGCTTTAAAAAAATTAGATGGCGTTTTGTTTTTGTGTTAAACGTAACTTTCTCAGAGGGACTTGCACAACAAAACCAAGTACAGTACATGTCAGTCTGAAGTTGCTAATCCTTGAGCAAATCTGTGCTTTTGGCAGTGTCAAGACTCAATTTGTCTTTTTTAGTTCAGAAGATGGTGAGAAGAAGGACTATGACAAGGCCAGAGATGAAGCCCCCCCACAGCCCTCACCGGGAGAGAAAAAAGCTCCTAAAAAGAGACTGGGTCCAAAAAAAGAGTCACCAGAGGCATTTATGGCCAGCTTTTTTGCTGGACTGGAAGTCTACCAGACGAAGACTCTGGTCAGAAATGTCATAATCACAGCTATATCACTCAAGTAGTGTGACGGAGTTTAAAATAACATTTGCTGTAAATGATTGTTTCTCAGAACTACTTGGCCAGAAACTTCTATAATCTCCGCTTCCTTGCACTTTTTGTGGCCTTTGCGATCAACTTTATTCTTCTTTTCTACAAAGTAAGCTAACCAAGTAATCACCGCCAAATATGACGATGTGTTCTCCCTTGACACTAATGTATTGAACATTCCTAAATAATGTCTTACAGGTGACTGGAGATTACTCAGAAGATGAAGACCCCTGGAACCGTAGAGGCCGAGGGAGTGAGGAGGAAGAGGAAGGAGCACTTGAGTACTTTGTCTTACAGGAAAGCACTGGTTACATGGCGCCAACACTTCGCTGTCTGGCCATACTACACACCATCATATCCTTCTTGTGTGTACTGGGCTACTACTACCTCAAGGTAACACACTCAGCGATGCAATTATCCACAGTTCACGTCCACCAAATGGGTCTAATATTGAGATTAATTGTTGTTTTTCCAAGGTGCCTCTGGTTGTGTTCAAACGCGAGAAAGAAATAGCTAGGAAGCTGGAGTTTGCAGGCCTTTACATCACTGAGCAGCCGTCAGACGATGACATAAAAGGACAGTGGGACAGACTGGTCATCAATACTCCGTACGTCACCTAAAGTTGTAAGCTTCTTAGTTAATCCTTTACAAACGTGTTAAATGCTGACTGTTGTATATTTGTTATCAGCTCTTTCCCCAATAACTACTGGGATAAATTTGTCAAACGCAAAGTAAGTGGCTTATGAGATTCTCCAATAATCTTTTACGCATACAGAGCTTAAATGAAATATGCCCGTTCAGAAATGAACATTGTCATTTATAACCTTTGTGAAATGTGTAGGTGATCAAAAAGTACGGGGATCTTTATGGAGCAGAAAGGATCGCAGAACTGCTGGGCTTGGACAAAAGTGCCCTTGACTTTAACCCGACAGAGGAAGCAGTTGCCAAGGAGGCTTCACTGGTTTCATGGTGAGAAATTCAGCTGAAAATGAATGGAATTTAAGGGTCAGAGTGAAAAAAGTCTTTCTGTTCTGTTTCTCTTTTTCAGGCTGAGCTCAATCGATACAAAGTACCACATCTGGAAAATGGGTGTGGTATTAACAGACAATGTACGTTTGTGTAAAACTAGATTGGGGGTTCATTTAACGAATGGTCCAATGGTCCAGGGCTCATTTTTCTCTTTGTTTCTATTTTCAGTCATTCCTTTATTTAATGTGGTATACCACCATGTCCATTCTGGGCCACTACAACAACTTCTTCTTTGCTGCTCATCTCCTGGACATCGCAATGGGATTCAAGACACTGCGTACTATTCTGTCCTCAGTCACACACAACGGCAAACAGGTACGGAGGAGTTGGAAGAAAAGGAAGGTGCTCTGCTCCACTAACAGTAGGGGTCACTGGAGAGTTCACCTGTGTATTCCCCCAGAACAAAGGCGCTCCCACTGATAAGCATGCCTTGCATCTATACACTGCAGCTTAAGACACACCACACAAAAACAAAAACCTTCAACTGTAAACACATTTAGCAAATTTTGGCAAAAAAAACTCACACATGCTCTCTCTTTTAAGTTTTCTGCAACATATTTTGCATTTTCAGAAATGCCCCACCCATATAATCAAAAAGGTTCTATAGTAGAGACGGCAAAAAGTTGGTTTATGGTTATATAATTCGAGTCATAGTCATTTTTGTTTTTTAATAGAAATTGTGCATTTTATAACTATAATCTTGAAGCATTTTTTCATAACTTAAACTTCTATAAAAACCAAGCTTTTCCTCATCACACAAAAACAAACATTAAAACAAAATTAAAATTGGTTTATTGTTTTCTAACCTTGATTAAGTTAAGTCAACTTTTCCTTTCCTTTCCCAAAAAAAAAATTTGTAATGTCACCTCAATCTTCAGAGGTGGAAATACTGCAAATTGCATTGCCTGTAGGAATCAGAGAGCCCTCCTCCACTCCACAGCCTGTGGGCAGATCAATCACACTGTCAATCTACGCGCTCCCGCCTCCAATGTGAGCTTAACAAATAAATGACACGAATGTGGGCTGTGTGTGTCTTTATGTTGCAGGGAGATAACAAAGCTGTTTGCATGCTTCAATAAATATGCAACTAATGTGTTGTGCTGCGACAGGATTTCCATCATTGTTCTGCGATTTTAAATGGAAACCGTAAAAGTGACAGCTGCATATTTCTGAGAGAGCCGGTAAACAAAACAAGCATATAATTTTTTTTTGTGTCTGTTTGTGTGTAGCTGGTGCTGACCGTGGGCTTGCTGGCAGTAGTGGTCTACCTCTACACTGTGGTAGCCTTCAACTTCTTCAGGAAGTTTTACAATAAGAGCGCGGATGACGATGAGCCAGACATGAAGTGTGATGACATGATGACGGTAAGTAACTGCCATGCCCATAATACTCAAGCGTTGTCCAATAGTTAAAGTGTACTGTATTTGTTTCCACAGTGCTACCTGTTTCATATGTACGTGGGCGTAAGGGCCGGAGGGGGCATCGGTGATGAGATCGAGGACCCAGCTGGAGATCCCTACGAGCTGTACCGCATCCTCTTTGACATCACCTTCTTCTTCTTTGTCATTGTCATTCTCCTGGCCATCATCCAGGGTGAGCTGTGACTGCAACCTGCAACAAGCTCAGACATAATAACACCACTTACAGACCTCACCTCTTGTTTCTACTCCATTTACAACATAATATCAGACTGATGTAACTGATACACACAGTATGATACACTTGTTCTGTGTGGTTTCCAGGTTTGATCATTGATGCCTTTGGAGAGCTAAGAGACCAGCAAGAACAAGTCAAAGAGGACATGGAGGTGAGAATAGAATTCTTTGGCACTCATGCCAGGCCTATAAGGAAAAGGTTAAAAAAAATGAACCTATTTACTGCAATATCACAAAATGTAATTCGGACAAAATGTGAAAATTAGATTCACAATGCAGTGCTGTATTACCCTCACATTGTCCACAGGTGCATACTCGTATTCCAAATCAATCATCCGACTTACATCTACATTGAACAGCTTTTAATTGTAAAAAAAAGAAAAGTGCAAGAGTTTAAATCTACTATTCCTGAACTATGACTGTCTCACAGACAGAAGGTAAACCAAATTCTTAGATCATTTTAACAAAACGGCTTTTATAATAAATTTACATAAATATGCTTACTTGGTTTATTGTTTACATGAGTGAGCTATCTCAAGATTATAAGTAGCCCAAGCACAGAAAGACAATGAGGCCTTTTGGAACAGGGCGTTCTTACCGACAGCTATACTGAACAGTCACCGGCAAGCACATTTTTGTTTTCTGTCCCCAGACCAAGTGCTTCATCTGTGGGATCGGCAACGACTACTTTGACACAACGCCTCATGGTTTTGAGACTCACACATTACAAGAGCACAATTTGGCCAACTACCTGTGAGTATAGCACTTCCAAATGCATCACTGAAGTTATGGTTATCGCCTTGTTTTGCTTCTTTAATTTAACTGCCTGATTAATGGCTTGAGCACCTTGTGTGAGCATTAGGGCTGGAGTTGCTATTAGCCCCAGTGATCCAGATCAGTGGATCCCTTCAGGTGTTCTTTCCATCTGTCCCTCTGTTTCCCACCCACTGCATGCTGCTGTATAATACCCATGTCAATAGAACGTTTCAGTCCATTTGCGCTCAGTCAGCTGCCCCAGGGCGACAGGAGCGACCTCATTATGTAGCTTCATTCCTGTTTAATGCCATGAACTTTATTGGGAAATGGGTTTGTGATAGTGTGATTTCATACAGCATGATTGGGCGCGTTGTGATGCCACACAGAGATACAGCCATTTGTAATTGATTTGGCAAACAACATGTGATTGGACAAGTGGCATGTTGTTTAGACTGAGATTTTGAAGTCCCCTATTAACACAAACGCTGACATTTCTAGTGAAATTGCCTTGTGACATTTTTCTTTAATCTGATCCTGCATGTTTTTTTCTACAGGTTTTTCCTGATGTACCTCATCAACAAGGATGAAACTGAGCACACTGGCCAGGTGCTGTATTATAAAACACTAATGACCTTTTTATTCTTTCAAGGGAATGTTCAGAGTTGTTCAGAAACGGGTTTGATGAGAGACTTTAGGTTGTTATTACACATTTTCAGCACATCCTCAGTTTGCAGTTGTGAATGATTACTAATAAGGCCAGTGAAAATTTGTGTTACATAAAAGGTATTATCCAGCATATGACTGACAATACTTAACAATTCCTGAGCCTACTTTTCATTTATTAAAACACAACAGCACACTATGCCAAGGTTAAGTATCCTTTTGTTTTTGTGCAGGAGTCCTATGTGTGGAAGATGTACCAAGAGCGTTGTTGGGACTTCTTTCCTGCTGGAGATTGCTTCAGAAAACAATATGAGGATCAGCTCGGATAAAACATATTTTTTGGCTAAATTTATCTGATCTAAGTAGGCTGCTCATAAATGTGGTCCTACAAACAGCTGCTGGACGACCAGTTATTCTGTCTGGCAAATGTACGGGACTGTACTGTACCATGCCTGTGCAGTGCTGGTGCAAAAGGATACAACTTTTAACTTGCCCTGACATTTTAGTTACCTACCTTTGGATTTATTTTATGACAGTGTGTTGCCTTTTACCTCACATCACCCCCAAACCATTGCACAATTATTTTTTATTATTTTTTATTTATTTTTTGAGAAACACCGGGTTGTGTGAGGTATAGGACAATATGTTTGTCTTCTTATGCACAAGAATCTATTTGAGAATGTTGAACCAGAGACTTATGCCAAATGAAGAGTACGGTGAAGTTTTAAACGTGTGCAAAATGGTATTAGAGAACGTTCTTGTTTTGTTTGTGTTGTGACGTTGCATTTTGAGAAGTCTTAGAAAGAATTGGTAAACAGTATGTTGTGTAGCGTTGAATGAAAAATGCCTAGTTATCATGAAGTGCCTTACAGTACTGTATCTACATTACAATGAAGCTATGCAAACTTTAATTTTCGTTGTATGTTCGTACAGTCGTTTTTTCTGGAGCAGTAAGGCGTAGCGGTCTCTAGTTTGTTGGCTGTTTATTTTTTAGTTGAACCTGGAAGAACAGCATTGGTTTGGTTTATTTTTCAATGAATGCAGCATAACTGTGTAAATGAACAATTCCACCAAAAGGAATTTATAAATACCTTCAAACAAGAACAAAAATTACATTGCTATTGTATGGCCATTTGTATGTAGTAGCTTTGCTGACCTGTGCATTTCTTTTAATGAAAAAATAAAGAAATCAATGCAAGAAATGTTTGCATTCAGCTTCTTCTTTTCACCAGTATTTAAAACACTCTCCTGTTGTAAAAACTGGTGTCTCCTTGGATGGACCCTCCTGGTTGGTAAGGATGATGGAACTGGCCCTCCTCATGGTGCATGATGGGACTTTTGGCCCTGTTACCCACGGTGCAGACTGTCAGCTCACATCTCATCAGCACACCTCAGGCACCACACAGTGCTACAGTCTGCCGCTGTGAGTTGCACTTCTCATTGCCCACAACACCCCATCCAAGCACGGTGCACTACATCTGTGGCACTGTTTATTAGTGAAAAGAAACACACTCACTCACTCTCATACTAGTACCACTACTACGAAAATGAAAATCATTGCTGATTCTGATGATTTCTGTAAAATCAAACCAGAATCAAAGAAAATCTCACGGCGTAGTGGTGTTTTGCAGCATGTATTGTGGGCCACTTCTGACAGAAACAGTAATGAATCTTTGTTTTGAAAACAAAGGAAAGCTGTATTGACTGAACTTGTTAATTCTGCTAATCCACTAATGTGACTAGTCGTGATCACACAATTCCAGTTTAAACAGGGAAATAATACAACGCAACAATGTGAACAAATTGCTACAAACTTTCTTTTAGATGCAGCCCCTTTACATAGTAGTCGCAAAAGCTCAACTGGACAATGTTGCTAAGTACATGCTATGATCATTAAAGTATTCATAACAAGGGTCTTAAGAGACATGTTACTAGTCTTTTGGTCTTTATATCTTTACTCTTGTTACTCCAAGTGGCTATCACAAATGTTTAGAGTAAACCTGTACTAGGCTCGTGTGTTGAAAAGCTCTATACGTAGAGTGACACAGGTCAGAGGAACAGCTTGAAATGCCCTCACCCTTCAGGTCACCTGCAGCTGTGACCTGCAGTGAAGACAGCGAGCGGTGACAGTGACGTTGCAGCTTATGCTCCCTCTGATGCATCCTAACTGTGTCTAAGCCCATGACTGAGTGACACAGCAACGATCGACTCAGCAGGACATGGCAAGCATTTCACAAAACATGATCTAACAGTAATGAGCTCATATAAAGGGGAAGGCACTGTATGTCAGTGTTACAGCTTGAATTAACACAGGACTACAATTACTGCTGATATTGAGGTCCGGCCCTTGAAAGCTACCATAGAGATACAGTATAATATGTATAAGTTATATAAATATATATATATATATCGATATAACACATTTCTGTTAAGCCTTATAGACACTGTCCTCTGCTAATGTTTCTGCTTCTTCCATAGTGTCACTTTATTTTACCACTTTGTAAAAGGAAGACTGGTTGCTAATGAAGCATCATGTATAAGGAAACGTAACAGCTCTTAAATAAGTAATATTCAGTATTTGGTTACTAACCTTTAGTACCCATACTGTTGACTGACAGTAGCTTACACTATGATTCGACGTGATTCAAATCTTGATTTCTTTATGTTTTTATTGCTGTTTTAGCAATTAACTATATTTTAACATAATGTCACACATTTGCCTTGGACAAAGAGAAGCACAGTGCATAGTTACAGTGTGTGAGTGTGAGAGAGTGCACAGACACACATTATAGAATGGGGCTGTAATCTGAGCCACTGTGTGTAATTGAACCGTCACCGGCAGGTAAAAAGTGTTAAGAGGAATCTTTTTACCTGAACAGTTAAGACCTAAATGAAAAGGATTACAGCCTTAAGGAACAGCCCATTGTAATAGACTATTATCTGTTCTTAGCACAGCACAGCCCATTCCTATGAAGAATAAGATATTTGTTCTAGCTACAACATTCAAGGTTTACCTCAGGCTGGAGAGTAAGCAGATTAATATTGTTGTTTAAACTGTAAACTTTCTCATACATGGGGTTAGACAAAAGGGAACTGCTCAGTATTTGAGTAAAGAAACTGTTCTCTATTTTAAACAAAAAGGCAAAAGTCACAGCAATGGGACTGTGGGTTTAATGACTGGTCAGGTAATCTTTTGCATGTTCTTATTGTGGTAACATACACACTATCCAACCCAGTTACTTAATGTATTGTCTTGGAAGCCTCCAAATGTGTTTTCTACATTAGTGCTTCCTCACTGGTAAGTTGATATGTGTTTTATTTATTCATATTTACAGGTCACAAGGGGCAGGAACCTATCCAAGAAGTCCCAGTTTATCCCTGGATATTCGCCAGACAATTGCAGGATTTACCGCAGTATAAATGAGTTAATAAAAGCTGTATTTCCTGGTGGTACTTACATAAACATTGTACTCAGATATATTCCAATGATACTAGGTGTGATAAGTTTTAGAAACACTGCATATTTACCTTTTATTATTTAACAGGCAGCTAGACATTAGCTGTCTTGTCCTTGGAACACTGCAGGGGACCAGGTCTGTGGATCTGTTACATGTACAAGGTCAGAATGAGACACTTCGGGCTGCTGTGCTTTAGTAACTGAATGCTGCAGGGCCAGGGCAGTGCAGACAGACAACAGAGTGAGCTGAGCGAGGCCTGAGGTGAACCAAACAGGGGCTGCTGCTGCTGCTGCTCCTGCTGCTGCTGCTTCGTAGTCCACTGGGTGTTCTATTGCGCTGAGACGGCAGGGGACACATCAACTGCAGAGCTGGTTCTGACGCTGGGCCAAACACACCTGCAAGGACGAATGGGAAATGAGACTACTGTGTAAATCTGACACTTATCCCATAAACACTAAAGTAGGAAGTATTTCCAGCACAAGTACACAAGCGCCTTGACACATGCTGGTGTTAACGTCTGCTAAAGGCAATGGCTACCTTAAATCAACATAATCATTGGGGAAGTTGTGAGTATGAGATATAACACTAGAGTAATTAGATGTTCCCAATCATCAGGCACTGCTTCAAAGGGATTTTCTAGAGCACAGTTTTTCCAAAGCAGAAAACAGGCACGCAATTTAACCTTAGCACTTAACATGAGCAGAAATAGATGATTGATGAGAATGATTACCGAGAGTTTGATTGTATAATTCCCATTAAAATTGCTCCTCCTATAGATGAATAATACATGTTATTACCAGCTGAGTGTGAATGGAGTTGACACAAGTGCTGAATAATGTGAGCAACAGAAAGACATGAAGATAAATGTCCTCAGATATTCTTAAGGGCAGGTTTGAGTTTCCACTACATGGCACATTGACTTTTCTTTGGAAACTCGTGGCTCAGCTGGTGTCATGTGCAGTTGGCTGTATTAAATAAAGTTTTAGACTGTATACTTGAGAATGGCCCTGGGTTAGACCTATTATAACATAGACATTTGTACATTTTATGACTGCACACTCTGAAGTTCAGCCCCATAATCGAAAGCAATAATGTGGCAGTATTTCTTATTGAACTGACACTAGTATAAATTTTAGTCTGTTAAAAGATGTATTTGCGATGTCTATAATTTTCATTGACTTTACTTATGTTCATCTTTAGTTAAAATAATAAACATGAGAAGATATTTGCAAATGAAACTTTAAGATTTTACTTGGTTAAAGGCAGATTTTGAGACCAACACCAGCATAATACATGGAAAAAGATCTAGAGCTCTAAAATTTAAATATTACATGTCCAATCTAGAGGTCAACCGATTTATCGGTTTTGCTGATTAATTGGTGCTGATAAAAATCCACGCCGATAGTTGCTCCGGGTTGCATCCATTGCTGAAGCGGTTGAGAATGGTCCGCTGTCATACTGTACAAAAGCAGCCTCTGGAGTAGAGGTGAGCTATTATTTTTTACCAAGAGTCACATTAGAACATGGAACTCTGGTGGAGGGCCGGGCCAACACAGGGAACTCACTTATGCTCAATAAAAACACGTTTCTTTTGCCGATAGGAAAGGTATTTAACAATTGGAGCATGTCGTATAGTGGAATCAACTGAATGCTGCAAAATATTGAAGGAAATGGAAAAATATATGCAGTGTTTAATCATCAATAGAATATTAGTAAATGCTTGGCGGGCCACATTGAACAGCCCAACGGACCGCATGTGGCCCCCGGGCCTTAGTCTGCCCACCCCTGCTCTAGAGGCAGAATCTCTGATGTCTCGTGCCATTTGTTTTGACATGTGAGGCAGCGCCCTGCAGCTAGAGTCAGATAAAATGAAGTTAGAGCACAATATATTCAGCTGTTTGGTTTACCTTAAAGTTGTTGTAGCAGCGAATTAAAAGAAAGCTAACATCATGTAGCAACAGTTTGTTAGAGTTTCACAAACTCCTCCATCTGAGCGTTACCATGGAGACCCAAACAAGCGCCTTAATTCATCAATATCATTTATATTAGGTAAGCTTTGATAATGGGCTGTTGTTGCATTACAACTTTAGTTTTATTATTAAAATGAAACACCTAGGCTATATGCAAGTATAGTCCAACCTAGTCATCAGTATCAGTATAATTCACTATCGGTCAATCTCTAGTCCAATCCCACTAACAACCTCAAACACAAAAATCGATATTAAAGTAAGCCCAAGACCATTCTCAGAACTGCAACACATGTCAAAAAAAATTGAATGATGGGAAATCCTCTTGCTAAAAAAATCACTAATGTGCTGCCTCGTAAAAATTAAAGTGATCATGTACTTCTACCTAACATTTTTTTACGCACTGTACATGTTTCATAAGGCAGTGTTTTCAAACTTAAAACAAAAAAAGACAAGATAACTTGATAAAGGAGAGCCTCTATCATCTGAGACTGATGAGTGATGTTTGAAGAGATGTGTCTGAATCCAGAGGCTCGCGCAGGTGCTATAGCTCAGACACTCACACAATATCTCTTCTGTAGCCCGAGGTTTATACAGAAGCGTGCCATTATTTAATGTTCCTCCAGACAACACTGAAAAGGACAAACAGATTCAATAATTCCAATTGATCCTGTGTGAAAACCACCAGAGTGCTCCACAGGTAATTTCAACATGACACAGGCTTAGAAAGGCAATTTACAGTTGTTTTTCATTGGGCTTTATTAAATCTGGTACCCCAGGACTTGACTACTATCTTTGACTGCTTTAGGTTATTGTGCACATAAAAACAGTGCCAGCAGCTGCTTGTCACCAGAGTCCAAACACACATTAGAGTTTGTTGTTATCTCTAATGCGCTTTATATTGCCACATTTCGCACTCAGATAAATGCATCACCCTGTTATCGATTACAGACTAAATTGCTGCAGGATTATCTCCACTGTGAATCTTTTAATTGTATTATTTGTGACTCCAGGTCAAACAGTGATACAGAATGAAGCAAGCACTGTGGGTCTGACTATGTATATGTATTTATCTAATAAGCCACACTAGAATGTTGCAATGTAGAGCCATGGTGCAAGTTCAACCAATTAGCACATGGCACTGCATGATAGCTCATTAAAAAAGCATGGCGCATTATTTTAAATAGAGATTAAAGATGCATGGGTAAGAATCTCTAAGAAGACAAGAGTGCCCTTCATGAATTTGCCTAGGCTCATTTTTAGGAACATTCTCAAGGCACTTTGGCTCACTCAGTCAGAGGTTTGTCTGTATGGGGCCAAACAAATGACAGGCATCAGGGGTCCTCAGCGGTTGACAGGACATGTGTGTTTGTTTTCCATTAGAACTGCCTCTCTCTTCTTTACTCTAGGGAAATGACTTATATTATAGACAACTGGTCAACTGATTATAACTATATCAGCAGAAAAAACTTAACTGACCCTGTTACGAGACTGGAGCCTATTTCCAAATATGAGGTGTGGTACACCGCTGGACAATTGTCACTTAATGCCAGTTAAAACAACCTTTCACTGTCACATTGATTAGCTATGGGCAATTGAGACACATACTTGTCTTTGGACAGTGACAGTTAAGCACAGGGAGAACATGCGGACACTACACAGAGGCTAATATAGTAAACATATTCATTGTTATGATCCAGTGGTCATAAAATATGTTCCATCCAATTTTTTTAAGTTCCTACGTCAAACAAGCAGAGCAGAGAGAAGATGGCTCACCTGGTAAAGGAGATATGTGGAGTGAACTGGGTCCAAATTTTAAACTGGGTCTATTTGGATACAGGGATAAAATAGATAATGGTGAACAGTAGAAAACATTAAGTAAACTGAGAAGAGTGAGTATATTAATGTAAGCTAACAGTTTACAATAATATTTCTGACTTATAACCAGTTTATTTTTAAAAAGTAATCTAAACAATTTGCCACTGTGTTTTTTTTTTTTTTTGTTTGAGCTCTTAGAGTGCTGGAATAGTCCCTTTTCCTGTAGAATATTCCGCTGCAATTGATTTATTTTTTGCAAGTTTGTTCAGAACAACTAGACTAGACAAAAGGAAAGTCCCTTTTCCGAATAGGGAAGCAGACCAATGTTTTTGGCCAAAGCTAGATGTCATAGGCTAAACATTGTCATCTTTCATAAAAAAGTATATGAAGTCTTGTTTTTTCACAGATGATTTTGCGATGATTAGGTGATGTAAACATGTGTTCTTTGTTTGTTTCTCGACAAGGCCTCAAGTCAGGCACTGTCCTTTAAACTGAGACACTATTGTAATGTGTGAAGTGTGTTCTGTGTATTCTGCTTGTGCTTCCCTAGCCTCTATCATAAAACCCCTTATAAGAAGAAGGGCGCCACCATACAGCAATATACCTCCATCCAGCAGAGGGCAGGCTCCAAAAGTGGGAATATAAGAAGAAATCCAATGGTGATTTTACAAGTATAAAAAAGACGTTTACAGCCTGGTACAAAAGATGGCTCTGGTCTCTAGAGCTAAGTTTTTACTACATGACAACTCTGATTGTCTGATTAATACATTGGGCGCAGTGGCTCAGTGGTAGAGTGGTTGTCAACCGGAAGGTAGGCGGTTCGATTCTCGCGCTCCCCACAGTTCATACTGTCGTTGTGTCCTTGGGCAAGACACTTAACCCACCTTGCCTCCAGTGGCTGTAACACTGGTAATTAGAAGCTCAATGTAAGTTGCTTTGGATACAAGCGTCTGCTAAATGAATAAATGTAAATGTAAATGGTTATGCTATCTGAAAACAGCAGAAAAGCCCAGATGTAACAGCCATTTTATTTACAATCTATGCTTCCTATATGTGCTTCTTACAAAACATTCAACATTCAAAAAATACTCTTAGCTGCACTGGGGCTTAGTGAAGTAGCTCAAATGCATTTTGACTTTCTGTTCATTCTAAAAGGACAACAATGTTTATGTCTACTGTCATTACCAAAGGTCACAGCAAAGTAACGTCTCAAAATCAGACAGCTGCATTTCCAAATAAGATACATGCAAATCCTGTTAAACAAAGCAGTCGATGTAAAATAATCAGAAAAATGTTGCTTGGGGCCAGTCACAGCATGGCTCGCCCACCCAGGACCTGTGTGATTTAAATGCCATATTCATGGGATTGGCTGGAAGCAAGTGACTTATTCTAGTGTGGCAGAATGCTAAACTGTCTCCATTGACGAAGAACGGCCACATGATGAGCACTGGCCGTACCTAAATGACGGTGCTGGGTGAGCGGCCTAAGGGGATCAGCCTGCTGAGGACTCAAATATCGAAGCCAATTAGCATAGCACCTCGCCTAGTGCTTTGAGCTATGAGCGATATTTTAATGGAGCACAGGTTTAGTAGAAGAACAATTCGGGTGGCAAGGGCCTGTGCCAAGTATAGGTTCAGATAAGTTTAGACTCTCCAACATATTCATCTTTTCAGACATTGTTCAATAAACATACTCCATTAACTCTAACAATGACAAATCCCAGTCTGTCAACTGATAAGAGCTCAAATAAAACAAAATTCAAATGTCAAAAAGGAGAGTACTAGAGTAGGAGTAGGGGTTTTCTCAGCGTTTCTGAAGGCTGTGATGCTGCTGTCATCACTTAGTTCTTCTACTGTTCACCGGTTGTCTCCTAAATTAGCTCCCTGCTCTGCACTAATGAGTATAACACAGTAGACATAATTTGTTGACACTGGTTGTATATTTACATATTTTAAAAAATGCCTGTCAGTATTACCATAAACGCCCTTTTCACTCAACAAAAAAGTTATCTAATCCCTTTCTTTTTTTATTTTTCAAAAAATGATGAGTTGTATAAACACAAGCTGGAAGAGACAATGAGAAAGGGCACTGCGTTAAGAACAATGCTTTTTTTTTCATTAAATGTTTTTGTTAAAAAAAAAAAAAGAATTTACACTTGGTTAACTAAATAATAGCTGGGTTAATTGAGGTGGCAGTACCAGGGGCTTAGGAGAAATGGGGTGCACACTGGTATTTCCATATTAAAGTTCATCCAAATTGAAAGCCTGATTAAAGGCATGTGAAGGACACCTGCATGGACAGGTAATGGAACAGTGTTCATCTCCATTTAACACACTGAGAGTAAGGGATATTAATTTGATTTTGCTGATGATATTTCTTTTTGAGCTGGACTGTGGTGTTTTGAAAGTGGTCAAATTAAAATTCAGCTTCACTCTTGACATGACACGGGGAGAGCTTTACACCCAGCTAACAATGCCTGCAAATCTCTGCCAAACAAATTGAGGGACAAGTCAAAACTTAGGTTAACCGCAAGATCATAAACTCTGACTTTAATAGAAGCTGATTAAGGAGTTGCCAACTTTGTCCAAACATATTGTACGTACGGTGTGTCCCTCGGGTGCCATTAGAAAGGCTGGTCTCCAGGCACAGCGAGGGGCTAAGCTGTTGTAATTTGTGTCTTCAGAACAGTGAATCGAGGCAGTCCCACCATGTGGCTGTGTCTAGGCCCAGCGCAGCTCTGATAATGAGGCAGGTCGCCTCATTAAAAGCCATGAACCAGCACACAAAAGGAACCCACATCAAAAGGCCGTGTGGTGTGCTGCCTCTGCACACACTGCTTTGGACCACAGCACTAACAGCACAATATTAGAGTCCCACAGACCTCTCTGCTACAGTGTGTTGGCTTCTGACAGTAATTAATGGTCCCTTCAGATTTGAACCCAAAGATGGTTGTGAGGTGTGTAATACAAGGGTAAGTGGTTTAAACAGTTTTGTGGTTTATTAATTACACAAAATTGTTCCATTAATCCATTAGATTTGAGTAAATGTTTTACATCTAGGCACAATGATTATGCTTATAATTGTTTTTGTTCCTTTCCTTTCTTAATTAATGTAATAAAATAAAACTGTATTATTGTTTTAAGTATAAGCTCTAATATATTAGGTATGTTCCCAAAAAGGTTGCTGAAACTGTGAACTAATAATCCATTTAAATGACGGATGAATGGACACCAACAATTAATTAGCTTAAACAAGATAATTTTGGCAATTACCTGATGAGAGTTGCTTCTGGATATAAAAGACTATAATTTCGCTTGACAAAATGGTGTGAATCTTTCCATGAACTATAACAGACTTTCTGAAGTCATCCATCCAAATCCAAGTCTATTCTACATTGAGGCGTTCATACTATTTTGCTGTGTAATCATTTAATGCTGAAAAAGACAAACATTAGTAGATTAGGTGAATTAATAATACAGTTCCGTTTAGCCTTAGAAAGATTCTGTACCAATGTACTTTTAATCAACATTTCAGTCACTTACAGAGAGAAGGGAAGGTAAGTATTAGTTAAAACCACTCCAACCAAAAATAACAGTTTGCAACTTGGGCTTTACAACTTAAAACATTACATAGAGCCCACCTAGCCCCAAGCCGTGTGTCCAAATATAAACCTGGCTCCTTGTCACTGTGTCCTAAATGTACGAGGGCAGCTTCACACACAGTCTCTCAGAATTCTGTCCTCTATAAAATGAAGAGCATCTTGAAAGTTAAACTTGATCTTGATCTAGTTCCGTCCTCCTTGGTCTGCCATAGGTGTGTCCCGAAAAATATTTCACTCTCTAACAAGGCCCAACAGTCTCTGGTTGGCATAAGTTGGTAATATAACAGATCCCACTTGACTTCCTGACATGTTTAGCACATTCTAAGACGTATGTCAATAAGCAAATGTGGAACCCTTTCCTTGATCATGTTGATGGGGATCAAACTAACATTTTCAACTGTTTGCAACTTTGCGTTGCATTGGAGTCAAACACTCCTATGCTTAATATCAAATTATGTGTGTGCCTTACTTTTGTTGTTGATTGGTTGAGTGAACGTGTCAGCACTACCACTGACTGCACCGTAGTAGAGCTCTCGTGCTTCCTCTGCAGGCGCTTTGCCACTGAGCTGAGAGCAGTCCAAGGGATTGATGCTGCTTGAGTTTGACATCAGAAAGTAGATGAGATACGCTCTGACAGCTGACATCTCAGTGCTAGTGGACAGGGATGTGTACAGATAAGAGCTGTGTTTTAAGGCTTGAGAGTGTTTGATTCTCTGTCTGTCTGTATAGAAGTGGACAGAAGATTTAAGGTGTTGGGAAGTAGTAACAAGAGAGTTATTTTAACTTGTCACCTGTCTATTTCAAATTGGGCATGTCTTTCAGAGTGTAACTATCAATACATGTGTCCCCAGGTGTACAAAGTGAACTAAGGCCAGACTTCTACACCCGAGGCCACCACAAGGAAAACACAATGAAGTCCAGCTGAGGACAAGCAGATGCACTTTACTCAGGCATGAAATGCTTTCCAGGGAATGTCGACAGAGATCCACAGAGACACAAAACAAAAGTGGCAGACGGGGGCGCAAAAATGAAATGAGTCATCTAGCACAAAAGAAAATGTATTCTTTGAGTGTGTTCAGGCTGAGGTGAGTCATAGTGGGGTTAATATACAAAGCAGTTTTGGGTTGTTTTTGCTATTGTCATGTTGTGGTGACTCCTGAAACAGGTCAAGCATTACTGTGTAAGGACCTATGTCAGAGAAAACAAGTTTGTACAAAGGACTTTACTCACAGTATACTCACATTAAAGTGTGCTCATATAAAGGCGTCCAAATAATGAGTTTCACAAGTCAATACTGCATCTTTCTGATCTGTTGAAACACCTTATTAGCAAAGTAAATCTCATTAAACATGAAATTATATTGGATTTTAATTAGAACAGTGGACAAGCCAGTGCTGTGATAAGTCACTTAGTATATATGTTTGAGAAGTATCTATTTCCTTTGATGCACTATACAACATAAGATAACATGGTGTCTTGAGGTTTAAATATTTGATTGAGTGTAAACATTGCTCTGTTTTGATGCATCAAAACATTTTGGATGTCATAGTTGTTTTCAATAATTCAAAAGAAGCAAAAGATAAAATTTAAAAAGAAGCTAAATAAACAAGAAGCAGTGGAGGGAAGCAAGGCCAGAGAACAAAACAGTCAATAAAAGTCATTAGATTCTGTCTGTAAGTAATAGTATGGCTCTTGTACCATATGTTATTTTGATATTTAATGCAGGGTATGGCAATAGTACAATGAGATCGATAGGATCTGAGAAGTACATCTATTTATAAAGATTTAGAAATATTGTTTAGTGACTTAGACCTTTGCAGAATTATAGAGCTGTCATTTTAAAACAATAGGGACTTCCTAAATAGTGTATTCAGCAAAAAGCAGTCCTGGCTCAAAATCACTGCAGAGAAATGGGTTTACCTGTGCCAAATATCTAAAGCATAATCAACAGATTGGTTTACTGTGTAGCTGCACAATATATGTAATCGTTTTCAAGGCTCCTCATATTCATTATCCAGCCTTATATTTTTCAGTCTATAGGTGCATGTGCTTTGTGCATCATCTTTCCGCCACACATGCGATCTATACCTCAATTATTCAGAACATGACTGTAAGCTTGTGTTTACTGTGGCTCCCCAGAGGCTTTGATCTGAGAAAGCAACTCCCCACTTATACTAGTTATACACCTTCTATAACAGTAAATGCCTCAAAAATCATCCAATAGCCATTATATACATTCATTGTCTTGTACATTCTGTGGTGTAATACATGTATATTTATATATATAAATTGTGCCAAAGAGGACACCACCATGAGTTGCCATTGGATGATGTGAGGAAGTACAGCATTAAACATCATCATTGTAGTAGAAAACAGGATTTTAATGTGGGTATTTTCAAATGTGAATGTTTTTTTCAGAGGGTTGCCAGTGAGCTATGAGGCATTTGTTGTGCCTTTCCTGACTGCCCCTTATGTGACTTGCCAGCACTCATTGCAAATCATTCTGGTGGGTATGATAGGTAGGATGTTTGGATGGCCTCTTTAAGTAGGGCATCTCTTGGAATAGGAATAATTGCGGGTTAATGGGGCAGCACAATTCATTTGTATTTTCTGCTTAAAAACGTTGTAAGACTTGACACAAATAATTTAAATGATCTTCCCACAGATTGTTAGGTGTAGATGGCCTTTCTTTAGAGAATGATGCAGGCACTGAAAAGGGCTTGATGGTCAGCTGGGGCTCTCATTGCTGCAGGCAAATAACTTTAGTTTTTCAAATTCAGATTAGAAACTGGGGCATGCTGTTTTTGGTGTCAGGATCTAACCGTGTCATTTGGGTTGCACTGCACACGCCATTTTTGTGGGTGAGCGTTCAGATTTAATAGTTGTTTTTTTTTTATCAAAAACGTACCAGGCTGTTATGTAAAAAACATTTTTTTCCCTCTGTTTGTCGCCAGTTGAACAGAAGGTCTTTGATATAGTAACAAATGTAGAGGAGCTTTGATGTGCTGTCTGGCCCCTTACTTTAGAGCTCCATCTTTGAAGCAATCATTTTTATCATTTTAACCCAAGACACAGCTGGACCATTTGTGCTGGAGTATGTGTTCTATTTGAAGTCAACACAGAGAGTTCTGCTTATGATGGGATAGAAATTTAAGAGGGTAAATATTACATGATTAAAAACAAAAGAGCTAAACAAACTTAGATACACAAGTTACTCTTTGTTCTAATACAGTAGAGGTTCTATTCTTGATTAAATTATAATTTTGGAAGCAAATACATTGCATCTAGACTGAAAAATAAAGATGATTATATACTATAGGAATGATTGATTACAGATAGATGACAACTTGCTGAAGGGAATACAGTGGAGAAGACATAGACTGTTTCTTTAAAGCAAAGTTTTGTGTGGGTTACATGTCAAGTTATATGTCTGTTGGTGACCTGTAGTGTTGAAGCAATCTAAACCAGTCCTGGGCTTGAGACTGACCCCTTTTTTGAGAGGTCTTGGTCACATGCTCTTGTTTTAGTCTCAGAAAGAGGTCTTCAAATGGGACTGGCCAGCCACAACTGGTTTATTTGTCTATACCATTCTTATGATTGGATGAAAACTACTTTTACATCATTATCCTACCTCTTTCATCAAAAGGTTAAACCCTCTAAAATATAAGTTTAAAACACTGTGTTGGGTCCCCCTCCATGAGTTTGAAAAGAGGTCAAACTTGTCTTGTTTCTGGATTTTATTTTGTATAACAGTTATCTGCTACTGTCACATTGTCTTGTGGTGATAAAGTATGGTCATGACTATACCACTAGTGACCCCATCTCCGAAAGTCATGCAAATGCCTTACAATTATGTCATGTTCACTATGTCAATGTGCCTTCTAAAGTAACAGCTATCTCAACTCAACATAGAAAGCCTGCCAGTAAACTGTACATTAAACAGTGTGTAACTCCATCTACCCACCGTCACGGACATGACACAATTACTAAATCTGTCCTAGCAGGGAAAACTGTCATCCTTCATTAGCAGCAACAGTGGCTAACAGCTTATAGCCCTCTGGAGATTCATCCAGCATTCAAGCAACGCCCTCCCCATAGGGTCATCATTAGAGTTGAATAGAGCAGATTAGAAAGGACCTGGGAAAATAATAAAAGAGGTTAGTGGGGAAAAAAACAATAAAGCTGGAAGACACACAACACAAAAAGTCTGTTTTGTCTTAAGAATACTGCATTTAATAGTAAAAGAATGAGTCCACTACAGATGGCTAGAATCATGATGGGTTTATTTTCATTCTAGGATGGTGCAACATTTTCCCATCTCACCTCAGAGAAGGACCAGATGGAGGCATTCAGCAGGAGGTTCGGAATTACAGTAATTAAAAAGACACAGACAACCCCCCGATCGACTTTAGAACCCCACAGATGAGCAGCGTAAGTAAGAGATAGAGAGAGACGGAAAGAGCACGTATTCAGCACCCGTTATCAATTATTTTCAGTCTTCTCCTTCGGCTGTGTCCTCACTCTGAGGTCATGAAGGGGCCAGCTCCATTGAAAAGGTGTGTGTGTGTTTTTTTTTTTTTTTTTTTTTAAGTGAAAATTTGGTGGCTGCTGATAAGCTTCACCGTAGCATTGGTTAAGCTTGTCTGAAGCCTTGACACCTCTATTTGACCTGTATTTCAGACAAATAGTGACACGATGACCCGATAAGGAGAGTTTGTGTACAGTGGTGTCCAGTACAGGGTCTGCACATACACATCGCACATACTGCACACAACAAGGACACAGCCTTTTCTTCTTTTACAAATAAATGATGTAAAATATAAAGCTTTGGTGAAAGTAGGTGACAAAGAAGCAGTTTTTCCATTCTTCCAATAACATACTATAGGAAGTGAATGAAGAGTATAGAAAAGCTCTGAAAGGTCAGCTTGGGTCTGACCGAGACAAGGTCGTGCTGTTGTTGTGACGCAGGTGTGTCGTGGAGTCGGTGTTGGGTGTCCTCAAAGGAGAGCAAAGCACAGGTCGACAATAACAGATCAATCAGAGTGGCCTACCTAATCCCTTCTTCTGTCAAGGCCACATTAAAGTTGCATTGTGGGTAGAGAGACGGAGCTCATGTGCCACTCTTTTCCAGCTGACTGCTGCGTCATCCAGATGCTTTACTTGTTTTTTGCTCCTCTGTGGCACCGATAATGCCTTTAGATTGTGAGATATTAGTATCATTAAACTGTTTCAGAGGCAACAATTTAATATAGAACAGAAAATTGTATTTAATAGACTTGAATAGCCTTTTTGTTAACAATAACATGGCAAAACACAATACATTACATGCTTATACATAGTGCAGCTAAATATCTAGCCATTATCTAATGTTCTCTACCCACTTACACACACATGCAGCCATTTCACAAATACACCACCCGTTTTTTTAACAGTTTTTTGCGAGTTATGTTGACTAATGCAAATTGGGCCATTGAAAATGTAATGTTGGATTTGTACAGATTGCCAAATAACACCACATGGAGGTCCCAGAGTGATACAAGGCTAACATAAATCAAGCTAAAGCCCTAAAAGCTGCATTAAGGTATAATCCACACTGACATTTTTGACAAAGACTGTGCCCAAATACATATTAGGTAAAATCACAGAAACACACAACTTCAGGACTATGCAGAATTTACCAAAAAACCTCAAATTTAGGGGTTTTATTTTATATGCCTATATGAATAATGAGCAATAATGCTGCTATGGTTCTCACAATGGCCATTTATTTGAGGATGTTTCTTGTGGAAGGGTTCAGGAAATCCTCTGTGTATCTTTAGCATTAAGTTGCTTTGGGATGAAAGCAAGCCACACAGCAGGGTGATGTGTAAGTCCATTAAAACACTACAGGATAGGGGCACATCATTATGTCAAGGAGGAGTTGTTGCTTAGGGCTCAAGGGAGAAAGAAAAAAATGTCTTAATAAACAACTGTTGTACATCCAAGCCTTCAAGAGAAAAAACATCAGACCAAGTCCATTCCATCAGCCAGTGTGGCAAAGAGGCTTCAGATCAGTGAGATTTATGGGAGCAAAGTGAGCCATTGATCTAAAGAAAGCTTTCAGGAGAGAATTGGAAGGAATCAGAATTGCCCCATGTTGATGCTGATATTCCCTGCCAACATATGGGTGCACAATTGGGTCAGGAGATAAGCAAGCCTCCATGGACTAAGGACAGATGCAATCCATCTCTATCTGCGATGATGTCCTCAACCAGCTCATCTCGTCTCTCTGGCACGCAGCGATCATACGGTGACCTGTAGAAACACAGCCAAGCATTCAGCATGCGCGTGAGCCGAGGGGACGCTGCCTGAATGATAGCACTGCCATCACATCATTAGCTATCATTAATGACGTCAGGATTATTGTTTTCCCCTGATGCAAGGTGCAGAGGGTCAAAACGCTGCCTAATTGTCACTGCAGGGTAAATCAGTCGCTCAGTTCTTTAGTTACTGGAACTGGAAATGTGTTTTAAGTTGTGTGTCTAAAGTTCACATTATAGTTATTGACCCATTATCAATTTTCTGTTGCATGTAATGACCATGTATACATACTCATTATTTCTAATAGACTTTGTCATCTATCCATACTCTTTATTGATATTACATTATCAATTTAAAGAACCTTAAAAAAAGACTCAGGGATTTCATTGGTGATATAATGGTGCTTTTTGAGAGCTCTGATGTTTGAATCTATCATATACAAATTATGAGGAGGCTTTAAAGTTGGTGTAGGTCAGCGTTTCTGTGGTAATGATGAGCCAGCTGTCTGTCCTTTGGCCAGATGCCTGAAAATACCATTTGTTTAGACCATCAGCCACTGAGGATATATGTGCAGAGCAGACGTGGATGGAGCCTTGGGAAACACATGATGACCTGGTGACAAAACTCTTTGAATGTGAGAGCTGCATTATGACAAATGTTAATATAAGACTGGAATGTCGTCTATTATCCACTAAGCAAAGTGCTCAGAAAGAGTAATGTGCAAACACTCATTTTATCAAAGAGCACTGCACAAACCAAAAGGAAAAATGTAAAACTACACTATAAAAAAATAAATAAAAATTGGGCTTAAAAAAATCTAAAAATAATGTTTGGATTGGGTTTTAAAGGGTGGAAAATAAAAGCACTTATATATTAAACATTTATTTATTAAATTGCAGCACTGTGTAAAAAGACAAAACACATTCTTGGCTTCATGCTGACACACACTAACGTAAGGATAGGAAATGTTAATAAAAATTTTTTTGTCACAATAGGGATGTATCTGGAGTAATCAAATTGTCGTTTCAACAGGAGCTTGTGGCATGTTTCAGCCACTCATCATCCGGATTAAACCATGTAAGAGCCTAACACCCATCCCGGACAGTGGCCTGATGCCAGCTGTATAATTCCCCATTGACAGGCTCTCACAAATTGAAAGGTCCCTGTGCAAAACATCTGTCACTTGTGCGCTTTGCTTATCTGTCCCAGCCATGTCAGTGTGTTGTCCCATGCGAGCACAAAGGCATCACGCTGTTGTTTTTTGCTCCACAGATGAGTTTGCTGATAGCCACATCATAGCCTCTGGGGCTGTGTAAACACTGAGAGAGGGGACATGTAATAAAGCAAGTCTTCCAGACAAAAGTAATGTCAATGGAGGTAATCTGTTTTGTGTAACACCAGAGTAAAAGCTGTATTTGATTTGACTGGTCCAAACATCTGACTATGTTGAATCACCTTTCTTCTTTCTCCTCTTTTTTTCTCCCAGACTCTGTGATCTAGGCAGCATGCTCGCTGTCCCGAAACATGATGAACCACTCAGCCCTTATGGGAATTTCTCCTCCCAGCTCGGAGCTAACGTCAGCTACATCTGTGTCTGTCAGTAGGTGCGGTGGCAGCGGCAGCACATGCAGCAGCCTCTCACTTTCATTCTGCCTCAACTTCACGCAGAAGCAGAGCACCTCCTGCAGCTCAGTGCAAGGAAAAGTTCCCTGTCTTCTGTCTCTGCTCGTGGACAGACTGTGCCTTTACAGAAGAAGGATGCAAACTGAGGATACTTTACTTAAGAGGTGGTAATTGTTTCCGATGTCTGATTGGAATGCAAGGAATTTCCCAAGGAAAACTCTTTCTTTGTCTCCTTCTGGCATGCAAGGGTCAATCCAGCAGGTTTTGCTCAATTGGGTTTTGATGCTCAGCACCACACTTGACCCCTAGGCTTACCGGGCAAAACAAAGGGATTAACGATGAACTTTGCTCTCTACGAGAGATGGTGCCTTTACTTGAACGTGACACAGTAATATCTCAAGAAGGGTGAGTATGTTTATTTTACACATCAGTAGCTTGTTTTACTGTCATAAAGGAAACTTATTGTGCACTTATTTAATGAAAGGACCTAGGCATGACCTGGATTTAAAGGGGAAGGGCGTCATACGTGCACAAGTGCATTTCTGAGAGGGCTTGGCATGTATTTTTAATGTTGCCTTTTACCGTAATGAAGGGAACATAAAATGTGTTGGGGCAACGATGTGTGTGTTGTGCATATACATTCATTTTACATCAAGCACACTATAAAGTCATGTTATGGGAGAATACCTATGTAGCATTATTGAGATTTAATCAAAAGAGTTCATTTTCTTGGATGACATTAATCATCTTTTAGAAATACTTTAGAGCTTTATCCCTTTTCCCAAAAACGTATCTTTATATTTCCTTTCCTTTGATTGAGTGGAAATAACAACACACTGAAGGATTGAGCAGTGAAGCATGATTTTAACAAGTCCACCTTGTGCCCTCACAATCACCGAGGTGTTGCACATAAGGAAATGAAAGGTGCTAACAAACTAAAAACCAATTTGTCTAAAGACATTTGCAATTAGACCTTTGGCTGTTATGGACATTTCTTTGTGAAATTTTGTTGATAAAGGTTAGGCTCAAAGGCACAATGCTCACTTTCTGTTTTACAGCATATTTACACTTCTTTGACAAACAGGTGACATCTGGTTTGAGAGGCATGGCTGCTGGGATTAAAAAGTGTAACATTCTTATTAACACTATGGAGTTAATTTTATCCAGCAATGCACAAAGGTAATTACACAACTTAGAAAAACTGTCTGTTAGAATTTAAAAAATATATTTAGAAGAATATCTTCACACACAAATGAGTAAGTAGCTCCATTTACCAAATAAAGCTTTACAAATCTGTTTCCAAGAGGAATAATGTGTTAGAGTGTATTCCCTTCAGCAGCTGTGCAAATTGTATGTGCCCATATCACATCATAATATGATTTTAATGATCCTTTCACCAGAAGAGAAAATTTTGACTCATTTTGGCAGACACGGAGGCTACCAACATTGACACACTGCTGAATTATTTAGGTTGCATGATTCAAACCAGTGTTTTTGTACACAGTTATTGTAATCCTCTTTCCTTCTCCTCCAGTGACTGATATGTGGAATGATTGGAGAATTGCTGATGTCCCGAATGCCACATATGCAGCATAGGTCAGTGGGCGGACTCAAGGACTCACAGATTCACGGACCATTTTTCCCAAAGAGCTCGGGGCTCATTTGCACATCACACAAAGTCACCAGACACACACACACACACACACACAATGGCCTTTGCCTTGTTTTGTATCATTAATTCTCTGATCCTCTATCGTTTCCTCTCAAATGCCACAAACACACAGCTAAGTAGAATCAAGAGAAAGGTTAGGTGTGACTGGGAGCGAGGGGAGTCTGTGGCCAGGTGCCAAGGAAGCCGCAGGAAACCACCGTCCACTGTCCTCTACTGCACTCACTTTGAAACTTCCACTCTGTTCGAACCTCACACTCTTACGCAGTCCACTGTTAATAACTGGATCAATGACCATTACTTCTGAAATAACGCTAACACAATATTTCAGAAGGTACTCCGAGGGCATGCACATTATAAGGGACAGTCAGCTCTCTTGGCAGCAGCAGCTTCCCTTTGCATCAAGATTTGGCAGTGATTACTTGTGATGAGGTGAAATATTTTTATCCTAATGCCACATCATAAATTCATTTAGAGGGCAGCAGGTAGAACGGAAGTCTATTTTGTTCTCTGCATCTGTAAGACCCACCAGGAATAGCTTTCTCCAAAGATTATTTCATTATTTTTGTGTCATTTTATATTCACTCAATTCTGTTCACAGTCAGACAAGACTCTGTGCTCTTACTGAAGAATTTGTTTGAAAGCCCACACGGTTATCAATAGAACTATAATGCTTTTTGGAAATCGAACATGCCCTCGTTCCTTAACATTGTGCGGCTATGAGTGACATTATATGAAATGTTATTGTGTAACAAGAAAAAAGGACTCCTGCGGTGAGTGGAATGTTATTAGTGTTGGCCCCAGGCAGCGTGTGGCTCTCACCTGCACACTTGAAGAAATGACAAAGAGTGAGTAAGAGTGTTAAAGAAGTGATTATTCGCATTCAACAAAATTCTTCTGCTAGTTTCTAATAGTAGTTTGCTTAATAAAAAGCAAATGTTTACAGTCAATAAGATATACTTTAATACTGTGTCTTGCAAATGTCTAAAACAATGTGCCAGAGTCAACCTTTTTAATTGCACTTAAGAGCACCACACACTGCATAATTTGGGCAACAAGAAACAGTCTTGCTTTGAAATATGGATTACAGTATCCCTGAGAACCAGGCCTACAGATATTGGTAGTAATATATATGTTAATATATATGTTTTGTAAATTTTCCTCTTGTGATCCACACTCAGCTCATCGTCTTTTCACATCTCAGCTGTAGATTTTGACCCTGCTGTATTTTTCGTCCTAATTATAAGGTTTGGGGGAAGATAGTGAGAAAAGAATGTGTGAGAATATTGAGTCAGACACAGGGCAGTGGTCTGTAAGAGGCCTCTGGAATTCCCTCATTTTTATCAGAGCAAGTAGCCCTGGCTACAATACCAGTGCCACTGAGGTATTTCTTAGGAGATGAGGTCTTTTTGGAAACAGTCAAGCAGGGAGTGAAAAACGTCTTAGCACGACTGACGATGTGGAACGGTGAGATTCAGACCGAGGCCAGATGTTCTTATACATTACAGTGAATTTTCAAATTACGTGTTTGTATGACACTGGGATAGATAGATCACATTTTATTTTATTGATGTCCAATGAAGTAAATATTAACAATGCAGTGTGTGTGCATGACGCTGTAGACCAAGATTCTGCGTCTCACACCACTCATTTTTTTTTTTGATCTTGTGAGTACCTACAGTAGTTCTGGAGCAACATGTTGTCAACGAGCAAACCAAGCAGAAATACTTCTGACAAGGAGTTCACTAGAAATATCAATTTCATCAGTGCCTTAAAAAATCAAGATTGTGTTGTTAAAAGAAACATAAGCGTGCTTCACTTTCAGCAGAGCTCAGTTTGTTTGCTCTGACTTCAATTTGTTAATTTTAACAAATGTTTTTCATTTTGTTTAACTTTTTGGAGCAAAATGTTATTCAGTACACTTTTAAAATAACAATTTACCTTCCCTGTGCATTATTTTTTTTATCAACCTTCTATGCTGACTCCATTCCTTTTTGTTATTAAGTCGTTTTTTATGCACTATGTGGTCTAAAATTGCCCAGGGCATTTCTGTTAAAATGATGTACACACAGCAAAACTAGAAATGCGGACAACAAACAAAGAGTCACTGAGCTTGAAAATGATGTTTGTCTGACAAAACTAAAAGTGGGACACAGATGGTCTTTATTAAACTCCATACTTTTTATACAACAGTGCTTTTATGCTTTCTAGAAGATATTTTATAGCTGGGTGTGTTGTATAGGTTTCCACACAAAACAATAAAGAGTGACTTTTAAATCCAACATCATACCTTACCACACAAAAAAGATAAGTTCAACATTATCACAGAACATGCCAGCAAAAACACAGTAGGAATTATGCAACTTATATCTAGATTTGTTTAACTGTATAATAGAACAAACTGTAAATTTATGTTGGATTGAACTTTTATATTAAACACGGATTCAGAAAAATTATTAAAATTATGTAATGGACTGGACTGTTGCCACAGATGTTTCAAGAGACTGAAAAACATCCCATATGGGTATACTCACATGTGCTTAATCTAATTGTGCGAACCACTCAAAGAGAATTGCTTAATTATAGTTTTTGGAGCATAGAAAAGACAAATTCAAATGAGGCAGTGCTCCTGTAAAACAAGTATAAGTCTATTAGTTATTGTTATGCTAATTATAGTTTAGTTCAGTTTATTTGGTCTAAGGGGAAAAAATCTGAAAGGAAAGGAAAGGAAGGAAACAAAACTATTCTTGACCAACAGGGCGTAGATTGTGGTCAAGAGCCTTATTTTTGCCTAAACCTCAACAAAAAAAAAAAAAAACACAAGACGACTACAACAATTTACATTTACAAAACTATTAAAAAAAAAAAAAAAGAAAATACCATTCCTGCCAACTTTAGTATCATCACCATTTTTACCATTTTCAGTCCCACCACCCTCACTGTCATCAAATTTATTTATTTATTGGATTATTTATTTATTGTTTAACATCTTCATTTGAGTCTTAGAAATTGTTTTTAGTTATTTTTAACATTTATTTCCTCTTTTTAAGCTAGTTTTCATTGGTTTGGACATGGTTTTAGTAGGACTTGCACTGGTTGTAGATGGATTCAGGTTTCCGTTAGCCTTGAACTGATCCCAGTTAGATTCAATTTAGATTTCTAGATTCCTCATAGTAGAGAATTCTAATTACAAACATCTATTTTCTCTGCTTTCATCAGAATCCTGCTTGTGACCAACATTTTGAACATGCAGAAATGTCGCCATCTAATGGTCAAAAATCTAACCCATTCCTCTTCTTTTCTTTTTTTTTAGATGTCTTGCTGAAAATGACCAATGAAAAAAGTTGTAGTCCTATGTGAGCATCAATAAACCTCGACCATGGAGGGAGACAACCCACAGAACTCCACTGTAAACCGGACAATGGATGTCCAACTGGTCACGCACAGTCTGTGGGAGGTCATCACCATAGCAACCGTGTCCGCAATAGTGAGCCTCATCACTATAGTGGGGAATGTCTTGGTCATGCTGTCATTTAAAGTGAACAGTCAGTTAAAGACAGTGAACAATTACTACTTGTTGAGCCTGGCAGCCGCAGATCTCATTATTGGGGTTTTCTCAATGAACTTATACACTTCCTATATTCTGATGGGATACTGGGCTCTAGGGAACCTTGCCTGCGATCTCTGGCTCGCTTTGGATTATGTAGCTAGTAATGCATCTGTAATGAACCTCTTAGTGATCAGTTTTGACAGATACTTCTCCATTACGAGACCTCTGACCTACCGAGCCAAAAGGACTCCCAAACGAGCCGGGATCATGATAGGTCTGGCTTGGCTGGTGTCTCTCATCCTGTGGGCTCCACCAATCCTCTGCTGGCAGTACTTCGTTGGAAAAAGAACTGTCCCCGAAAGGCAATGCCAAATTCAGTTTTTCTCAGAGCCTGTCATAACATTTGGAACCGCAATTGCAGCATTTTACATCCCGGTATCTGTCATGACAATTTTGTACTGTCGAATCTACAAAGAGACAGAGAAGAGGACCAAAGATCTGGCAGAGCTTCAGGGGATATCCTACCCAACAGATTCTACAGTCACACAGCCTCAGAAGACCATCATCAGGTCGTGTTTTAGCTGCAAACTAAGATCAACTTCGCATGATATGAATCAAGCCTCCTGGTCGTCATCGAGTAGAAGTAATGCTGTTAAATCAACGACTTCAACAACCAACGATGAGTGGTCCAAAGCCGGTCAGCTGACCTCATTCAACAGTTACGCTTCCTCGGAGGACGAAGACAGGCCCGTGTCTCCAAAGGGGTTCCAGTCCACTTTTAGGAATCAGGCATGCGAGACGGGCAAAAGTGTGGTGGGAAACGAAAACGAGCAACTCAGCAGCTACGATGAGGACAGCTTCTTCCAAACGCCACCCAAAAGTAGCTCCCAGAAGAGTGGCAAATGTGTGTCCTACAAGTTCAAGCCAGTGGCCAAAGACAATCACCAAGCAGCGCACCAGAGCAAAAACGGAGACTCCAAAACCCAGTTGAATTTCTCCTCCGCTGAATCAGTGAGCGTCCCTTCCACCTCCTCTGTGTCCAAACCTATAGACGCCACGCTCAAGAACCAGATCACTAAGAGGAAGAGGATGGTGTTGATCAAGGAGAGGAAGGCGGCTCAGACTCTTAGTGCCATCTTGTTAGCCTTCATCTTAACATGGACGCCGTACAACATCATGGTGCTCATTTCCACCTTCTGCTCAGACTGCATCCCTCTGTCCCTGTGGCATCTAGGTTACTGGCTGTGCTATGTCAACAGTACGGTCAACCCCATGTGCTATGCTCTCTGCAACAAGACTTTTCAAAAGACCTTCCGCATGCTTTTGCTCTGCCAGTGGAGAAAAAAACGAGTCGAGGAGAAACTCTACTGGTACGGACAGAACCCAGTGGTCAGCTCCAAACTGACGTGAACTAGGCTACTTTTGGTTTATGTTTGGACAGATGTTGTTAAGTTTTAACTTGAATTCTGGTATAAAAATGCAACACAGGATAGCAAACTCAATTATCAGTATTGTATGTTTGAAGCTTCAAATCAAAACCATTAATTCCTGCACTGTACGCAGGTTTCGAAGTAACAATAACCAATATTTGTCAAAGCTGATGGGTTAGTCATCAGAGTAATTTATACAAGCGTTCTGTGTTACTGCAAAGTAAGAACAATGACAACTAATTGAGTGTTAAAATGGACAGACATTAAAAGAGGTCGATGTATAATATTTTGTGTTCCCTTGTGTTGCTATTTTAAAGGGCTACTGTGTGTTGTGTTGTACTGTATAGCTGGAATCTGTTTGCAAAGTCAAGATTGTAACTTGAAAATCAAAGCCTTGTTATATGTGCCATTGTGTCAATTATCGGATTGAGGCCCTGTTTCAGTGTTCCTAATTTCCTGCCATTCCATGAGAATGATTCCTTTCATGTGTACGAATGGAACACAAATACTAATCCTTCAATCATAAATTATCAGCTCACATTGTGTATGATATTGTGTTTTCACTCTTCATCCTCAGGTTATTGCCTTTTCAGTATTTTGTTTTCTGTATTACTGATCATATTGTTTGGAAATCTAACATGTTGTAGTAAAAAAGAAAATAAATCCTGCTTGTTGAAATGTTCCTTTTCATAAATCAGTGTGTATGGATGGAACATGATACAGTCATAATCTTCATTAATGACAAAACGCTGTGAGAATGAAAGAGTTTCTTTGCTTTATGTGCATTGGCATGATGTGTTGTGAACCCTAAAGATAAAACAGAACATAAGTTTTATGCTGTGTCTGTATTTTGTGACCACACCCACGCGTTTTATGAATAAAATGTGGTTAACTGTAGATCAAATTTTATATATGTAATATTGTTTTTTTTCTTTTTTGTTATGTACATTTACCTGCTGGGTGGCACTTCAAGAGTGGTTAGCTCTCTTATAATCTGAGAGGCTGATCTATGAGTTTCATTGTTTCCATTATCTTCAGTGTTATGTAAAAAAAATATAATTGCAACTCAAACATTATTGTTAACAAAAAGTATATATAAATGAACTAATTATAGATGTCTGACAAAAGAAATTCTTGATTCTTAATAACTGCATAAAGTGTTAAATGTGTCAAAATTGTTATAGTCAGGATTGTTTTTTGTTCAGATTTATTTTGACAAACTGAAACCAAGTGTGTCAAGACCAAATCAGTGCATAATTCATTTATACAGTTCAAAGTTCATTTGTACTAAAAAAAACTCTTTAGTGCTTTTGCGGAAGCAGGCAGTACCAAAAATGTTTTAAGCACTATTCAAAATTCCAGTCCTGTCTAAATAAAAAAATTGTCTATTACTATTCCTAGCAATGTAAACATATATGAATTTGATTTATACAACATCTGAGAAGACAATTTGGCTTTGTGCCACTTCTTCTTGCAGTGTAAACATAGTCCTTTTACACATGTGTGTTCCTAGAGTTCATCCTTACTGCAGTCTCTACTCTGCACCAGTTTGAATGTGTCCGACGGCTTCACCATCATCCACGCGTACTTGCAAAGGCGCTCCTTGTTGCAGTCCTTCTGCCAGTAGATGACGTTTCTGCGATTCAGGTTCGCTCCAGCGCAGGCGTCGTACCACCAGCCGCCTCCAGCCACACCCTGGAACTCCAGCTTGGCACAGTTCTGGAAGTAGTTGTCATTGTCTCTGTCTTTAGTGGTAAACCTTTGGTTGTCGTGGAGATAGTTCTCTGTATCCAGGGTCAGGGCGTCCACTGCTGTTCCTTGAAACAAACCAAGTCTCAGTCTGTACCCCGAAGCTTCATCCTCTACTAGAACGGGGTCATACTCTCCCGTTTTGGTGACGGCATCTTTGTCCACAAGCTTCACCCCCAGTTTGTAGCGTCCAGGACCACGTGTCAGTTGGTGGAGGTATTCGTTCCCGAGCCAGTGATCGCCATTCACGTCCCCAAAGCCGAGCTTGTACTGAGCCCATGTGCAATCAAAGTTTACACTGCTGTTTACTGTGATGTGCTGCACAACAGTCCATCCTCCTTCCTGCATGGCACAGTACGCAACAACGGGCGAGTCACCTGGTTGAATAAGGTACACCCCATCTCCTGTTTGGCCCGAAGACATCAGAAGCATTTCATGGCAGTCTCTGGGGAGAACTGTAGGGATAATTAATGGTTAGAAAACAGGAACATGTCCAGGATGCTATTTAATTTATGCTGTTTACAGTCAAATACTTTGTACACCACCAACATTGTGACATCAACAGCACACACCCATGGTAAACATATCAAGTCCTTGATCAAAAGCTAAACTATTCGAAAGGTTTGTTTGGCTATAAACACAAATTACATCATAGAATCAGTCAATGGGCTATAATAAGAGATATAGACTTTATAGGTTAACCTGAGATAAGATAAGCAATGAAATCACCTTACTCATATTTTTTTAGAAGAACAGTGGATTTAAATGACTTACACAAGGAAATGCAACCCCCTTTCAGTGTTTCTCACAGAAAAATAGTCAGTTAAGGTGATTTTTAGGCAGATTGAACATATTTATGTCATTAATACACTCCATTAATATCATCTAAATGCCTCAATAACTTAACCTACATAAACTTTTTAAGACAAAAGCACACATTTATCACATAAACAGATTTTTCTGTTTATGTTTTTCTATACTTTATATAGCCTATATTGAATGTTAGTCAAGGTGGTCATTTTTCAGTGCTTGTTGCCAAGGTGGCCACCTTAACTAAAAGAGTGCTGAAGAAAACACTGCCTTTCATTTTGCTCTGATGCACTTCTACTAGATCATTGTAAAAGTAATGTTATCTGTAACTTCTCAGCCTTTCTACTGACTAGACCTTATTCAAAAGCAGTTGGTTATAAAATAATAATGATTAAAAGAAATAATAAAGTATGGAGCCAGGTTTGCTAATAAACATTCTTCTTAAAACCATGTATAGTATGCTTTTAACTTAAATACTGCAATTTAAATTCTGTTATAATACAAGACAAAAATGTTAAAATGTCTACCTTTCATGCCATGGTTCAACACTAGATTGTGTTGTTCAGGAGAAAGGAGATTCAGATTCTCAGCTTGGAGATGCTCAGTGTTGACTCTAGTAACATCCAGCATCAGATGCAGAAGAACTGCTCCCAACCAGAAAAACTCCATCCTTCACTTTACTTTGCATAAAAAATAATGAAATAAAAAAAGATATTTCATTAATACAGCACTATAAACATCTTATTGTATTTCTGCGTGTATAAGAAAACATTGAATGTGGATATACCTGCAGGAGCGCCACATGTAACAGGTATCACACTGTAGACGAAGGTTTTTAAAGTTGTCTGTCCGCTGCTTGAAATGAAAATGAAGTTTCTCTTCTGCCCAGTCCCAGCTGGACTTCAGCCTCATGTTCACAACACAGAGGCAGACAGACACCAATCACCTGCTTATCTGTGTAACGCAAGATAAACTCCCACCTAAATCGAGAGATAGGAGCAGTGGGAAGCCGTATCTCACCGTCACTTAAATCACTCCAGCAGTGAATGAGGCTGAAGTCCAGCGGAGAAATTTCACTCAATTCTGCTTTGTATTCCCAAACGCTAAACTCCAATGTACACTAGCTCAAGATAAAGTACACTTATCAGAGACTCCCAAGCAACTTAATAAAGTAAAATAAAGTCAAGTCATTGTTGTTTGATATATAATTTAAAACACCAACACATTTATTCTTAGCATATTTACAGTATTTTATACATTGCACGTAATCCACAGACTTTTTCATCATTGTTACCATTACAGTTGTGAAAGAAATGAATCAATGACCTGTGGGGAGAAAAAGACGATGATGAAACTCTGATTGATAATGTTCTTTGTAGGTCAGTGGTAGCGCCGTGTTTGTAAATATACTACCTACTTTTGCCATGTCTCCTGCTGATCCCGGGGCAGATTTTAATGAGGGTTCCTGAAGCCACAGCTCCACTAATTGTTGATTAAAAATCTGAAAATTTCTGACACAAGGAAGTTGTTGTATTAGTATCCAGATGCTTTAGCTTTATAGCACATTATGGTGTCATTGTACGGCTCTCAGAAATGACCAGGCCTTACTTATCGAATGAAACTTTAGGTGATCCACTCAAGCCACTTTCTCTTAGTTCCTCCCACCAGTTTTTCAGAACTGAAACTATCCACTGTAAGCCAACAACGAGATACCTGGCAAGATCAACATTGGGATGAACAGAGCATATTAGTTTAGGCAGAACTCCACACAGGAAGGCGCAGAAAGACCATCAATAACCACACTGTTGTACTTTATTTGGAAGAAATGTAATGTACTCACTCTTCATAAGGATTAGAGAGGATTTTTTTCACTAAAGGAAAGAGGTCGACGCAACAGCCAATAGAAACTGTGGAAGAGTCCTCGTTAATGCTGCAGGGAACATTTGAACAAACAGGATAATTACAGGACAATAGGATCAGCATTAGCTGCATTTGTCCTCTGCTAGTACCTTTTACTTATCAGTGGAAGAAAATCAACAAAGACACCAGGATCTTGTATTCTGCAGAAATAAAAATTGAATTAGCTGTACATGTCCAAAAAATGTCACAAATAAGTAGTCCTGCAAATGCACCTTAGGAAGTATGTAAGCAGCTCTCCCACATTCCGTTGCCAGAGAGTAAAAGCTACTTTCAGTCGCAGGTTTCTCCCAAAAAGAACATTTGTCATGGAGCTGTGATCTCTTGCAATCTGAAAATGTATTGATGTTACATTTCAACATGAATGATCTTACAGTTATTATTAAAATACAAAGTGCAGTGTAGAGTTGTGTCTGACCTCCGAGAGCATCCTGTAATCGCTTTGTTCTGGACCAGGTCTACTAGTTTTGTGTTTATCTTCCACATGTGACAAATCCCAAGGCTCCATAGAAAATATCTCCGGTTCCATGTCTGGCTTGCAGTCTGTCGTATTCTCCTTGTTTGCAACATAAGCTTTCCCAGACGCTGGCATCTTCTTCCGAGCCACAGTCAGATGATGGGTCTTTCTCTTACAAGACACGACCCGCTTCATTCTGCCGGGGTTATTGCCAGAGCGGCTCACTGGGAGCCTGGAGGAGTGATATGTCAAATATTCTGTGCAGAGCTCAATCACATGGTGTAACAATGCACACACAACCTACCTCCTTTTGGTTGACGCCTCATTTTTATTATAATCCTGTAATCAAAAATGGAAATCCCACAAAATGTACAATGCTAAAACTAAAGAAACTAGGAGCCATTACAAAATATGGAAATAATGTGAGACTTACCTCGTTTGTATTTCTCACATGTGTATAAGTCACTCTGAAGTGGGACTTATCTTGATCAGAAATTTGATAGTCCACGTCCTCACTGATAGAATCCATTAGATCTGCAAAGGTAAACGTTTTTTTAAAAAAAATTAAAAAAAGTTATTTTTAAAACGTTATCTTTTTTCTATATATTTTAACCGGAATATTTTCAGCGATTGTTCCCTCACTTTTATTGACAGCTGCTGTGAGCTGAGCTGAACAAGCGTTAAACCCAATTTCCCACAATTCCCCTGCCATTGTAGTTGTGACGCATACAGGAAACGTTCCCAAGAAAAACAAGAGTTGCGCTGTGAGTTATAGCCTTCTAATATGGTTATTAAAGTTAACTGAATCGGAATAATGTTTCTATCAAACTCTATTATTTAAAAGAAATATCGAGGTAATAACATAATTTTAATACTGTTGCTAACGTGGCCAGCTAATTAATTATTTCTTATGAGCTTTAGCCAGCTGATACAAGAAAACCTATTCAGCATTGTTTAGCCTTAGCCTAGTCTCTACGATGCTTAAAGTATAGTTGTTTTTTATAGTTGTAGTTAGAGATTATTTTTTTCAGTGTCATCATACTCACAGCTTTCTTGTTTCCTAAGAAGATATGGACTTCCCTTTGAGTAGCCTTACATTTCTGCCAACTCTCAAATAGACAATTTGAACTGATAATGCCTCCCAGTTTAAAAGAATAAAGCGCCTCATTCACGTCTAAATATGGGTCAGTTTGCTCCCTCTAGTGACCAAGGATTGATGCCCCTGGTGGAAAAATGTTTTATTATGAAACATAGTCTGGACTCAATTAAAAGTCTTGTTTCAGTGATCATGAAAAGTGCACTTGAGTTTTCATAAACCACAACCTTTACTTTGTTCTTATCCCTCCTCATCGTGCCATATCAGCTGTTTCCCCTTTCCAGTTTATTGATTCTGGGCATGCTGTGGCTTGTGGACTTAACGCTGTTGCACTTGACTTCACAGCAGTACTTCACCCAAACCTACAATGAAAACCAGCATCAGCTCCTTTTATTGACACATCATCTCTTTCTGCACAAGACCTGCTGACTCTGCTTTGCTTTTGCAGTTTCATCACCTGCGTCGACTGCAGCGTACTGATAAAGCTCCTCATTATAGTGGCCAAATCACTGTATTCCAAGTGTGAACTGGCACTAAGCATAGGTAAAAGTTCACTTTTTAACTTTTATCTGCCAACATCATATGATCTTGAATGTCATGGGACTGTTGTAACTAAATTGTTTTACTCTTTAAGTGTGCATGAGTGACTGCTTCTTCATTTTTTAAGTCTACAGTTAAAATGGTGCCGGTCTACACTGCGTGTCTCTTGTTAAGCTTTGTGCCGTTGCCGGTGTTGGGTGTTCCTCCTGTTTGGACCCAGCCAGAGCAAGTGCACCTTTCCTATCCAGGTAAAAGTTGTTTTACCTTTCACAAATACTCAGGAATATTATTTCTGAATCACTCAAACAAATAGAAACTCTGTAACATTTTGCACATTTAAAGTCAGCAGCACTGGTTTGTGTTGATTCTTTATCAAAATAAAAACAAAAACACTGTAAATAACACTGAAGTTTTTTCTATTTTATATTTGTATATGACTGTAATGTGTATTTTCTTACATAAAACCTTTCATTTTTGCTTTTTAGATTTGCATGCAAACCAGTCAAAGTAGAACAGATAGAAAATAGAAACAACAATTGTCTGAAAATTTACAGATGTGTATCATGTGCTTGGTTGTTGTAACTTTTTTATGTCTAAATACAGTATGTGTATCTACAAAATTGCAGGAAAATATGAGTTTCTATCATAATGGTTTCTATCATTTCTACCAGACATGTGCAATTACATTATTTCACATGAAAATCTAAGAATACAAACAAGTGCTGTCACACCACAGTCATTTTCTAATATTTGTTCATTTTCTTAACAGGAGTGGCAGGTTCAATGCAGGTGACATGGACCACCTTTAATAAGACAGACAGTACAGTGGAGTATGGCCTTATGGGAGGCCGTCTTTTTGAGATGTCTGCCAAAGGCAACAGTACTCTGTTTGTGGACTCAGGAGATGAAAAGAGGGAGATGTACATCCACAGAGTTATCCTGACAGACCTCAAACCAACGGCAAGTTATGGTCAGTGGATTAGTGATGGATTAGTGTCTTATTTTAGTGTCAGAACATCTCAATTATTAATAGACTGTACCAACCTACTTCCTGTTTCAGTGTACCACTGTGGCAGCGATGGCGGCTGGAGTGACGTGTTCTACTTTAAGGCTCTAAATGACAGTGTATACTTCAGTCCAAAGTTTGCCCTGTATGGTGACATGGGCAATGAAAACCCACAATCTCTTGCCCGACTACAGAAGGACACCCAACTGGGAATGTATGATGTCATTCTACACATAGGTAGGCTTCACACTCGTACCTGCTCAAATACTCCCATATGATGACCGCAATGTACATTATGTTCCAATTTTTCTTTTTACAGCACTGTTTGGAAATAAAAATGAGATAAAATATCTGAAACATTGGTCTGAATTCTGTATATGGTTCTGAAGTATTAGTTAGCTGCATAGAGTCCTCGGTATTTTAAGTTGTCCTATTTGTTTGGGAAGAAGTCTAAAGCTCATGATGGTAATTGACAAATAATGTTGGAATACTGTATGTGCTTTCTCCTTTTGAGTTTGAATGTGTAGTTTGAAATATTTTTCTGATTAAAAAGGTAACTCCACTTTTCTGTTAAGTAGTCTACTGGTATTTAGAAAATGTAGTATTCAATATCCACCACTTTCCAGTAAGTAGATATTGATGGTTAAATATAGTGTTCAATTTAAACACAGTTGTAACAGTGTTAAAATGTTAAAAAGCAAAAAAAAAAGTCATCTTTTTATGTTTTCCAGGTGACTTTGCCTATGACATGCATGAGGTATTTAACACTTGTTTCTTTCCCATATCAGACATTTACTTGAGGCCATTTAGGATCACTAACAGCAAAAATCTTTCACCAATAGCTCATACCCCTAAAGCCTGTCTGACTTTCTTCTAATTCCACAATGACAGATGATATAAGCCACTTGAATTTCTCCACCGGACCTTCCCATAGGGCACCACTATTTATTATCAGAGCATCTAAAGGCCTTTAGCAGTGGTCGAGATGCACAGCTTATGATTACTTTTACTGCCAAAGTCTATAAGCTTGTGGTGAAAGATGAGTGCACAGGTCATATAGCCCATGTATTTCTGGGATAACAGATAATTATTCAAAGGCCCAAATTTTTATGTCCCTAAAACTATTTTCTTTTAGATTTTAGTAAACATACGCTTGTCTCTTGGACTACACGTGTTAGGTGATATTAATAACTTTAACAATGAAAACATGGTAGATGTAATCAGCAGACTACTGCATGAATTAATAAGCACATCCATGCTGGGCTGTCAGCGTGAACGCAAAAACATGTCCTGTGGCTTCAGTGATATTTTAAAAAGAAAAACAGATCGTAGAAGTATGTGGATGATACATTACATTCCTTAAGCTGTCTGCGAAATCAGTTAGAATTTGTGGCAAATGAAAACAGAAATGTTTTGTCTAACGCTATGTAAAATATGTAGCATCATGTCTAATGTTATTGTTGTTCCAGGATAATGCCAGGATTGGAGACGAGTTCATGAGGCAGATCCAGTCCATAGCCGCCTACGTGCCATACATGACCTGCCCAGGCAACCATGAATCTACATAGTAAGTTTTACTGAAGTCACATCTTCTTCCACTGTTAGCTGTTTTTGGTTGACACATTAAGTGAAGAAATATTTATGAGCAGTGATAGCTAAGTAGAAACACTGTCAACATTGAAGCCATGTGACGTCTCCTGTCTGCGTCTCTCCTGTTTTCTATTAGCTGCTGGTGTTTGCGTTCTATGCCAGTGTCACAGGGCACTACTGTAAACAGTGGGTTTGGGCAAAGACAGAAGTACATACTGTACGCTATAGCGGCGAGAGTGGCTTCCCAAACACCACTTGACAAATTGCATTCACAATTGGCCGCGTAAATGAGAAGAACACTCCACTCTGCAAGAGGAACATTTCCCTTCTCCATTAGAACAGATGGGAGCTATTTTGGTCTCCTCCAAAGACTGGAGCGACATCAGGAACCACCAACATCTCAACAAAGCAATGCTCTCCAAAACAAATATTTATCTGTGTGGGATATGTCTGTTTTTTAGCTCCTTGAGACATCCCATAGTAATGGGAACTGTCTGTATTTTGTCTCATACTAACCAAACAGGCAAGACACATGGTATTTTATTGCATGTAAACAACTGATAAAAGTTTCATCATTCTGATCTTATATTTATTACAGAATGACAATATTTATGCTGTCAGATAGGACAAACATTTCTGAATTGACAACCTCCTTGAGCAGAGCTCCCCCCAGGGAAATTTGTTCTATAAACCTTTTTTTATATTCCACCATGTCCCTCTGTTACTTTTGTACTTAAATCGTGTCATTACACTATTTGAGGAACATGTATTTTAAATGATTTATAGGTCCATGATCCATAACATTTGCCTTTGTTCAACTGCAGTTGCCCTTTACTGGCCCTAAAATGAGAACTGTGACGACTGCACGCCTGTTATTAAGAAGCTGCTAACAGTAGTCTCTTTTTCTTGGCTGCACTCTGCAACTCTCTGATATCAACACCAACGCATTACATAACCAGGATTCTTCTTCCCTTATACCTTGCTAAATGTGTGTTTTGTTCTGCGGTGTTCTAAAGAATTCAAACTTCCCAGCAGCTGGATCCCGCTTTTTCTTCCTCGCTCTGTTTCACGCTATACGTCTCCCGCTCCCTCTTTTCCAACCTCAAATTCTAATGGGTATAAGGCGGTTAAAACTGCGCTGACCACAGCAGTTTGCAGTCGGCATTCCAGTGAGATGAGAGCAGCCGGCCCACAGAAGATGCTAAGGCTTCTTCAATCAAGGTTGTCTTTGTTCTCTATGCACAAAAATATTCTTCATTGTGTCTTCGAAGGAAAGGGAAACATGTCCTGTCATGGGATTTAGAGCTGTCCTCAAATACCCAAATCCAGATCCGATCTTGATTTTTATGAAAGCATGGAAACTCAGATGCTTCGGCGAGTGTAAGAATTGGGAATGGGAACATTTTATCATATCTTTTAAATTTTCCTTAAAAAAATGACGACAGAGTGACAAGTCCATAACCCTTTACCCTTGGGCACAACTGTTACAGCACTTTGTTTGGATTTTAGATGACATGCTTTTCTTTCAGAAACCAAAATGAAGGTAATTGTTTATTTCCATGGCACTTGATTGTTCCGTAGCCCATTCCTCTGGGCCAGTCTTTACAGATAGAGCATGACTCAAGCTTACAGATGCCAAATCTGTTTTAGTCAAATAGCCCAAGTATTAGATTAAAAACTTAAGACAAAATGTGGTTGGCTTCAAAAAACCTTTGAATCCTGGATCGTTCTGTTGTTCATTTCAGCCACATGGTGTCACTATAACCTCATTTTAATGCACCGTGGCTCATTTATTACTGACCTCAGTATGCACACAGTGGGCACTTACTGTTTGTTTAGTTCAGGTCAAGTAAAGGTCTTTCTTTTTATGCCCTTTTATGCCCTTTGGCCTCAGAGAGCCCTTGCTGCCTACAACCACATTTTCACCCTGGGGTCTGATCCATCACACTCTACCCCAGCTGCAGTTCCAAAATGACTAGATGGGAAATTGTTAGCTTTTTCTTAAATGAATGTGCTGTTAGAGTTGGCCCTTGTCTTTTCTAAACTCTCCTTAAAGCTCGAGAAGAGACCAGCATGTTGGCATAAATGAGAGAACTCCATCAAACTGTTTCATCTTTTACATAGTGTTCTCTCTCGTAATATTTGGTCATAAATGGTTTTAGGTGGGAAATATTGTTTAGAGAATGTTTCCAGGGAAATTTTTTTCATTTATCTGTTAAGTATGGTCTAGTACAGAAGCAGACGCAGTGTGGAAATGCACTGCGGTGGAAGGATTATGTACAATGTCTTTGAAATGTGAGGGTAAAAATAAGGAGCATTGTATTGTAGGAAGAAAGACTTTGCTTAATCAAATGATTGTTGACTGTTGACATTTATTGCCACTAAGTGCTTTTTGCTAATCTTGTTTGTTCACAGCAACTTCTCCAACTACAGAAACCGCTTCAGCATGCCAGGCCAGACTGAGAGCCTCTGGTACAGGTAAGGTCAAATATGTTTTTCCTAAGCAAGTACAAGTTGTTTAGTAAAACAAGCACATGACCTCATCTTTCGTGGATTTTACATGTCATGAGGATTAGCTTGTGATTACATTCTTCAAAGAAAGTTTTGTTAAACGTAATGTAATTAAAGTTTACCCTCAAGTATTTCACCAAATATTAATGACCCCTTCACTTAGTTCAGTCTACTACTGCTATCTGAGGGCACTACACAAAGAGCCCATACATCTCACTGAGTGAGTCATAGGGTCTAAAGACCTCTCCTGTCTTCCCGACAGTAAGATAATACTCTGCAGGACCACAGAGCAGCTGCCCACTCCTCAGCAGCAGGGCCAGATCGGATGCTGGCTCAGAGCCCCTCCATTTCATAACAGTCCATAACAGTACGCACAGACCACACTATACAGTTTTTATGTCTTTCCACAAAGTACAGTAAGGTTTGTTGTCTGCTATAAAGATCACCGAGATAGATTAGTGCATGTGTTAAGTCTCTGTGGTACTGCTCTGATGCAAGGGATGTGTCTTTTCACACTTTGTGGAGGTTAAAGTGACGTTCAACATGCCTTCTCTACTGGGTCAAAGCTGTCTATCATTTTAATGTCATTCCAATCATTTTACTGTCTATAGCTGGAACCTGGGGTCAGCACACATCATCTCCCTTTCCACTGAGGTTTATTTCTATCTCGAGTTTGGGCAGGAGCTCCTCTTCAGGCAGTACAAGTGGCTTGAGAAAGACCTGGAGGTTAGACAGTGATTTATGCTTTTCTGTTCTTAACAAATCATTCCCGTCTCTCCTCCGTTAGTACATTTTTAGCCTCTGTTTTCCTCCCTGTCTTACCCCAGGAGGCAAACCAGCCAGAAAACAGAGCAGTGCGACCATGGATCATCACAATGGGACACAGGCCTATGTACTGCTCTGACGACGACCAGGATGACTGCACAAAATTTGATTCTTATGTATGTGCCACACAAAAAACTAAATTTTTTTAAAGTTTACAATAACGCCTTTGGTTCACGTCTTAGTACGTCTTTGTACACGTGCCACTGCCAATTCATGCCTCTCGTTGTTTCTCTGCTCTATGTCAGGTCCGACTGGGACGGAACGACACCAAACCACCAGCACCTGGCTTAGAGGATCTGTTTTACCGCCATGGTATGCTCCTAGTGTGACAACCAGCTGTGCGCGGTTATTGGGTAGTGAGAAACTCTAATTTGTAGGCTCAGACTTAAGAATTGTCTGAACATTTGCAAGGAGAAACATAATAATATTTGCTGCGTTTCCAGAAACAGTTTTTGATATGAATGTATTAAACTTCTGCATTGCAATTATTAAACATTGTGTAGTTCTATTAGTATTTCCACTCACTGATTCCATAGTATTTCATTTCAGGAGTAGATCTGGAGTTATGGGCACATGAGCACACATATGAAAGGCTGTGGCCTGTTTATGGTGATAAGGTAAGCCCCTGCATGTATGGTTATATTTTATTCACGTGCAGTGTCTTGAAAAACATGCTTTTCTCTATAGGTGTACAATGGGAGCAAGGAGCATCCTTATGTGAACCCTAAAGCTCCTGTACACATCATCACTGGCTCTGCTGTAAGTACAGTCTCATAGGCCAAGACAAGAAAAGCAAATACAGTGTTAAGTATTTCTGTGAAGCAGCTGCTTTGTCAAATGTGTTCGATAGTAGCTGCTTCACAGGGTACGTGTTTGATGTGGTACTGAGCAGTGTAGGGCATGCTTTGTCACCCAACCACAGCAGCATTACTCATCTACATATCAGAATCCCTGTGGCACTGACAGAGGAGTCAGTTTAAACATGTTTGATTTCTACACAGGGCTGCAGAGAGAAAACTGATACTTTTAACCCCAATCCCAAAGAGTGGAGCGCCTTCCGCAGCACAGATTATGGCTACACACGCATGCAAGTGGTCAACTCTACACATCTTTACTTGCAGCAGGTTTCTGATGATCAGGTAAGCTAAGAAAAGAGTGTATATGTGTAAAGCAGGAGACCTTTTAAAGCTAATGATGCTCTAGCTAAAATTGCTGTCCTATCTGTTTCAGTATGGAAAGGTTATTGACAGCATATGGTTGGTGAAGGAGAAACATGGCTTCTCAGCCTGGTTCTGAAGACTCACACTATTCTAACATTCTTCTCAGGAAATGCACTTTAATCATTATAACTTGTCACGTATTCTGATTCTTTTATTAATACCATTTTGTGCAATAAACATGTCTGTACAGTAATTTTAATGCACTGTGAATTACCATATTTTGTAAATGGAGATTTCTAATAAATCCTGATTTTATATCTGTAATATCCTATTGAGTGGTTTATTGGTTTGAGTTTCTGCAGATAACCAACTGTCATTGCTATTTTTTACTTGGCTATGAATGCCACATTAAGCTGTGTTTTGCCAAAAAAAAAAAATAGGTTTGTATTTTAGAACTTTAGCTCATCAAAACAATTTTTTTTTTCATTCTTTCATTCATTCATTTTCCACCGCTTAGTCCCGTTAGGGGTTGCGGGTGACAGGAGCCTATCCCAGAAGCTTTGTGGCTGGACAGTGGCCAGTTAGTCGCAGGGCTGAAAACAATTGTCAGGCCACAAAACCTCTGCTATTCAATGGTCACCAGCGTGCCTCTAGAACTGACTTTTTCTGTCTGAATATATTTAGCCACAGAAACAGAGCAAAGACATGGCAGATTATGAGTGTCAGTTCCATTAGAGCACACTTTGTAAACACATGGAAATACACTTATCTGGAACAGGCCAGTCCATATCACTCTATTCAGATGACAGATTGTCTGCTGGATGATCCTATCTGGATTCTGGGAGCCTCTTCACTGGACCATCTGTGTGGCCAAAAGAACACAAAGACACCTGGATACAACCACACAAAAGACTGTTATGTAACTAAGGGATGCTTGTGGCAAACTGAGTGAAGGTCATTTACCCGGAGGAGGAGCACACACTATAGTGCACCACCATGGTTGTATTTAGAAAAGCTTACTGCATGCTGCTCGGAATCACTGGCAGACAACCAGTGCACATCTGCATACATCTGGGTTTAAAGTTGTCAGGTTGTCTGTTAGAGTTGCAATGTTATCCTTACTCTGCATAATTCTGTTGACACAGCACAGTCTGTATAGAAAATGGAAATTAAGCTGTATTTTCATATACTAACACACTACAGAATGTTATTGGCAAATATTATTATCCAAAGCACATGCAACACCATGAGAGAAGCCACTCTTGGAAACACTGCATGACCAAAACATTGAGAAGAAAAAAAATAACACTGCAACATGGACTCCAGATGTGTCAAAATATTTAAGTCATAAGATGAAGTTTCAAGTAGAAAATACACAAGTGGTCAGGCATCAGTGGCATGAAATTTCTCTAACTGTGGGTGTGGGTTTGAGAGGTTTCATGAAGATGTCCCACCTAGAGTGTTGAAATGACTAGCCTAATAGAAGAGCGCTAACAGGGTGGAAAAAAGCCTGCGTTCCTAACCTCTGACCTCCCCATACTGTACTCTGAATGTTCTGTATCCCACGGTGCAAGAGATGAAGTACTGAGTGCTTTTACCAGCAGGGGCTGCAGGTCTGAACATGCTCACATTTGTTTACAGGCACCACAAGCATGTTACAGTTCTATAAATGTTGGTTGTTTTCCAGTTAGTTATGTACTGTATGGATGTATGGAACAACAATGACAGAACATTTTTTCCCTAAATGTCACATGGCATTGCTCCTCTTTTAGATCAGATATTCCAGGAAAAAGCTACTGGGGAGAAAATAACACATTTATGTTGTTGAAATATGACATGCTTATAAGTGGCATAGCAGGTTTGTGGTGATGTGGTAAATGTGTTGAATGAAACGTGTCAATACACACTGATGATTTATTTCTATATTTGTAATGTAACCTTTGAAGTTCTTGTCATCTGTTTCAACAAACACCCATCTTTCCTCAAAAAGTTAAATGAGGAAAGATGTCTGAGACTTTTCTACAGCCAAGAAAAGTCAAAGAGAGGGCACTCTGACTGTTAACTGCTGAGGTGCTACATTTAGCTGTTTAATCCACTTTGGAATTCAACACTGCTAAAGCAGAAGCTGTTGTCTCATTAGCCTACTAACCTGACATGGTAATATACCTTTGCTTTTAGCTATTTGCTAATCTTCACTGTCTATCTTGTAACAGCACTGTTTCCAGCTTTTACATAGTAAACCCTACGGACAGTTTGCTCACTCAAGACACCTGCAACAGAGGTCATAAGTTCAGCATAAAAGAATAATAAGAATTGATTTATTTTTATTTTGAAGCTGTTTTAAAGTGTCACTGAGAAACACAGGTGCCCCAGTCTTTTTGCAGTGAAACAAATAGAATATTTCTGGTACCTTCCTGACTGATTATTATCCAATAAGAAGTTGTTAAGCATAATCTTACTTTAATTATAGCTTTTTATATACTTTTTGCATATACCATATCCATCAAAATCAACACCACAAAGTCTTAAGGGCTTTAGGTTATGACATTAATAGGAACACCACATGTGCTTTGCCAACACACAGTGTGCTGCCATATGAGACCTGGTGTAAATACTGTGTTTGAAAGAAATACAGAACACATTTACCTCATGAGAATCCTAAATAGAACAGCCTTTGAAGATTTTTTTCCTATATAGGAGCTTTAGGCTGCCTGGGTCAAACTAACACACAAAGTAAAGGCTGGGAATCTCCTGCAATACAGCCCCACAGGGAGACAAGCCACATGTGTCCCGTCTTCATGTCAATGGGGTCTAAATCACATCAGCATCACAGAACACGTGTAAGTGCACACTTTTCAGTGATTACTGTATGTTTTGACTATTCAAAAGATTCAATCTGGCAGAGCTGTTGTCTGCACGGATCAACTTACCATATGGGATTCTTACTGTTCTCAATGTGCTACTCTTCGGTTAACCTTTGACTGCAGCTGAGACAAACATAAAGAATATGTCTGTAGAGACCTAACTCTTATTAAAACTGATGTCTATGATTATTTACAGATGGAAAAGTTTCCATCCAATTCATAAATAGTCCTTGTGAAGCATCAGTGACAGTAATTCTGCCTCGACCCTCCTGATTAGCAAAACCACAATTTACCAGGAAGACATTATGGTAACTAGCAACGTTAATCAAACCAGAAAAAGTACGATCATTGTCTGTCAATCAGAAAGGTTTGTATAGAAACATTAATTTTGGTTATGATACTAGTGAACACAAGCACGCTGCTCATTTGAACTGCCAATTAAAACTGAGGTGTACAATCAAAAATAAACTTTCTTCTCCTACAGCAGTGCTCAGTTTGTCTGCTCTGGGCATGGGCATAAACAGAAGTAATAGAACTTCCATTGGGTTCTACAAAATGTAATAATGTATATTTTCCAAGACAGATAAATGTGAGCTAAAAGGCTCTAACAGCTTTATTTAATCAAGAGCATGAACCCTACAAGTAGATTATCTTTCCTCCTGTCTGCGCTCTGAGCAATTTACAGCTTTTAATCTTCAAGGCAACCATAAAAGTTGGAAAACTTAGTTTGTTATCACTTTGCACATTAACCGTTGCCACGTAATTGTAATCTTTTGCGATTTGGTGCCTTAGTGCTGTTTGCAGACAGGAAAACATTGGGTCATTATGTTATTTTAAATACAGTAAAAGCTACAGCAGGCCAAACTGAGACTACTAACAGAAAGTACTATGTGGTATCAGAAATATATGTCATTAATTAATGCTTGAGGGGTTTTGAGACCTGAAAGGCCAATACTAAAACTAGCTGATGCTGATCACTTGACAACACAACATAATCATCCTCATATCCTGCACATTGCTAAAGAAAGAACCCTATGTTCTGTCACAAGATAAGGTGCCAACTCCTAACTTCAACTAATGCATGCTCTCATGGCACGTCATGCCTGGATGGTTAAGACAAATTGCCCAGCAGAGATGTCTTCTCTCACACACTGGCATCGCAGACCGACTGAACTCAATTTTATTAAATTAAAACAATGCCAGGTCCGTTATGCCTTGTCTGTGTGCTAAGTGTTGCACATGCCAGAACGTCTGCCTCCTATAACTCCAGTTGTTCCCCCTGCTAAACAACATCACATTTAAGTTTAATGTTTCCATGGAAATTTCATGTTTTGAAAGATAGAAGTAGTTTTATTTTCCCAATTGATCACAGTTTAGTTCCAAAAAACACAAGTCCCATATAACACACTATTTAAAAAGCTTTGACTATTGGTGGTGATTAAAGGTCAATGGCTTTTTGTTCAAGCTTTTAACCTGTGGTCTTTTAAAATGTTAGAAGAGATGTAGAAGACCAGGCCTTGCTTTATTCCTCCACAGGAAACCAACAGAAACCCCAAGCCTTTTTGTGCATTTGATTTTACACACATGTCTGCTACATGACAATCACCCAGGAGTCCCCAAAGGAAATCATTTGGCTCTGCAGGAGTGTTATGACAGCGGCATAGACCAGCTCTGGACAAACAAAGACATTTCAACACCTTATTTCCCATGAGGAGTTGATTTGACTTTTAGATCCACTGATATCTGCAATGTCACTGATAGGGCAGTACTCTCTGATGGGTTTTTCAGGGGCAAAGTAAAAGACTGCTATGACTATTTCATAGGTATGCCAAGCTTTAAAGTCTTCTCACTTCAAGTGTTGACATAGCAAACTCCCTTGGTTCACCAGTCAGAAATGGAAGCGAATCATCATCATGTGTGAAGCCTGGTGCGGCCTAGTCAAAGAGAGGTCATGAGCTTATTTGAGGATGCTTTAAACTGAAAAGGCTGAAAGAACAGCTTCTTCAAAGCCACATTTCAGGCTGTAAAGGTAATCATCTCAGGAAGACGATACACAGTGTTATTTTGGACAGAATGTGATCGCATAAGCCGTTTCACTGAGGCAAAGGTGGTTTTTGAATGTTTATGGAGAGCTCAGAGGTCCAACTAAACGTGCTGTGGCGCTTTCCAGTAGCCTAGCCTTTGAAAAAAAAAGAAAAACTTCTTACCAGCTCATTGGGTAAAGACTGAGTGACTGGCACGCTGAGAAAACACAGATGTCTCCAAAGCGAAGAGCATAAAATATTCTGAGAATCTGTTGAACATCGACCAATGGTTTTGTCATTAAAGGTGACCAATAACCTTAGGCTTAGGACGTATTTTAAGTTGACATAGACAGACAGTTATGCCCACTGTCTAGACCTGAAAGGATGCTTCCTACATCTACACTGTATATGGAGACCATCTGGGTCAAGCTCCTACTGAAAAAGTAGTGACAAATGATAATGAATAGAATAGACTTGCTATAAACTGACCTTGTCTTGTCAACAACTTCATTATACAATTTGCCATAATGCAAAGCCCAATAAATTATATCAACCCAACCTTAACAGACAAGTAGCCTAATGACCAATCTTACTTATTAAAACTTGCACTGTGGTTAGCACTGTGGTTAGCACTCCTGTCTCACAGCAAGAAGGTCGTGAGTTCAAATCCTGGCCGACTCAAATATTCACGGCCGTCTCTGGTCTCTCTGTGAGGAGTCTGCATCCTCCACGTGGGCTCTCTCCAGGTACTCCAGCTTCCTCCCACCGTCCAAAGACATGCATGTATAGGTTAATTGGCAACTCTAAAGTGTCCCTAGTGAATGAAAGAGAGAGTGAATGTTGTCTATCTCTATATGTCAGCCCTGTGACTAACTGACCACTGTCAAGGGTGTACCCCGCCTCAGGCCCAAAGTTGTTGGGATAGGCTCCAGTCACCCATGACCCCTAACAGGAAAAAGCGGTAGAAAAAAAAAAAAAGAACTTATTAAAATCACCAGCTACAATGCTAAATTAACTAGATCTCCAAACATGTAAGCGCTACACCAGCTAAAGGCTTTCTTAAAGGCATTCCTATGTTCATGTGATGCAGGGCCCGAAGATCACGGGCATCCAGTATGGTTTTCCATCCTTGACCCTTACGCACAGAGATTGTTCCAGATTCTCTGAATAATGATAATATTATGCACTGTAGATGATGATAACTTCAAACACTTTGCAAATTTTCTCTGAGAAACTCCTTTCTGATATTGATCCACTATTTTTCACCGAAACATTGGTGGAATTGGTAAACCTCTGCCCATCTTCTGAAAGACACTGCCACTCTGAGAGGCTCTTTTTATACCCAAGCATGTTGCTAATTGACCTAATAAGTTGCAAATTAATCCTCCAGCTGTTCATTATTTGTACATTTAACTTTCAGGCCTCTTATTGCTACCTGTCCCAACTTTTTTGGAATGAGATCCAAAATGAGACAATCTTTTGCATGACATTGTAAATCGTCTCACTTTCAACATTTGATATGTTATCTATATTATATTGTGAATAAAATATAAGTTTATGAGATTTGTAAATTATTGCATTCCTTTTTTATTCACAATTTGTACAGTGTCCCAACTGTTTGGGGTTTGTACAAGGACTGTTTACCTTCTTCTTTAAAGGCTGCAAAATTAGGATCTGCCAGTTAGCATACACATATTTCAAAGCTGGAAAACCTGCATTAAGATGAAATGCATGTTACCATTGTAAACATAGTTTAAATGCATTTAAAGTAACACACATACCTATTATACACATACATTTTGAGCTTTAGGGATGAGCAAACATATGTGAAAGCTAGCTTCTTAGTAGGCTATTCTTGCTCACTTAGCCTGATAATGGTAACTTTTTATTAAGTTAGTGTGATCATTTAAATAAAAGGTAAAGGCAAATATTATCTTCTGCTCATTAAATTGAATGGTAAATACTGCTACACAGTTGGCATCAATATATCTTCTTGACAGCATTAAAAGGTCTGTAGATAAGTTGGAATGTGATATAGTTAAAACTCCACAAAATGCTTTAGAATCAAACCAGACCTCCGCAAACTGACTTTCTGTCACATTTTGCTTAAGTGATAACAGAAACAGCTTGTTGCCGGCCACTTTTGTAGTCGTTAACTGCGTGGAGCCGAGCTAACAAAAGCTAACACAAACACGACTCGGAGTGTTTGTTCTACCTTAGAGTATGTTTGACCAGCCGTTAAATGGACATATAAATTTGGGCATGTAGAAGCATCTCATTCTGTGGCTGGGAGTTGGTTTTGTATGGCCACTAACCGCCTAAGTAGCTTATTCAAACAGATGCAGACTGAAAGGCTTAATGGTCATGCTGACAGTAGTCATACGAGATGTCTGTGTTCTGGGTTAGAGGAAAGAAGTCCTAGAATTACACAGAGAAACCAAGAGATGTTGTGGTCGCTGTCTATTAATGTAAGCTCCAGGGAAACGAGGTGTGCAAACTTCGTTTTTCAAGCCTGACTTCAGAATTTGTTCTTTTACCAAACCCACACCAACAGAATATAAGATCAAGAAGCTGCAAGCTGTGTTATTCTTTGCCACCTCAAGTACGTTCCATCATTTGTGCCAATGTCACCTCAATTAGCCATTAGCATGTGGACAGAAAACAGAGCAGACTTTTAAACAGTGGGTTTGTGTTTTTGTAAAGTAGTGGTGGATTTGGAAACTATCCTCAACATAATCACACAAATTCTGAAGTCATTGTGGGTGGTTCAAGTGATTCCTGAATGCCAAGAAATTTTAATTAGCTTTACACGTGCTAGTCAGTAGAGTGTCTGAAGAGGATGGTGGCAGTTACAAAAACTACTTAAAGTTATTGCTAAAGCATTACCAAAGACTAGTTATACTGGCGATGTAGAAGGGAAGTAAAAAAAAACTTTGACAAAGGTGCTCTAATTCAGGGAGGTAATGTTGTATTGAGAGGTTCTGTCCCAGAATCTTCTGAGAATTTCTTATCACTACTGTCACAATTCCCCTGGCTTTGAATATGCACAGGAGACCACATGTGTGAAAAGCCTATGGGCCTCTTTAACTGATAGAAACTCTGTCCGCTGCAGGATTTTTATCCCTCTAACATGTAGCCGACCAAAGACAAGTAGTTCATTATATGCATTCTCCAATCTCACGACATGTACATTTGTGATGCACTGTTGCCAACGCATGAATTTAAACAAATATCAGTAAAATGTACATTAAAAAGAACATTTTGTAACTGTGCATATAGTAATATACTATCCCTATAGTAATATACTCATTTAAAGGCAAAACTGTAGCATGCATGGCCAAATGTCTCTGCAGACTTCATGCTTATACTGCAAAAAGACAGGAAAAACACAAAAGCCATGCTGGGCCAAAGAACAAAACTGAGAGAACATGAGGCCAGAGAATACTGTTCATAAATCTTCAGTTTTTATGATTTAAAGTTTCCCTGTGTGTCTTAAATTCACAAGCATTATAATGTTCCAGATCATGAGATGAGCAGACATCTTGCTGTACTTCCTAGTGTCAACGCCTTTAAAAAGTCCCTAAATGTTTTTGTCATGAAACTACTTCCCTGTGATTGTGGAAATCTGGTTTGCTTTATGACAAAAGTCAATAAGCATTTGTTCCAGTTTTAGCGACCTGCTGATTACTCTATTATAGTCTCTCTATGAGCTACAATTTTACAAGCATCTGGCAATTGCAAAAAAACATGTTGGTTCAATGCATGTGTCCAAATAACAAAGCTATAGCCTATACCATGGGAAGTGCAGACCAGACAAAAAGAAGACATTGTTACATTGCTAAACTTAAACACACTTTATCCATGAAAATCTGAGCAGCTTCAGCTGACAGGAAGTGATGAGAAAAATAAACAGTGTCAGCCGGTGCGCTCATGTCTCTGGCTGTCTAATCTTAGCTTAGGTAAAGATGCCATGGGTTCAGCCATTGCTTTTACACAGAGGTGACATATTTGTCTGGTGTTTGAAATAGTACTTCCTGTCTCTGCTTCGTGTGCACACATCATCTGTTTATGTGCTATGCACTATGTGTAGGCTGCTTTTGGTTTTGCACCCCATATCTGGCACCAAGTGCTTTACATCATGCTTCCATTTACCCCACCCCATTCACACCTGAGGCAGACAGAGAGGGGGGCTGTGGCACCAGAGGCAAAGTGTCTTGCCCAAGGACACAACAACAGTATGAACTGGGGAGAGCGGGAATCAAACCCCCAACCTTCCAGTTATTGGATGCTCTCCTCTACCACCTGATCCACTGCGCCCCAGATAGATATACATTATAGAAAGAATTTAAAACAGTAACAATAAAAATTTCTTGAACACCTGATATGTCCTCAGTTCCTTGACCTCTCCACTCAGATCATTCCACACATTGACCTGACATACTGACATACTTTTTTCCTTTATTTTGGTCCTGAACCTGGCTTTTTAAAAGATTTTATTCCCGTTTAGATTATATTGACGTTCTCTGAAACCACTTCTCTGAAACCACTTTTGGATATTTAATGGCATTGTTTTGTTATTTACTTTAAACATAATTTATAAGATACTAAAATCGACTATGTCATTGAAATTTAAAACCTTAAATTTAACAAATAATGGGTTTGATGGATCTCTGTTCTGACAGTTACTAATAACGTTTAGTGCCCTTATTTTGTAAAATGCTTATAGGCTGCAGGTATGTTTGACATGTTGACCCCCAAATTTCTTCACAGTACGTTAAATATGGCACTATCATTGAATTGTACAGAGTAAACAATGCAGGATTATTTAGAGAGTGCTTTGCCTTATGTAACATTGCTATGGCTTTGACAATTTTTCCTTTTAGTGTAATTGATATGAGATTCCCAACTCAAGTCTTCATCTATACTCATTGTTTTTGTCATTGAATAAAATATTTTTTTTATATTGAGTTAATTTATTTAAATTGAACCATTGTTTTACTTTTTCAATAATTTTATTTAAAAAAAAATTATGATTTAAAAATGGGTGAAAAACAAGTCATGTTTCTCTTGCTCAGTCTCTAGGCACCATGTACCATCACAAAAGCATGACAGCTCCTGAAAACACAGCTTTAGCTCCCATTTTATACAACGTTGGGAAGTGGTGTCACTTGATTCATCTTTATATACAGCATATTTTTTAATGTAGTCACCGCTGCATCAGAAAAAATCAGTTGAGGCACTCAAATGCAAGCATGAATCCATCCTCTGAAATATTCAAAACAACTGTAAAATACACAGTATTCCTTCAACTTTCATGGAAGATTTTGTTTGCTCCTGCACTATTCTTGTATTTCTGTCAAATGTAGCTTTTTACTGAACTGGGGCTCACTAGCAGAAGCTCCTATCATATACACACATGTGGAATGTCTATGTTGTAACTTTCATTGCTGTGACGGATCCAAACATCTGTCACAGGGCCTGACACTCCTTTCTGCTGCATGACTCAAGACTTCTTCTCTAACTTCTTACGGCCTCCTCACACCTCCATTGTCCTTTCTGAACTCTGAACTTGGACTTGCCATTTGACCTTTTGCTATCTTAGACATGAACACTGGTCATCTTTTAGATTTCTACTGAGCATCATTAACACAGATAGATAGAAGCATGTACAAAAAAAAACATCACTGATGACCCAAGTTGAGGATCTCAATCACTTTAAAAAAATCAACATGTGCACATTGTTGCATTTGTAAAATGAATAAATCTTTCATGAGGTTGTAGTTAAAAGAGACGAAAGAGAGATGAAATCCCTTAAAATTGGTCCAACAAACCATGAGAACACTAGGTTGCCACATCCAAGTCTCACACAAAACTAAAATGGGCCGGTTCAATGCAGGGTGCTAAGGAGGACCAGATGATGCTCCGAGGTGTTTTGAGCCTTGAGGTTTCTGACACTTTCTGAGAAAATTTGAAGATTGCCAAACAGCAGATGTCAATACTTTTGCAATTCATCACAAAACAAACTTAATGGTCCAGTCTTTGCTTTAATGATCTTGAACTTATCCTTACAGAAGATTGGTTGTGAGGTTCTCCCCTGGACAGAGCAAATCCAGGGTGAGAAACTAAATGACCTCAACATTCAGAGTCTCACCCATTTAGACTGCTGATCTCTTGAGAATGCTATATAAAAGGCTTCCTGTGTCATTTCCTCAAAACCTTTTCCTACACCTTCTTTTTGGTGCTGGACTAAATAGAAATGGAACACCATATAAAAAACATAAAATGGAAGGAAAAGTTAGCCTGGCCAGTGTACAGATGCATGTGTCATAAAGGTCTGGTGGCCAAAGAGTACATAGTAGCACACACAGAGGGAGGGGCACTGCTTTTTTCTTATCCCACAAGAGCCAGAAAAGTCTGCTTTGGGATAGCAACCGAGCAACCATCCAACAATAATAGTACAATCTCATCCACACTCACAAATTACACTTAAGTGACCCTTAATGGGTCTTGATTACATTCACAAACGATGAGTACAAGACCTTTTCTGAAATCCACCATATTCACAAATGTTCTCTCTGTCAAGATCTAGGTTAAATGATGAGTTCACTCAAAAAATTCAGAAAAATAGCATTTTCATAGATGTCGAAAGCTTTCCTGAAATATTGTGTTGTGTCACAAAGAAACTTCAGCAGTGCGTAGAATGTTCAAGCATTTTTTCAGTGAAAGTCAATTACGTCAGACCAAAGATAAGACCATTATACTTCTGGATCTGAGTTCAGCATTAGACCAATGTGTTGAACGATTATCTAAATTATCGTAAAGTAATATTTATCCATCACTTTGCTTCTTTTCCTTTATTTATTGGGCTGTGTAAGCAAGGAATAATTTTCTCTGAAGACCCTGAGGGACGGTGGAAGACCAACCAGCCAATGGGTTCGTCCCTGATTCAAGACCCCCTTCTATGTGAGCATGTGATTGAGCAAACATTCTTATCTATTCAATTCTTGATAATAGAGTCTAGATGATGTTTTTAAACAGATGACTCCTATTACAATATAAATTAGGTGATTAAAGAAGATTACTTGTTAAAAGAATTGTAACATCTGAATTGTGACATCTTCTGTGACATAAGATAACCCAACAAACGAGAAGCAAAAAATGCCTCCCGTATGCTTCTGCTAACGGTAGTTCAAGCCTCTTGTAGACTGGCCCGAGCCCCAAATTTTTATTAAAGCTAACTATAATCAAAAGAGTTCAACTAATGGCAGTAATATTGTACAGTCTTGTACAGATTGTATAGTTTTCACCATGCACTAAATGCTTTTACGCTGTACATTCTTTGTTTTGCTGGAAACTCATTTTCTAACAAAGTCAGTATTTTTGGATCAGTAAATGTCTGCTTTTGGCAATGGGGCACACTGCTGAGCTGGAAAACAATGGTTCCCTGTCCCCAGTGCTGAAATATTTTCTGCTTGAAAAATAAACCCTAGTACCCTTTCAAAACCAGAAAAGAGTCTCCAAAAACAATGCTAACTTAAACTACTGATTTAAAACGACCTTTACCATGAGTTACTTCTATTTGCCGCAAGAGAAATAAACATGTGAGTGGACTCAGGACAGGCCCTACCTGGAAAACAAAACAGGTGAAAGAATGGAGAGACAGTTGCTTGTCTCTAAGAATTTCATCTATTTTCTTTTTAACCGAGGCAGATAGACATTATTCAGAGTGGGCTGCCTGAGAATGGCCTGTGAGTGGGCACTGACAGAGCCAGCTATGGTCTAGTGTTGTCATTGTTCGCAGTCAAAACAGAAAGGGACAGGAGATTCCAGAGCCACTCCTCAAATAAGCAAAGTGTGGCCAATACCGCCCTTCACAGGAAAAAGGGAAGGAAGATGAGATGGAGCGGGACAGAGACTGGCCTGTCCTTCAGGCCTGTGGAATGGGAAAACTAAACACCTGGGTTTAAACATTGAATAATGGAATTCACTCATCTGTAATAAACAGCAATAAAAAATGTAAGGACCGCCCTTTTGTTTTTTGAGATTAATTTAGTTCTATCCTGCAAAAAAAAAAACAATACACCAGGTTTTTGGTTTCAAATTCCACTGCTGAATACATTATATGTACTTCATCCTTTGAACTCTTGTGCGTTACACAATTGTATCTCGTCTTTGTAGATTAAAGAGAACCTTTCCAGACACAAAAATGATGTGACACGTTTCAAAAATCTACGTCAAGACTCATTTTTAAAGACCCAGAGAATTCTTAAAGATTGCGTCTAGCAGCCAGGTGTTGATATCCATGGCCTCTGAATGAGAAAACAAGCTAACTACCAGTCTATACAGAAGACTTAAAGCAGTTCATTTAATTCCCAGCATTAGTGCGGTTTGTGGTTAATTCAAACTACAACTTAGAGACAAATCCTAAAATACTGCTTTACCTATGTTAACAATAACTAGCACTCAATAGCTATAGGTAATTTTCCCAACACCAAATACAGTATGTTAATAAAAGGCCAAGGGGAAGTTATGTTGTCAGAGTGCAGCGATCCGGCAGCCTGTGGAATTCTGGGAGATATTGTGGATGACGGAGAACAGCTGCTGACACAGTGACTCATTTTTACCTCAGTTGGGAGTTCAGCAGCGACAAAGAGGAGGAAATGGAAGAGCAGCAGCACCCTGGCCCAGACACAGACCAGGCCCAGCCAGGACCAGAACACATTGGCCAACACCACAACATACAGAGCAATTTTTGATCTGCTCTGTTTGTATCCATCTTAAACACTGGCTTGGACAATGCAGCCATTCAGTCTGACCAAGAACTTTCATTCATCTTTTAGTAACTTAAGTCTTTATTTTATATTGTAGTTGCTATAAGTTTACATAAAAATCTTTCAAATAGTGCATTTTTAATATATGAAAGAGCATTATCCTCCAAAATTATAACATTAGCATTAATAGGAAGGTTTTGACACTTTGCAACGCACCTGTGTGTGTGGTCAATGTGTTTGATTTGTACGTATTTACATGAGCTTTAGGTTGCATAAAGGACGTTTAGCGTTAGGGAGACTGGATGGTTAGAACTATATTTTAACATAATGCCAAATAACACCCAGAGATACTGTACAGATTGTTTTGGGACGTGTGTTTCCTAATCAAAGACTGTTAAATTGAGATCGGCCTGATTACATCACCATGGCGAACCATGCCCATCCAACCCAGGCCTTCACACACTCTCACAGTCTGTAAGAGGTCTCAGAGGGAGACGCTTTGTGTTTCAAGCTAGTTTGAAAGGCAACACTGCAAACACACACACACACACCACTGTTATAAGCAGTGGTGTGCTTACTATTAGCCAAGAGGACCCCCAAATGCAAGGGCCCCAACAAGCACCAGACCAAAACTGACGGGAAAATCATCTGTGAGCAGTGCTGACTCAGATAAAAAACGCCCCAGTCTCTGTAAATAATCCTGTGCTCTCTTTCAGCGCCGCTCCGTCCCAGACCTTAAACACATCTGCACGTTTAAGTCTTGTCTTAAAAAAAACATCTCATTTATGTACAACGGTACAGCAAAACTTCAACACACTAGTTCTGCTTTAGCAATGTTAAGTTACTGTTTGCAGCAACTACACACTTCCCATAATTCTTTGAAAATAAATGCCGTGCCATTTGACTGCTGTTGAAACCTCTTTATTTTGGTGGAGGCAGAAAAGCATTAAACACCGCATTAGAGCTGCACAACTTTACCTGATTTCACAAAAAACAGCTTCCCTTCAACAGCAGGTTAAACAGTCAAGATTAGATTAAGTCGGTGACCAGACTGTACTTTTATAGCTTTCATTTGGTGATGTGTGACCAGTTATTAATAAGAAAACAACCAAATTAATATTTTATTTTGCTGGCTCAGGTTTGAAGTACTGCTGAATGACATTTTGGAGGGGCTACAGAATCTACCGTTACATTCAGGCATATTCACATATGAGGATAGGCCCCTCCTTAAAGCTTTGCCTAGGGCCCCAAATTTCCTAAGCACGCCACTGGTTATAAGAGAGAGATGTTCTGAGATGAGGGACTACGTAAGGAAGGTTACTATTAATCTGAAGAGTGAGTTTAGTGGTAATGGTAAAGTTCTCTTGATAGTTAAAAAACCTGTATTGTGAACCCTAGTTATAGTTTTTATTTATTAAGACAACATGTAATCTGTAACTGGTTTATTATTCCCTAAAATAGTTTAATCTGACGTGAAAGGTTTTGTGTTGTTGTATTTTCTGACACATTCATGCCGTATTAGCGAAATGCCGTAATACTGGTATAAACGAGCAATACAAAACAGAGTGAGGGCAGTCGTTATTAACACTCACCAGAGCTGCCTTCTTTAGTTGAATGAGCGGTTTTCTCTCAGTGGAAACATATGTCATGCTGACAATATTTAGAAAAGCCCGGATGTAACAGCCATTTTATTGCCGAATCGTAACGACAATATCAGTAAAATGGGGACCAATGGGCGGATTATATCCACTATATAAAACAATTAGTGGCTCTACCATCTTAGCATTCCTATCTTATAGCCTAGTAATAATTAGTCTTAACATTACAGAGTTTACAAAATAATTTATGTAATCTATTTTGAGAATGGATAAATTGTCTTTAATGATATTATACGTTAACTTAGATGCAGCTTCCTTCACAATAATTCAGTGTTGGTGCTTTCCCTTGAGTCTGTTTCAGTAAAGTGGAGTGAATCTATTGTCACTGTTATTAATTGTAAAATGTACTGTATGTTCTCCACAGGCTACAGCATTGACCTAGCACTTAGAAAAAAAAACAAAAAATATTTGAATAATCAGCCTCTTTATTCTATTGCTCTTTCCAGATGTTTTATTTCACATCCCCACTTCTTCTTACGTGCCTCTGTGTGTGTAAGTTAAAATAGAAACTGCAGTGATAACAGTCCATGAACACTGTTTCCAAACATAAATGAAGTGAATTATTACAGATACCTGTTTCTGATCAAAACCTCCCCACTACTTAGAAATAGTTATTTTATCATATTTTATCTCATTTAGTGCATCAAACAACTGTGCCACAACCACATACTACTCATACACATCTTCTATGACTCGATTCGAAGGAAACACTTTACATAAACAGCTTGTGGCTCATTGTCTTTTTTTTTTTTTTTTTACAAAATGACTACACATCTAAAAATAGTACTGAAATGACGAATATTTTGAGAAAACATTTAAAATTTCTTGTAGGCTACATACCATTCAGTCTTGGATTCAAGCTTTGGGAGACTCCACAATGACACAGTGGCCCTGTAATGTGTCCAGCTCTGAATGGGACAGCCACTGTACAAGACTCAAGACAAAAGCTTGCTTATTACATAACACAGTGAGTGAGTGTAGTGTGTTCTGAAGGCTTTAACTTATGTGCCTGCAGGATTTGTTAATGGCGGTGTCTGGAATGTGGGGTATGACTGGTGGTACCAGAGGCACACGAACGGCTGCTAATTCGAAAAGAATGAGTAAACAAAAAGCTTTTATTGTGGCGCTGATTGAATTATTTAAACAGCCTTGTAACCAAATCAAAAGGAAAGAAACTGATAAATAAAATCATCCTGTGAAGCTGCGATGAGGGCATATTGAGGTAATCAGGGGTTTTATGTTTCCCGAAAATAACTGAAATCAAATTTTTCCCATCTGGCCAGTAATGTCTGAAGAGAACCTTTGGCTCTTGCTTATCTTATGAAGCCTTTACCGAAAACATAATGAGTCATATAAAGGTTTATGCATTGTGTTCATCACTTGACTGAAACAAACAGTAACATCATTTATGCATGACATGTAGTGAGACACTGCTTTATTATAGCTTTTATTGTTTCACGCCACAATTAGGAACGTGTAAGAAAAGTTATGTCTGTGAAGGTTTGTATCATGCATCCATATAAATGCACAATTTGTGAGGCTATTTCTTGCTGCAGCAATCAATGTTGATAGCCCTGAGTAAACATAGTTGCCATGGAGTCAAAAGAAACAGGGGAAACTCCTAAAAAAAAGCCCCAACGGTTCCAGATATTGACGCACGTATGTAGTTTTTTTTTTAAAGAATAGATTAAGCTTCTTTAGGTCACATTACACACTGAGGTCACAAAATGGCTAAACATGAAGAAAACCAATAGTAATGATTATCCACAGGTGACCCAGATGTTGCACAATTTTCGTTCTGTTGGTGTTTGGTTTGCAAAGGATTTAGACTGAGTAAAGTCTGAAATAATATCTAACCCAGACGTTACATTGTGTGTTTGTTTTTAATGGTTTTACATTTGTAAAATATGGAAAAAACATGTTTAAACTTTTTTTGTTAAAAGTGTCCATTATGATGCACTGTGTTGGAATTTGTCAAAGAAAGTGAAAATGTTTGATGAAAAAGAACTCACCGCCGGCCTTTCGTCATTGTATTATTGATTACTGGAAACGAGTCTAGTCACTTTATTATAAAAAAGTGTGAAAAATAACCAAAAGTTCAGCGTGTTCCCCAGCTGAAGTGGTCACGCTCATGGTTATATCTAAATAAGAATGAACGTCTTCAGTTAAATGTTTTCCATTAGCAAAGCATGCAATGGCAATACTGTTTATTTAACAGAACAAAGCCTTTTTAAAACAATGTGCTTTATTCATTATCGAGAGCGTTTTTAGTCAAAATGATTCCTGTTGTTAAAGGGTGGACGTGACATTGTGCATTGAGACTTAAGTGGAGTTACTGAAGCATTTGCCCAATTTAGAAATAAACGCAGCAAAACGTTATACTGAGTCAACACAGCAAATTTCACGTTGAAGAAAGGCTCTTTATTTTCCACTCCAGCTGCGGCTGTTCATGTTGGCAGCGTGTTTGTTCTCGAGTTGGATCCTGGCTGAGGTTTGAAGTCCTGTCTGTGCAGCTGAAGTGATAAATGAGCTCAAAGTGGTGTAATTCACATGTTCTCTCTGGTGGGTCCTTAAAGAGCGCTGCTGGTTCACTATTTTACTCCAGACGATCTGCATGGTAGTTGATGCTACTAATAGAGGATGATTCACTGCAAAAAATCTTTGTCAGAATGAGAAAATGCTGTAAAGAAATGCTACGCTAATATTATTTTTACCAGATTTATAGTAGTTGTTGCTGTTAGTGGATGTGTTTGACTGTAAACCTGCCTGACTCTCAGTCATAGTCTACATTGTATTAAATCTGCCTTGTTTAATAGAAGGCCACTGCTTATGTGAGGTTTTTCTTCATTCATTTCTGTGGTTCGCCGCAGCCTTCGTTCATGCAGATAGCGCTTTAGTCATACCTGCACAAGCCACAGACACAAATAATGATTGCATTTGTCCAGACAATTATACGATTCAGCCACACAAGAGAAAGAGCCAATGTTTAGATGTGACTCAAGGAAAGAAATCAAAACTCTGATTAGTAACAGTCCCATCACCGATAAGGGTCATGAGAAAAGTAGAAGTTTAGTCTGCTTTTACAATAGATTTTCCACTAAAATAAATCCAAGCAGTGTGATACGCTATAACTTTTAAGATGTTGGGGTTTCTAATTCCTGCTGTGTGGTGCACCAATAAATGTCAGCAGAGCAATACACTATTTTAGAACAGAAGAAAATACATTTTTGACACATTTATAGACTTTTAATCAGTTGGACTTTCCACTGGGTAAGTGCAATGTTGACAAAGTCTTTATTTTGCAAAATACTTATAAAATCATTTATGTGGGTTGTTTGTCTCTGTTTGCAGGATTGACTCAAACCTGGTCCCAGTGGTGTTTTCTAAGAATGAAACTGTTAGCTGAAAAACACTTAACTGATGTCATGCTATTTACATCTCAAATTTGCCTGTTTTAACTGTATAAATCAGTGCAATAAAATCTCATTTCTGCTCCTGAGAGAATGACGTTGAATGTGTCTAAATGGATCGTTATTTAAAAAGGCATTTGTTTTGGCTTTTAGAGGTCAACATTTCCTGTGGAGTCTTGGGTTACACATAGTTCAGAGACGCTTTTATGCCTGTAATATAACACTAACACTTAATATGAATATGATATTTCCAAGGTACTCATTTAGGCAGGTTAAAAATGAATTAAACACTTTTCATTTGTCCCTTGACTTCTGTGCGGTGTCACACGAGGGCAGCATCAGCGACCACGTTCATTAACTTTGACCGAAGTGACTGAATGTATTTATTTAATTTGCCCTCTTATGATTAACGTGTATATTTGGACTAAATGTCTGGACTGGCTGACAGTGTTGGTGTTACTAAGCAATAAAAACACCAGTTTGTCTGGGCCTTTGTATTCTGCAGATCTTAATTTGATGTCCTAACAAACTATGTGCAATATGGCTTAATGAATACTAAAACATCAAATTTTATTAAAATACTGTTGATAAATACAAAGAAAATCCATACATTATATGCACTTTGCCCGAGAACTATAATGTTATTCAGACGTTTTATCACCATATCGACTATTTACACAATTACACCTAATCGGACAAATAAACAGAAAGAGAACATTATTTCTTATGCAACAACTCCAGACGCCTAATTAGATCTATTACAGAAGCTATTGTTGTGTACCTCTGTATTAAGTGTTCCACTGTTTGGCAAGGGCCTTTATATGATATAACAGAGTACAATTTCATGGTGAAAAGTACTGGAAAATCTCCTTATTAAGCTGAACAATTAAGCTTTTGCGGTTGTCTCATGTTGACTTCCCCCGAAGCGTCTGTTTACAATGAAGCCTCTTATTAGACAGTGAATCACTTGGGTGTTGATGAGGGGAACATTGTATGGAATACACTGATGCATGCATTGTTTTTGTCTTCTTTGTTATAATGAGTGCAGTCAACCTCAAGCGAAAAGGCCAAACCATGGTTACTATATACAGACAGACCCACGCCACACTGATCTCACTCAGTTAGTACTCATGCCCTTTATGACAATCTAACCATTAGATTTGATGAACAATATTATGTGGGCTGTGTCCTGTTTTGGAGTTTTTAGAGTTGTCCAAAATCTAGATAGTTAGCACATAAAACTAGGGAATACAGAACATGTTCCTCCAAAGGTGGAATTAAAGGAATGTTTTATTTTTTTGACCGGTTAACGAGTACGGTTATATCGGAGATGTGTTAAATTATGGTCAGGTGATAGGAGTCCTTGACCTCACATGTTTATTTGTTTACATGTTCTGAGGTGTGCTCACTATAACGTACAGTGTAATAACACAGCGCACAAGTATTCACCTTATTCATTCCTTGGTTTGAAATACGTCATGTATTTGACTTCGTAAATGTTGGCCGTCCTTCATGTTCACTCCACTGACCAGAATCTGACAGAGGTTGTTACTCTATCCATAAATAGCCATGTAACTTCACAACAAAAATCTAGCAATGTTTTTATCTTGTTCTCAAACTAAAATACACTAAACTACGTCTTGTACTTTTCTGGCTGGGACATGTGATTTCTCTCGACCTGCTGCACGTTCGGACCAATGGTGTGGCAGTAGTTTAGATTTAACAAGGCAAACGTTCTGGTTGGATACATTTAGTTTGTGATAGACGTTTACTGACAGGTCTGGATTTAGAACACTGACTGTACATTTGGTTTGGTTTAGAAAAATTAACCACATAAAGTCAACTAGAAAACTGTGTCAAAGCAGGACTTCGTCCACAACCCAGAGTTTGACACTCAGACCATAAAAATTTCGCCCTACACATGGAATATACATACAATATAATTGATTTGTTCTAAAATACATATATGAGTGAGAACATGTGTGGTATTTTTACATCCTGAAACAGAACTACTAAATGAACATCAAAACATCTAGCTAAATAATTGTAAAATATCTGCTTATAAACCGCTGTGAAGTAATGTGCTCCTCAGACGTGACGTGTTGGAGACAACCTGGCCATGGAGAAGCCTTCAAATGTTCATTAACAAGCCGTCATACTCACCACAGTTATGCTGCTGGATGCTTGGGAGACATGATCTAACTCTGTAGCATTCTCGAGGATTTCAGATTACAGCTTTACCGTTCTCCAAGCAGCCTGCAGATCACTCTATAATGCCATCCAAGACGTTATTGTCACAGATGTTAACCGTCATAATGGCTCAGGACAATTTGAGAGCGAGACCGCGGTCACGTTTGTGAGTTTTTTTTCTGGCCTGCTAAGAATCTTGTGTTAGAAACAGTGAGGCCAAAAGCAAGTCAAAATCATTAGCAGTCAGATACCCAGCATTTGTGGTATAGATATCTCTTTCTTGAGTGTCTCAAGAGCAAGATCAACTGAGAGGCAGTGGGCCTATGAGTGCGCTAAGTGATTTAGCAGAAGGAAATTGGTAGTCTAATGTCTACAGAGAGGTTTGTGCACAAGTATGCTTGCAAGTTTTCCATGATTGCATGTTCAAATCACAATAAATATCCCTCTGTGTTGAGCTCCTGAGCTTAAAATGTTCTGTACTGCCACATGCTATTGCCATTTGGAGTTTGGTGCTCAGTTCATATTAAACTTTTAAGTGAGTGCGTACCGCTCGAAAGCATCGGACACGTCCTTTGACACATGCCCTCCACATGTGTATTTACATTATGGCCATTCAGCGTTAGGGTTCACGTACAGTGCAGCTTTTTCCCTGAATCTAATAAGACCTTCTTTGGCCTCTCATAGAAAATACTTAACCTACGTGTACATTTCCATTCACTGCACCCTGCATTTCCACATTTCTAGATTTCCCTCACCATATAAGAGCACTGTTGTGAACTCCATTAACCGAGCTTTATAGTAAATGATATATCACTGGAATAAAACGGGAAAAAAGAGGAATATGTGAACGGCTCTTAGGAGTAGTCCTTGAATTCTTTTGACTGTGGATCATTTACAGGGCAGACAGTCACCATATGGAATTATGTTAACAGGGCTGTAATCCTGAACAGCAAAATATGTAACAGGAAATTCTTGCTGTTTCACGTTTTAATGCTGACTAATGTGGAAAACAGAAAAACCTAAAAGACCCATAAGATAGACAAACCGCTGAATAGAGCTAAAGGCTCAAAGATCTAAATGCCTCAACTTTCCTTAAGGTTGGCTGTTAGACCCCTTCGTTACCAAAGAGGTATAGGTACAGTCATCTTTTCCATGTGGTGGACATTCTGAGCCACAGCTGCTTTAATACAGCCACACGTCTGTCCAGCTGTTACAGGACCAGGCTTATTCTGATATAGGCTGATTCTAACCAATCTACAGCTATAAATGTGACTGTATCACTCACCATGTTTTCATTTATTAATACTTATACAATGATATGCACTGTCCTCCTGTAAATGATGGTATATTTGGAGTAGGTAGGTTCTGGTCTTTATAGTGAAAGATATTAAAGTTACAAATATCTTGTTAATAAATAAAATATTTTTTTGTTAAAGGATTGTGTTTTGTAGAATTCAACACTTGGGGACCCATTTTTTGTAATGGGACTGGGCCAGAACTAACCCAACCCACACCATGCTCCTTTCTGGACACAAGGCTTAAGTAACCTAATGTTTGCCACGTTCCTTGCCAGCTAGGCCAACATAAATGTGCAGAGGTAAGCTAACACCTCAGTAAAGAGAGTAGCTATTGGCTGTACTAAAAGTTGCTATAATTTGTCATATGCATGTAATTGTAATAGCTTCTGTAGGAAAGAGGAATAACAATGTTTTTAATGTAACCATTAATGGCAGCTTGTTTTGGGTAGAACTGGTATAAGTTTATTTAAATTTTACATAGAAATCAGCTTTAGAATACAGTCTGCTCGTGTGTCGTCTCCAATAAACCTGTTTTTTCAGCAGGGCAGCTGACGGGGGGGTTGTCCTGAGCCTCAGGGTATGGGGGGGTTCAACACTAAGCCCTCCAATGCTTTTGTAATATGAACCAAAAATATAGGTGGCTTCTGGCCTTAGGGTTTGTTCAGGGCCCCACCAATTCTGTCACCGGCCCTGCTTTTCAGGGTTTGATTCCCACTCCTTTCTGTATTTTTGAGTGTACCGTTTAGACTCAGACATGATGCGCTATGTGAGGCTGTGTGAGTTTTCAGTCTCATAAGACATTCATGCTCTGGACTCAGAAAGGTGAACATCTCTTTCTCTAACTGCAGAAAGGGACTGCAGTGTGCTGATTGTGACTGAGGCCGTCTGTGAGTGGTTTGGGACTCGGAGGGGACCACAACAGCACCCGCTACTCCTTAAAAGTAACAACAAAGTAAAATGTAAATTTTATCACTTGCTGCGTTTTAAAAAACAGTAGCTAGAGGGGTCTGAATTGGCCCTAAATTGGCAAAACATCTAACTGGTTTTACACGTGTCCAGATGTGCTGTCTACAAATTTGTTTAGTTATAAAGCATATTGCAGTGCAAACAATGTTGCACTGCAAATTTTGTGACAAAAATATATCAAAGCAATTACTGTAAACAACGGTTAGCTTACATGCTATTTGCTAAAGTTGTCTGTTTTATTAACTTACCTTCTGATGAGCATTACATTCTCACTGAATGGCTGTGTACTTCTGCTCTTGTGCTGGAACTGCACAGAGTTCAGTTGTCATAAATTTAGACTGTGCACAATATCATACAATACTATATGGCACTGGTCTAATGAAGTGCTGGATCAGATTTATTTGGATCCTGGGCTTGTGCAGAGTCCCATTTCTCAAAATCTGCAATTTGATAATATTAATGCATTAGGGTTATTGACTATAAACTAGTGTCAGATCAGTGATTATTTGACTTTGTTTTGAATTTTTAATTTAGTGAGATAAACATCATGCATTATGTCTGTATATCTGTGATGCAGATATGTAGTTCATTAGAGCAGTCTCTTTGTATTCAGCAGTGTGTGCTTCATTTGATGATTATAGAGAAGTCTAATTAGAATGGGTTCTTTGTCTTGTGGACGGTTAAATACATGACACAAGCCTCTGTCGGGGGACAGGTGATTTACAGTAGGAGACTAGATTTTAGAACAGCCCTCTCTCTGCTGAACTGTTTCACAGATGACGAGTGTAATGGCACTTCTGAGCAGATACGTTTGCCCCCTGAAGTGACGTCTACATATTTCTATTGACAGTTGATGCTTCTAGGTCAAAGCATAATGTGTTTAGGCCATTACCATTAAGGAAGGAGGAAAGTCTGCTCGCTCATCCCTTAGGCTATAAGCACAGTGCATCCTTCCACTGGTCAGTGCACATGATACGTGAAGGTATGTGTTGGTTGTAAACAGTAGTTTCTACTTTAATTCACTAAACCTTACAATACAACATGTTTTCTCTTTTTTTCTCAATGATTTGACTCAGTGATCCGTTTCCTATTGAAAAGTACAGTATCTTTTCAGTATTGCACACAGTAAGGCTAAATGCACCGTGGCCTGCAGTGTCAGCAGTTTTAAAGCTGAAATCCAGACTTCCCTGAAGAGAAGCTGCATCCAGCTTGGAAACCACTTGTAACTACCTTTTAAATTACATGTAAATGTAGAAAGATGTATAGCCCCTCTGGCTCTTTTTCCTCTGTCACTATCTTTAGCTAAGCTTATGGAAAAAGAAGTACTACAAAGTATGATAGACAAATCTGTACATTCAGGTCATAAAAAAGCTTACATAACAAACCAAGATATACTGTAGTTGGCCATACCCACAGGAAATAACTGTGTAGTTAACACTTCTGTATGCCATAATCAAAACATTTACCAAATTACAGATTGTGAAATATTCCTTCAATTCATGCCCCAGATATACCATCCAAACAGTTGTTTACATGTTCCTAAACTCCATCCATTCACTCAAGGTACTCCATCTGAAGGTAGCTGTAGCATTTGTTTGGGCCCACTCTTCTGGACTATAGTCAGCATCAGGAAAGAAGGACGGAAGGATCTTTTAATTTTTTTTATTGCATTCAACTAACTTTATTTTCATTAAAAGGCTATTCTCTTTATGTATGTATTGTAATAGGATGAACAACATAGCCATTAGCTGCAATCAAGAGCTGATTCTAAAGTATCAAATAATAAATGCATGAATATAAACTTAATAAAAAAAGTAGTCTCATTCTTGTGGGACACACTAGGCTCTACACTCTTGCTCTCTTGCCTTATGTTGGTTTTCCTGAGTGGCACCTAAGCATGAGGTTGTCCAGCCATCATTTAGTGTCATCTTAACTGGAATGTTCAGAACTCCACAAATTCCTGCTTTGGAAAACTCAAAGATGAAAACCACATTTAGCTGCTTCTGCATGAAAATATCACTTAACTGCAACCACAATGCCTTACTAGGCCTAAAACAATATTTTGTTGGAAACTGAGCAACAGTGCCCTGTCTAAAACTGACACTTAGAAGCTATGAATTTTCAGGCGACATTTTCCAGTTCAGCTCACTCTCAAGTTTCTTTTCACAGATTACAGCGCAGCTCACATTCTTTGAACTTAGCCATGCATTTCAACCAATTACTCATCAGCTGTTGTATATTTATACTTTTCTCTTGACAGATAATCTGTTTATCTGCCAAAGCAAACCCACAGATATCCCTGATGAGTGCAGCGACAAGTAAAAAATCTGTATAAACTGTTTGTTATTGTTGAGAGAAACCTGATCAGACTCTGGAATGAGCTGTATTTACCGAAAGGGCTACAAACAGATGGTAAGACAGATTTATCTATCGGTGACATTTATTTGATTTTTGTGACCTTCCTACAACATGATGTCTTGATCAGGTCCACTTCCCACTGCAGAGATGAAAACTCTGTAAAGCCCTGGTTGTTCGTTCAGCAGCAGAGGTCAGATCAGGTAGGAGACCTGCGCGGGCATCTGGAGACCAGCGCCAAGCACAAGCCAGAAATAATGAGTGACACAAAAATATTTATTACATTTGAAAAGATATACATTTATTTTCTAGGTATATATATAAATGGCATAGAGATGTAGCTATCTCGCTGCTAATACATCATGGAGTTAATGGAGTTAAACTTAAAATTTTATTATAAGTAAATTTCTGCTAAAATGGAGATGAATTGAAAATGTTCAGGGGGTCGTGAGGTATGCTGCAACTACAATTTTCCCATTTTGTATTGTCTTTGGAGTCTGCTTAGGAGCTAAAATAACTAATGGCTGAACTGTCAAATAAAAATACCAGCGATACTAAAGGGAGTACATCCAAGAAGACAAGTATGTAGTCATTATTATAATCTTAGAATTTTATTTTTGGCAGAAAGTGTCAATGGTATCTATAAAAAAGATGAAATAAGATGTAGTGTTCATCGAATAATCCCCTTTGAGAGCTTGTGTGTTATCTCCACATCCATCAGACTCCCAGTCACCCACACTGTCGGTCCAGCTTATTCTCTGCCAGGTACATATCTATGAAAGGCTGCACGCTGTATGAGCAGAAGCCAGACAGATAAGAGTTCCTCTACACTAACTGTATTCACACAAGGCGACCTCAAGACTACTCAGAGTTAGTCAAACGGCAGCTGCTCATATTAATCTTTCCTGCCCAAGTCATTTAACCATGTCTGCAAACATTTTTGACAATTCACCATCACTACTACTATTTTCAGAAAGACCAGTTAAAATGATTGAGCAAAGTTTGAACAAAAAGTCTGTGAAAACAGGTAACAGGTTTTTACAAAGGTGAATGTTTTAAAAGGATGCTCCTGTGTGTTTGTGGCCTTTAAGCCCTCACACACCACAGTAGCCTCACACTCTGCTCTGACGCAGTGCATGTGAGGTGTACGGTAGCACCAGTCCTGTGTATACAACCCAGTCTGAGTGCCGGCTGGAAACACGAGAGTCCCTGAGCAGGAAAAAGGGGATTCTAATAAATCCTCAAGCCACGGGAGAGCGAGCTATGTAATAACTGCTCTCCATTAAAAACACTTAGCTGTCACGGCTTGTTTCTGTAGTCAGCACAGCAAGTGTCAAGAGTGTTACTGCTTTGACTAAATCTAAAGCAAAAGGGAATGCACTAATTAAAATATGTTTGTTTAGGCTGAGAGAGTGGTTATGTAATTTGGCACATTGAAATTTAGCCTTCATTTCCATGTCTTGCACAGTAAAGCTTATAATTGTGAGTGGATACAGAGAAAGTGTTTACTAAAGGTAAAAGTAATTTCCTTTGATACGTGATTAAGAAATGCAAGGGTAATAAGTTTAAAGGACAACTGATTGGCTCTTTAAAGCATTTCCAAATACCTAAGAGGGTTTTCTTCATTGCTGTTGCAAATGCACATGCAGGCTTAATGAGCACTTTAAGGGATATGCATTTGGAAAAAACAAGTGGAATACGCCATTAAGTTTTGCTTTCCCACTTCCCTCTAGGCTCAGTGGAGACAAATCTCCCCGTAATGCTTTTGAAGTGTTGCCTAAGTTCTGTATTAGACCGGTCAGCCACAGCAGAGTTTAGAGCTTTAACTGTTTAACTGTGGAGTTTTCACCACTTCAGAGGTCACCGTCGCTTTTTTGGAGTTCGCATTACAACATGAAAACAAACATTCTTTCCTCTCTGCTCTGTGGCGCTCTTTACTCAATATACACAGCTTTTTATTGATTGGCTCTGTTTATTGTTGTCGTAAAGGGGAATTGCAGTGTCGCTGGTTTGTACTTAGGGGCACACTGTCGCTATCACGTAACGCAGATGATCATTGTATATTATAGGATTTAGAGGATCCATGAGTTAAGACTGCAGCAGTACATTATAGAAGTAGAGATTGGGCTTTGTTGTTGTTGCAGAGTGGAGCTCTCTGTGTGAATTAGGCTGGCCGACCGTCTGTGTGGGTATTAGTGTCAGGACATAAAGGGTGAGAAACAGTACATGTCAAACTCACATCTGTGTACAACAAGTGTTTGTGTTGATTAACAATATTTTAATAGAGCAAATATGCAAAAAGAATTCTCAAATAAAAGACATGATGCTGTGGTCATGCTGAAGAAAGTTTCCTGAAAAATGGTAGGTTCATATAAAAAATAGTTTGGTACTTTCTTTAGTTAACCTGAACAAACGTAGCGTTATACTGATGCATAGAGTTTAGTCTTTACATGTAGAGAGAGGGACTGATGCATGTTTGGTTTCCAGAAGCATCTATTACTGTGACTTTAAATTACTGGGTTATGTTCCAGTAACGTGGCTCCTCTTTCCACTCATCATGTTTGCATCACTTCATTAGCTGTGTTTATGACAGTTCAGTGTCAAAGACCCCAGATTTATTTAGGAAATACACTGTCAAACAAAAGCAGAGAAAATTCCCAAACACAGAGGATTTGGAAACATTTTTTTCTATAGGGCAACCAAGCCATCCCTGTAGTTTTTCTTGGCTGTGTCTGCGCCTCCTGATGGGGTCTGGAAAAATATATCCCTGTCCTCTAGATGCTGCCGGTCATTGCTGCAGCTCAGTAGGCAGCGCACCCCTGTATTACGTCTTCCTCTGGGAACACCACCGGAAAGTGTCAGTCACAAGACTCAAGCATGTGCAACCTGAGGGAACCAAAACACTGGCTTCTGTTTCTCCACTTTCCCTGACACAGCAGATCACTACATCTTATTACGTCCAGCACATGCCCACTCCGTGAGACGTCCAGACTAGTCTCAGTGTAAGGAAGTGGTTCCACCAGCTGGACCTGTGCACAGTGTTAAGAATCAGACTGGCTCCACTAGTGAAGGTGTAGCTCTGTCATGTCCAATTCAAAGTCTCATCTATCACAGCCTTAGCTGGACTGTGCCACATCTCATTTCGGCACATGACAAGCTCTCACTGGGCCAGTACTCACAGCTGCCTCTACAGCAGCCTATTGCCGGGTACTTTGTATCTTTTACTCATCCTGCTGCATCTGGTGTGGAAAGCCTTGGAGCAGCTTGATACGAATATCAAAATTAAACTGACATTCAAGAGGAAATATCCCAAAGAAGTCACATTGGGTTGAGATATTTCCTGGCACACTTTTGCTCAATCAGTGCAGTCTGAATAAGAACAAAGGGCTTTAGTGCAGCACACAGCAACCTTTGATGGATTCAGCATTCGTCTTCATCAGCATTCACAGCACTTGATGAAAGACATGTTGGCCTCTCAGCTGATATGGAACATTACTTATCATTTTATTTCCTTCAGCCCCTGATGAAGTTTTGCGTTAGTCTCAAATAACCTGCAGCTAAAACCATTAGTCAGTGCCTGCAGCTCAAAATAAAGCAGCCCATTTAACTTAACTTGTGCAAATGTTAGTCAATTATGCACACTGCAGCAGTTGCTTTGTTATTTTTATTTCAAAACATTAGGCTGATAGTGATCTAAAGAACCAGGAGAAATAGACAACATTGCTAATGCATGGCTGTGTATTCACAGGCATGATTAACAAATAAAAATTACATTTAAAGAGCCCTAAATGAAAATGCCTAAATGTTTTGCAGCATGTGCTTTTGTTTAGCATCTGTTACTTTTCACACAGACTCTCCAACCAAGGCATTACACTAAATCATTGACTTCTCTGCAGCTATTTGCCCTGTCAACCTACATTTTGCTCCAATAGGGAGAATAGGCAAAATCTGTTCAACAAATTGAAAGTGGACTCATGTTTATATTGCACTAGATGCCAATGGTCCCAATTGGAAAATGGCACTGGGAGCGCTCTGCTGATGGCTTATAGTGTTCCCAAAGTGCGGAACAAATCATACAGCTTAATACAGTTCCTGAGATTTGTTCTTGGCAGTCCACCACAGATCAACTGTCTGCCTGTAAGGATTGTAGACTCCCACTGATACATGTGGTGAAGAGCTGTCTCTGTGTTCCCCATTTAAATTCAGTTTGCCTAAAATAACTTTTTATGTATGTAAGTTACATGCTTCTCACTTATTGTCATAAACATTGTGGGCAGTAGCTCAGTGGGTAGAGCAGGCATCTTTCAACCCAAAGGTAGTTGGTTCGATTCCTGCTCTCCCCACAGTTCATACTGTCGTTGTGTCCTTGGGCAAGACACTTAACCCACCTTGCCTCCAGTGACTGTAACACTGGTAATTACTGTAGAACAATGTAAGTCGCTTTGGATAAAAGCGTCTGCAAAATGAATAAATGTAAATGTAATTGTAAATAAACAATTAGACACATTTCTACACTGCTGTAAACTGCTGACTCAATATCACTTCCCCATTTTATTGGGGAAAGCCATTTAGCCTTTTTCTGACTTCCTTCATGTACCTAATTTCAGACAAAAACATGGAGTCTCCAGACATAGCTTGAACGTGCATCAGCTTTACCGAAAATGACATGACAGGCAAGAGTTATAACTCCAGCAGAGGAAACCTCTGTCTTATGGGGCATGGAACAAAAGGAGGAGGAGGGGGGAAGGGTGAAGGGATTCCCGGCACTCTTTATGGGTAATGGCATTTGAGCCCTTTTTCTGTGAAATACACATTTTTTATCAGTCCAAAAAGGAAAGAGGTCCCCCAAAACGTCTCGCACATTCCATGGATGTCTGCTTGTAACTCTGAAGGTGTTCAGCATGTCTCGGTTCTATTTTTACCACACAACCACATGAGTTGTGTGAATCTTAAAGCACTTACTCATGTCACTGCTGGAGAAATCACTCAGGTATTTATTAGTATTAATGGACTGGGTAGTGGTTTGGCACATGTGGCAAACACATTGGCTTTGTTTTCTTAAGTTTCCAAAGTTTGATACTAATTCTGAAATATTTTTCAGCTTTCAAGATGAGTCTTGAAGATTATATAATTTCCCTTTGTGATATTGTAGATGCGCACTGTCCAAAAGCCTTGTAGTGAACATCTGCATGTTCTGGCCTGTCCAGTATTACCAATAACTGGAAGTGATGCACTGCTCCCGTGAGAGCTGCAGCACTTTACTGGACTTTGGAAATACTTGTTTCCACAACAAGTTTGTTGTACAAGACTCATCTCTGTGACATCATACTGGGATTTGACTTTAACACTAAAGGACCGGGGCATGTCAGCGAGCTACAATCAATCACATCGACAAGTCCAGCCCTGTTGTGGTCACAGTGAGCACCTGCTGTTTCAGGAATCTCTTCCCTTGTCTCGCGTTTGTGTAGCATATAAAACATTATCTAAAATGTTTTATACTAAAGTAAAGAAATAGTGAGGAGATGTTTTCACAACTACAACACGTGTGTCTGGTCTGTTTTTCTGTGTTTTTGAACTCTGTGTGGTGGTTCAGTGACATTGACCCAGAGCAAAAATAATCAAATGTAGTCGGAGCAACCAACACAACAACAGTCTAAGTTGGGTTTAAAGGTGCTCCTGAAGTTGGCTTGTGTTTGGAAAAGTTATTGTATGTGAACTGTTGAGCAGCTGAGTCTGGCATTACAATAAACTACCCACATGTTGACTAGAGCCTTAAATACAACACTGTAATGTTGCAGTGTGAGATATGGAGTCATTAATTACAGCATGTGTGATCTATTCAGCACTGAGTCAGTGAGTGCTTTCTAAGTATTTCTCTTTCATCAGTGCTGCATTCTGGGTTTACAGTGCCAGACTGAGTGGACAACCATGAGAGCATACAGAGGAGTCGAGTGTACACCATTGGCTTCATGTACATTTACACATTTCCTCAACAACCCCCTGCAGCTGCAAGAGGAGCACAGGGAATACGCACTGATACATTTTCAAGATGTACAGACTCCAAACAGTAGTCAGCTTATCCTCTAAGTGCTCTCCAAGCTGCTAGAGGCCCTTTGGCCCAGTGGCCACACATCCAATTGGACTAATTCTAAAACCACGGCAGAATCTTTGTTTGGGTACATACATTCTTAGACACATTTCCCAGACACTGACAGGCCTCCAGTCGAGCTTTGCTCACATTGCCAGGTTTGTCCACTATACAGCAGCATCTGAAGAGCTGTCCAGGTGTGGAATAGAAGGAATTTAGAGAATCAGGGGTCACACATACTTCATGAAAAGTTTTACAGGCAAGAAGAGAATTTTAGGCCTGATTGATTCAAAAGAGAAAAAAAAACAGCTAAATTTGAGCTGTTTCTTTTGATAATACTCACACCATCAACAATGAATTTCCGCAGTAGACAGGCATCACTACACATGAAGATTTACTAGCTTCTCTAATTTGTTTAATAGCATTACATGTTATGTTATAATCCAATTTTTCAATTTTATTTCTCCTTAAATAAAACATGTGAGGCAGATGTATCACACAGACGCTGCTTTCCTGCACACAAATGTAGGCTACACGTCCCAAACTGTGCAGATCGATCAATACCTTTTACTCAATGGAAAGATTATGGTACTGGTTTACAAGTATGAACCTAACCTGTGTCAGAAGATTAATAATGGAGCTAACCAACTATTATTGTCTATCCCTTTTAGGGCCCATACATAATGGAATTATGGAAAAGACATGGATTCATTTCTCCCTCTGCACCATGTAGTGGGCCTAAAATAGGTTTGGAGCCTTAACATGACTAAGTATTTCTGAGCTCCGGCCCAATTTAAAACAATAAATCAAAGTTTTAAATGAATCCCATTCCCAGGTTACAAGCCACAGTCTCCTGGGGAGCAGCGCTGGCAGACATTATGCTACTGACTGGAAGACACCACAGTAGTTGCCAATACATCTAGAAGAGCACTATGAAGCACTAACAGATGATGAAAAAAAGGCTTGTGTCATTAATTACTTCACTTCGACCATGACAGTACTGTGGACTCATTTCTAAGGGAAGAGCAGAGAATGGACCTCTCCCCGGGTCGGAGCGGACACTTGACTCCACAGATGACTTCTCTGAAATATGGCATGCTTCATTTAGAGACTCACAATGAAATTCCAGGATGGAGAAAACAAAGTAATTGTGCAAGATATGTATATCTCTCAAAGAGCATTTGTTTAAAAAAAACAACTCTCTATACAGTCTGTAGAATCTCTCCATTGGCCTGGCGGAGTTGCACAAAACAATCATGCTCAGGGCAGCACATGCAGACGTGTATAACCTATGGCTAAAGGCAAATCTGTGCATTAAGCTACTGAAAAATATTAAAATCCCACCTGGTTCTACTCAGCAGAAACATCTGCAAGAATGTAAGGAATTTGAAAGATAGCATCGCCTTGAAAGCTAGCTTTATGCATCTTAAAAAATGGACTGTAATCAGTAGTTACAAAAATGTTATGTCTGAGGTGTGACTCATGCAGAGTTCCTCTACTGCTGGAGGCCACTAGGTATTATTTATACAAACATTATAGTGTCCCCAGGCAGAAGTAGGTCAATCACGTGCCGTTTGCAGAGTGACACATTTTCCCTCAGATTTCTCCCTAAAAAGAGCTACGGGCAAAGTATGGCCGATTTATGTCCCAAACCTTCCTTTGCAGAGATCCATCTGTGAACTCAGCATCTAAACAGCAAAGAATGTGCAACAGTCTTTTCTAAACGTTTTGATTTTAACTCACTAATATCTTTTCATGTGTCGTAGGAGTGAGCCATAAACTGGGACTGGCTGATGAATCTATGCCTCTCATACTTTCCCATTTAGAGAAGAATCATTTCTAGAGCAAACAGCATGTAAAGGATAGATTCAAGCTGGCAGTACTGCACTCCAAAAAAGAATAAATTCAAACTGCTGGAGTAATAAGTAGGTCAAGGTTGCTTAAGCCTGCTCTTGAAGAGAGGAAAATAAAATGTGTAAAAGCTGCACCGTAACAGCCCTCTGCAGCTTTATATCCAACATCTATTTCAACAGAATTATGTCCTGTGCATTAGTGTTAATATTTAGTCATGGGAAAGATGCAAAGTGGTGCACAAACTGTACTCAAAGGTGTCTGGATGAAAGAGCTCTCACCTGGCTGCCATTACTAGCAGTAATTTCTTATGAATTTAATGTACCCTTAGGGTCTACACTTCCTACAATCGTTTGGAATTCAAGAGTGCAAAGCCAAGAAAAGCTCAAGCCAAAGTTGTGTGAGGGGAAAGGGTTTGCTACTATCACCGAGCTATTTTCTCTTACAACTTCCTATCGAGGAATTGTGGGAGAGACGGGCTCCAATGGTGCTGCGTGTGAATGAGGGGCTCGCCTAGAAAAAGTAGTCTTTGCACTTACACCACCAAGAGTGCTCATGAATCACTTTCCCTTCATGCGCGAATGTTCAAATCACAGCAGGTTTAAATGAACTAAAATTAAAAATCTTGTGAGTTCTTGTGTTTTGTAGAAGAAGCAAAATTGTTCAAAAGAAATCAAGAATCCATTCTGAAAGAGTCACCAGTGGCCACGATGCACTCACTGTACTGCTGAGACACAGACGGTGACACAATGGATACAATGGATTTGTATCTGAACATGTGGCTGTTCTTCAAACATGTTAAATCTGTCCCATTGTAGACGACACATAACAAATGTGTCAGCTACAATGTGTCTCTAATTTTTCAGAAATAATCTCTTTCCCCTGGAGCAGTCCGGTCAGTACGGTTCAGTTTCAATTGTTAAAACAGGTATGAAGTGTGAAGTGAACCAATACCAGACTACTTTAGTTTTCTTTTGGCTTTTGGTTCTATCTGTGTTTCACTTTCTAAAGAGAGCAGCGTAGTACTACAACCTGTTGATTGCACAATACAGGATATAATCCTCACTCGAAACAAAATAAATACTAAATGCTGTACTTTTATTATGAACAATGGCGTTTTCAGTTTGAACTGCATTAAACAGAACTTGGAGCATTATATAACAAATCTCTAAAATCTCTAAATTGAAGAAAAGGCTAATCTTCTCCAGTCTGTCAAAACTGACCCAAGCGTTCACTTTCTCTGTCTCTAAATGAAGATAAACTTTTCAAAAACATTATCCACTTGTGTGGTCAACAAGAAACACCCTCGCAGGACAGGTCTCCCCAAAGTAAATACAGGCTTTTAGGGGACATTTTAAATTCCTGCATACAGTGGTCTCCATACAGCCTGGTGGCGTGTGGTCTGTCAGCTCATCACTCAAAGGTGTGCTCTGAACAGAAGCTGCGACCACCGCCATCACTCACAGAGCTGCACACTGTGTGCTTGTACAACTGGCATGTGAAAGCCGCCATGGGTGAGTTGAAGCGTGTCTGCAGCAAGAGGCGCTTTCAGAGGCTCTGTCCAACATAATCAGACTGTGACATCACTAGCAGGACTCGCTACAACCAATTAATCATCTTCAATTCTTCTTCCATGCATTTATCCAAAGATGTGCCACCGAATAACGCTAGTATAAGGAGTATAATCCATTGCTGGTTTAGTGCTCTTCCCAAATTGAATAGATTTTCAGTTTGCAGCCAAATCTCTTGCATATTGCTGTAACATGACTGATGCCTGGTGGTAGAAAATTACAGCAAAACACTGACAGAGGGAATAGCCCAATGCTGGGCCCCAAGTGTGTGTGGGTGTGGGTGTGTGTGTGCATTGACAGATGACTGTTAAGTTTACTGATACTGAACACTAAAAAGGTGCAGACTAATCCTTGTGTCGGATTACAAAGTGAAAGGTCACCGCTCTGCTTCTGTTCATAGTTTATCGGTGACTCATTTTTCTCTGTCACATTCACTTTTTCCATCGAAAACTGTTCTCCTAAAACAAGGTTCAGCCCTCACTGCCCTGTTCAATGACAGACAGATTAATACATTAGAGTAACCCATGCCTACACTCACACGGAAAACATTGTTTGATTGAGTTTGATTCACCCTCCTTGTACTTTTCCAAGGCCTGAGCGCTGCAGGGGACATGAGGATGGCACATGCCCAGGTTTAAGCCAGTAAAAATGTTTCATAAATTACTCATGCAAGATGAGAGTAAGTTTGGGGTAAAAGTTCTAACCTGCCAGTGTGAAAAAAAAACAATCCACTGCGTCACAAGTTGCCTAATATCAATCATAAACTGCCCATCTTCAGAACAAGTGCCAGTTCTGCTGCATTCAATTTCCATGAAGTCACAAACACGTAAAAAAGAGAGGACAAAAGTGTTATTTTAATTGCCCGTGGAATTGTTTTACTTGTGTATTGTTCAGGCACACTTAGTTTAATGGCTCCAAATTATTCAGAACATAAACTTCTCGCGCACAATTGCTTTAATCTGGCGTTTATAACATCCTAGCTATTGAACTTTACTGCATTGTGTGTCTTGCTCATTGTTATCTGCTGCAGGTGCTTGTGTTCTCATTGTTCTCGGTGTCATTATGTGAAGGAGAAGCCCGGACCCTTTTTTCTCGCCCACTGTTGTGTCTGGCTGTGTGTGGGAAAACGTTACTAGGGAATAGAGCAGAGTAAACACTCTCTATCTATGGGTCGTTTCCGCCTTGGCTCTGGCTCGCTTTAGTAGCTATTCCTTCGAACTAGGAGGGTGTTTTCACTTCCAACTGTGTCTTGTCAGTTTTGCCTCCCACGCTGTAAGGTCACTGGCCCGCCCACTTGCCTGTGACCATTCATGCCAGCCTATGATCTCTCCAATGAAACTCTGTCTGATTGCACAGGCCCAAAGTTGGATTTTATTGTCTGAGTGGCATTTCGACCTAGAAGCATCAGCGTCTTATCACTTCCTGTAATCCTATGCTTCAGGAGTTTGTCGTAAATATGTCCCAAAAAAGCCGTTGGGTCTTCACAAGGATTTCAAACTGAAGACCGGGAATCCAGATGTCATGTCCCATCCCAAGTTCAGCTCAATATACTTCTGCTTTTTAAAGACTGAGCCTCTGTTTTAAGGACATCACGCTTCTCAGGTTTCTTTTTTCCAGAAGCTTTCTATCTCCTGTCACAAATTCACTGCTCTGGGCCACACTTTCACTCACAGCACCAGAGGAGACTATGTGCTTAAAGGCCACTGGAAAAGGTGCGCACAGATAAAAGGTCAAAGGTCACATGCTTGGACCTAAGCCTGAACTTTGATCCACACAGTGACGTCATGACCAGAGGAATTTGGACATAATTCATCATTTATATTTGTTAAATTAATCAACCATTAATAGTTAATATAAAAGGCTGGCTTCAGGCATAAAAACAAAAAGAGTTTAGCTGTTCATGTATTGACCTGCATGAGTGCATTACGCTAACAGATACAAAAATAAGGGATAGGCCCGCAGATTTATGGGATTATTCTGTACTGCAAAAACACATTCAGCTGTGTGCTTTTGTCAAGTATAAGTCAAGAACACTATTGGAATACATAATATCAGCCAGAAAATGTTTGATGCTAAACTACTAAATTGCTCACCAAATTGAAAGCCTTGGTACTTTGAACATAAATTTCATAACATTAACCTGTTCCTGTGGAAATGCACAATAACATTGGTGTCCTCATTGATAGCTTCTCTCTATAACATACTTGGGCATCCATGTGTTGATATAGATGCATGGATTCTAACATGGGGAACACTTGAACTTCACTTGAAGTCACGTTTGTGATATCCTCATCAAAGTTTGTACATACCTGCAGCACAGACTTAAAATTTCATTAATTCTTAAATAACTGTCTTTTTTGGAAAGGTTTAGCCATACAGAGAATATGGTCATTTAGGATTTTATATGTTTTTTTTTTTTTTATTTGCTCCAAAATAGTTCAAGCTGTTCAGTTGTACATACAGTATCTCCATTCATTACTCAAAGAGCCCTCTAGTGGCCGCCATGGAAACTACAAAGTAAAAATTAGGTACATCAGACATACGTTTGACAAAATCATGAATTTAAATAAAATAAGATATACGATAGTATTGTAAAACATATTAGACCACAAACAAAAAGAAATTTATTTATTTATTTATTTTGCTTGGGACAGTGCATGTTAATAAACATACATGCGACACAACCACATGAATGTAAACATGCCAGATTGTAGCCGTGAGCTAATTTCCATCCGTTGTCCCAACATTCTCACACCGTACACCAGAGCAACAATCACACGCATTCATACACCAGTGCTGTGTCACTACATATTATTATTAGGCTACTATTGTTTTATGTTGACGTTGATAATATTTATTATTATATTAAAATAAACAGATTTGTGATTATATAAAATGTAAACAATATATTGAAATGCCATAAGAAATAGACTTTTGTGCTATAATATTATTAATTGTGATTTGATTTGACCGGAAGCGCCCACTTGGCTCGGGCGCATGGATGAAATATTTGTCCGCTGATGAAGGCTTGGCTGTGGAATGCATTTTTCCCCTGTGTGTGCGTCTCGGATATTACTCCGACTGGCTCTGAGGTAAGACAACAGGGCGGCCCCTTTGCGCTCGCGCTGCCGTCCCATTGGTTCACGAGGAGCTTCAGGAATGTCCTTAAAACATTTAAATAGCACATGTATCGGGCAGGATAAGTCAGTCGAAAAAGCACGAGCGACGAGATAAAGAAGAGGAGACGGTTTACGTCTATCGGGATATTGCACTTTTTCACTTTTTAAATACTATTGAGGCTTTTTTATTTAACAGGTAAGTGCCACTTTTTTATATAGTTTTATAAATAAAGGGGAGACGGGCGCTGAACTTAAATGTATTCTATTTTTCTTGCAATTTATTAGGTTTCGATTGAGATTTAACAATGATGCTGTGTGGCATCTTTGTGCTTTTGATGCTTTGGAGTTGTGAAGGAGCGCGACTGGCAGGTGAGGATGAAAACCATCAGGCAATCTTGTTTAATCTTCTCATATTGTCTGGGTTATTGTAGTGTAATGTTTTTGTTTTCCCGCAGAGAGTCGAGATGATAATAGTGTTTATGATTTGTTCGACATGGCTCGGGTTAATAAGAAACAAAACGGAGTCAGTTTGGTGAAAGGTGCTGATCCATACAGTCCTGCCTACAAGGTCCTGAACGCGGATCTGATTCCCGCCGTGCCAGACAACTCATTTAGGGACCTCCTCGACTCCATTCAATCCGAGAGGGGTTTTCTGCTCTTGGTTAACCTGAAGCAGTTCAAAAAGTCCAGGGGCAGCCTGTTAACTGTGGAGAAGAGCGACGGCTCGGGACCTGTGTTTGAAATAGTGTCCAATGGCAGAGCAAACACCCTGGACTTGGTCTACTCCACCATGAACCAGCAGCAGGTCGTGTCCATAGAGGAGGCAGATCTGGCCACAGGACACTGGAAGAACATCACTCTGTTTGTTCAGGATGACCGTGCGCAGCTGTTTGTGGGCTGTGAGGAGATCAATGGGGCAGAGATGGACTTGCCAATCCAGAGAGTGCTGAGCCAGGAGGTGGCTGACATAGCCAGGCTCAGGATTGGAAAAGGAGCCGTGAGGGACAAGTTTATGGTGAGTCTATTACGGTTACTATCCACAATTGTGTCTTAATAACTTTTATATAACGCTCATCATAATGCATTATTTAACTGAGGACAATGTGATTTCAGGGAGTGCTTCAGAACGTGCGCTTTGTCTTTGGCACCTCTCTCGATGCCATACTTAGAAATAAGGGATGCCAAAATGGAGGTACTTACACAAACCTTTTCTAATAATTATTATCTATTTACACAAATACAAACCCATGTTGATGTGCTGTCAAAATCTGTCAGTAGTAATTCATTATAACCTCTCCCCATTTTCCCTGCAGCTACTTTAACTGATGTCATGACCCTAGACAACCCAATCAATGGCTCCAGTCCGGCCATTAGAACTGATTACACAGGCCACAAAGCTAAAGGTGAGACTTTTCAGCCCTTAAGAGACAAATCTGTCAATGTGCGCTGATGGAAACTTGAGTTAATAAGACTCCACTGTTTTCACTCCTCTCTTTAGATGTCCAGTCAGTGTGCGGTTTGTCTTGCGAGGACATCACAAGCATGTTTAAGGAGCTCAAGGGACTTGGCGTGGTTGTGAAACAGCTGTCGAATGAGCTCCGTAAAGTGGTAAGCTCCTGGGGCCATCAAGCTCTGGGCTTTGTCACTATACAATTTTCTCTTTTTCCGCTGCTCCCATTTAGCACGGAGCCACTTGTCGCTTTAATGGCAACTGCCGGCCAAGTTCCTAATGAGACCCATGTGAATATACAAATATGTTTGGCTGAGCGTTGCATTCGCACTGCTTCGCTAGAGTCAAGCAATGTCTTAATCACAATGTCGCTCTCTGGATGCATTTGTATTGGAACCTTGGCAAACTGAAAGTTTCCATTCTCTATCCACCATCATAACCTCCTTTTATTTATTTTTTTCTCCTAGTCTGAGGATAGCCTTTCCATAAAAAATATACTGGATATCCACAGTGGAGTATGCATCCACAATGGCATTAAATACAAAGACAACGACGAATGGACTGTGGATGGCTGCACCGAGTGCACCTGTCAGGTGAGGGTCACTGTGAAGAGTTAATAGTGTTTTTGCTGCTGTCTTTTTCTGTCCATTGCCTCTGCCTCAAACCCATCAACACTTCCGCAAAGCAGCATGAGGCCTTTTGTCTCATTAACAGAGCACAGTGAAGGTGTTCTGTTTTGTGTAATTAGTTAGGTGACGAGTGAGGGCCAGTCAGATTGTTGTGTTGTAACATCACAATGAGAGTGTCATGTTCTGATAAAATCATTCCATTGTGAAATGTAGCAATTAGCCTTGGATTACTGCCAGAAAACTTTGTGTAGCCAGTGAGCCATTAAGTCGTTATCCTCGTACTAATGTGAGTCTTCCTCTCTGCAGGACTCTGCAACTATCTGCCGCAAAATCTCCTGCCCTCTGATCCCCTGTGCTAACGCCACTGTGCCTGATGGAGAGTGCTGTCCTCGCTGTGGAACCTGTAAGTCTCCTTCTCAGCACCAATACTTCTATTAAGCAAATAGGACAAAGCTCATTTTGTGTTTTTCCTTCCAATCAGCGAATGACTACGCAGCTGATGGTTGGTCCCCTTGGTCTGACTGGACACACTGCTCAGTGACCTGTGGTCGTGGCATTCAGCAGCGTGGACGCTCCTGTGACCGCATCAACAGCAACTGTGATGGCACCTCTGTCCAGACGCGGGACTGCTACCTGCAGGAGTGTGACAAACGCTGTAAGTTGTTCCAAAGTGAGCTTTGACTTAGTGATGATACATAGTGTCCCTGTAAGACAGTTATAACTAAATTATTTATGTTTTTCTTACAGTCAAACAGGATGGAGGTTGGAGCCATTGGTCACCCTGGTCTTCCTGCTCGGTGACCTGTGGAGAGGGTGTCATTACCCGCATCCGCCTGTGCAACTCCCCCACACCACAGCTGGGAGGCAGGGATTGTCAAGGAGAAGGACGTCAAACTGAAATCTGTCGTAAATCACCATGTCCAAGTAAGTTCACGTTCCTTTATGTTTCATTCCATTATCTCATTTATATGTGTAAAATTATGAGCAAAACAATAAATTATTCTTTTCTCACAGTTGATGGAGGTTGGGGACCCTGGTCGCCATGGGATACCTGCACTGTTACCTGTGGTGGAGGAGTCCAGACACGGAAACGACTCTGCTCTGATCCTGTCCCCAAATATGGAGGAAAGGACTGTGTGGGTGATGCAACTGTGACTCAACTGTGCAACAAACAAGACTGTCCCATAGGTGATCATTCAAGCTAAATAATAAGACATTCTTTATTACAGTCCAGTTTGATTAATTAATGTTTTGTTTGCTAGATGGCTGTCTGTCCAACCCATGCTTCCCTGGTGCAAAGTGCACTAGCTTCCCTGATGGCTCATTTAAATGTGGCAAGTGTCCACTTGGCTACACTGGAAATGGCATCAACTGTAAGGACATTGATGAGTGTAAGGAGGTCCCCGATGCCTGCCATACTCATAATGGAGTGCACCGCTGTGAGAACACTGAGCCTGGCTACAACTGTCTGCCCTGCCCCTCGCGTTTCTCTGGCCCTCAGCCTTTTGGAAGAGGAATGGAGCAGGCTACAGCTAAAAAACAGGTTTGAAATAGTGCTCTTAGTAGGAGAGATTGTGGCAAGTTGGTTAACCACCGGCAAGTTTTAAATCTATATAATTTGCTTTAGGTTTGCACGCCCCGAAACCCATGCAAAGACGGTAGCCATGACTGTAACAAAAATGCAAACTGCATCTACTTGGGCATCTACTCTGAGTCCTTGTTCCGGTGCGAGTGCAAGCCAGGCTATGCTGGGAACGGACACATCTGCGGAGAGGACAGTGACTTGGACGGATGGCCTAACGCCAACCTGTTGTGTGTGGAGAACGCCACCTACCACTGCAAGAAGGTAGCCAGACCCCACATGAGCACAAAACAAAAGTACAGCAGACATCTTTAGCGCATTATTGTGATGATTGCCTTCTTAACCACCCTTTTGTTTCTTTATAGGATAATTGCCCCAACCTTCCCAACTCCGGCCAAGAAGACCATGACAAAGATGGCCTGGGTGATGAATGCGACCATGATGATGACAATGATGGGATCCCGGATGATAGGGTAAGTTCTGAATTTAAGTTTTTTTTAGCCCAAAACCATGCTCTCACAGACCTCACATAGCAATCAGCTTTAGCCAGCCTTCCCCTGGGCTATAGGAATGTTACACTTGTTACACTCACAATTGTGAAGGCAAAAGTGTATTATAGTTTAAATGTAAAGCCAGAATTGAGAAAGAGGTGCCTCATTGCACATCATTTCTACCGTGGGTTGAGCTGCTGTGGAAAAGTTAAGACTGACTTGAAATTTCTCTTAGAAATCCCCCCCTAAACAAAAAAGAAAACCATACTATTAAAATAATTCTGTTTATAAAGTGAACAATATAAAATTTTTCATAAATGTAACTATTTTGTATTTAGGACAATTGTCCAAAAGAATACAACCCTGCCCAGTATGATGCAGACAGAGATGATGTTGGTGACAGTTGTGACAACTGCATATTTGAGGCTAACACTGACCAAACAGACACTGACAACAACGGAGAAGGTGACGCTTGCGCTGTTGACATCGATGGTGATGGTAAGTCTCATACAGTGAGCTTTTTTTGTCATCTTAAAAAGAGTTGAGTTGGAGTCTAAGATAAGTTTTACCCTTATCCAGGCATTTTAAATGAGAATGACAACTGCCCGTATGTTTACAATGTGGACCAGAGAGATACTGACAGGGATGGAGTGGGAGACCACTGTGACAACTGCCCTCTGGCGCACAACCCAGATCAGGTAATATCATTTACACCTGCTCCTTTAATCATGCACAGGAATGTATCTGTTTCTAGGAAAAAGAATGCAATGTTCTTTTCTTCTCTATTGAACAAATTTGAATGTGATTTAACATGAACACTGGACACTTGTTTAAAGTGAGGCATTGCTTGCATACAACTAGACAAGGAGCTACTTTTATGTCACTTTCCATTGTAGCACCTTCATATTGAGGCTGACAAACAACACAAGCCTCATTACAGTGCCAAATTAAGTCTGTGTAAAAATCTCATCATAAAGGAATTCCTGTCCCATACAGATCGACTCCGACTCAGATCGCGTAGGAGACAAGTGCGACAACAACCAAGACATTGACGAAGACGGTCACCAGAACAATTTGGACAACTGCCCGTACATCCCAAATGCTAATCAGGCTGACCATGACAAAGATGGCAAGGGTGATGCCTGCGACCATGACGATGACAATGACGGCATTCCTGATGACAAAGACAACTGTCGTCTGGCCTTTAACCCTGATCAACTGGACTCAGATGGTGAGTCACGTTCACTTCCTTTACACAAGCCCCGCAGCAGAAGAGTATAATGACTGTTGGGTTTGTGTTCAATTTCAAATGTTTTTTTCTTTCTCCAAGGTGATGGTCGTGGTGATGTGTGCAAAGATGATTTTGACCAGGACAATGTGCTGGACATCTATGACGTGTGTCCAGAGAACTTTGACATCAGTGAAACAGACTTTCGCAGATTTCAGATGGTCCCTCTGGATCCCAAAGGCACCTCTCAAATCGACCCCAACTGGGTGGTCAGACATCAGGGCAAAGAGTTGGTCCAGACTGTCAACTGTGACCCTGGTATTGCTGTTGGTAAGTTACATTGCATAATAATTTAACCACTTTTAATTTCATTTGATTGGTTGGTGCATAATGCTTCTAAAATAACCATGTCCTGTGTTTTTCCAGGCTACGATGAGTTTAGTGCTGTGGATTTCAGTGGAACCTTCTTTGTCAACACCGACCGAGATGATGACTACGCCGGCTTTGTTTTCGGTTACCAGTCCAGCTCACGATTCTACGCTGTCATGTGGAAACAGATAACACAGACATACTGGTCCCACACACCAACGAGAGCCCAGGGCTACTCCGGCCTGTCCATCAAAGTGATCAACTCCACCACTGGACCTGGTGAGCACCTGAGGAACGCCCTGTGGCACACTGGAGACACCCCAGGACAGGTGAGCTTTAGACCCCTGCATAAAAGAGTCAAAACAATTGTCAAAAAAAATTAAAAAATATGTGTCTATAGAGTTTACCTAATTTGTGCAATTTTCCCTCAGGTCCGTACTCTGTGGCATGACCCCAAGAACATTGGTTGGAAAGACTTCACTGCCTACAGGTGGCATCTGATTCACAGACCCAAGTCTGGACTTATTAGGTCAGTTTGCATGCATTTGTTTACAGCCAGTTCATAAATTACACAACTCCATTAAATTGTCAATAAGCTCACAAGTTTCTGTTTTATTATGCAGAGTGGTCATGTATGAGGGCAAGAGAATCATGGCCGATTCTGGAAACATCTTTGACAAGACATACGCTGGAGGACGACTAGGCTTGTATGTCTTTTCTCAGGAGATGGTTTACTTCTCAGATCTCAAATATGAATGCAGAGGTAGGATATCTGAAGAGTATTTCAGTTCTAAATTCAGCTAACAAAATGCGGTGTCCAGTCTAACAAGCATGGATTAATTAATCTAATGTTTCCTTTTTGTTTTTAATTATTTTTTTCAGATTCATAAGTGGGCCAAAGCGCCTCATAGATGAATGTTTCGTATGAAAATATAATGCAAGACCTGGAGCAACATCTCAACATCAAACATTTCCTTAAAGAACTGCACTTTGGTGGAGGAATGTCGAGAGCAAATGAGGTAAAGTCACCTCAGGACTTAAAGCCAAATAAACGTTCAACAATGGTCTCCACCAATGTCCTAAACTATGTATGAGTGCAGCTCTGCTCAGAAGAAACTGGCCTTCCCATTCCACTGAAGGAAGGCCACATGTATTGCTTTGCACATGGTACTCTGCTGTGGATGAGGGACCAAAGGGAAGATTTTTCCTTATTTTTAATCAGTAATTATCTGCTGTGGACACTTGTTTGAAGAATGCAGTTTGAGAACTTTCTTACAACGGGGAGTTGATGCCCCCGTTACTATCAAAGAGAGAGTGTGTGCTCTGTGTGTGGTGCATGTATAAGCATGGTTCAAGACAAAGAAGACAAAAGAGACTTTTCATTTTGTAATAACCCTCCCCACAGTTATCCAGACCACTATGTGGTCTTAGGGCTGGCCCAGAACTTTATCATTAATCCTCTCAGGAAAGAGCACTAGAAGAATTAGAAAAGCACAAATTCAGGACAGCACAGGGCCCCAGAGCAGGCACTTTATTGCTGCTTTGGACTGTAATTCTTAGCAATATTATTTAAATCCTTACTCAACATGTCAGGGGACAATAACAGCAAGGGCCAGTCTACTTCCTGCCAACCAACAATCGTTTATTGCATATAATTTAAGATTTGCTAGAAAAAAGCCTGACCAAATCTGTTCAAAAGGGGCCTCACATCCAGCATCTGACTATTCTGCTTGTGCGCAGTGTGCATGTTGTGCCTGAACTTGTGTACAGTTCTGACAAGGGAAAAACAAGAGGAAACCCTTAATGTACAAATATTACCTCATTTCTTTTTGTATTGAGGCCAGCAATACACAAGAATCACTTTCTTTAGCAACAGAATAAAATGGTTGGCTTCTTGGTTTTATTTTAGCACGACTTTAATATCGTAATGCTGTATATAAGATATTTTCGTAGTAAGAGAAGCCCAAGCAGGAAAGGATTAAAGAATTGTATTGTGCGATATGTATTTTTATTCCTGTGCATTTTTGATAAGTTATTGTTTTATAATGGTTATTTCATGTTTGTAGATTATGCTATTTAAATAATTTATCTTGAAGCGTGGCCTCATATGGAAATGTTTCTGTCTGTATAAACTTATTTGCACACTGTTACAAGGATTTTATTTTGTATGTCTTATTTTATTTTTTATTAGTGAAGCTTTTCTATAAACATTTGTACCATAGTTTCTACCCAAAGTGCTGTTTATACTCCTCCCTGTTATTTTGTAATGTCAACTGAACAATAAACGTCTTAAGAAATAATATCCTTTTGTTTTTGCTTAGTGTTGTTTGGCTGAATAGTCTAACCTTATATTCTTTGATTGAGGTCTTCATCTTAAAAAAATGAAAAAGCAAAGCCCTGCTGTGTCAAGCAACTGGAATGTATTAGCGCAGAGTCTGCAGGAGCCTTGAAGAAAGGGTGTATCCTTGGGAGTTAACGGCAGAAGAGCTAAAGTGAAATATAACCTACTTTAACAGTACATTCATACAGATCTGATTCCACTATACGCAGGCATCTGCTTACACCATATAATGTGTCACTGCTTGCGCTCAGAATTTACTCACATGAGAAATTAATTTAAAATATGGCAGTGGATGCTAAAATTGTCCATTTAAATTCCATTGTTCTAAAGCGTTTAATGACAAAGATGTATGCTGGAGTGAGCTTGTTTATATATATATATATATATATATATATATATATATATATATATATATATATATATATATATATATATATATATATATATATATATATATATATATATATATATTATTTTTTATATTTTTGCTGCTCTAGAAAGAAACACAGCAGCTGTCTTGCTGCAGGTCTCTTTACATTAGAAGTGACCTCATTCTTACCATAGTGAGCTCACTGTGTTTCCATTACTCCAAATGAGGAGCATGTCTTCCCTACAATGGAGCCTATATCAACTTGATTAGATTTGTAAAAGTCTACCTACTGTGAAATGACAGGTGGGTAAAAAAAAGCTACAGTGCAGAGTTGGACAAAGGCCTCTATTGATGCTCTTTTGAACCTGCGGCGCGGCGGTGTGTGTTAGATTCTTCGCTGTCTGATGAGGTCTGACCTCGCCAGTCCCTCTGTGCTGCGTTGTTCTTTAGCCCCTGTCGGAATGTGGAATTACTGTCGGCCAAATCAGACGGGGTCAGAGCGTGTAGGCAAGGTGAGAAGTACAGGAAAAGAACAGGCCCGTGGGTGTCGGTGGGGGCTGAGTTCAACCAGGTGCAGATGAAAAAAAAAAAGCATTTAGGAGCCGTGTCGACAGCTAGGGCTAATGTCCCAAACAAACCAGAAAAGACGGACTGCTCACGCCAAAAACCATCAAGGGAGTTTTGGCTTTCTTTGGTAAATAAAGAAAATGGAGGTCACAGAGACTCCAATGTCAGAATATCTACTAATCTGAGCCACTTTAAAGATGTAGATCCTTGAAAGTAGCAGAAATGCAAGGAATGCATTTAAGTGATTAAAGCTACCTGGATCGAACACACTGGGTCTGGATGGATGCACGTTACCAGCCCATGGTATGTTTTAGTGTTCACAGACTTCACTCCATCTATCTTGTGTGCAACAGAACATTCTGCGGTCACAACACTGTTATTAGGTTTAATGACAGCAATTTTCTGTTCTCATCGATGATATTTGGGTTAATACAAAGGATGGCCTTGCTGCTTTGTTTTCTCAGCCATAAATAACTACGCAGACCAGGAAAAACTGATTCCGTCATGTAACAACAATTCCTACATACGGCATTTCCATTACAATTTATTAAATGCCAATTTGAAACTGTTTCTTTGGTACTCAGTTCATTTAGAAGTTATATCTAAAAAGTCAGCGTGGAGTTGTGTCATTCAGGTCGATGTTTCCGGTCCAGTTCTCAACCAGTTCACACTCCTTAAGGAGACTAAGTAACCGTTCCTCAGTCAGATCTGGACCCTCTTCCTGCAAGACAAGAAGAAAACATACATTTGAATTGAGCTAAATGTATGTACTTCTTTACAGCATAGCACCGCTGCTGTTTTACTGCTGCTACCTTTTTACATTACAGCATGTGACCTAATTAATGTTACTAGGCTCATTAAAACAGCACACTTTACTGCCATGGTCATCTCTTGTGTCGAGTACCCACTTTGGGCAGGTTTTTTTCAGTTCTGACATTCAGGGAGTGCATGTATTTTGAGAATAAAATTGTGAAATATTCGGGTGGCATATTCACTGATTACTCATGAATGAGTGCTACAGTTAACTTAAACATTAATAACTTGGGTTTTATAGTTGTATGTGTATTACTTGCAGTAGTTTACTGTGTGTATTGCAGATTTGTCCAGCTACTGCTAAACACTCTCACCATACACAAGTAGCACATGCAAGCCTAGGGAACAACGTATGTCTTGATCATGCACTTTGCAATCTATATCTGTGTGTTGATTTAGCTTCAATCCATTTTTCATTTTCTTCCAACATAATGCAGCTCCACGGGACGAGTATACAGGAGATATCAATGTTTAAACACATTTGCTCTTTTACCTCTTTTTCCTATCCTGCTGCGTCAAAATCACATTCCTCAACCATCCCATGAGCTAATACTCTTCATTAATCAACTGTCCTCCTTCCTCCTCTAACTGGACCACCCTCTGAAACTCTGTGACCCTCACGTCAGGACACAATTGCCGATATGCCTCTCAATCAGACAAAGCTGTCTATTTTCAAAGTGTATCTAAATGTAATTCACGCTATTTGGTGTCAACTCCATTTGGGGCCTTTTTCAAGTATGACCTTACCATTACCCTTACACTGCACACAGTGTCCTACCAGCGGCCGGAGACAGCAGGTACTAGACACATTCCAGCCTCAGTGCCCCCCGTGACACGCTATGTTTTTGACCTTAAACTCTACAAGGCTAAAAAGGATGAATAACAACAACTCTTGAACATTAAGATACACATTTGGTGTGATGCGTGACTGAAGGGGCACAGCTGATGTCTCACTCAAAACCGTAATTTGTCTGGGACTTGAAAAACGTTGACTGTCTATAAAAAAGTGTGCCACAGATTTTCAAAGCCAACATGCATTTAACTAGTACCAGGCTTGTCCCAGCACTAGAAGGTACCAGTAAATGTTTCCAGTGGAAAAATGGGAAGAATAACCTCCATGAATGAAAGAGTGCTCTTTAGTGACTTAACATAATGCTGTGACTTCTTAAAGTGGTTGACCTCAGCTGGTCCTTAATACTAGGGAGGCCAAAGGTGTCTGCGGATGACTGATATGTGTTTTCCTCTATGACTGTCCGACTGTTGTTTATAAAGCCTGGCAAACAAAAGTGTCCCAGCAGCTTTGGTTCTACTCAGTGCTGCCCATTAATTATATAGAACAGTGTAGTGTTACCATGAATCTGCACAGACCGCCGGGACAAAGTAATGACAAAACATCAGCTTTCAAAGTGTTGCATCTTTCCAGAAATACAGCAACATGTGGAGTAAGGTGTGCTAATGTCTTTCAATGTCACTGAATGTAAGTGAACATTCGTCTAATGAATTGTTAAATGTCACGGCCTGATTTGGCTGGAGTCCCTAAAATAGTAGCAGTGAAGAGATAAATCAGGACTTTGCACCAGGCAGAGGATAGTCACAGCTGCATGAGCTACCTGTGCTCGAGGAGTTGTTCACAGACGTACATCTTTTGGCAAAAACATGTCAAATACAACTTGAAGGTGGAGAATCGACACACTCACTCCACATCCACATTATCTATCGGAAAAAGTTTCGAGTGTGTGGCAGATTTATGGATAAATGGCACATTCTGAACTCTGTTATATAATAGTGTTAAAACGGAAAATTTCTTCCAGTATTTCCCAGTGCTGCTGAGCAGAAGTTTATCACCTGCAGTCCAGACCTAAGGACTAAGGTACTGGGTTGTATTTCTGGATCTTAGCCTCACAAAGTCAATAAAAGGAAAGTACGTTCACAGAACAGACTTAAAGCCCTTTTTAGAGCATGTTGTCATTCGTCTCTCTTCTGTTTTCATGCACATGTTGATAGTGAGTTCAATGTGATGTTGAGCAACAGGGCGATCGTTAAACCTTCCACACACCGTGTATCAGTTTCTCATTGCCCTGCAGCGATCAGCCACAGTGGACCACCACCTCTGTGCAGCTTCCTGTCAGCTCCTGTACACACAGTACAGTCAGGCTCCTCAGCTTTCAAGGTCACTGACTCCATTCACATACCTCAGCTTTATCCAGCACCAAGCCAGGGGCCAGCACTGAACTAATACAGGGAAGAATGCTGCTCATCCCATTGAGCTCCTATTTAGATGTAAGGGAATATGAGGGCCTACTATAGTAAACAGTGACGTCAATGTAAATATCAGCATTAACATATACAAGGACAGGGCTTTAGGTTTTTCAATGGTCAGAAAAGACAGGCTATAAAAAGATATATGTAGATAGAATCCCAGAGGAGCTCCTCTTTTAAATAAGCAATCTCTGTCTGAATATAAAGACTGAGGTAGTATCAGCCCACAGGGTAAAGTCAGAAACGTTTAAACTGTATAAATTCTAGATTAAAATAAAAAATATTTTAGTATAAAATCAGTCTACAATATACTAATATTAATGCAACAGAACTGAGAAACTAACCTTTTAGAGATTTCAAAATCATGACTTTTCTATGGCCCAAACAAACACTAACAGATGCATGATTCCATAATATGACGAATAAAGTGCAGTTGCTCCCATGTAATTCAGAAAAGCACAACAATAGCCGAGGGAATGGCCTTTTTGTGAAACATTCTTATTTTGGGCTGTCATAAAGAGGCCAACACTTTTTTTTGTTTCACTGGCTCTCGTGTTCTTGTATTCTTCTCCATAAGTGGATCAAGCTGAAAAAACTTATAATGGTAGATTTAAGACAGAATGTTGGATCTAATGTGTGACTTGTGTCTAAAAGCACTAAGCACTATAATATCCAGCACTATTGTATTTTACTTTGCATAAGAGTGATAAGATAAGATAGGACTTTATTGATCCCAACAACAAGAAATTTACATATACAGTAGCTTTTAGACAGTAAAAGTGCAAAAAGTAAAAGAAAGGTGCGCATACAATAGGATGAAAAAATGTATATACAAAAAATATTTTATATCTATATATACATATTTACAAAGTAAAGTAAAAATTTGATACAAAATGGACATTGCACAGTATCCTGTGTTATAGTTACATGTGTGTTCTTTTTGAATTATAAAGTCCTACTGCAGCAGGTAGGCAAGACCTGCTGTACAGCTCCTTCCTGCTCAGAGGGTGTCTCAGTCTGCCGCTGAAGGAGCTGCTCAGAGCCTCAACTTTTGATGCAGGAGGTGAGAGCTGTTGTCTCTGATGGATGTCAGCTTGGCCAGCCTCCTCCTCTAACCCACCTCCTCGATCGGGTCAACCAGCCAACCCATGACAAAGCCTCCTGACCAGCTTGTTGAGTTTCTTCCTGTCCCGGTCTGTGCTGCCCGTCCACAAGCAGACCACAGCATAGTGGATAATGGAGGCTACCACAGAGTCATAAAAAGTCTAAAGGACCTCAGTCTCCTCAGAAGGTGGAGGGGGTTGAGCCGACACCAGCCGATAACGTCCACGATGACTGACCTGTACTCCAGTCTGTTAAGCTCAGACACACAGCCAACAATGGCTGAGTCATCAGAGAACTTCTGGAGGTGACAACTGCTGGTGGTGTAAGTGAAGTCCGAAGTGAAGAGTGTGAAGAGGAACGGTGAGAGTTCTGTTCCCTGAGGGGCCCCAGTTAGGCAGACTACCACCTCAGACTCACAGCTGTGCAGCCTCACATACTGTGGCCTGTTTGTTAGGTAGTCAATGGTCCATGCAGCCAGGTGTCCGTCCACACATGCCCCTCCAGCTTCTCTTGCAGCAGCGCCGGCTGGTGTTGAAAGCAATGGAGAAGTTAAAAAGCATGACTCTCCCAGTGCTCCCAGATACATCAAAACCATTGTGTTTGTCACTGAATGTTGGGATTGCCCTTCCTTTTGTCTGTCTGACACAGGATTGCAGCCAAGTGATGTTACAGGAAACCTGCACATCAGCTGTTACATATCCCCCGCTTTCATTGGAAAAGTAAAAATAGCCTTATCATATCTGAGCTTATTGTTCTTGAGCCCGGGACGTGATGATGTGTTTGAATGAAGAGGAAAAGCAATGGCGTGGAGACAGGAAAATGAAAAATGTAAGGGAGAAAGGAGAGATTCTTTGGCCCCAGAGCTGGGTTTGACTGAGGGGGGAAGGTTGTTTGGAGTGAGAGAACAGCGAAAGTTGAGATGACGCACAAAATTGCCGGTCTCAGAAGTGAGTCCAACACAATACGACCCGTGTTTACATAAATCATTGCAAAAGGTAAATCCGGTAGATCTCTTGGAATAACACTGGGATTCTTACCACAACACTCTGGAATCAATCAAACGACACAGAGCAGAGGAGTCTGCCGTTGCCGCATCGACGCAGGACATTAACGTTGAATATTTTCCGCCTTTACAATAGATGTTATACTTTAGACACAGCCAGACTAAACACAGCTGTATACATAACATTTAAGAGCTGCTAAATGGGAAGACCTTTGATATATGCTCCACTTATGAGCCATGTTACCTCATGTCACCTTCCGTCTGTGGCTTTTACTATTTATTTCTCTATCTCTTATTTTGACCCAGTAGAAGACAAAATACAACTCACTTTTAAGATCTAGCGAAGAAACAAAAATAATGAAGAATATAATAGCTCACTTTAATAAATTGTGCTTTGTTTAAAAGGGAAAAATATGAAACACTATTCAGTCTATGGAGTAATTAAAACTGACATGGATTATGACAGCTTGGCACGGGGAAAGAGGGTGAATCAAGGCCTTATTCATAAGAGTTATTCATAACATCCAACCAACTTTCAGCACTTTAAATTAGACTGACTGTTGAATAAGAGTTGTGAGATAGCTCTTCTTGATTGTTCTTTAGAGTTACTTACACAGAAATAATAATCTCAGCTATTTTGATCAACTCCAGTGGAAAACAGTACAAAAACTGCCCCTCGCTTCAGATGCCAGCCGTTTCTGAGAAGACACTGAATTACGGATGCTGTACAAATCAACTTTATGGTATTTTGGAACTGGGTCAAACAGTCCAAGAATGCCCTCCCAGACAGACTCCACACAGATAAATCTTTTCCAACCCGCAAGATAAGGCCAGCAGCTCTGAGAAAATATACATTATGCAATATAGAGTTTGCTTGTGTGAACACATTCATCAGCATACACACTGCAGTGTCACATGGTTTGATGTAAAAGATGGTGTCACTTCAAGCACTGGTGGCTCTGTGCTCATAATGAATACTTTTGAAGTTTGTCTAAATTAACAAGAGCGCTTGTTTCTATAGGTTGCGGTTTGATGTCAGGGTGTGTCTGCTTCAAAAAGCAATTTTTTTAAGTTAGATAGAAGCACATGTATAGCTATCATATATCATATAGCTGATGGTTAAACTGTATAATGATGCTCTGATGAGACAACAACCCAACATACAGCAGACACACACCCTGTTTTTGTGACAACAGTAAACAGAGCATTAGAAAAGGTCTGATGGTCTGGTTTTAAATACTGTAGTGTGTAAACTAAATGATTCAAATGTAACAGTATTTGAGTCCATTCCAGGACATTTTTGTTCATTTCAAGGTCATTTCCTACAACCTCCTCAATTTCCAGAGGAACTGTTGGAACCATGTTTTTATGCAAACCAAAATAAAGTTATAAATGTGGGAAAGCAGAGATCAGACTCATCCACTTTTGTTACAGGGACATTCTTGTGTAGTGCCTTTAGCTACAAAGGTCTGGAGCTGTAACTCTGCAGAGGCTCTTAAAACCAGACTTTGAAGGTTTCTAGGGAACAGTAGACATCAAATCTCAGGGAAGAATTTTAGAAAGCAATGAATCACCACAAACAACTATGGGCTATTTATCTGTGGCGATGCTGTATTAGCACCATTTTTTTTCTTAAATGCAAGCTTAAAAATTGGCTTTGATTTAATCTGATAATGAAATGATAGAAAAGAAAAATAACATTGGGAACAAAAGTAAAAAGTAGAATCTGTAGGAACATGGATATTCTGATTGATATTATTGGCCCCGTTTCAGAATGACGAGAATAAACTTGTAATAATGTGTTGTACACGTGTCTAGGATGGAAGCACTGAAGAGTGTGATAATGTTCAACACAGTCATCGGCACTTGCTTCAAAAGCAGCATGTGTTTCCTTAATGTCAGTGTATGACAACATGTACTTATTGCATTATGAGGACTTACCAACCCTTGTTTTCACTGGAGCAGTAGGATGCAGGTTATGTCAGTACAGTATGTCAGTACAAAAGGGGTACAAAGTGTTGTACATAGTCCCATATATGTGTACAGTAGAACGGTAGAATCCCCTCAGCTTTTTCTTCCAATAGTGTAATACAGTTACTAAAACGACAAAGACACCTGACCAGCTTGTTGAGTCTCTTCCTGTCCCTGTCTGTGCTGCCCGCCCCTAAGCAGACCACAGCGTAGTGGATAATGGAGGCTATCACAGAGTCATAAAAAGGTACAGCCAGGTACAAAAAAGCGCTATATAAATGCACACCATTTATTTGGGAAATAATTGTGGGCTTTTGCATTCCCATATATACAGCGGTCTGTATTTTGTTTCAAAAGGTGTTGGCCGCATTAGACAGAAACAAAACAAAAAAAAATACAAATGATTTTTTTTTGTGAAAAACTAACAAAACTAAATTCTTGACAGTTTCAATTTGTAAGTTCTCAACATTGTCGATATCAAAGTCAACAAAAAATTCAAAACTGAACAAAAAATAAATAAACCATCACATCATCAAATTAATTTTTAGTAGTCTTGAAGAGTGATTCTTAATGCAATATTTGGGGTGTTTTTTTTTCCACCACTGTAGCTGCTTTAAACTGACCGTCATGTCTTGGCTCTGCCTCAGAATTTCCAGCTGCTGTTGAATCTCCTGCAGTCGTCTCTCCTGGCCTCTCCTCTCCTTTATATCCTGCAGGACCTTCTCTCCTGGCAGCAGGTCCCCATCAGTCTTCCAGCCAACCTCTGAGCCCCGGCCCTGATACACAACAGACACCACTGGTTCACACAAGGAGCAAAAAACTCTCATGTGAACTTGTTACATCTTGTAGCTCAAAGCTGTCACTCCGCAGCGTTTCACAAAGCCATATAATTGTTCATCACTATTATTTTGTGAGGCTTTCAAACTTTCCAACATTTTTGAGTTATCTTTGTCATCATTACGGTAAGTCCTGTGGATTAACTAAAGACAGATACATGCCAATTGCCTGTTCCTGCTTTTTAAATATACTCACCATTGCCACCAAAAGTAAAATGAGACTTTTTTTATTGGACCTTAGAAAAAAAACAGCAGCTCTGGCTATGGTCCACGTGGGGTTGAACATAAATCATACATTTATGGCATACACGTGCACTGGGTTGACTCAATAAACCACAAGCTGCATCCAAAGCAAACTTCAAAAATAGGTCACAAGGAACATTGTATGTAGTCCGAAAAAGGAGCCATTATCTGCATCACTTCCGGGTTCTGTAGCGGCCCAGAGAGGACAAACTGAGTCAAATTGCCCCCAAAGTGAACAAACAAAGCACACCTGGAGGAGAGTGCAGTCATTTTTTTCTTTTTTGAAGACATAATGCATGACATTTTAGGTGATCTATTAAAAGCAAAGTTGTTTGTTTTTTAAAGCATTTTTAATACTTCAAGCAAATTTGACTTTACCACCTGACAGCAGTTGAAAATGTCGGATGTCTTAAATAAAACAGTGAAATGCATTGCTCATTACAAAAAACTAAGAAGAACAAGAGTAAGCAAAAAGCTAGAAAAGCTAACACACTGACTGTGCATTTCAAAACTTCAAACCTAATTTTTTGTTAATTGAAACATACATGTCAAAAACATTAACAAGAGAATGGCTGTTGCAAAATCACATTTTGACCTGTGGAAATATACAGCTACATATTTTATTTAACAATGTTGGGTCAAGAACGATTTGGTCTTTGAGAGTGCTGCCAAACACAGAGCTGTCAGTCCAGCGCCATGTGGTTGAAACGTTTATCCCCATGAATGCCAGACAGGCCTACGTATGATCTAATAATGTTCAAATTGATGGCTATTTTATCAAATGTAGACGTCTCAATACAGGCTTGTGTGTTACAAAATGGTAGGTTACTGGAGATGGCAGAACATATGAGAAATTATGAATATCAAAACTAAATCTGTTATGACACATTTATGATCGGACATAATCCAGCGTAGCAGGAAAGTTCATTTAAGTTAAGGCACTGTGTTAAAGTACAAAGATTGGCTTTGTTAATGTGTAAAGCAAGTGTAATTCATTAAGATAATCAGGCTAATATTCATCATTCCTCCAAAATGTGTGTGGCCTGGTCTACCCATGCCCTCAGTCTCGCTCAAGGGAAATAATGACAGCTTTTATCTGAAGTCTTTTAAAGTAGTGGTTAGCCCCTCTGTTAAGACTCACCCCCTCAGACTACAAAAGCCAGAACCACCAGGGAATCAGACTCTTGTCAGTAACCACAGATAGAAACTCAAGACTGGGACCAGCGAAAATAAAAATTAAAGTCTAGCTTTACCACCGTTCCTCACACCACTAAATACATGTTGCTAAAATAGCCCGACACATTGGGAGAGAGCGTCTATTTCATTTGGAGATGGCGGCTGCCCTACTTTTTAGAACTTAGATGTTAACTGGATGACGCTATACCTAATTCAAACTGGGTTCAATTTGCAGTTTATATCCATTCTGTGACTTCATTACATCATTGTTTCTATCAGGAAGGAACTATATTTCAACATTAAGAAAAGCTAAACATTTTTAACATATTTCCTGAAATTAACCAAATAAATGAATAGAATAAATAAATACATATTGACTCCATATTAGGATGTCATGCCCTCTATCTCTTTGTATGCCTTAATGCCTTTATTTTCTCAGGTAAACTAGTCCACAAACAGAAATGAAAAATTTATCTTAGTTGTTCTTTTAAAATTTAATTTTCTTCTAAAGGTTGTTCTTTGTCTGAAATTATCTTTGTAGATTACCCGGAAGCAGATTATTTCTTGCCTTGTACTGTATTTGGGCTGTCTTGAACTTTATCAAATAAACAAATTTTAGAATTTGGGGTTTGGGAAACAGAATGTTCTCTAAATTCTCTATTTAGGGGCCAAGCACCGAAGGTGCGTAGACCCTATTGAATCCGTTAGATTTCTTCTTCTTATTATTATTATTCCGCATGGGAGTCTATGGTAGGCCATAGAACTGTATGCTAAAAAGTTGTGAAATTTGGTACACTAAAAGTGGACAGTGTGAGCTGTCATCCTGACAAATCTGAAGTGTCTACCTTAATCCCTCTAGCGCCACCAACTGTCCAAAGTCGGACTTATGTTTATGTTAATAACTTTTGAACCGTAAGGCCTAGAATTAAAATTCTTTTTTCCTCTGATTCCTTAGCTCATGACGATTCGATTGCACCCTATGACGTCATTTTCCGCCATGATAGTTTTTCCGCCATTTTGAATTTTCTAAAAAATGTACTTTTGCAAACTCCTCCTAGGCCGTTTGTCCGATTATCACGAAAATTGAACCAGATCATCTTCCGGCTATGCTGACAAAAAGTTATTAAAAGAAATTGATTTGTCAAACCGTTTTCGAATACCGCGCAAATAAAATTGACTTAATGCGCATAAAAATGAAAGTCAGGCTATATCTCTGCAATGCTTTAACATATTCTCACCAAACTTAGTACATGTTATTGCAACTAAGATTTGAGGATGCCTGCAGAGTTTTGGCGCAGCGCCTCCTAGTGGTCAGGAGATATGAAAAAGTGAATTATTTGCTTATATCTTCTGAACGCTTTTGCCAAAAATCATAAAACTGGTCTCTTTAGATTCAGTGCGTCATGCCGAGTCCTGCGATACCAAATTTTCCCATATCGCCATTTTGAGCGTCGGCCATAATGAATATTGTCAAAAAGTGCTATATTTTTTGAACGCATTTCTGCATCATTATGAAACTTGGTATGTGTCTTCGGGACCACGCCCTGAAGGTACTCAAAAAGTTTTGGGGCAGCGCCACCTTGTGGTCAAAAGTTATAACCCAAATCAATAAATATGCTAATAACTTTTTATTACGTTAACCTATTGTAAAACAAATGGTCTTAATGTGTTCACTGGATCAAGGCGAGAGCACAGATACCAAATATGTCCTATTCGGACAAACGTCCTGTTTGCCATGTTGTTTTTTCCAAAACCTACTTTTTCGAACTCCTCCCACACCGTTTGTCCGATTTTCACCAAAATTGAACCAGATTTTCTTCAGACTATGATGACAAAAAGTTATTAAAAGAAAGTTGATTCGTCAAACCGTTGTCAAATACTACGCAAATGAAATCAACTTAGTGCGCACAAAAATAAAAGTCGGGCTATATCTCTGCAATGCTTTAATATATTCTAACCAAACTTAGTAATTGTTATGGCAACCATGACTTGAGTCTGCCTGCAGAGTTTGAGGACCTTAGTTGTTTCACACATCAGTTTGGTTACAGCGCTGCCTCTGGATTGGGCGTGATAAACCATTCAATCAAAGTGCTAAAGACCGTATTGATGATTTTTCGGCCATTTAGACTGAAGTCTTACTGAAATGTCTTTAACTGCTTACTGCCATTGGTCTGATGCTGCCGGCCATCAACACATTGAGTCTGCCTGCAGAGTTTGAACACTCTAGTTGTTTCACACATCAGTTTGGTTACTGGTCGACCGTGCTAAACCATTCAATCAAAGTGCTAAAGACCGTATTGATGATTTTTCAGCCATTTAGACTGAAGTCTTATTGAAATGTCTTTATATGCTCACTGCCGTTGGTCTGACGCTGCCGGCTATGTCGGCATGAGATTGAATGCCGGCCTAGTGCTTGGCCCCGTCATGGCTGCTTGCAGCTATATTATTAACTATTCTTATCGCTTTTTTCTGTAAAGTGATTATTAGCTGTAAATGTGTTTTGTAGATGTTACCCAAAACCTCAACACAGTAACTTAAGTAAGGCAAAAATTAAGACAAATATAATGTTTGCAAAGCCTTCTGGTTTAGCACATTCCTTATTTTGCCCAGGACTTCTTTGTTTGAGTATATTTTATGTGTGGTTTCCAGAAGATTTTGCTTTCCAAGATCACACCAAGGAATTACATTTTATCCACTCTTTTTATTTTTACATTATCATTACTTACTTGCAAGTTTAGGTTGCAAGTGAACACCATGTATTTTGTTTTTTAATCGTTTTCCTGTTCCAAAACCTGCTGCAAATCTTCTCCTGAAGCTAAAATGTTTGTGTCATCTGCAAATGAGACATTGTGTATATTATTATCACAGCACATACAGTATAAACAATTTTGGCTCTAATATTGAGCCTTGTGGTACACCACTTATTATCTCCATCAAATATAATTTAACTCCATTTATCTGAACAAACTGCTGGCGGGTTTTCATATAGCTTTTTAAACAGGACAACACTATACCACTTATTTCATATCTTTCCATTTTTTGAAAAAGTATATTGGGATTATTGATGTCAAACACTTTACTTTTGATCTCACTCGACTCTCCAGCATCTTCTTCCTTTTTAAATTGGCTAATTGTAAACCTACATTTACAAAAAAACAAAAACAATGCATTGGCTATATAATATTATTTTTTGGTAATTTTATTGTTATTAAGCATAAAATATTGTGGGTAAGTGGAAACCTTATCTCCCTTTTTGATAATGCTGTTTAACACAGACCACATCTACACAATGATTGGTCTGGTTTCAGCAGGTTTTGAGGCGAATTTCAAATGGGCAGTGCCAACGGACGCAGAATAAATTGCCTCTGGGACAAAAATGGATAGAATTACAAGTAAACAGGGAAAGCAAAGCACTGCAAATAACCAACCCCTGGATTTCTACTGGGTGAAAGAAGAGATTCAAAACCCATGTCACCATTTCAAGTGCATGGGAATGACTTTTCCAGATGACATTCCTTAAAGTTGACATTACTTTTCCTGTTTTCCTTTAGTTAAAAACAAACAACAGATCAGATCCAAAGCAGTGGCAGGTACATAAACCTTTGCAGTTGTGCCAGTCAAACAATAGTAATCAGTTATTCTGGAGTAAAATAACATAATAATACCCTAACCCTATTATGCTGACTTAATAGACTTGAGTGATTGAGTAGTTTATTTAATTGGTATTTGTGCTTCTTCTCTTGAAGATCTTTGTCTCATTAGAGGTAAGAGCGAGTGTCGTCCAAAGAGGTGGAGAGTGACCGGGGGTTATCTGGCTTTCACCGCATTGTTGACAATTGGCTCAGGTTTGAGGATCCACTTGTCATGCCTTTGAAGAGCTCCAATAATCTGTGTAACAGCACCTATCTGGGTCATGAGACAGCTGAGAGGCCACAAAACCCTTCAGTTTCGAGAAAATGTCAAACATAATTAGCTTGTTGAGCAGAAGTATGACAGGTGATCAATGAAATATCAAATTAATTCCTTCAAAGTTGGCTTAAGGTATGTGTCATTAGTTCAGCGTGTGCAGCACGCAACACGTGCAGCAAACGTGAGAAAATAATGAAAAATGGGTCATTCATGCATAATATGAAAAAACTCCCAAGAAGTTGTCCTCAGCCTACCTTATCAACCTCTCTATTCCATATAATAAAGTGGTTCTTCAAGAAAAAAACAAAAAACATTTTCAGATTTCCGTTTTTATAAGCATGTGTGTGTGTATTAACTGGTAAAAGATATCCTGTGATCTTTTCAATTCAAAGAGAAATGACATGTTCTTTCCAGACATTGCTACAGCGCTGAGTGTTCAGCAGCTGCATCTGTTGACACATGGTCCACTTCTGTCCAAAGTGACAGAACTAAAAGAAAACTGATGATTTACTTGATGCCAAGCAACTCATCTACAGCTATTTTCAAACAAATCCCGAAAGCCAAAAATGTGATCCCATATCTTGATGTACCCATTCAGGGAACATTTAATTATATCACATCAATCACATTGGTTTTGTTAGACTGTGCATGCAGCCACTATAAGTATTGGTAGCCTGGAGCTTAACTACGTCAATATGGGTTACATCTGCGCTGGACTTTTCCAAATATGACAGCTGGTTTGGTTAATGCAAGCACGTTCTTTGTCAGATCTCATGTGCTTTCCCATAAAACGTAGACAAAAAATAATTGGGTCGCCTTAAGTACTATCAGTATTCTTTCTTAGATTTTAAATTGAGTTTGGGAGAAGGTGATGCCAGGGTTAGGGCATCAAATGTAGGAGAAATGCCTAAAATGACAGCACTAACTACTGGGTGACTTTTACGACCTTGTTTACAAACCCAAGACATGTAAATAGGGCCAGTAAGTTGTGGGAGGATCAGCCAAAGAAGTGTCAACAAGTGGATTACACCATCCAACTGCTTGCTCTAAACAAATCTAACATGCACACAGTGTGGACTTCGTAATTAGTTTTTATATTGCGCTTAAAAAACTAGGTGGTAAAATCAAAGCAACATTCATTGGAGGTTTCCGAAACGGCTCTTAAAGTGCTGTAAGCATTGTAAATACCCATTTATTTGTCGAATTCAGGAGCCACATAACAGACCTACCCTCTGTAACAAATCAAAATGGTCTGTTGTTTGCATTAAGTCAATCAGTCAGAGAGAGAAACAGGCCACACAAATAATGAGAACAATGTGTTTTCTACAAACTGACTTATGAGTTTATGATGTTGCCCAATGCAGTCCAACTTAGGAGGGCATCCATGTTTTTTTCCCACTCATGAAAATGGAGCATGGTATCTCATACTTGGAGCATACTCTGGTCTATTAAAACTATTGTAAGTGTCAAAAAACTAAGTTTGTATGTGGCATTCACACACCTGAAAAAAATGCTATTGAAATGCGCAATAATTCAAAAATTGAAATACAATTTTTTTATAGCTCTGTCTCCTTTTAACTGGAAATATAGCCCTTTGGTTCTGATAATATGTCTTGTGAATGGCCTTTGGCTCTGGACAGCAAAGGGACAGTCTTGTTATGATAAAAGAGAGCCAGGCGCTGAGTCACACTGATGGCTGCTGTTGTTAGAACACAGAGCTCCTCCCTCTCCGCCTGTCTCTCTGTTTCTCTCCCTCAGACCGAGTGTGTATCTCAAGTGTAGTAGGAGCTCTGGCTGTGCCACGTGGACCCAGGCTCCCTGCCAAGGCCTGTCTGTCCACGTGCCACAAGCAAGACCTAGGACAGTAATAAGAGTTCAGAACATATATCTCTTTCTAATTACTTCTATTAACGTCTTCCTTAATCAAAAAAGTTAAGCCTTATGTAAAACTTTTTTTGAGGTTAATATATCATCTTCAAAAAAATTTCCTCAGAAATTGTATGTATTCACAATAAATCTACATTTGAATTGTTTCCCGGAAATTTGGTCATTGCTAAACATTCCTGAACTATTAGAAGATCCTCTTGTCATCTGGACTTTATACTTCTATCTGGACTCTCTATCTTTTTATTTCTTTTTTTTTTTGTGGGGGGGGGAACTGAGGGTGGTCTGAAGCCATGTCTGCTGCTAAGATCAAAACCTCCTGGAGCATCTCGAATTTATAAAAGCATGTGGACATGATACTGCAGCTACGGTCAGAACTTGGTAAAAGCAGTCACATTAAAAGGCATGGAGTTTGATTCAAGCAACATTTTTGGATGTTATGTAAGTAGTTATTTAGAGTCAAATGGAAACACTGGGTTTATTGCATTTATGAAGTGTTATAATGTTACTTTATTCCGTTTCTGCACACAAGACTAGATGACTTTAAGCATGGTTTATTATTAGCAGATGACTCGTATGTGCATAATGAACTATAGAGTGTCATTATGAGTGGAACAGTCCCAGAGGTGACATCTCGACCACAACATGAGGAAAAACACTTTTGTACACCACTTAAGACAACTGGTGCTGTGGGACAAGACAATAAAGCAAGCGGTTATGGGTTGGAGAAGGGCGTGGAGTTATTCTACTAAGCCAAATGAAAAGCACCAACTAGGCCACAGGACAAGCTGAGATCTTTATCTGCGCCAGCTGATGCCCCTGCTTCCTTTTGCTGAGTGTTGAGCCACAACTGATGACAAACAGCCTTTCTAGCAACACATCCCAATGGTTCGAAAAAGCATGATGATGCTCAGCCTCTTTAGGACACCAGTCAACACTGAATGACCACATTTCATAAAATTTGGACGAAGGAACACAAAAAGGGGAGGATTTTCCAAAGACCACTAAAGGTCACACTGCTGCAAATGTGCAGTATATGAGACTAGTATGTCTCATTATGTATGCAGTAAACATCAGATGTGAGGAGAATTGTGTTGAATTTGTGATATGGGAGTGACACAGGGGAGTTTCTTGTCAGTTGGGCGTACTGTGTCTATGAAAGAAGTTATTTTTCCTTTTTTGTGTCAGAGAATCATCAAGACAACTTGAAGCTACAATAAGCTTTTCCATAAATGTTGGGCCTAATTAAATTAAGACTTAATGTATTTCAGATATTGTAGAATTGTGTTTCTACAAAAGTGTAATTAAAGAAATCAATAACATATTAGGTTAATAAAAAGTAACTCCTTAGCACTTCATCCTTTCCTAGGGCTTCCACATAAAGCGTTTGCAAAAGGCAGGTAGCTAAATGAATGCCTGGTAGGTGATTCACGATTGATTTAGTGAGTTAAATGTTGGTAATATTGTTCTCATAGCAGTATTACTATACAAATACTAATAATTCATGTATTTTCTACTATTATTCTTTTATGTGCTATGTGGTGGCAGCTGCTTTGGGCATTAAGTAGTGTATGATTACCAGTCTCAGAGTTAACACTCAAAGGCATACACAAACAAACATTCACATTTATTTACTGTATTCCATAAGAAATCTGAATGTCAATTGTTGAAATACAACCACTGAGTCATGATCTAACTGTACAAACTTACATTTAAATGAATGCTTCCCCACAGCTCCTTCATTATATGACAGAACCAAATGAGATAAACTCTCTACAGACCACACTGCGCTGGTCAAAAGGGCGTTCTCTGCCTAGAACTCTGCTTTTGCACTTGACATTCACTGTAATTAAAATCCTGGGTGCCCATCAGCAACCACAAAAAATGACTAAGCGAGACCAAGTGACCTCATGGACTAAGGATACAACCGACCAATACAGGCCAAAACACCGCTGGAGTTTCTATGCAAACAAAAGCTGATCGGGCCGTGATCTGATGTCATTAGAAACAGTGGGGCAGCGCCTGCAAACCAAACCACCCCAGATTAGTTTTCACTGTAGAGCCACATGTGAAGAATGGCAGCTGTCACTATGATTTGTGAACACCCATGTCCCTAAACAAAGGGCCACTTCTCATGACAGCATCTCCTCTGGCTTGGGCCTGTGGGTGGTGTGTGCATTACCGCACAGTGCAACAGTAAGAGGGTGTACTGTACATGAATCTATACATAACAGCAGATGTTTTTAATAACAGGCTAGAGCCTATTTCGGCTTCTGTGTGTGGAAAGGGAAAAACCTAGAGAATGAAAAATAACTGTGTACAATATGCAGTGTCCAAAGATGTCCGCTCAGTGTGCAATATTTCCAGCCAAAGCAAATGGAAACAAATCTTTTTACAAGACTTTGACCATGGCTCATCATGCGGTCTGTGAATCAAGTAAACAAATATTACACTGCGTCCGCAAAACTGATACAGTTACATGATGACGCGAGTTTTTATTGAACAAAACGTTCTGCACCTGCTCCTTCACTGTCATAGAGAGATTCATAACAGCAAATTTCTTTAGGCTATCTATGCCCTCATTATTGAAAAAAAAATATGACAGTTGCTTGCACACTGTGCGTATCAGTCACTTCTGCACGTGTTAACGTTTGGTTCTTCCGAATCTGAGGGAAATGCTTGTACTTTTCAGTAACTGGCAGTGCTTTCCCTTTACCCGCTCTGTAATTACCTTCTGATGGGGCTCTGACTCGTCTCTGTGACAGCATCTGGACCATGGCCAGACCTCACCGACTGCATCTACCTTTAGCGGCACGAAGCAAAAGACCTTTATTCAACAGGTACAGCTGAATGCAAAGGAATGTACTGGCTTTGTCTTTATTGAAATATCAATCACAACTTATTGAGGAAAGAGATGACGTCAAAGGCACAAGCTCCAACTGATTGTATCTGGGATTGCACGTGAGGTCTCCCCTTCACTTAAATATGTGACAGCTGGTGGCAGAATACAATAGCGACGCTGTAAATCCACGTTGTAGCTCATAATCATATACGGGAATAAGAGTGATAGTGACAACGTTAAAATAAAAAGCCGAACAAGCAGAATTCTGACAAATGATTCCAGTTAAGAGCACATTCTTGAAGGTGACCTCAAAACAAAAGCCTATTTACTTTTATGACCACCTGTTGGATTTACAGCCACCGTTGGAAATGAATGAGTGGTGCTCTAAAAATATTTAGCAATTTGCACTTTACACTTAGTATTTGCCACAGCGATGCGACTGAAGAAGGGGACAGGGATAAATAAAAAAAAGGCCTTAGTGAAACAGAGGTGACCGACTATAAACGGCCAATTTAAAAAAAGTTATTGTATAATTAAAAGTGGACATGTCATATTGTTTTTTGTGACACTTTTTGCCAATTTGTTTCCAAAGCTCTAATAGAGAGCAGATGATGGATGGATCCATGGCTAATCTGGGATTTCTACTATTCCCTTTTAAACCATAGATGATGATTAAAGAGTGGGAACAGAAGGAGAGAGGGTTACTCACAGAAAAATTTACAGCTGCTCAGTATTATCACACTTTTCCACTATTAACCAAAAGTACATTATGCTCGAGACTTGTGAAGGAGCACTGACAGGGAAAAACTACTGAGGGAGGAAACAATACCAAGAACAATGGCAGGAGAGTATTGTATGATTGTTTTAGATTAAAGCCATTACATAGAGATTATCCACCCCCAAATACAAACTCCCATGTTCCTATGATTTGAACAGGCCTGAACCATTCATTCATTTTCTTCTGCTTAGTCCCTTTAGGGGTCGTGAGTGACTGGAGCCTATCCCAGCAGCTTTGGGCCTGAGGCGGGGTGCACCCTGGACAGTGGCCAGTTAGTCGCAGTGCTGACATTCATTCACTAGGGATACTTTTGATTTACCAAATTGCTTATACATGCATGTGTTTGGGCGGTGGGAGGAAGCCAGAGTACCCAGAGAGAACCCACAGTAACATGGAAAAGACATGCAGACTCCTCACAAAAAGGCCGGAGATGGCCATGGATGTTTGAGTCGGCCTTGGTTTGAACCCATGACCATCTTGCTGTGAGGCAGGAGCGCTTACCACTCTGTAAACATGTATTGAAGCAGCTATCATTTTCATTTTAAAGTGTAAAAGGTGTAGGACATATGTGGACATATAAGAAATGGAAATAGAAAAATACACCTTTAAGTAATAATAATATTACAACCTTTATTTTATCATATAGCTGTTTTTTTTCAGGTCATTACTGTCAATGGTGTGAGGTGAAAAGTGCTTGTAAGATTAGCATCCAGAATAGAAATGGTTTGTGTAACTTAAAAAACAGATTTTATAATTTTTTTTACTGACAGACTTCACAGGTGATGAGCAGTCCATCTGGCTTTAAAAATGCAGTGATATAAAATCCTGAGACAACCCACTGAGCTCATGTCTAGGACAAATACCAAACCTGTGAGCAGTTAAGAAATGTGAAATGGGGTCTGTGCTGGTTAATAAACTGACAAATGCATGTATTCTTTGTCAATGAGTTAGTAATTACATGGTGCTGCAAAAGGCACAAGTGGAATTTGAAAATTAAAACTTGTGTGTCCTAAAGATTTTTAATTACTAGCATGGAAAAAACATAATCTTTTAAATGAGGCAATAATGCTTGCATTTACTAGAAGCAATAATAACCCCATTGGGTTTAATGTGTATTGTGCTTTTATGTAAATAGGAAAAAGTTGATGGAAATGTGATGCAACTTTAATTTCCAAATTACAACAGCTTACATAGGAGCACTGGGTCTCCCTGAGGGTCAATAACGAAACATTTTACAAGATGTTTCTGTCGATGTTCTACTGCGCGGACTCAGAGAATTCATAGTGTTGAAACAGGTTTACAGCCTTCTTCTAAAACACCGGAGTTGTCATACGTACCGGAGGCTCAATAAAGTTCACAAAGGACCCTTGCAATGAGGCAAATTCTTCAACAGGAAGCAGAAGTTGAATTCTGGAGTTGATGTGATTAAGATGCTTGAGGTCAGGAGGCTCTGGGGTGTATCCCTGTCCTGTCGAGACTGACACAGCCCACATATCCTCCTAGAAGATACACATCGGCATGAGTACTGTCACAGGAATAATTGTGCTTTGGCTTCTTTGACAAAACTCAAATCATCAAAAAGTGCCTCTTCCAGACAATGAGAATATTGTTTCAAAAAAGATATACTTTGAACACTTGATTAGATAGTTACATCTAGCGGTCTAAGTTGGAAGAAAAGAAAGCTATTTTCAAACACAACCACATTAAATAGGATTTTCACAAGCATCAATGTTCACATGGAAATAATTTTAATGTAAGTGTAATGGTATAGTGTTTTTGTAGTTAGCTATTATTCATCCCTACCAACAAATGTAACCTAGTTAACTAACAAATATGGCCACTGTAGAGGGGAAAAGCCTTCTCGCAAGCTCCTTGTAATTTTTTCACCATTTTTTAGATTTAGTTAATAAGCTAAAAGATGACAGGAGTTCTCACTTCTGTCTGAAAAAATATTATAACATATATTTGCCAGGATAACATACCAGAAAATGTATTTCAGTATTATTATATTTTCACAGTTACAAAACAGAAGGACTGGGGCACCCGTGATACTTTATTTAATCATGATGGAATCACACCATTCTTCTTCCTCAGTTACTTCTTGTTTACCACAGTAATTCTATCCTTTACACCATACTGTTTTAAAAAGAGCAGAGCAAACTGTTCTACGATGACCTGCTGATTTACTACCTCAGGTTACACGAGCGACATGTAAGATTTTGGGAATTGTTAGGGAGAGAGCAGCAGCACACAGGCCTCGGAGATGAACTGCGAAGAGCAGCCTTGTGCATGATATGTGTCCTGGGGGATGCTGCCAAGAAATGGGTGAAGTCCTCGGAACTCTGAATGCATCACTTCCAAAAGTCTTCTGACATAAATAATGTGCTTGCTTTGTCACGGCCATTCATAATAGCGCTGTCTGCAATAACAGGAAGTCTTTCTCAGCCAATAAAAAAAAACTAAAAAAACAAGCATCTGCACTTCCCTCGCTTTGGTATCACCTACCACGATTACTGTCGTATTGTTCTAAACGTCAAGGAAACATCATAAATTGAGCAAAAAAACACTGGCAAGCTTTTCTACGGATGCAGAGCTGTCGGGGTCAAGCTAAACGGAACCGTATGTGAAAGGTAAGAATGTTTACTTTCACTTCTGAACAGGCTCCGTCCCTTCCGTCAGCAAAATGGCCTCACAGCTGCCAAAAAAGCTATTAAAGCAAATTAAAGATGAAAATAAAATATTTGTTGTTTGGTGGTTGCTTTCACAAAGAAACAATCCCCATATCCTTAAAGGCAAAGAGGGCCTCATTGTAGCTTCGATGCCAGCACAACTGTGGGGAATAAAGGTTTCATAAGAAAGATCTTGGCTTCTGAATTTCACTGAAAGTCACAGAGGGAGCTGTTATGAACTCATGATTAGTAAAATAAACCCATAACGTGGTACATTCCATGGGAACTACATATGGTATGAGACAGAATGGTCTGCCTGAGCTACCAAAGATTCATCAAAACTTTTATCTCTGACTATTGTTACTGTGGCCAATGTGTTGGGCCAGATGTGTTATGTAAGTGTGAAGTAACTTTGACCAAGGAAAAATGCATGGAATTGTGGGTGTGGAAGCAGTACACATTTTATATCTGAGACTAATTAAAGCCCGAGACTAATGCCACAGCTACTGTTGGATGCTCCAAAAGTGAATACAATTACCATAAGCAGCATTATACAGTATGTTAGGAAAATATAAAACCAGAAACTCATCATTTAGCATGTGTTGTCACTTACTATGTCAGCCTACCTCTCCATCTGCACCTCTGGCACAGTCCTCTTCCTCTTGGTCTATTTCTCGGAGGAGCTCGGCTAGACGTTCTTTCTCTGGCTGAGTTAAAACCTCTTGGCCCCGTTCACCACTTATCAGCTATTGCATTGCACAGAAAATGAATCATTATTAAAGAAGAGGAAATTAAATAACAATTCTATATGTTCTGTTGTGGGTCTTAGTGGTCTCAGAATGTGTCTTTTCCTGAACTAGACACAAATATTTTGCTGATTGGGAAAAACAAACAGTAAAAGGACTTGAACTCAGTCATACGATACACCCCAGCACTGCATTTGGCCCAATGTAAACTTTGACATACCTCAATGTTTCTCTTGACAAAGTCCTTCGTTTTTTTCTTGCTTTTGGAAGCTTCACAGTGGCTTCCTCTGAGAAGTTCTTCCTCTGTCTCTGCAAAATCTGTTTCAAATGACTCTAAAGTGCCAGCTGATTTGAGCTCTCCTGTCAGCAACAATATTTTAATATTTCAAATGTGTACTAATAGGAATGATGAAGAAGCCACCCACTAAAATACCACTCAAATATTCCTTATATTTAATAATTTGATCAATTCACATTGGGAAAACTGAAACGTTGAAACACATTTAACAAAGGACTAAGGTGGTTTGCAAAGGGACCAGTTATTTTGGTTAGCTAATACTGCCATCATGTGCACAATCTATGCAGTACAACACATTCACCAAACGTTTGAAGGATTTTTTAATAAACTTACTTTGTTTCAAATGTTGACTTTCTTGGTCTCCACATTCAGGAGCCTGTGTTTCAAACACTGGTTCAAAGTCATTATCCTCTTCATGCTCTTTAAATATAAAGAACGTATGTCAAGTTTTATAAATTCAGCTGGATTGCGTTATTAAAAAGATACCTTTATACCTTTAGCTATAGGTGCTTCCAAAGCCAGAAACAATCTTGTATTGAAAGCTTCATGAGCACATTCAGAACGACCTTTTGGTGTATTCTGCTGTACACACACAAACACACACACAACATGAATAATCATTCACTACACTGAATCAGTGGGGGCTCAGTGTGTCCAGAGGCCTTTCCATGGCATTTTGGACCACACATAGGAGGCCCTAGTTAAGACAGTTAATTCACATTGATTATAAATCCATGCACAATCATTATAACAAAAATACAATTAAGCTTGAATCTTGTATTAAAAAGAAATATATGTGATCATATCAATAAGATTAATGCCATGTGTTTTAAGAATATTAATGTCTTTATTGCATCTTAGTTGGTGCATAAAATTAGTTTACAATAATATGTGCATTTATTTGTCATTGTGGACACTTTTCAGCTTGGAGCTCTATGGTATTGTCTGGTGTGTCTACTTGTTGCAACACTTATGATTGTGTCAAGTGTTATGTTAAAAGAAAATAATTAATATTTACCAATAGTTCTTGCCAAAGACTTTTTCTAAGTTCCTTTCCTTTGCGCTTGGCTTCTTGTTCTTTGAGTGTCTTCACAGAAAGGATTTCATCGAGTCTTTTCATTTCCTCAATGGCTTTCTGTAGTTCCAAATTTTCCTCTTCGTCATTTGTATTATTGACACAAACAAAATAAAAAGAGAGACAAGTTTAAACTAGAGGAAAAATGGAAATAAAACACGTGTGCTAGCTCAACTTACCATCGTCAGGATTTTTGACATACGGGTTGGTAATTGCAAAGCTACGGGCCTAAAAGAATAACGTCATAGACATTTATGTAGGATAAAAACACTTTTCTATTACCTGTTGCATTTATTCAGAGCAAACAATTACCTGAACATCACAAGTATCATTTTTCAAAACGAGGGAAAAAGGAGCCGAGGAACAAATTCTGTAATTGTGATGTAAAGACACGCTCGAAAATCGACTAAAGTCACTTGTTACATCGCTGGTTGCAGGACGAGAAATGAAGTCTAAACTCCCTTTAATAATTTCCATGGTTCTTCTTCTAATTGCTATATTTATAGTTATGTTTTAATAGGCCATGAACGTCTAACCTAATGCTAGAAAAATCTCCTTCTGTCTGTGTTTGGTAACTATGGACGCAAAGACTCCCGGATGTTGTAACTATGGAAATCAGCTGATGGCTCAATCAATGCAGTTAGCGAGAGTCAAGCTAGCTTTGGGATAGCTAACTAGAGGTTAGCTAGCTATAGCAGAACATCGGCTCGCTATGGCCAACAGCTGTAGCTTTTGTTTCAGCTATATGTAGAAACATTTAATGTAGTATAGGTGTTGAAATTAGATAGCAATAAATGAAAACGGCGATTAAGTGAGAGTGGAGGATTCGAGGCCGTATTTCAGTGGTATGTAACAAGAAAAAATACATAGCTAACTAACGTTAGCAGGCTATTGGGCTAATATTGATTAAGCTACATCGCAGTTTAGGTAATATGGCAATAACAACAATCTTACGCGAGAACTGAATATTGTATAACGGTTATGTATGAAAATGTGACTATACCATTGTTGTATTTGACATATGTTGGTAAATATTGTGTGTCTGGGCTTTGTTCTTTCATACCTTTTCAAACCAAGCCATCTCGGCAATATATTAAAATGGTGTGCAAGCGACAAGCCACACAAATTTTAAAGAAACAATATTCTATGTTTAAATAACATTGAAATACAATATACTACGTTTTATTTATCATTAGTACGACATAGTCTAATTATTACCTGTCATTACACTGCCATCACACATTTACAACCATATTTGTTGCTGCAGTACAGGCTCTGCAGTACCTGCGCCGAGGTATTCTCTGTGTGTCTAACTAGCTGGTTCTACCCCTACAGCGATAGAGGCAGATTTTTGTACCCCAATAAGCCACAATTTTCTGTTGTTACCAGGTTTTTCAGGGGAAGATGTGCAATGGAATGATTCATTTATTATCAAAAGCCTGCTGGGCCCACTCTTCACTAACTGGCCTGCCCTTTTTCTTCTGGTGTCACTAACCACAGTGGCTACTGGGCATGGGCTAGGTAATGTGCACACTTTGTTCTTTTAGCTAATTAAAATAAATTAGACGGCATATTGGGTAATTTATTGCTGTTTATTAATTGGAAAAGTTATTGTGCTTACATCTGGTACCATTTATTTTGTACATGTTACTCATACTTTATTACTCATTACTAAAACATGAAACAATTCTGAGATCTCTTATTACTTCTTTTCCAGGATGTGTGAGGCCATATATGGTCCAAAATAGCTGGGTAAACCTCACAGAAACCAATAGGGGCTTGTTCCCTGTGGGGACAGTGCTGCAGTACAGCTGTGACCCTGGTTACCAGCCTGATGGCCCCAGCATCCTCACCTGCACAACATTGGGACGCTGGTCCTCTGAACCTCCTCGCTGCATACGCAGTGATGGTAAGACATTTTATCATCCCATTTATGTTCTGTTTGACATTGCACATTAATAAAAATGCCTATTGCAGAAAGTAATTTATTATCTTTTCTCTGTTAGTATGTCGGCCCATTTCTCAACCTGACAATGGGGGCTACATCTGCCATCCATCCCCCTGTAGGATGTTCTCCCATGGCACTGTGATTGAATTCTTCTGTGATGAGGGCTTCATTCTCAAAGGGGACTACAAGTATCTGGCCTGTCAGGATGGACAATGGGACGGACCCGCACAGATTAGCTGTGTGAGCCAAGGTATGTCCATATATAAACATGTGACTGTGAAGCACAAGTCTACTAAATATTAAGTCTGGTGCCTTATTTTCAGCCACACTATTGTCTTATATGCTTCTTTCGCAATGTATGTAAATATTGACATGTTTATTTTTGCATAGGCTGCATAAGACCCTTCCTGGTGCCACATGGATCAACTAATTTGACAGAAAGCAACAGAGGCTCCTTCCCTGTAGGCACGGTGTTGGAGTACCGCTGTGACCCTGGTTACCAACCAGATGGTCCAAGTATCCTCACCTGCACAGCACTGAAACAGTGGTCGTCTGATCCACCTCGATGCATACGAAGTGATGGTAAAACAAGATTTCTTTCTGGAATACAATTATTAATTTATTGATATAAATAATAAACTACATACATTATAATTTTTGTTGTTAGTCATTGCATGATACACATTTTGTATTGCACTGAAGCTAATCAATGTTTCTATCAATGTACAGTTTGCCAGCCTCCTTATCAACCAGAGAATGGAGGTTATACCTGCCACCCCTCTCCATGTCAAAGGTTTTCTCATGGTACTGTGATTGAATATTTCTGTGAGGAAGGCTACATACTCAAGGGAGACTATAAATATCTCACATGTCAGTATGGGGAATGGGACAGCCTAATGCAAATAAGCTGCCTAATGGAGCAAGGTAAGTTGGCATTTATAAATAGAAGTGCATCACTTACATTTCAATAAAAAAAATGTTTTGCTTTTCAGATCATGATCCTACATTACCCCTTGGAATGCCCACCCTGTCTATAGTAGCATCCACAGCTAGTTCAGTGGCCCTTATCCTTCTCCTGGTGGTGCTGTTAGTGTTGCTGCAACCAAAGCTCAAGTCCTTACAACGGTGAATATGCCTTAAAAAGAATAATGTTTCATGATTATTCCACAATGATTTACCAACATGATTTAATAATTGTTGTGGCTTTTGTTTACTTCTAGTCGTGATCAAGGTGTTTCTGGTCAGCCTGTGTCTATCATGGTGGAAGGAGTCCAAGTTACTCTGCCCTCATATGAGGAAGCTGTGAGTGGTGTTAGCGCTGCCTCAGCCCCTAACTCAGATTCTCGTGTCCAAATCGTGCTGTCAGAGGGTCAACATGACACAACGCCAGAGGCTGGTCCCTCTAGGCCTTCTACCTTTAAACAGCAGCATTCCGAGATGGATGTATATCATTCTGTACCTTCGTCCTCCCCATCCCCTTCACCTTCATCCTCGTCCTGGGCTCTAGAGCATGCAGGTGCTGCCGCTGATCCATTATCACAAAGACTGCAGCCTGGAAGCAGCCCCCAATACAGCCTTCCACTGTATGACCCAGAGGTGGACTACTCTGATGGTAAAATACACACCCATCATTTAACTTGAATCTAGTCATGTACAAACATTCACAGGTGTCTCTGTTTTCCACAGATATGCCATTGCTGAAAGAGGCCTAAGACTTTCAACAGGCTGTATACTTGCATAACCAACAAACCAGCGTTGCTACTGACCTTAACTGGTGAGCAAGACACCGCTTCAGACTTTGTCAACACAGCTGTCAACACAAGCAGGCCCAATAGAGGCTCGGAATAAAGCTGTGAGTCACTGAGAAAAATTTCTTTCCAAAGGTGAACATTGAGGGTTATCACATGTACATACATGCTTACGATTGTATGGAATTCTTTAATGTCTTTGTCTAATATTTTAGCATAAAAAAATGAAAGGATGGGCAACAATGCAGTAATGTTCATTGCCAACAGAAGAGACTGAAGTCACCAAGCAATGCTGCAACCACACCAATAATGTCAGTGTATTGTTTACAGTACACTTTTTAAAAACACATATCACACCATTCAAATATACAGTATATTAGCATTAAGGCCAGGAAAATCTAACCACAAACTCTCATAACATTGTCTTTTTTTTGGTATGATACCCTTTTTACATAATAGTAATTACACATAACTCATATCTTTCCACTGATTGCTGCAGAATAAGGTTCCTACAAACTTGCATTTTTATTTGTATTTATTTTTGGACAAAGTTCAGATGACACCCCTTTTACATTTCATCACTTTTTAAAATGTAATCCACACATTCAGTCAACCTTTCCCCCAATGGCCTTAGTGTTCCACTTCTATGCACAGGTATCTCTCACGTAAACTAAGGAGTTTAAAAAATGAATGTCAATAAACTTGCCTCCACACCTTTGTGATATGTGTGGCTTTGATGTATGTGCACCAGAAAATAATATACTTTTAATTTATTCAGGCTGCTTAAAAACCCTGTTTAGTTTCTAAACGGGAAACTAACATGTATAGTTAATTTATTTGTTTTTAAAAAGCTGTTGATCAGCAATGGTTTATTTTGATGCTTCCACAACTAGAAATAGAAGTCTTTTCACTTTGCTGTTTCACAACTGCAGGTATGTGATAGTGTAAAAGAGTTGGAAAGGTCTAACAGTGGATAAATGTATACAGTTTTGTGTATTGTCACTATTCATTTTGTTGGCTGTCCTTTAAATTTAAAGAAATGGATGGGCTGTATGTGTATGGATGAGTAATATTGTATTTTAATATATGTAAAAAAAGTGTCATGTTGATTTTGTTCTTTATGTATCAAATTATCATTTTGATTAAACATTTGTGTCATACTAATCAGGGCCTGTAAATTTATCAGCCATGCTAATACCATTAGAAATGAAAAGACATTTTCAAACGTATTGTATTGGAGATTGTTAATATTTACATAGTAAAAAAAATGTACACATTGATTTAGAGTCATTCAATATTTAAAAGAAATTCAATATTGTACATTAGTATTTCATTTTTTGACTGTTACTGGCCTGAAATAGACACAGACAGTGAGGCCCCTAAAAAGTTGCAGCTCTTCATTTATTCCCTTCTGCAGTATTGTGGTCCATAAAGTTGTCAGAATAGTTCTACTGAACTTCTAGGGTTGTTTCATCTCCTCTTGTTTAACTTCAACACTCTGGTATGGACCTGCATCTGGGAAGGAAAAAACAAGTTAAACTTCTGCTGTATTTTTTATGTATAAAGAAAACATAATATTTTGATGCCTGTTGTCCTCCAAGCAGCTGTGACACCTACCCTCAGCTGGTGCTTTGAGTGTTTGGTAACATCTGTAGCACAGGGTCAGGAGCAGGGCCTCAGAACACTGGAACACGATGTAGATCAGTGGGAAGAGAAACATTGGGCCAATGACAGCAGGGGGAAAGGCCACTTTCAAGATGGCAGTGCACAACTGAATGTTTTGGCACCCGGTCTCCATGGAGATGGTCCTGCAGCATCTGCAAAGAGGTGAGTATTTAAATTCTAACATCCACTGAATATCATTTTACTAAATAAAATGTACACTGTTTTTTTGTGTGTGTGTTACTAGTACTATTAGTATAATAATGTTTATCCTTGTACAAGTACAGGTAATAGGATTTTTGGAGGAATAGATATTGGATCATTTTGGTTACTTTTTAGTGTTGTTTGGTCCATTTTTTTCTTTTATTCTATCTCCTAAACACTACATAAGACTGTATTGTTATTTGACATTTCCAGTGATCACACCATCACATGATTGTTTTTCACTTACTGAGAGTTGAGTCTGCACACGGCAGACATGACATATCCCAGCATAAAGCCGATCAATGGCATGAGTGCAGCAACAGCCAAAACATCTGGCATGACGATCATCCAAAATACATCTTTGACAGCCATGCTAGACAGGACTGCTACCAGAATACTACAGAGGATCAAGATAGCAAGGCCAGTCTGTCACACAAAACAGAAGATTATTTCATGTAAAAATAAATAGAACTATATTTCTTTAGGATAGAAGTAGTTCAAACATAAAATGCATACATTTCCTGTAAGTGGTATGAGCATTATATACACAAAGCAGCAAGCTAGCATGGATAAAAAAAGCCTTGATGACAGTTTTTAAATGATTTAGCTGTAAGCCAAGTTATATACCTAAATCCTGGCTATGTGATACAATGTGGAGCTTACCTTGGTCACAATGGATGCGTAATTTGGCCTGAAATAATTTATCAGGATGCCAACTGTACAAGGAATAAGGGTTAATGCCAGCGTGGTTGTGATTCCAACATATGGTACAGCATTTTCCAGTCCAGAAAAGCCTTGGCAAAAGATATAAAGCAGCAAAGGCATCATACCCAGAGCCACTATAGAGGAACAAGTCGTCATCACAATGCTGCATGGATATAGAAGATTACATTAGTATGACATGTAGAAAATATATTTGAAAATAATTATAATTGTCATACTTGGAAAATGCACCTCTACAAATAAAATATCCATGGAGCTGATACTGTTGTAGTACTTCAATCAGCATTATTTAGTATTAAACACCAAACAAGGCAGCCGTTAATGTTACCTGAGGTTCATGTCTCCTTTCAGAGCCAGAGAAAAAACATTGGACAATGATCCCCCTGGACAGCAGCCACAGATAAGGACTGTCACAGCCTTTACTGGATCCATCTGTAAGATTTTTGCTAAACTAAAAGCAGTCACAGGCATGATGCAAAACTGGGCCAGCAGAGCAATGGCTACTCCTTTAGGCTTAAGTAAATGCTTCTTGATTTTGGAAACCTCCATTGTACAGCCAAGGGAAACCATAGTCAGGAAGAGCATGAGGATGGTGAGAACGTTGATGGATTTGTTGAGGAGGTCGCTGATCTTAAAGATGCCTGCCGTCCCATTTCCGCTGAAGTTTTTTTCAATGTCACTTGTAGCTATTTCTGTGTAGAACTCTCCTGTGAGGTTTACTCTAGCACTTACTCCGGGATTGTGCATTTCCACAGCTATACTTTCTTCCTGTAGAACAAAAGGTTTTACCACAAGTTGACAAACTCATTGACTTCGGCAAACACACTTAACATAGTGCTGGAATGTGCAAAAATGAAATTGTTTTCTAAATTCCTCTTACTGCTACTCCCCACAATTAATACAGGACAAGTTCACGGGAATTTTTCCCAGTCAAGAATAGTAAGGGTCAAAAGTCTGTCTTCCACACATTCGTAAAGCTTGAAAAGAGATTCCACATTAACATTGACTTAGTTTGTACCACATTAAGTCAATAATGTCTGCTTCTAATCATCTATTCTGACAGCAACACTAAATATTTTTTTTGTTTCTGTCTTTGTAAAATAAAAAATTATTATGACATTTACAGACTTCCAGGGATAGCGGAAGGTGTGGCAAACTCACACATCTCCAAATAAATCTTCAGAGAGTGGAATTACTGTAAAAAAGTCAGAGAATAATATGTTTTTAATGTAAAAAAGTATTTTAGTAAATACTTCATTGACTGATTTTTTTTTTAATTGGAACACAAAAATAATGTCATAAGTAATATATCTGTTCTGTAATGTGTCTGCTACACACTTTTTCAATCAAGAAAAAAGATAATAAAAACCTCAATATACAATACAATACATTATATATTATTAAATTATAATTTATTAACCATTTTCTTACCTTTATGTAGGCCTTCTGCAGCTTTAAGCTCACTCACTGGTTTAAATCTCTCCTCACATTCCTCTGCTCGACTCCTTTTTGTTCTTCACCCTCCTCTTCTCATCACATGGGGCCATTACAGCGCTGGAGGTGAAACTACTTGAGCACAATCCAGAAACAACTACTTCTTCAAAACTTTTGCAAAGCTGCCTCCCGTTTTCACATGAATTCACGTGATTTCAGCCAAGACAGTTACTGGAAGTCATCTCCTATCCTTTATGGGTTTTAGAATCTGGCTTTATGTAGCCTTGTGGGAAAGTTTGGCATTTGTTGGACATGATAATGTGGAAAGAATGTAATTACGGTAACACTTATAAAGGGGCACTTCCATTGGATCTTGTAAACAAACCTTTAATTAATATTATGTAACCAGGCAGAGGGCTCTGTTTGCTTTGTTGTGTTGCGGGAATTTTTAAATGGGGCCTTCTATTGTGGGACTGTTTAATGCCCTTTTGTTAACAGAAGCATAAAATATGTCAAACTAGCCCCAAAAGCAGTTGCCCTAATCCTTCTAAGTATGGCAGGGATTAAGCCAAAGACACATGTTTAATGCACCTCACGTGCCTTCATTCAGTCGGCTCCTTTACAGAAACAAACAACCATTATCCTGACTTCTTTCCCAGTCAAAGAGAAGCATGTTGGTAAAGAATGTCTAAAATTATCAACAAAACACTAAGTATCAACTTCTTACAGTTTCATTCACATCAATTCATATTTGATTTGATGTTCATTTGCACATACACACAGCATTAAAAAAACAATTATAAAACATAAATCAATAGTGCAGGAGAGGTTAAGAAGACCCAAAGGCCTTGTGATGACACCTCCCCTTGACACTAAGTCACAGCATAAAAAGGCAGGAAAACATCAGTGGTTTTCTGATTAAAATTTAAAAATTAACAGTGTCAATAGCTAATTTGTTTGAATGATTTTGAATGAATTTGTTTAACTTGCACATTATTGCATTAGGGAATTAATGCCTTGAGCAATTATTCATTTTATAACTATTTTAGTGGTGCTCAGATACAGTGCCTTTATAAACAGTAAAAGCTAGGCTATAGGCTCTATGGAGGCTGGCTTGAAGCCATGGATGATGAGTGGGGGAGTGGAGGCAGAGGAGGGCTGGGCCACCATCTGGACTCATAATAATAACCTTTTTGGAGCTGTGTCATTGTATCTGCCCACGCTGTTCATTTAAATAATACACTCTGGACAATGCATTCTGTACAGAAGCTATAATAACCAAATATTTAGTTTCCTTAAACATTTTGAAATTAGCAAACTTCATATTTCAGGTATGTAAACATTGAACATTGACACTCTATATAAGGAGATTGTCCTGTTTTCAACTTGGTGTGGATAGATACAAAGTGGATAGCGGGGTATTTGTAGTGGGCTTGACTGAGTTTGTTGAAGTTTGGTATTTGTAGTTTTAATCCAATGACAGCAGCCGTGTGTCCACGGGTAACTTAGAGTCGATGGACTTCATTGCCCACAAGCATTTGGTTTGGTGAGTCTGCGCAGTGTGTGTTTTCCCGTCCATGTGTAGGCGAATCACGTGTATAGCCCTTTGGTCGTCATGTCTGTGCAGTAGCAGAGCTCCGTGCTAGATTTTAGTATCTACACCCCCCACAATAGTCGCTGCACTTTGTTTTGACAGAAGCTGTGCTTTCTTCTCTCGTGCATTTCGCAGAAGAATGAGCGAAAACGATGACATCGAAGTCGACAGCGATGTACGTGGTTTAGTTTCCTGTAGATGTAGTGTTAGCTAGCCTGTCAGTTAGCCAAGAATAAACAGCAACTTTACCATCCCCTATCAACCTATGCTATCTGATTCAAATAGCTAGCGATTCTGTTCAAACATTTAGATTTTATTTTTCTGGTAAAGGTTGACTTAATTTAAGGGAAATAAATTGTACACATAGTGGTGCGAATATTGCGTGCTTGTTTTGCGTTAACGTTGTACTATTAATTTCTTGGTAGTAGTTCTATACAGACTTAACTAATTAATACCTAAAAGGTTATTCGAGATGGTGTCTTAATTATTCATCTATAATAGCAAAACCTAAAAAAAATGTCGGCATAGACAGATTAATGTTGGGCACTAAATTACATCAGCGCTATAAAAGCAAGGTCACCTCTTTTAGCTACCAGGAGGTTTATGAAAATATTACATTTTAATTCTCTCTCCAATTATGAATTCTTGGATGAACAGAATACGGATTATTGTTTAATCTTTCTGATAAACATAACAATTTGTAAAATGTAAGTTAGCCTATGTTTGAAGATAGCATGTAAAACGACACATCGACACTTGCGAGTTTTTGACTGTCGAGCGAATGTTTAATTTATTTATAGCACCAAAATTAAGCCAAGAAATAAATAAAAAATACATTTGCTGTAATTGTACTGTAAGTATTGTAAGCTAGTATAGGAGCTATCGGTCTTTTTAAAGATGTCTCTGTTGGACTATCCAATGCTAATTTCCTGTTCATTTTAAGCATTATTTACTTACTGACAAAATGGTTTAAAATTGATGTATTTATATCGATAAACGTTTAACATATGATTTAAATTAATCTCGGTTGGTAAAATTTCATATTTCTGAGCTGGAGAATTCCCTTCCCCCTCTTCATTAGGCTGAATCTGCTTCCTGGGAGCCTCGCCTGTTCACAGCTAGCCTACATATTATGTATACATAGTGCAATCCTACTATGTGCTATTTTGCTCGACTTTGCTCAAACCAGTATAAATATTCAAAACACCTAATAAAAAAAATCATTCTCTTTGTTACTATTTGTTCCTGTGTGAAACTAAAATGTGCAAGTGCTTAAGAAGTAGCCACAGGCAATGTTTTTATGTTTATCCTATTTCCTACGGTCTTTGAGACTGTCAGGATGTTCTATATTATTATGTATTGGTATGTTTTAGCATTTGTACTGCAGAAAATTATTTTCTTGCATTTGTTTTGTTCTGGTTATTGAGACTGCTGAAACTCTGCTGGCAGACAATACTGGATAAGTTTGTGATGTAATTTTTTTAAAATCTGCATACAAAGATATGTTAGGCTTAACTCAAAGCACCAATATAATTCTTTCTATCAGTGTATTTAAGTCTAAACTATGATCTTCCTTTGCAGGCAGACAAGCGAGCACATCATAATGCACTGGAGCGCAAGCGCAGGGACCACATTAAAGACAGCTTTCATGGTTTACGAGATTCTGTGCCTGCATTACAAGGAGAAAAGGTGAGGGGGAAAACCTTTGGCTATGATCAATCACAAAACAGTCGTTTTGTGTTTGACAATCAAAATGAAATTCCAATGAAGCAATACCATAATTTTTGCTGAATTTTGTTCAACAGGCTTCTCGAGCACAAATTTTAGACAAAGCCACGGAGTACATCCAGTACATGAGGCGGAAAAACCATACCCACCAGCAAGACATTGATGACTTAAAGAAACAGAATGCACTTCTAGAGCAGCAAGGTGATTCTTGGCATATATGTACAGATTTTTTAATTTTTATATATATATATATATATATATATATATAGCGTTTTTCCATCACTTGACACTCAATATTATTCTGTACATGTACCGTATTTACCAATAGTTATTTGTTTACATTTTACAGTTCGTGCACTAGAGAAGGCCAAGGGAAACAACCAGGTCACAAATAATTACTCTTCTGATAGCAGCTTGTACACAAATCGTAAAGGGAGCGCGGTATCAGCTTTTGATGGAGGATCTGATTCCAGCTCTGAATCTGAGCCAGAAGAGCCACCCAGCAGAAAGAAGCTGCGCGGGGAGCACAGCTAGGTTTGGCTGCAAGTAATTTTGGCTTGCCCACCGGCCCCTCTCACGTGTCCGGATGCAGTTAGTCCAGGAAACTGGATGTAGACTGTTGGAGAGGTGCTTTTTCATATAAGAAAGAACAAAAAATGCTTCTACTGTCCTTTTTCCTGGCACGTGTCCTGGTGCTCTTCCCACCGAAGCCCATTGGCAGTTTATTATGTCCCTAAAATGAGGCAGCTCTGTAGTATTTACTTTACAAACGTCATTATAGCCTTTCATATTAAGATCTGTAGATGAAATGTTATGCAAGTTCAAAAAGAACCATACTGATTTGAAACACTTGCTAAGTGTGTGTAAATTAGGAATACTTTACTTTATTCCAATATTCTTACTTTTATGGAGAACTAGAATGTGAAGGGTTTTTAAAAGGAAAATGTATGATACAATGTGCAACTCTTATTTGCTTATTTGTCAATGAAAAGTTTGTGTAATCAAAAATATATATTTTTTTCTATTTATAGAAAAAGATTGTTTCTTACCATTATATATCATGTCTGACCATGTTACCTATTAGCCGATTTGTAAATAATCAGACTATTGGAGGATAAACATGTATGTAAGTTTTGGTAGATTTTACACAGGTCCTGCATATATGTTATTAATATTCCTTTATGGATGCTGAATGAATGAAAAGACAATTGTTGGAACTATTAGTGTTTGCAATCGGGTTTTGCTTTTTTTAATAATACAGGTATGTTGTACATACTGCTAATTGTTGTCTTGCAAGTTAAGGCGTGTCTTATTATAAGACTATGAATAAAACTATTTTATCTTTTGGGGATACATCTGTGACTGTCTAAATCAGCTGTGCCCAAGGGCTAAGTTAGGCATTTTATTCTCATGCAGTTTTTGTAGGTTTGTTGGTGTGATACAGTCCAGAACACCACTCTCCTGCCTCTTCAAAAGATGCTGGCAAAAGCCATTGTCTTTGTGAATCATGGCAAAAGTAAAAAAATGTTGATGTCATATAATAGAAATTGCTTGCATAAATGTTTTTGACTAAGTTTAACGCGTTGGATATGCTATGATGACCCTACTACCACTGACAACACGAAGCTGCACGTCCCTGTAAGCAAACAGAAGTTTACGGGGGACATTGAAAGCAGCACAGAAACGGCGGAACATGCATCAGCTGCTGGAAGCTCAGCGGTAATGTCATGCTTGGTCATATTTTAGTTTTGAGGCATGGCTAAGCAGTACGATATTTTGTTTAGGTTGATGATGCTTGGAGATTCAGGGGTGGGAAAGACTTCCATGTTGCGGAGGTTCACCGAAAGTGACTTTGATTCGTCACATATTTCCACCATTGGTAAGCCACCAAAGAGCCTGCTACATGTTCTGATGTCGTTTAAAAACTTTCAGGTTTTTTTGGTAGTTAGCTCATTGATTCAATACATACGTTTAATAATGTAGGTTAATATATTTTACAATAAAGGCTGAAGATAGGACTTTAATATATTTTTTTAGATCTTGCTGGAAGTTTATTTGGAGACCTGCTCAACCAGTAGGATTAGATTAGTGCCGCAGGTTCCAGCAGTCTTGTTGGTCCAACTTTAAGTAAACTGCTCAAAAGACCAAGGAAATCCTATTCCAAAATTCACTGTTTCAATCCCAGATTAATCTTTAGATAAACACAACATACTTGTTGATTGATATCAGTGATGCTTATTTGATGTGAAGAAGAAACCTGAAAGGAAGTGGCTGTTGTCCACCCATAGTAGCCTACCTCGTATTAAACCTTGAAAAGGTTATAATAAAAGGAGTTTTAGTGGCGACAGTTTGACATTTCCAGTCAGGTTCACAGCTTTTCAAAGTAATTTTTAAAGTGATAATTTGTGCTATCCATCGGATTTCAGTAACAAAGATCTTCCCCAGTTTAAGTATCTTGTATGAAATGTTTATTTGTTTTATGCTAAATCAATCTTACCTATAGTGACATGCACAGTAGTCTGCATCAAGTGCTTAAGTATTTCAGACAGCGTGGGGATATGAAAGCAGGTGTGCAGGTTGAACAGTCTTGCCTGACACAAGGCTGTAAAGGAATCACATAAAAAAGCACTAAAGAAGTGTTTGTCACTGTTGATTTTTTTTCTTTTGAAAGGCTTTTGATTTCATGGTAATGCCTTTCAAGTTTGGAGCAATTACTACACTGCCTTTTATACTCAGTGGGAAACAAACAGACCACTAAGCGTTTCTGCAGGAGTCATTTACAAGTCACCAAATATTATTTTAAAGTAACAGATCACCTTTCAACCTGCTCTAACTACATGCATGTGTAATTTTTGACTTTTTGAACTTAAGTATTTATACCAAGCTTTGTGTTGTCACTTCTTATTGATTGTTCTGTTGTTGAAACATCTATATAATATTTGTAGGGGTTGACTTCAAGATGAAAACACTGGAAATTGATGGAGTAAAAGTGCGAGTACAGATATGGTAGGTCAGTTTAAACATCAAGAAATGTATGTATAGCGTAGCATTAGTAGTGCTGAATTCATTAGCTGTTGGCCAAATATATGTTTGTATTCTGCAGGGACACTGCTGGACAGGAACGCTATCAGACCATTACCAAACAGTACTATAGGCGTGCCCAAGTAAGCTTTTCCCAAGAGAGTTTCTGTCGCTTTACTGGTTAAAGTAAAATGCATTAAATTTGTCCTTCCATTTTTGCTCTTTCTCCCAGGGCATAATATTTGTCTATGACATTACAAATGACTCTTCCTTTCAGCACATTTCAAAGTGGGCCAGCGATGTGGATGAAGTAAGAAAGAATGCTATTTTTCTTAACACAGCTGTTCAGTGCATTCACACAGGATTTATATTGCCTACCTTCAAGCTATCAGGCAGGTAATGGTCCGAAGCTATATTTAGCTGACTAAATGATGTTGTCTTCCTTTTGTTATTCTGTAGTTTGCTCCACACATGGTGCAGAGAATATTGGTAGGAAACAAGTCTGATGAGAAGTTAAATCGACAGGTGCCAATTGAACAAGGAGTCAAGGTATGGTATCATTTAACTTTACTAATATTTTCTGTTACTACCACTTCTGTAATGTTAAATTGTACTTGCAGCTTGCTGAATCTTACGGAATGAACTTTTTTGAGACCAGTGCTCCATCTAACAGTAATATCAATGAGGTATTTTTTTTATTTTTGTTAATCTAAGAACAATCTATTTGGATGGAAGAAAAGCCCCATTTAAAATCATCTTGTTTTTTGTGTTTCCTTTAAGTCCTTCACCTGTGTCACAGAACTGGTGCTGCGTGCTCATAAGTCAGACGTAGAGCACCTGCTCGGCTCTCTAGATGACTACCTCGATAAAGAAGCTCTAGGGGAGGAGTCAGCCAGCCCAGATACTGACAGCCGCACTCAGAGGACCTGTGCCTGTTAACAAAAACAACACCATGGTGCCATAGGCAATAAATGTGATCTTCTCTGTCACTTGAACTAGCCACTAAATATAGTAACTAAATGCAATTCCACCAGGGGGACTGATTTGCAAAAAACTTTCAATGGGGTTTTACTGCTGCAGATGCTTTTGTCCCACACTGTAGTTGAGCTTCATTACTGTAAGACTGTTTTGATTTTATTACATTTATTTATTTGGAGGCTGAATATGTAAAGTGGCACTTGTGACATTATAAAGATATTATATATTCATTCAGATGAAAAGAGTGAAGAGACACACACAAAAACATAAATCCGAGCATTGACAAATTATTACAATGGGTGTATTTCCTCAGTGGGGATAGTTGTACCATGTTCAGTTATCTTTCTGAACACAGCACAGGCTGAATGAACATTTTATGATGCAATTAAGATTTGTTACCGCTGCTGTGCATGTACAATAAATTGCCAGAGATTTTTTGAAGATGCTTCTTGCAGCTAATTAAGATGAATTATTTTTAAAGTAAACAAACTTTTTTTTTTTCAATTACTCAAAGTTTGTACTTGCCATTCTCTGAAAAAATTAAAGTTTATTTTTTGTTGTTAACACGATATCAAGAGGTCAGAGTGCCTTGTACATTTTTCATTACACACAGACAGGTGACACCTGGTAAATTTTTAACAAGTGAGAAACTGATATGCCATAGAGATACCTTAATGGTGCATGCCTTTTTTCCACTCTGCACCATTAGATATGGTCAAGTGCACTCTAATGATTTTAACCAGTGACCGATGCTAATCATAGAGAAAATGGAGGCAGAATTTATTATTGTAAATTATACCAGGTAGGTTTACAATTCTTTTAATCAGTTTCCTCGGCTGATGTGAAACATGTAGTGTAATGGGTCCTACAAAGATCAGTTTCCTGCACAGCCATCTGATACCAATGAAAGACACTTCTGAATCAGGTGACGAAGTTGGATACAGTCACAGTCAGGGGTCCGGCTCGCCTTCAGTGTGGAACAACTGGAGACAGGATGACATTCATAGCGAAGACGTTCTATGACCTAAGAGCCATCACACTGGAGGGAGACACTGTGGACTTTAATGTGTACAGGGGACGAGTGGTCCTTATTGAGAATGTGGCCTCGCTGTGAGGCACAACCACCCGGGACTTCAGTGAGCTTAACCAGCTTCAGAGCAAGTTCCCCCATCGGCTGGTGGTCCTGGGTTTCCCCTGTAACCAATTTGGATACCAGGTATGTTAAAAGAGTACTTTAAGTGATTTGCAGCTGGTACTTTTGCTTTGATAATGCAAGTTTAGAAACACCTTCGGTAGGGCATATAGGATTGTAGCTGTATACTTACATTATTTGTTTTGGCCAGGATAACAAGAAATAAAACATTAAAGACTTACATCTGTAACAAAATGTTTGACAACCGATTGGATTCATAAACTTGTGTTTTTTCAGGAGAACTGCACAAATCATGAGATTTTCAATTCACTGCAGTATGTGCGTCCAGGGAGTGGCTATAAACCCAACTTCACCATCTTTGAGAAGTGCGATGTAAACGGAACAAACACGCACCCAGTCTTTGCCTATCTGAAAGACAAGCTCCCCTGTCCCGATGATGACCCCAGTTCTCTCATGCAAGACCCCAAATTTCTGGTCTGGAGTCCCATCTGCAGGACAGACATCTCATGGAATTTTGAGAAATTTCTCATAGGACCTGAAGGGGAGCCTTTCAAAAGATACAGCAAGATGTTCCCCACGATTAACATAGAGCCTGACATTCAGAGACTGTTGAGATTAACCAAAACCTAAGAATAGTCCACACCTCTAAATAACTTCTCATCCATTAATGTCAAAGATGATGTAATGTCCTCCACATTTTAAGCCTTATTCAATGATGGTGGTATTCTAAACAGTAGTGGGAATATCAACTGATGCCTCATAAGTGCTTAACACCGCTGGATGATGACATAGATTATTACCAGCCTTGTAGAAAGTGGTTTTGAGTTTTCAAAAATATATAAAGTAGTGCATGTTTTGCTTTAGTGCCTAAGGTTTATTGGCCAGCAGGTGGTGCTACTGACCTGAATATTCTTCACAGCATAAACACATCATGTGCATTGAAATAAATTCATCAAACCGTTGTACGGGTCATTGTTTTTAATAATACAGTTTAAATTCTATTAAAATGTTCATTATATGTGATTAAAAAAGATTGTGCAGCAGATTAGGATCCTGATGCTTAAGCATAGTCAGGTTTACTTTTCTGAGTATGGCTACTTTACCTCATCAAGCGCTTATGGTTTTTAATTATATTGGCCTACCTTGACAAAAGGCTATAAGGATATATATGACTCAAAGTCTGGGAACGACACTTGTTATATGAACTATAGCCACCAATTATGATTTGTATCAACTTGTGGGTACATGGGTTTGTGTTCTGCATAGAAACCATTTGAATGAATAATATCAAAATCTTCTGTAACTTACTTAAATACGAACCTTTCTGCAGTTAGACTAATAAGGGATATTTTCTCCATATATTTCTCTAGTAGGCCTAATGACGGTCAGAGATTGTTTAAGGATGAAAGAGGGCACGGTCTAATAATACGTCTTTAAACTCTCACAAACCTTGACTGAATTACTTCTAATCTTACTAATAACGTGTATCGTAAAAACTGCTCCAGGCCTTCAGCTAATTCTGATAAGCTTTCGTTTACTCTTGCGGAGTGGGAACTCTTCCCTTAACTTTCCTTCGTCCACTCGTTTCAGGTGAGCACTGTTACCACGGAAACGTTTGCCTTTTCCAAGAGTCTTTCTCGCGAGACTCCGGGGCAGAGAATGGGGAGGTTGTCTGAATGATCTCATCCCTCCAGCAGCTGCATAGCGCAGCGAGGCAAACCGTAACTTTCTATCAAACTTCCAAGTTGCCTTTCGGTGAAGGCGCTGGAGTGTTTTCGGGTTCTGTGAAGCAAAATCGATTCTCGTGAAGGTAAGAAGAAGCTGTAGGCAGTTTATGTTTTCGGGATTAGCACATTGTCGGGCTACGTCTTAAAACAAAAGGGGAAAACCGTGTTGTATTATGTGACATCCAAATCCTTCAGGCGAAAAGGAGGAAAGGTGAGTGGGGAACGTGGTGTGTGTCATGTGCAGGCTGTCGTTAATGCTAAGAGGTGCTACACAACAGCTGTCGGTCGTATTCTCGTATATAGCACATCTCTATGTAAAGGTGGACTCTGAAGCCAGTACGTGTGCCAGTGTGTTTTAAATAAGCTAATGGTGCTCGCTGTTAGAGAAAATATGCTCAGTTGAAACGCTTGGACCCTATTGCGTCGTTGTGTGTCAAGGGCATTATTCCCAGCAGTGGTTTGGAACATATTCACAAGTGGTATCGTGTAATCAATGCATATGGTGCCCTTGTGTAGCTGTCAACACCCATTGAGACAGTGTATGTGATTGTGCGAGGTATTTCCCTGGTGATTTCCTTGTGGCACATCTGCCTAGCCCTCTGCTCAGATTTGTTTACAGCTATGGGAGCTTTCATTATCTCTTTAAACGCACCACAACAGGACTTATTACACAGTAAATATACCATTTAATAGTATTATTTGGTTTAACAGGGTCTGAAATAGTGATTGGATAGTGCATTTGTATAGACATGATAGCTACTCACATGTACCATTTCTAACAAACATTGGTATATGCTATTAGCAAACAGAAAGTACATCTAGTGACTTATGGGTAGAGACAATGTTTTTCACACTACATCAAAACCCCTCTCTGGTAACCCCTTGGGATTCTGTGGTAAAGGACGAAGTAGGCTATATTTACAAAGCTAATACTGTTCCAAAGAAAAGGTCTGTTTTCCTACGGTTGAGTTGTCTGACATCAATCAGGTAAAAGGAGAGCATCCAGGAGTCCAGCTTTGGGCCAGGATCAAGCAGGATTCAGCAGGATTCAGCATTCTTGATGGGCTTAGGTGGTCTGTGGTGAGCATGACTGATCATACAGCTGCACCATTTTTTTTTATTTTTTTTTTACCATACTACCATTTCTAATCTCAGCTTTGTTCCCTTTCGCTAAATCAGAGCCATTATTCACACTGGTCTGTTTCTTGTGCCTCTGATGGGATTTCTTTGAGAATGAATCTAGTGCAAATACTTTTAGAGGAGGCATGCTTGTTTTTATTTTATTTTATCTGCCACTACACAAACTCATTGCATCTCGTGTATCTACAGTGCTCATAATACCCTGGCAGAAATTGTTATATATATATATATATATATATATATATATATATATATATTGGGGCCTTTTTCAGAGAATATGAATAATAACACAAAAACCCTTCTTTTACTCAAAGTAAGTGGTTGGATGAAGCCATTTATTGTCAAACAATTGTGTTTACTCTTTTTAAATCATAATGACAACAGAAACTACCCAAATGGCCCTGATCAAAAGTTTACATACCCCAGTTCTTAATACCGTGTATTCCAACCTTTAACATCAATGACAGTTTGAAGTATTTTGTGGTAGTTGTGAATGAGGCTCTTTATTTTCTCAGATGGTAAAGCTGTCCATTCTTTTTTGGCAAAAAGCCTCCAGTTCCTGTAAATTCTTGGGCTGTCTTGCATGAACTGCACATTTGAGATCTCCTCAGAGTGGCTCAATGATATTGAGGTCAGGAGACTGAGGCCAGTCCAGAACCTTCACTTTACGCTGCTGTAGCCAATGACAGGTCGACTTGGCCTTGTGCTTTGGATAGTTGTCATGTTGGAACGTCGAATTACATCCCACGCGTAGTTTCCGGGCTGATGAGTGCAAATTTTCCTCCAGTATTTTCTGATAACATGCTGCATTGTAAACACAATTGTTTGACAATAAATAACTTCAGCCAAACACTAACTACTTTAGTGAAAGAAAGATTTTTGTGTTATCAGTAATAGTCTCTGAAAAATTGGCCAAAAAATCACAAATTCTGCCAGGGCATATAAACTTATGAGCACAGGTATCTTCAAAAACATAAGACATTTTATTTTTACTTGTTTCATTACAGAATATTAAATTTACAGTTAACAATAGCATTCATGTGTAATAAAGTCTTATTAAGTGGCCAGAAAATTCATTGAGGGATGTTTTGTGCTGCTATGTTAGGCTTTTATTATCATTGTCTCTCCCATTGGCTCAAAGAGAACAGTTTGAGCAAAGATAAAAGACAACAAGAGCAGCATTGTGCTGTTTATAATTTGCCAGGCTGGAATGTGAGGGCCGCAATTATGGTAAACAATTGCCACGAAACCTTTAAGTGAACTGTTTATGCTATATATTGAAACATTATATTGCTGCTTTTATTAAGTTTTAATGAATTTATTGGTGTAATTACATCGCTAAAGTGACTTTTCATGTTACTTTTTGGGGGGCTACTATGAAACTTGTGTCCCTGCCACCACAACAAACCTTGATAAATCTCTTAGCATGGTGTTCCAACACGGCCCCTGTCAGACACAAGGCTAGTCTCGAATACCCTGTGAAAGGTACTATAATATGTCACGTGTTCCTAGTGTTTTGACATCTCAATCATTTTTATTTCTCTAAAAGAGGAAACTCAGTCAGTTGAATATGACTGATCGGGCCTGACCGGAATTAGTCAGCCTGTAGTCACAAGTCAAATGACTCGATAGTAACATGGCCTTTGGTGGTTTCCGGTGCCGAGTTTCTTTTTGCCAGTGACTGAGAGTCTGATGATGTGTTTGACTGTAATGAGGTGCGACTAGGTGTCAGCATTTCCTGCTTGCTAAACTGTTGGAATGCCAGGTCTTTGTGTAGATCGGACGCTCCGCCATTTACCAGCCAATGGAGGAAAGCAGAGGGCTCGGAAGCCACAATGGCAGTGATGTAATCCTTTTCAGAGCAGTGTCAAAGGGGTAAATGCGGGCAGACAAAGGCATAAATTCCCTCTCCATTCCACCCCACTTACCACAAAGTTTCGGGAACTTGACCTAGCAAAAAAATGTGCAACAACTGGGACACTGTAATTATCTGTGTGGGATAGTGGAGCGCTTGCCAACTCGGTAAGTCTAGGAGTGGGGCAGGTGCAAACTATTGCTTCTGGTGCTAATCTCGATCCAGCGGGGGTCATTTTGCTGATCTGTTACTAATATATTTATGAACAAAAGTAACTTCTTGGTGACTTGGTTTGTGTCGCCCAGCTTTTGATTCTCCCAAAAAAAAGCCACAGTCATGCAGTGATTGTAGCATGTAATTCCCCTTTTCTGGTCCCATCAAACTGAAAATATAGGCTTGAAATCGGAAGACTGACAACAGTCAAGATTTAGATCAACTTTATAGACCCACTGCTCCAGGCTGTACAGATATTCCACTATATATCTCCACTACAATATGATGGAAAACAAACATCTTGCCAAATCAATGCAACTAGGGCTGAGAGAATACATCAAATTCACCTGAATAATAGGCAGCACGGTGGCAGAGTGGTTAGCACTTCTTCCTTTCTGTGTGGATGTTCTCCCTGTGTCTGCACAGGTTTCCTCCGGGTGCCCCCTGTTCCCCCTACCGCTAAAGACATGTACAATATCGGACTACAGATGGAAATGAGCTGTTAAGCTATAATCTGGTACAAGCATCTCTGCTTTGGCTTAATTTACATTGTACGCTGTCCTAAAGAAATAAACTAATCTTACTAATTTGGGTCAAAAATAATTATACCTGAAACAAAAACAGTTTCCTCCAATGCTTCCAGAGCCCAGGGCAGCTGTAAAATGGCTTTGGCGACTCCAGATGCGACTCCACTCATAATACTTCTGTAATGGTTATTTTTCTGAGGCTTCAGAAAATTAAATAATACCAAAGTATTTATGTAACACATCAGTTTATGCAAATTGGCCATGTGCTTTAAATTAACAGAGCATCTGGCAACCAAATTAAATGGAGTGGCTTCCAATCTAAACAGCATCTGACCTTAAGTTTTGTACATTGCCTGCTGCTGCTTTGCTGCTGTTGTTTTTTGTGTTTGCATTAATGACAGATGTAATATTTTTGATGATTAAAAAAAAATATTCAATTTCCTTACTTAGATCTGAGGGCAAGAGAAACAAATCTAATTGATTGATTGATTGATCAGAAACCCTAAAGAAATCAAGTCCCATATGTGTGTGCAGCTGTTTAGTTCATTAGAGTGTGCAAACCCTAAAAAGTTGCGTAGTGTAGCTTGGATTGCAGTGATGTGTTGGTGCTACAAAGTGCCGGAATGCTCAGCGTTGTTCGGACTTGCCTGCTCTGCTGTTTGTTCAGCATTCACGTTTTCTCTGGAAGAGATTACAGGGCCGCACTCTAAAAAGAATCAAAACACAGAGCCGGGTCGAGGCCAGCACCCCCGCCATCAAGGCAGGGATGGAAATACTAACACACATACTACACAAACCACCACAGTGGTTTGCTCTTGTCCCTCCTATAGACCGAAATCTGAGAAGCAGACAGGAATGTGCAAGGGCTTGGTTATGGCTGCCTCCAAAAGAGATTCCGATACAGGTCGGTTCAGCTCGCCCTCATTCCTATTCCCTAACACTATTTACATTGTCAGGAGCAGCTTCGACCCTGTCACCTGCTGTGGAACAGGAATACTGTAACAATGCACTGGGTGGCCTTCTCAGAATATCATTTAAGAAAAGAACAGTCCTTGCCCTGTTGAAGTGAAAACACCGTTTCTGTTTTCAATGTTTAGCTTTGCTTCCTGAAGGCAATGTGAAAAAAATCTCTCCTCATATTGCTCCAAAATTCCACATCCTTTGCTTTGGATCCAGGGAATCCATTTCCACCATGTGAGTTCCTGTTCTGCTTTGAGAGAGAAGAAAGAGGACTGTGTTAAACCTGCCTTCATTTCTCAGATCTCTTTGACTTCACTCACTTTAGTAGAAATAACCTTCATATGTATCAACTGAGAGGAAATACTTTTGACTCTTTTTATTTCTTTGGCCTCTCTGTCTCATTCCTATTTTACCTAATTGTGAAACTTCTCGATATTAGAGTTAATTATTAAGTAATAGTCTTACGGTTGACTGACTGATAAATTAGTCTCTCAGAGTTTTCCATGCAGCTCCAGGTGCAAAGGGCAGATAGAGTGGGCTAATAACAAACATGGCTGCTTTCCCAGACTTTCCTTTCTCACTGCCTTTTTCCTGTGCATTTCATATAGCTTATAGCTTGGCCGACGTGAAGTTTGCATGCATGTTTTAATAAAAAGCTATTCAGATCTGTTTTTTGCATTTATAACTTCATTGTTCATCTCTAGAAAAATCTACAAAATGCAAATGAAGGTTTAATGCAGAGCTTTTCTGAAAATGTAGATTGCAAAATCCTGATTATCTGCCACCGGGGGCATCCTGCTTTCCATGATTCAAGACTAAGTTGGTAGAATTACTGGAACATCTTCTATATTAGATTATTTTCAGTGTTGTCTTGAAATGGAAGAAACAAAGATGTAGAAGCACTGACTGTTGCAGAGCAGGCTGAACACTGCTTGCTGTGCTGATTTGCGCTGGGGTTTTCTGGCCCTGCAGACTGACTGATGTAGCAGAGCTCCACTGTTACGCAACACATGCTGATTTGTCGCAGGCCAAATGACTCTGTATGAATTGATTAACTAAGTAGCCTGACTGTTTATAATTGGACTGGAAATACACAGGGCTAGACACTTGCCAAAATCAATGACTGGAAGGAAGGGGATCGAAGGTACAAAACTCTACAAAACTAGACAGTTTGGGAAACTCCAAGTATGATAGTCAGTAAGTTATAATGCTAACGAATAATGCTACAACACAGAACTTCATCAAACGTTAATGAAACACATCACTGAGTGCCCAGTTAACCACAATTATGACAGAGGAGCTCTTCTTAAATGTACTTATGCTTATGCTCTTGAGTGAGTGGCAAGCTGCCAGCTGTCAACCACACCAGTCAACTGTAGCCTATTTGTTAAAAGTTGATTGTCTTGTTACTGGCTTAAGCTCCTGTCACACTATTTCCTTTTGTTGTTTAGCAAACCACTTAGCTAACCACTATGCTACGGTCATAGGAAAATGTACAACTCTAAACCGGTCACACTGTGCAACCTGCGCCCACTGATTTTAAACCACATTTCCATGACAAATTCATAACGTCTCAAGATTGCACAGACATGGCAGGGCCTTTAAACAGAGCAATTATCTACAAACAAACTTTAAAAGGTGTCCAAATACTGTGACATATGGAGTATAGTATTTCCTGACAATGACTTAACAGAAATCTGCCTTCTATGAAGCCAGCCATCAGTCTTTAAAACCTGACATAGAACTGTTTCACAGAACATAGCCTGTTTCGCAGTATCATCTGAGAGACTTTCCAAAAGTGTACTATAAATGAATTCCTGGTCAGTGATTGCATAATCAACTGCAATTTATCTAATCAGAACAGCTTCATGTTGTTTACGTTTGTAACAGTGACAGCCGAAACCAAACCTTAAACACGTCTAGTACTGCCACATGACTGGTCACACCAGCCGGAAGCCAGAGTTCGGACTTCAAGAGGGATTTTTGTGAGTTTGCAAACTTACCTTTCTCACCTTACACTGAAGCCTCCCCTCTGTCTCATGCATTGCTACACAAAATGCTTATCTTGCAATGCCCCATCTTTGTTTGTCTCATTCTGTCTGTACAAACTTGTGGGCTCACAATTGATGTATTGTGGCAGCGGAGCAGGTATTTGGCCAGCGCGAGGGGATATTAATCAAGTTTTCACCTTGACTCTGGCCTTCCACAGCGGTTAACTGGCTCTCTGCTTTTGCCTTTGGACTGCAGCTCCCTCCGATTAACTAAAGCTTGCATTGTTTCCTAGCAGCACTCTCATGCTCCTCAGTCACACGCTTTAATCTGCAGGGAATCCTTGTACAGTTTCAAACCCATCCCTATTCATCTGACTAATCAAATCACTTCATGCAGTTTGCTTTCGAGGTGCAGGAGCTGCCGAAGTGCGTTTGATCGATGTGGAGATCAGACTTGTGAAAAAATGAACTGAAAGGAATTTGCGGAGTCCCATGGTGCTTGTGATTGACTGATTTTCTCTCTGGGGCTTTTAAAATAGCCTGTGGTCAGTGATGCTTCCGTTACAGTTCAGCTCGTCTTTCTTGTGTTTACTCAGTAGGCGTTTGGCTATTTCCTACATGGCTTCATTTTTAACACGCACTGCTCTATGACATCACCTTTTGTGTCCAGACAATTTAATAACAAACTGTAATTTGGCCCCAAAATAACACATTGCTTACTTTACGTTAAGTTCATTCACCCAAACCTATAACTGTTTGTGGGGAGTTCACTTATCAGGAAGTCTTTGTGTGATGGATCCTGTTTGTGACCTGTGTAATCGACTAGAGGATGTCAGGGGACAGTGGCGCAGGGCAGATGACTTCCAAACATCACAGGCATATGTCATGTTGACAACAGCGCTGTGAGAATGTGTCAAGCTGATGTGGAGTGACCTTGCTGCCTATACAGATGTACAGAGAGAGAGCTGAGGCCGTGAGGCTGACCCTACCCTGCCCAAACACACTTTTACATTTGACACATGCGCCTCATTAAATGCCTTTAATGGAAGTAAAGATGGCTAGTTTTACTGATCCTAAACTGTTGTCTATTTTTATTAAAGGAGAAGACTGGAACAATGTTTTTTCTCTTTCAGTGGTAAAAATGCCTAACTGTATATTTGGCCTGATATTGTTATACTCTTACTGCAATTTGTCATAAGACTGCTATTCATTTTCCTCCTCATTTTTACAGCCCAAGAATTTGTACAAACACAGTAACTAATATTATTGCAGTACTGTATTAGGGAAACTTATTCAAATAGACATTGAAGTAGTGTAAAGTATTTATTTTTAGTGATTACAAAAACATTTTCTCTGGCATCATTAACAACTGTTAATGTAGCATTGCTTCCGTCTGCTTCTCTTTTCTGAACTAAGAATGTGCTGTCAACACTTTATATTGTATTGTATTATTTTATTATATTTTTCTTTCCTTCTCTTACCTTAGACCAAATAAATAAATAAAACCGTGGAAGAATTAAATAGCTATTTACAAAATACTTACTGTTCTGTTTGAAGGAAAGTTTACAGTCCATTATGTCTGCACATATTTATTTTCTCCTTGTCTCCTCTAGCTATTGTCATTTTCAGGAATATTATATCTTTTCCTTCCCACTCTCGCATAAACTGCATTAAATAGCTGTGCACAGCAAGCGCTGGCACTGGGCAAATGACCAGTACCACAATTGACCACACATGCACCCACACAGCATGGTCCTCTGGCAAGCTGAGGCTGACCACTGGATGCCCCTGCTCCAGACAGCCAGTGGTGCACCCGGCAATGCTATAAAAACACAATCTGATCCCACAGCCCATCTGTCCATAAGCTGTGCTTCTAAACATGGCAGAAACTTGAGAAGTGAGACCAGAAACTCTGATTTGTTATGCATGTGAGTGCCTCTGATCCCCCAATGAAATAATAGCATGCTTTAGAAGTGTCTGGCAGAGCCCCATGCCCGTCTTCTGGCACATGGAGAGGCTGAATTATAGACAGCCAGCTCACAAACTATTCACTCAGCCCTCCTATTTGCAGCCACACTCTTAATTATACTACTGCTACTCTCACATCCCGTCTATTTTAATCCACCGCTGATGGAAACCGCTTCATCTCAACACTCAAACAGGCGTGTGCCAGCCCCATGCCGAGTGGGACTGTTTGTTTGGTAATAAATATTCACTTCCTCCCACATACCAAGATAGACATACAGCTTTTGACACATGAATAGAGTCATATTTTCAGCTCTTTCTCCTGTGCATTATTCCAACAGGGTTAATGTGCAGTCCTGTAAGTAAAGGATAATTTTTTTTTTTTTTAGATTTGCTTGCAGTGGCCTTTTGACTTGTTGCTTCTTCATCAAAGGCAGCTCTAGCCTGGATGCTAAAGTTTGCAGTGTAAACAGTGTGAAAGTAGCAGTTTAGCATAACCTCACTTTTTAATAATTAACTCCAGCGCGACCCTTTGGAGTCTCACAGCTGTGTGTACATCCAACACAAAAGCCTTGACTCCAACATCCTACCAGATCACAGCATAATAAAAGAAATGTGGACATTAAGCAGAGCAACCGGTCTCTTTTTAATAATATTATTTGATCTTTTGTATAAAGATAATGAGTCTTTCAAAAAAGTAGACTTTGTGTTTTGAGGACAAGAAGTCAACAGAAACAATCACTTGCTGGCTTCCCACAGAATCTACATCTTCAAAAGCACTCTTACGTTGTTTGCATGCACCTCGCGTTTCATGCACACTGCAGCAGTAAGTCTTATGTTGTAAAAAGCAAAGATTTTAATGAGATGTTTCTTGAGGTCTATTTCTGCAACAAAACTATTTCAGATCATTTCTTGGGAAAAGTATACTTCACTTGAGTTAGAACTTGGAGCTAGCATTGTGTTGCCTTTGATGTTAGGAGAAGCCTTGGGAATTCTGCCTATTTTTATTGCTGAATTGATTGTGCTGTGCCATTTTCTCTGGAGATACTGTAGGACCTGTGCTCACTGTCTCGCTAATGGAGTTCAAAGGATTTGGGCAAAGGGGGCAGTGAGAGCGAAAGTGCAGCCTGGAGCAGACTTCCACTTTTAAACCTCAGCCCAAAACTGCTGCCGTTCAGCAGTCAGGCAGCTAACTCATTTGCATTTTTTACATTCCTCTGCTAGCAGTAGAACACTTCTTTTTTTCTCCATTGCTCTTTAAAAACACACAACTTGCAGCAACTGTGACATGCTAAGATCTTATTAACATGCCATCTATAACCTCTTGTCAAAGCAGGCAGTAAAACCACTCAAGCTCATCTCTAGAGATCATTTTTAAACTAGTACCGCCTCAAAAAATGTATGGTTCTTTGAGTACCATCCACTCTTCTGTGTTATATTACTGTTCATATGGAAGTGTAGTTCCAGTAAACTACATATAAAGGGGAGTCACAGTTATTTCTCAGGGGTCAGTTGGATTTCCTTATAAATTTTATTTTAATTTGATAATATTTTTAAATATCTGGCTTTTTAAGAAAAAATCATAGAAACTCTCTGAGTACCACTCAAGAATTTAAGAGTACCACTAGTGGTAAATTTTGTCAAATAATATGCTTTTTAAAGTGTGTAATCATTTGGGTTACTAATGGACTTGGGACTGCCTCAATATGTATCTTTATAAAAGGCCACACATTAAAAACTGCATTGTAGCTGCTAACACCATGAACAGCTCAAAAATGAATATGAGTCTAAAGACACTAATAAGTACTATAAAAAGGCATCATATTACTTCTGGTTTAACAAAGTTGCATGATATTTAGATAAACATGAACTGCATTGTTGATTTATGCAAATTAGCCATGTGCTTAGGAGCTGTTTGCATCTTTCTAGATATCAGTGTTATTATTTCAGTGCTACTTATTTTATGTGGAAAAAAGCTGTCCAGTGTTGCTTCTGTAGAGGTTTCAGTGTCTTCTTCTGAGCTATCACCCAAAAACTTCTCTAGACAAGTGGACCACATAAGCTGTTACCAGCGCAATTAGCTTTCAAGTAAGTGGTCTTAGCCGGACAAAGGATCTCATTGTCCAACTCATGTCCCACCCTAATCACACCACTGGGAACAGGACTACCTTTACCATTACTAACTTATAAACTTTGCAAAGTGCCTTAAGTGTCTGTTTACCCTGCTGATGCTCCCACGGAACCAGTGAAACCCTGGCAGAGGGCTTTGTGGATAAGCGAAGAGGAAGGATCAAGGACACCCCGCTGGAGCAATGGCAATAATTATATATTCTGGCAGACCTCCAGAACTTTCTCCTAGTTGTAAGGCTATGACAGAATTTCTCTTTGCCAGTGGTTAGCGCTGCCCATTACTCACTGAACTGTGCAGCATTGATAGCGAGAGGCACAGCAGTGAACAATGCTAGACTAACAGAAATGCATAGACGCCACCGGTTTTTAAAGTGCTCTTCCACTACATGCGGCGTTCGCATCACGTGTGGGGTCCGAAACACATTGTCAGGTCAAATTCTTGTCTCATTGTGGTGTGCTACTTTTTTTGCAGAGCTGTAATTTTATATAAGCTCTTTTAAAGTATGTGTCTGCTTAAATAAAAGATAATGACTCCTAAAAACTATTACAATGCAAACTCTCTTTTGGACAGTCAGTGTTTTACTTCTCTCAAAGAATTTGTCTGAACATGCCTTTTGCAGACGCTTCATCACTCTCTCTACTGAAAATTGGTGGAATTCCAGAAGCTTGTCTTGTGGTTGGATGCTTGTATCGTTTGTTTGACACTAAATTTCTTTGAAGGGGTTGGGTTCTTAGGTTTTTAGCGTTGCAAGGGACAGTGTTTGTGTCTTGTTTAGAGGCAGAAGGGTTCAAATAAAACCATAAGACAGGAGAGAAGTAAAACCACTTTTCATGCTTCTGTTACGGTTTCTTTTATGCTCCACCTTACTTTAATAGTGTTTTCAGTCTTTAGTTCTTGCTGTTGTGTTTTCTGCACATTACGTTAGACTTAAGGTGGCAGTGACTCAGTTGATTATACTAACTAACACATAATTTTGATAAGGGCATATTACTCCCTCCACCTTGCTATTTTGTGGCAATTATTCCTTTCATGCCCTCTGTGGGCTTATCCTAAATGACACTTTCAGCGCCACTTGTTCAGCGTTCTCCTGTTCTTGTTGTTGTTGTTCTCCTCCTTCTTGTTGTCCAATTGTCTTTCACTTATAGCATCTCTTACTTCTACAGATACATCAACATTTCATTCATTGAAGTCTGCTGGCAGTTGTTAGACACACAGCTGAGAATCCAGTGCCAGGTAGTTATCAAAAGCTTCACTGTGTTGGAATGGGGCCTCATCTTGCCCATGTCTGGACAGAGGGCCCTTTGTGCATGCTGCCCAGCCGCCCAGCCAGCTCTAACAGCAGGAAGATTAAAAGACGAGGAGAGCCCATGGGCTAAATGGTAGGGTGCTTGTTTGAAAGCCAGTGGTATCAGCCAAAGAGTGCCTTAGCCCCATTCACCCAGGCAGTAATTACAAGCTTGTAGGGCCATCCTCTGGCTCTTTTGTCTCTACTTTGGAAAGACTTGCTCAATCTACTGGGAACTTCATTCCCTCCCTCTGTTTGGAAACATAGGACAAAGGGTTCACCAACAATCTGCTTTTTTTGCAAGAAACAAGCCATCAAAGCCAACCTCTGAAACGGAACTTCAGAAAAACATGGCTTTCGGAATGTCTAACTCCATGAGCTAATGACTCAGATTTTGAGCAGCTTGACTCACTTTTACTGTTTTTTATAATTCTGATTGAGCCTGGTTACAGTCATGGTTGTGACTCAGGGTGATCATCTGTTGTGCTGACTGACTCCTGTCTTTCAGCTGTGATCTATACATTTTTTATGTCTTCAGGGCACTCTGACTCAATTATAACCAATTCAGGCAGCTTTTTCATTGTGGCACGTTTCTCTTTCGGTGCTCAGTGCTTTGTGCCTAGACTTGCCCCTGTAGCTAGAACACACTGTTCAGAGACACTCCATAATATCATCAGAGCGCTCTCGATGGGCCCTCCAGACCAGCTGGGAGGTCAAAGCCCCCATTACAGAAAGTTAACTTCATTTGGTCAACAGACAAGCTGTCTGGACTTGTATGACACAGACAATGTCTCTCAGTTTAATTCTGAGAATGGATGAGGAGAATGGGTGCAATAGGCTTGACTAGAGTTTGTCTGCCCTGTCTCAATGACTTCATCAAAGTCTTCAATTTAATCTGGTCTAATCATCAGTGTGTTGTTTTTTTTTTTTTTGGATGTGCTTGTGTGCATCACTTGTATGTATCTGCCTCTGAATGTTTAGCAATATGACCTTTAGGCTCACATAAAGAGTACAGTGGCAAAATGCAGGCAGATGACAGTGTATTTATTTACTGATACATTTGCGCTGTTTGATATTTATTCGATTTTTAATGGATTAGACCACATTTTACCTTATGAAAAGGGTTATTGCTGTTTTAAAAGTGATAAGAAACAGGAGCACTATTTAGGAATTGTATCTGGCACATGCTGTTTATCCGTGCACAAAATTTTGCCAAGAGAAGGGAATCTGCTTTGTAATATGCAGCAAGTTTTTTTGAAATTACTCCCAAAACAATTCAATCTCATTGGTCATCCAGCTTTTTTCAAATCAGAACAGACAACCATTTACACCTCACCGCCACATGATGCATTGTCTATTGTCTAATAAAACATAATCAAATTTTTATTTGATTACAATGATTAGACTAGGTTTATTGCTAAATGCAAATGCACGCATGGCTTATAAAATGTGTTGGATTCATATACCAACGGTGACAAGCACGATTGAATTGTTACACAGACTTTTCTGAAGCTGTCCTTCAGTGTGAAGGTGCCTGTAGTGTAGAGCTGTCACAGTGCACTGTTTTCGCACTGCCTAATGTGATCACTGCATCAACCAGGCAGCACTGACTGAGAGTGGAGCCTTAATCTCCAACACTGTCTCAGGGCCAAATTGGCCCAATTTGTCAGGCACAGGATCATCCCCCACTTTTCAGATGATTTACAAAGGGCCTTTTGCTTTTTGATGTATAGTTCTGGATATTTTATGTAAAAATGGCAGTGTCACCCCATTTCAGGTAATGTGTTCTGTTAATAATCCACTTAAAATTGATAGGTCTCAGGCCAACAATGGATGTGGATAGGATTAGGGTTTAGCAAGGATATCAGTATCAAGATCAATGGTTTTTTTTGGTGCCTATATATTTGGAAGAGAACCTTGTTTATGGTGGACTAAAAAAGAACTCGTGAGAATATTATTTTTAAAAATGTTTATTATTTATTCACTGTTAACTGTATTTATCTTTTCTTTCAGGCTACATTGTTTGGATATGAATATGTCGAGTTGTTAGTGCAGATGAAAAGGCAGTATGCAGACTTGAAAGCTGAAGACGTGGGGCTCCCCTCTTCTCTCTGATTTAGACCATCAAACTTCTCATGACGTCAGAGAGAGGCATCTTTACCCAGAGGCAGCCATGTTCACCTGCTGAGTGCCTTTAGCCATTGGCACTGGTGTCATGACCAGCCTAAAGCTCCCACCAATGGAGCGCACCGTTGGAGGGTCAGTCCCTGCCACTGATGAGTTTTACACTCGCCATCTCCGTCTGGTGAACGGGGCACCTTTGCCCACCCGTGGAGACAATGCCCACACCACTGTGAGCACAGGCGTGCCAAAAATGGGTGTCCGAGCCCGGGTAGCTGACTGGCCCCCTCGGAAAGAGATCACAGGAACATCGTTGCACTCCATTGCAGATTCAGAGAACTCTGTGCCTGTAAAGAGTCACATTAAGTTAGGCCACATTATGAGTCCTCAGGACTCATCAATGTTGCGTAACATCCATAACACTTTGAAGAACAGAACACAGACCAAGGCCAACAACTACAGTCCTGACACACGTTACCTGACACCGGGAGACCATCGTGGTCCCATGCACAGAAACCCAAGGCAGAGACGCATTCGCCAACGCAGCAACAGTGACATGGCCATCGGAGAGATGGAAGGTAGTGGGGACAGTGATGATGAATGGGGTCCATCCCCAGGGGCTAAACTGTCCCCTTTTCACCGAAATTATGGGAGCACCTCCTCCATTGACCAGCATGGAGTGTCTGGTGAGAGTTTTTTCGAAATGCTCAAAGGCTATCAAGAAGACAAGGTGGACCAGCGAAGTCCCGCTCCGGACAAACTGGAAGACATACTGAATGTTGGGACTAAACAGGCCACCACTGCTCTTGAAGAAGATGTTGGCCCACATTCTAAATCTAAAGACAAGACCCCAAAGAGACGAAACAAATCTGAGACAGGGGGTGAGTCTATATTTCGGAAGCTTCGGAATGTGCGTGGTGAGTTGGATTCCCCAAGAGCCGGCTCTGATGCAGAGGAAAGCCGAACAGATGACATAGGGCCTCCTCCAAAGCCTTGGGTTTGTCAGAAAGGCTTCTCCCACTACGATGTCCAGAGCATGCTGTTCAACCTGAATGAGATTGCTCAACTGCGTCACACTGCAGGTAAAAGGAAAAACACTACCACAGGGGCATCTGCTGCCGCTGTGGCCTCAGCCACCTCCACTATCTCATCCACACACAGCCTGCCTTACAGCTCCCCGAGTGGCAGCCAGGAGGAGCTCAGCTCTAGGGACAGCCCTGGCCTGGACGCGGGGGATGAGCAGAGCAATGAGATGCTGCTGAGCTGTCCCTGCTTCAGAAACGAGATAGGCACAGATCTAAACGGGAGGCACAGATTAGGAACAGTTGGGCCAATGTATCCTGGACCTGTGAGCACTGGAACAGGGACTAGTGGTGAGGGAAACTTGTATGAAACATCTGTGACATTGCACTGCACAAATGCTGGGGTTGCAGTACTAGAGGGACCAAAAGAGGGTCCTTGCACACTTAATGACAAGGGCAAACAATACATCGTGGAACATGTCGACTTGGGAGCCTACTATTACAGGAAGTTCTTCTTTCTTCGGGGTAAGATGCTTTTTCACCACAATAGCATACCAAATATGAATAGAAGTCTTGTAATCATGTCTGCCACTTCCCCTTCCCTAGACCATTGGAACTACTTTGGGATAGACGAGGCACTCGGCCCGGTGGCAATAAGTCTGCGGAGAGAAAAGCTGGACGAGGACAAAGAACACGGCCAGCAGTATAACTACCGCCTTATCTTCAGGACCAGTGAGGTCAGCCATGCTTTCCGACATAACAACCTAAACCTCTGCACTTCACTACTTAAGCACTTCCTGCTCTAGAGCTAATGTGACCACAGAGGATAAATGCTGCATACATGTGCTCCTCAGATGGTCAGCAAGTAATTTTTTTCTGACTTTGTTGTATTGATGTGCTTTCAACTTACCTAACCTACTAGGTTAAATGCATACTGGATAAACAACTTTACTAACTGGTCCAGGTCACTCATAAGTATGACAACTAACGATCTGTATTTTGTCAATTTTTATTACTGACTTGGGTACCAATGACTTTGGAAACCTTGAAGCGCAAACATGTCACTACTTTGATCTTTTAAAATGCAACAGTTCAGTTGGTGTCACATACTACAGCATTCCTTTAATACCCATTAGACAATATGAAGGTAAAAAGGTGTCATTATGAACCAGCCTTGAAGCTATTTAGCTGCCTTTCAATACCAATCAATGAGGATACCTCAGGAGGTCTTTCAGCCTTCAAAGCCTGTCACAAAAACCTCAAAAAAACTTTCTTTGGAAGTTTAAGTTTTAGATTTTGTCTCAAACAGATAAACATTCACAGATTGTCAGTAAATACATTAGCTTGAAGTAACTGGTTGTGAATTAAAGTGGACAATATATCAATTGTTAATACAGAACTACAGCTACAGTTTTTGCATCAAACCTGCAGCAGCTACATCTGTTCTTGTGTTGGGCAAGGTCACTTCCAAAGCTAAACACAATGCACATTGTGTGGACAGAAGGCTTGGTACAGCCATTCTACTCGTCTTCTCAGGTTTACTTTCTTGTAACCTTAGGCCTTGACTGATAAACATGGCCCCCTTCAGACCTTGCATTTAAATATGTCTTTTGCTGACTTGGACAAGTGTTCAACTTATTGTACTCACACCTGGTATTTACATGTGTCTATCAGAGTCTGCATTAAATCAGTTTCCACCTTCTTGTTGTGATATGCAAAACTACACTGGCTTCTCGTTGATAAAACAACACTTTGCTGACAGTTTACTTCTATTATTGATAGAATTAATGTTGCTGTGTATAAACCACTAGAATTATTAAGATACAAGTCTCTAACTTGATTACTCTCTGACTTTTTTTGATATAAATCACTTTATTATTGATTCAACATTATGTGCAGACACTACTGACATACTCACACTGACATACTATTAATAAACACCAATGTAATTAACAACAACATGCTGCTCCTATAAGCAGAGCGTTGACTAAAAACCACATTGTCAGTGTTGTAGGAAGTCTTTCAGTACAAGCCAGAACTCATACCCCATCACACCTCCACAGAGATCAGATAGATCTGAATATATCCTACCCAGCCCTCCCAGGACGCATTCAGAGTGATTTTAGAACATTCACATCTTGCCAATCTGTCTATCTGAATTGTAATGCCAGGTCTGCATCTCCTTCAGCTGCTTCTGATGAGCAAGTTTACTCAACGACAAACACAGTGCACACTGTGTAAAGTCACTCTACTCTTATTCTCAGGTTCATTTTTTTTTTTAACCCGAGGCCTTGAATCATAATTACTTTGCTGTTTTTCTTCGTGTCAGCTTTTTAGCAGCAAACAAATAGGATGTATTTTCTTCTGTCTATGTTTATTTTCTGGTGTCTGGACATGTTATCACTATCAGTGTTTTCCATCTTCCAAGTTCAAAGCAAGGCAACAATTTCTAATAGATTCCTGCCACATTCTTTCTCCTCTTACATCACTAACTTTAGTCTCCTTTGCCTCCCTGTGTGTCTGTCCATTTAGCTGACCACTCTACGAGGAGCAATCCTTGAAGACGCAGTGCCTTCAACATCTAAACATGGCACTACCAAAGGGCTGCCTAATAAAGATGTGCTTGAGTACCTTCTCCCTGAGTTGGACCTGCCCTGCCTCAGACTGGCCCTCAACATTCCTAAAGTCACAGAGCAGCTCATGAAATTGGACGAACAAGGGGTATGAAAAGAAAGCAGGATTTTAAGATACGCTACAATATTACACCAGTTGGTATAAAACCGTTTTATGGTCCAAGTAGTCTCAAATTGTGTTCATGTTTTTTGCCTCCCAGCTGAGCTTTCAGGTGAAGGTGGGGGTGATGTACTGCAGAGCAGGCCAGTGCACTGAGGAGGAGATGTACAACAACGAAAACGCTGGTCCTGCTCTTGAAGAGTTTCTTCAACTCCTGGGAGAGAAGGTCCGTCTCAAGGGCTTCACCAAGTACAGAGCTCAGCTGGACACAAAAAGTAATCACTCCAAAATTCACACAATGTTGGCTTGACACCTAAGTACACATTCAAACACAAAATGATTGAGACTTGAAACATTTTTAAACACTTTTTTTTTCAAATTACAACAAAAATGAATATTTGGTGAATTATCAGTTGTTTTTTGTAAAGCTTATACTTAAAGTATTTATGCCAAAAGTTCTTTCTTTTTAATATTGATTATTATGAAATCTAGACTGAGACTGTTCATTGTTGGGTTGTCTGGACTATTAGTGAAAGCTTCCTGTTGTGTACCAAAAACACATGTGAGAGATAGATGGCAGTAATAACACAATAACTCTCACAACTGTATTGCTGTTTTTCCTCCAGCGGATTCAACGGGCACTCATTCCCTGTACACAACGTACAAGGACTATGAGATCATGTTCCACGTATCAACGCTGCTGCCTTACACACCCAACAACAAACAACAGGTAAAAAAGAGAACCCAGCTTTATACATACCAACTATTAGGCCAGTATCAGGAAATAAAAAACCCTTGTGATGTGTATGTGGCTGTATTATTAGACTAATGCACAATGTGACTGTGGCTCAGGTATCACATTTAAATTCCATCCAACTTTCACATGAATCTCTATTAAAGCATCTGTTTGGACTGATTGGAATTTACTGCTTACGTAATAAATGAATGTATATGCTCTTACACCTACAATCTCTTGTGTTTTTTTTTTTTTTCCCTAGTTGTTGAGAAAGCGACACATTGGAAATGACATTGTGACAATCGTGTTTCAAGAGCCTGGTGCTCACCCCTTTACTCCCAAGGCCATTCGCTCGCACTTCCAACATGTGTTCATCATTGTTCGCGTGCACAACCCCTGCTCAGACAACACATGCTACAGGTAGGTTAGCAAATGTCCACAAAGATATTTTTTTAGTCTCCTGCCCGTCATGTGGTCTTGGGATATAAATACATGTAATTGATTAAAAAGAACATTTTAAGTGTGTCAGAGTGGCTTAACCCAAAATTAAAGACCATGTTTGAACTTCTGACTGACCCTTTTTTATAGTAGTCTTAAAAGCTATTTTTTATTTTTTGTAGATAGCTAGCATTAAGACAAAAGCACTGACTAGAAGGCATGTCTTGTAAAGATAAAGTGTTATTGCTTGATGACGGTCCTAAATTCATAGATAGTGTACATGTCTGCACAGGTGCACGCTTGTGTGATCTAGACTGGATCTCCCTGCCATCGGCACAGACATGAATGTAGAGCACTTTTTCCTCTCTGCCGGCTGACTATTGGCCTAGCAACGATCAGCTCACAACTTCATGGAATTTGCACTTGCATTGCTGCCCAGCACGTACGCGCCGCATAGCCACATTATGCACACATAGTTGCTCTCTCTTGCTTCAACCCTTTTCTCTTTTAACCTTTTTTCTCATGCTCATTTGCACACTTACACATGCACATCCCTGGCACACTAATTCACTCTGAGGCTTACTCTTCACACACTCAGATAATACAAGGCTTCTGCCCCACTCTCCCTCCTCCTCCGCTGCCTGCCTGCCACTTTGCCTTTGGGCAGCATGAGTCCAAGTGGTCTGAAGGAGTTAGCGCCATGAACATGAAGTGCTCTCTTCACCCGGGCAAACATGTGAGCGAGGAGGACTGTTCAGAGCGCAGTCCGTCAGTGATTGCAGAGCCTGAGGAGCGGACAATTCAGGCCAGCCTTCTGTCTTTCACCTCGCAACGGCATCCAATTTAGGCAAATTTATATCAAGACCTGGGTCACTTTGTATGGCCACTGAGCGCACCTTTGGATTCAGATCTTCAATAACTGGATATGATTTTGCCTTGGGGGGCACCTATTTGCTTCATTGTTTCAAGTAGATTTTTTAAAGAAAAGGTGAAATGCTGGTTCTCTTTGTTTGCCTGGCGGATGAAATGGAGAGTCGCGGGATACAGAATCCTTAAGGATAGTCTAGTTACCCCACCCAGAGCAACTTAGACTCTCCCAGCTTCTAGATTTTTCAGCTATTATTTGAATGTAACCTTTTAGGTGGTAAGTCATTCTAATTTCCAGATGGGTATGGAGGACGTCTGGGACTGAACAAGAGGGTTGGAGCAGTTGGCTCTGTGTGCTCTACAAATTGTAGCACCACTACACCATTGCATCAGATCAGCAAGTGTTGGTTCTCATTTTGGGATATTTTTTTTTGCAAAGACAAAGGTAACTTTAATGTGAAGATTGGAGGTAAGTTTGGAATACTAGATGTTTTTATTTTATCTTTACCTTTTTATTATTTAGATAAAAATTTTATTTTTAAACAATCCAACCATTTAAATGTATACCAACAATGTGATTCTATAAGTGTATTTTGTCTATTTGTTGTATTCATTCAGTTATAAATAGACTTTGATGCAGCAGTGATTTGGCCATTGCACTGGTCACTTTGACTTCCATTAGGGAAACCAAGGGATGAGTGGGGTGTTCTGTTCTAAACTACTTTCAGACACTGCCTCAGAGTCACACAGAGAATGGTGAGCCACATTGCATAAGAGCTGTTTGTTTAGGGAAATTTAGGCTGAGCATGCTAGCACTAGCCTGTAGCTTGTCAAGTGTGATTGGTGGTATAGTTTTTAAAAGCCGGGTGAAGCCAGGCATGATTTGCAACATTTCTGCTACAGGCATTATTGGCTGCGTTATCTGTGTAATGGACTGGATGGAGAAGAATCAAGAGTGTCACATCAGCTTATCCCAACCCATGTCACGGGTCTCACTCCCACATAGCTCTGACTGTATACTGCCACTATATAGATTCTATACACTAGTCTTTGAGCCATTGCAGCCAGATGTGGATGTGAACATCCTTCTAAGTACTTTGGAAAAATCTCTTCCTCTTTGAAATATTATGTTTAAATCTTTTAAGTTTTCCATGTGCCACAGGTAAGACAGATCATTACCTTTACCTGTTTACTTATTTATAGTAATTCAACGCTGGGACAGCTATTGTGTAGGACAGAATTGGAGCAGTGGAGGGTAATAGGAGGAGCGCGATGCCTGTAGGAATTCTTACACCCTCTTTTATACTCTTAAATGAAACAGGTCAAAAGGAACATTACCTCCAGCACTTAAAGGACCCTATGCACTTTGTCTTTGTAAAGTATCCCACATGACCTTTTAACAATGAAGTTTTTAAGTTTTCCTGTCATACTATTATGCCTTTAACATGTCACATATATGGTAGTCTAATCTGCTGAATCAGTGCTCACTGTGGTGATATATGCTGACTCATGTTTTCTGTGTTTTATATTTCTATAGGTGAAATCTTTTAGCATATATTGAGCTGTTGCATTGACATGTAGCCATTTTCTTGTGTTGTTTCTCTGCAGTGTTGCTGTGACCCGTTCCCAGGACGTTCCCTCTTTCGGCCCACCAATTCCCAAGGGTGTGACGTTTCCCAAGTCGACTGTCTTCAGGGACTTCCTGCTGGCCAAAGTCATTAACGCTGAAAACGCAGCCCACAAATCGGATAAATTTGGTGCCATGGCGACACGCACGCGGCAGGAGTATTTGCGGGACTTGGCAGAGCGGCATGTCACCAACACCCCTGTAGAACCCACTGGGAAGTTTCCCTTCTCTTTGGCTCACAAGCGACGGGAAAAGACGCGTCCATACAGCGGAGCGGAGCTCAGGAGTCTGGGGGCAATAACCTGGCAGGTCCATGCTGAAGACCAAGTGGCCGGTGCTGAACGGGAATGTCTTTTGGCCATTTCTAATGACTTTATTATTCTACTGGATCAGGAAGCCAAAGCAGTAGTGTTTAACTGTGCCACACGGGATGTGATTGGGTGGTCAACAGGGAGCCCTGCCTCTTTAAAGATCTACTACGAGCGAGGGGAGAGTGTGTCACTGCGATCCATCAATAACAACACGGAAGACTTTGGAGAGGTTGTCAAAAGACTGGAGGTTAGTGGGGCATCTCACTGTCTGAGTCCATATCATTAGCACACACCACCTGCTGTCACAGTAAGCCAGAAAAAGAAACAGTTGGTAACAAAGAGCTTCTAGTTAATAATGCCCAAGTCTTTGTACCAACTTACAACTTAAGTATTCTAAATAATTACATTCTACTTAACAAGAAGTGAGTATAGTTTAACACCAATTTGTATGTTATTACCTGTTACATGGTTTAAAAATGCATTTTCTTTACATTTACATTTCAATGTTTACATTTTATTTACTGTTTTAGTCTCATTATTGACTATACCTACTTTGTATTTCCATTGCAAAATATTATATTATATTGCCCATAATATTTTTTTATGTTGTTGAAGCAGCAAAAGACCATAGTCTTAAATTTATGAATTCATCCAAAATGTAACTTTGATCCATAGGTCTGCTAGTTTTATCTTACTGGTTATAATGTTGTGTAGGTAAAATAACTTGTATAATATATAATAGTATAATATATCTTATATAATTATCCATCTGATGCTGGTTTAGTTGTTGGTAATTATATAAATAATGTACTGGTCAATTTACATCCACCATTCCATTTGTGCTCTTGCCCATGCCTTACTTATCTATTTTCCTGCAGCATCTGACCAAGGGCAGTCAGACCACAGAGATGACGCTGCGGCGTAACGCCCTGGGTCAGCTAGGCTTTCATGTGAATTTTGAGGGCATTGTGGCAGAGGTGGAGCCCTACGGCTTCGCTTGGCAGGCCGGGCTTAGACAAGGCAGTCGACTTGTGGAGATCTGCAAAGTGGCAGTTGCCTCGCTGTCCCACGAGCAGATGATCGACCTGCTGCGCACTTCTGTCACTGTCAAGGTGGTCATTATCCCTCCACATGAGGACTCCACCCCCCGCAGGTAAAATACAAAAAGACATAATTGGCATGGACCAGATTGCAAGGACATGTCATTATTATGTTGACTATTTTCTAACAGAGGCTGCTCAGAAATCTACCACATGCCACTAGTGGACTACAAGAACCACAAAGAGGGCACGCCATATGAGTTAAAGTTTCCCTTTCGCACGTCTAACAACAACACTAAGTGGCCACGCAGCTCATCCAGCCCTCAGACACGTACTGCTGGTACAGGGGGCACCCTCATCAAAGCTCCACCCCCTGACCTTACTAACTCTGCTGCCATGCCCCGCAGTGTGTCCAGTGATGGCCGACCAATCAACCCCAAAAGGTTACAAATTAAGAATACAATCTGCCATGTTATAAAAAATACTGTACAAATGTATGCCAGTGATTTGAAACTTCATGACATCCTTATGGTTTCTCGCAGATATTCCCCAGGAAATGACAACTACGCTCTGGCTTGTTCTGTTGTAATGGGTCGCACACTGCACAACACAAACTCCCCCGCCAACATGTCCTACACTGACACCAACCACTGGAGGCAAAAGTCAATGCCTGATGGGTAAGGTCACTGCTCAACTTCCCACTGCTGCTCAGACATATCAAGAAATGTACTATGTCAAAGATTTTGACAGGCTGCTTATGTGTCTTCCAGATTTAATAACAACTGTCAGTCTCCAGTGTCATCTGCACGACAGGCAGGAGGTGAAGGGGTGAATGGGGTTAAAGTGTGCTCTAGTGCTGCATGGATTCGACCAGGGGATGTAGAGACAACTGGTAGGCCACTGGACAAAACGAGTGGTGGTAAGGGTTTTTATATTGGGGAACAATGACACTGCTATTGCTTTTAAACAGACCTCATTAACCTTTTGCTTTGCTTTTAACTTTGCTTCTTCTAGACCCTGTGGTTTCAAAGACAGCAGTTACAAGGTTCCAGTCGGCAGAACATGGAAATCACATATCCCCAAATAAAAGCTCAAAGGTGAACTAGATTTCTGCCATCACATTTCCCTGTTTTATTTGAAGGTGAATTGTGTAATAAGTAAATAGTACTGGAACACATTAGTCAAAACTATTTTATCAGTAATGTATACCCGCATCAAAATAATAATTTTTACATTTGACTCTGAAATTTAAAATTTAAAGCTCCATTGAGCATCAGAATTGTGTGATATTGTGAAATCAGACCTATTTCCTTTAAGTTTGTTAATAGAAAAGCATGTCAGGCACCAGTAGCTGTTCACATGCTCTTATAAGTGTGGAATCTGCAATTATGCCACCAAGCTCAACCAAAAAGTCAGAAAACTACATGCCTCATCTTTAATAAAGCAAGGCCATGAAAGAAATAACATGCTTTTAATTTATACTAGGTTCCCATGCACACATTCTTAGTTTGGACTTTTTATCCAGTTGTTTGGCTTAACTTTGACTTTACATGCCTCTTTATAACACGTTTTTTTCTCAAACAGGCGGATGCTCCATATTCATCCAGCCAGTCCAGCAGCAACACATTGTCAAGCAATGCATCCAGCTCGGCCCACAGTGACGAGAAGTGGTATGAGGTCGGCTCCCGTTCGGGTGTACGGGGTGAACTGGAACTCAACAGTTACCTCCAGGGAGCCTCTACTGATAGTGGCATCGACGCCACCTCCTTCACCGCCACACAGAGCAGCACGGCGTCCTCTACCGGTGGCTTCAGGGCCAAAGAGAAAATCCCATGGCAGGATGAGGCATCTTGCAGCCAAAGGGCCACCGACTCCTCACCTCCGCCACCAGACTCTATACTGGCTGGTGGAGGCAATGACATCCAGGCCAAGAGTCTGTCTGCATTCCATCTACATCCCGATTCATACAACCTGAATGACGTGGCGCCCCACTCCAGGTGTGCTGCTATTCTGTTAGTCTCAGCTGTGTAGGCTGCTCATGAATTTCTGCTCTTGCATCAAAGTTTCATTAAACAGACACTGATTCATTGTAGTCCCAATATATCCTGTACCAAGCCAGATGGAAAACTCCAGAGCTATGCGGTTTGGCAAGAACAAAGGGAGACTAGAAGGAATGAGAAGAAATAACTGTGTATGTGTGTCTATATGTGTGTATGGTTTGCATTTGTATTTTTCACTGTCACTTGGTATCTATGATAGAAAGGAAGTGCTTGAAGTTGCTAGAAATGCAGACTGTGAGCTCAGCACACCCCCACCCCCATCTCCAAATCGTACTTCCTTTGAATGAACTAAAGCTTTACTCTCTATTCTTTATCCTGGAAGAATAACTTGTCTTGAGCAGACCTTTAAATTGACAGCTTGTTTTTTTGCTGTTCTCACAGACACATACAGCAGTTGTTTGAAAATTCAGGCATGTAGAATATGAGATGTTATTGATGGTGGTAAAACTGAAGTGCAAGGACATATCCTATTTCATATGCTTTTCTGATGTATCTGTGGGATTTACATGTTGTATGGTCTCCCCTCCTTTGAAGCTAATCACCTTTGTGTATTGTTCTTTTCTCTGTTTTACATTTACATAAATATCAAAGTCTGTTCTGCCTGCCTGTCCCTGACTTCTCACTTTTTTTCTTCAAGCACACCGAATTCTTGCCACTCGGGGAGTCCAATGGGCCAAGGCTGCGAGCCCATGTCCCCCCAGGAGGAACCAACCTCTCCTACCTCTCCAGGGTCCAAGAGCTTTTACCCTCGCCAGGGAGCCACATCCAAGTACCTGATTGGCTGGAGGAAACCCGGCGGAACTGTAAACTCTGTGGATTTTGGCAGCACTAGAAAGTAAGATAGAAAATATTAGTATCTGTTGAACTTTAAAACTGCGTCATGCAGTGCTGGATATTTTGAAAGGACGCTAAGCTCTGCAGGAGAGCGCAGCCTGCTGTCAGTTGTGTTGAATCTGACAACCAAAGTGAAAGGAAAAAGGCTGTCAAATTGAATGTCTCAGAGACTGCACAGATAATAAAGTATAAACAACACTGCCACTGTGTGGTCAATATTATTGTTGGGCTATAGAAGACTATATTGTTACTAGATTAGAGGCAGGGAAGGTTTCTTACAGTTGGTCAATATTTGTCAACATTGTTTGAGATCTTCTGTTTTTACAACATGCAGTTTTTAACCCACATTTCTGGCCATGTGCCTTACTTTTGTGACCAGACTTTTTGTGCATGTAACGAGTGTCTTGTTTTTATCTCTCAGGCGGCACCAGAGTGATGGCCCACTGGTGGGTCAGCCTCAGCTCAGGGCCAATCTTCGTGGAGCTCAGTCCCCACAGAGACATGTTGCTAAGTCAAGCCTGGAAGAGGACTTAAAGAAGCTTATCACACTAGACAGCCCTCCTCCCACAACAAATGAAGAGAAGGTGCTGACTAAACAATTGCTTTTATTATTATTATTACATAATTTATTTGATCAATTTAATTGATTTACATAATTTAAGTAATAGTTACTAAATTGATCAATAACGTTTATATTTGACAATGTAACATAAAACATTGCCAAATAAAATACCTTTGTAGAAGCTGATGTGTGCACACAAGATTTCTTGTAATATTCACTTGTGGTATGTTTACATGTCTCTCCGAAGCCACTGTTTCCAGGCCCAACTCCCAATCGCCGCTCCCTTCAGAGAACGCTGTCAGATGAGAGTATTTACAGCGGGCAGAGGGAGTCGTCCTCCAGCGGACAGCGAGACACTCCCACTGACCTTCTGTTCAGCTGCTCAACAATTCCACGTTCACCCACTGCTCGTAACGCACAAGGCAGACGACAGTCACACAAATCAATGGGTACGTTTTATTATTCATTTATTAATAGACAAAATTAAATCTGTCCTGCAGTAACTGAAATGTTGGTGTTAAGGCAGTTTTGAGCTATTAGTAATGTTATTGTCTTTTCTATTGTGTTCTTCTGCCAGGAGACCTGTCAGCCCCTGAGAGTATGGAGTTTGAACAGGACAAGAAAAATCTACAGCTGGATGATCCTGTCCTCATGCCCCTGCCTGATGCTGGGGCAGATGGCCCACTGGACTGGGCCCACCTGGTAGATGCTGCCAAGGCCTTTGAGGGTGGGCACACATGTCAGAGTTCCGTTTCTTTCTAGAAAAAGATGTAATAGTTAATTACAGACCTTATGATGTCAATGTTTGCAAGTCTGCTATATATTGCATTAATCTTTTTCCACCACAAGATGGTACTGAAGTTCCATTTTTGTCATGTTCAATCTGAGTCTACTGAGTCTTATGCCTTTCAAACTATTCCCATACAGAGCAGAGGCTTGTGTTCTTAGCAGCCCAAGAGGAGAGTGTCCTGGCAGAGAGCACAGCCAGCAACAGCACCCCACAGCAGGCTGAGCCTCAAGCGGCCCCTCTGAGACTGCCCCCGCCTGGGTAAGTGGCCTCCGGACATGGCCCAGATCCACTCTATGCTCTCATTAGTCTTTGTGGTGATTGGGCAGATTTAATTATAATAAAACAGCACAGCTGATGTCACCTATTAATGCTGACATCAGCTGTGCTAATCTATCAGTGAAGAAACTCTCCCCTAAATATTACTACATATTAATTATTGTTTCACTATAGAAGGTCAGTTTTTTTGTCCTGACTTACCTGTTGTTGTTTTTGTCCTCACAGAGACATCAACGATAGTCCAGCCTGTCTGCTGGGAAAGGTGGGCCAGCTGGAGTCTATGGTTAAGATGCTTCAGGATGACCTCAATAAGGTCAGTTAACTTTCAATACATATTGTTATGTGCAAAAAAACTATTTGCATCTAACATTTATAATAACACATTATAGATCTAACAAATGCTGCTCCTCTTGCAAGTGTTCATTCTTTGATATCTATTTTATAATCTAATTTTAATATCTAATCTAATCTGACGAGATTGAATGTCTGTGTCACTGTCAGGAGAAAGATGCAAAGGCATCACTGCAGATGCAGGTCCAAAACTTACGTGAGGACAACCAGCGGCTCCTGGAGGAGTCGTACAGTGCTTCAGCCAAGCTCAAGAAGTTCACAGAGTGGGTCTTCAACACTATTGACATGAATTAACATATACCACCACAAGGAGCCTGACCTCTACTCATCCTCAACAGGAACCTCAGAAAACTACATGGTCCATCATAAATATGGGACTTTAACAAACCAGTGCCAACTCAGATGCCATATTTGTTCATTTTCTGTGGTATATTTTACACAGGAAACTACAGTGTAATGGTGCATAAAGGGGGGACAGACCTAGGAACAGAAAAGGTGTGACAGTGCAGACAGGCATACACTACTCTCCTTGAAACTTGTAGACACGAATCTAGACTCTAACCTGAACCATTTACTGTCCTCATTTAGTTCCCTGAATAACCTAATTACAAGGTTACAAGCTAAGTTTAATTTCAGTCACAAATTAAAATGGCTATATTTGATGCACGAGTTGACAAGCATTATTTCATATTCCCTTGAGAGAAAGTTTCTAAGAATTGACAGGAAAGACATTTCAAACCTTCATATTCAGTGATAAGAGCACTGATTATTTTTATTACTAACCAAAAGATAAAGCTATCTAGAGTTTAATTAGAGATGTCCTAATAGACTGTTTGCTTTATTATCACAGACAGAATCTTACACGCTGTAAACACTCTAAAGCCTAGTCTGTGTGTATTTACAATGTAAAGACTGTACAAGACTGTGAAATTTCTAAAAGGTAATGTATAGGACTGGTCATATACTGATGCAAAGAGAATATATTGTAAAATTGTAAAGAAAAACAATACAAAGCATTAAGCAGGCCACAGTGTAAATACAGGACACTTATTTTTCACCTGTCCTTGATATTGTATGTAAAGATATTTATGACAAAGATATTGGCCAATAAAAATGAGGTTAAATATTTGCATGCACTCATTATAAATGGTCTTTTATAGACAAAAGTCAACCAAAATATGGATTACTGAGCCAGGTATTGACAACATGTAACATGCTACATTGAACTGACCCCTCCTCAATCCATAGCATGCTTTAACTCCTCAATTGGATCCTCTATACATGGGTGCTGGTAATTGAATCACAGGATGAAATTACTTCTACAGTGTTGTCTGTAGTGTGTAAATCTTCCCATAAACCCAACCTGTATTGGTCAAAAAAACAACACAAGAGTCCTTATTTACCATAAGCCTCATAACTGTTTCCTTTTGTACTTCAGATACTGTGCAAGTGTATATAAGCAGAGATTTGATATTCATCCGAATTTGCACCTTCATTTTTATTTTGTACGATTATTTTTTTTGACATATTTCTGCTTAATAGGCCAGGATGTACTGTGTGGAGTGAGATGACAGATGATGAGTGGGGGATCCAGATGGAACTAGACCATGAGCTGGACTCCGACAAATGAGTCTTAAAGCTGTAGCTAGCACAGCCCCTGCACCTTTTGTTCTTAACATGTGTGACGGCATGTGTTCTGTTTCCATTGAGCTGTGATGTGTACAAATGTTTATATCTATTAAAGATATTTTGTTGGAGTACATTTTGTTTTTGTGGTAATTTATTTTTGAAGTACATACGGCAGGGTTCAAATGAGGTGGCCCAAACAGTAAATGGATGGATACTTGTCGTTATCCTACCATGAACTGTCCGCATACTGTTTTTTGTAATTAACAAAGAGTTGCTGTTTTTCCACTTGGTCCTGATTACACAAGGCCCTGACCCAGACGAGCCTGAGCAGAGCAGATTGATGGATGCGCATTACCTGAGGGAGGCTTCCTGTTAAAAAAAAACGTGCCAAGCGACATTACAACAGCAACACTTCTGTTTAATGCACTTCCACACAGTAAAAAATATGTAAAGTTGTAATAACTGCATACAACAAGTATCAGATTCAGACATTAACACTTGTGGACTCTCACCAAGTTTCTGATCAATTTAAAACCTCTCAACCTTCAAAGGCCCTTTCTGGATTTAATGACCGATATAGAACTCATTCAGTAACAGTTATCATCATGTTTGTTGACAAATTATTTGAGCTAATGTCATGCTGTACTAAAATAAAATTCCACCAACTTGTGTGGCTTTTTATGGGAAGCCATTTGGAAAATTGTATCAGCATTAAGTACAAAATATTGACTCACTCAGGCATACCTGCTTGGAAATGGTTAATCTGATAAATCTACACTTAATTCTAAAAAGAGATCTTGGTGGCAGTCAGCCAAATACTGTTGCTCTCTGGCAGTGAATATGCTGTTTAATAATTTGGCATTAATGCAGATTATAGCAGGGATGGCCCTTTATAAAGCAGATTAGAGGTGTGTCTGTCAGTTGGTATGTGCCTCTGTCTGTCACCTTGTTATTGTTGCGTCTCCTAAATACCAGAAGACCTGCGGATTGTAGGTCACTCGAGTGTGTTGTGATCAAAGGGGGTGGGGTGATTATGCCTCCGTTATAGGCTAGTATATGGACATAGATGTGTAACAATCTCATAATAATTTGGAGGATGGTGGGGTATAGTGTATTGTACCAGGTCACTCTCTTGCTGCTGAAAAGTATGACACAATACCGTAGGCCGCCGCATGGTTTCACACTCTACTCGCGCAGGTGGATGACCTCGGTTTCCCCTGGTAACCACATTTACTGAGAGTGGCAGCTTTGTATTGTTCAAAAATTTACTTTTTAATTATGAAAAAGACCTTTCATTTTTTCAACTTGACCAAACAAGAAGGGTTTTATTTGTGTGGGATATATTAGAAAGCAGTGTTTGGATGTGACAGGAAGACCTCTGCAAGCACAACACCAAACTGGTACAAGCAGCTGAAAGAAGAAGAAAAGCCCACTGGAGAGATGTGAGCAAGACAGAGCTTTGATAACTGGTGAACTGGTTCTGTCAACACAAACGGCTGTGTGTGCTTGCCCATGTGTGTCTATGTATTCATAGTGCATGTATGCGATCACAAATTGGCCATGCCATGTATTTGTGGAGTATCTTCCTTGGGGTGCTTTTAGGATCTCATTTATTGCAGGAGAAAAGGTTAATTTGTTCAGTTTGCAATTTAAGCTTGAATGATTCCATACTTTTCATGAAAGTGGAATAGCTTCCACTGTAAAGCTGTCGTTCTTTTAACAGGACCGCCAGCATGATAAAATGAACTAGCTTCTTTTATCCAGACTTACTGTAAATGCAAATGAAAAAAAAGGCTTTCATTCACAGAGGTATATTTATAGCTTCTATGCGTTTGCTCAGTCACTATCATATTTTTGACATTAGCATTTTAATCTTGTCCTAATGAAATGTTTCTTGTTTTCAGGATCAGTGGGTGCTGCTGCAGTGTGCTACCCTCCCTCTGTCCTGCTTTCTTCTCGCCTGTTCATACACACACACACACATACACACACACACACCATCTCTCTTTATACTCTCTCTAATTCTTTCATCCCTCCCCCTTTTTCCAACTTGCTATTACACAGCATCTCCCTCTTTCTCCCTCCCCTCACACTCTTTTTGGCTGGAGCACATGCAGACAGCGAGGGGGGGGGTGGGCTTGAACAACATGTGAGGATCTCCTCAACTGCCGGGGCCGGGCAGGACTTTTCAGGAAGAAGAGGAGGGATACTGCAGTGACCGCCCGGCTCTCTCTACCCCTCTTCTGCAGCTTCACTGCTTCCAACCCCACTGTCTTCCTCCCTTCTTCTCTCTCCACTTCTGCCAATTATACCATGGACCTGCCTGCTGCTTGTTGCTAAGGGGGAGCCAGCCGTGCAGTGCAGCCGTGGGGAGTGCACACAGCGCTGCGTGGACTGCAGAGGGCTGGACTCGCCGTTTGTTTGTTCTTTAAGGTAATACACGGATGCAGTAATGGCAAGGTGTCACAGATGTTGTACTGCATTGGGTTGCTCTAAGAGTGTCTATGTTTTACAGTGCATGACTTGAACTCTTACAGTTTCTTCCACTGAACTGACTTGCTGTTTTAAGACTGCTACGGTGTCAGTATGAAGCAGTATTTGAAACGACAGTACTATATACAGTACACTTACTCACTACCTCACGGACAGACCCTCTTCACTGGGGACCTCTTCGCCCACTATTGTTTCTTTCAAGCAGGTGTTATGTAATCCCATAGCGCCCGTATCTTTTTCTTTATGCCCCTGAGGTGCACACTGCTTTAGCTGTCTAATGTGCCCAGACCTCGAAAAGAGCAGCGTTGGCCATTGAGAAGTGTTTTTGCTTCTGCTGCACTACACTTCTAATAACAAACGGTGAGGCGAGATATAGGCAGGTGATTACTTATGCATGTCACCACATTTCCACTAAGTAATAGATTGATTTGTGTGGAGACCAAGCCACCCAGAGCGTCTCCTGTTGCTTTCAGCTGTTGTTCAAACTTGCACAGTAGCAGTTGTAATTCACTGAAACCCTTGCCTCGGGCGTCCCTTCTGCAAGATGCACTGTTGCTAATTGAATTCATGTATGTAGATTTCATAATGTGCTTGCATAAAATCCTGTCTGACAATTACAATTATTATCTATCTTCTATTCAATACTTCAGTGAAAAGCAGACTCAAGTGGGCTGCTTTAGTGTATTACTTTTTCATTGTATGAGCAAAAATTTTTGTGTAAGCAATACATTTAAGTCTTGTCAAAAGGCCTTGGAAATGGTTTAACCCATCTAAATGACCAGGAGCCCTCAGTGGCAAAGGGCATAACACGCAATTGGGGCCTTGTTGAAACTGTCGGCAGCTGAGGTTATGGAAATCCATAGGTGGAATTAATTCTCCTGAGAAAGAGTAAGGGATGGATGGATGGGAAGCAAGGATGCAAGGCGCAGAATGGGATGTGTGGAGGTTGTATATAAATTCCTAAACAGCAGTTCAAGAAGCATGAGAAATAATAGCCAAGGCAGCTTTAAGTTAATATTAAATAGCCAATATTTGCTTTAAAAAAATAACACAAAAATTGCATACTGTACTTCCTGTTTGTAATTCGGCTTTGTGCAATAGTTAATATGCATCCTCCACCTGAGCCCTCTTATCTGTCCCTGCCATGACAGGCATCCCATTTCCCAGACAAACACTTTCGGCAGCTGAATGTCACAACGATAAAGACGGGGAGGAATTTTTGTTCCCCTGGGGGATATAAAATAGCTGACTGATGTTTATCAAATTGTCATTTTACATTCTGCCGCTGTCTTTCCTGTGCTCACATTGTGTTTCTGTTTCTTTGACAGTAAAAAAAAAAAAAAAAAAACAAAGAAGAAAATATGGCAGAAGGGTCGAGAGAGCAGGGAGGCTCAGGCTGTACTGATCCAGAGGAGGACTCGCCCAATATGATTGTCTACAGAAAGGCAAGTCAAAGTCTATGTGCTGCACTGTATGAAGGCAGAAATGCAATGACCCGTGGACAGTCCTGACAGCCCACTGGTCCATATCAGTGTGTATCTACCACAGTGTCAGGTGTCAGGAGGCCTCAGTCTCAGAGACAACTTCCAACAAGCTCCACTCGATCCCACTCTCAGGACCCTCTGTTCCAGTGTTCCATCCAATCCATCGAACTCAAGCTCTCTGACACTTTAATAAGCCCTCAGTCCCATCAGGCTTTGGTCCAATAAGAGGTCCTTTCAGTGTCAGGGCAATTACCTCATCCCAACGGCGCCTCACTTTCAATAGCCGCGGTCTGATTGGAGAGGTATCAGTGGCTAATTACAAGGATGGAGGGTTTAGTTTAAGGAGTAGGCTACTGATTATTTCTAAGGCTAGGATTAGGCAATAGCCACTGAGGAAGCTGGTTATTTCTCTTTTTCCAATTGAGGAATGGCTTGTTATTTTTCTTTCCGGTGCTTCTGTGACAGCCCACTCAGGAAAAAAGACAGCATTTTTTAACCAGGCTTAAACAGTGGAATGTGTCACTACTGCTGAGAGTTGATAACAGTAAAAAGTGTGCAATGAGCAGGCTGTAGCTGACAGGTTTCCCACTTGTGGTGTCAAACAGTGTTTCATCGGACTTCTGATGGGTGTCCATTGAAATGAGCAAATGGGTGTGCACAATTTAAACAGGTATATGCCACATGCACTAGAAACATATGGAGGTATACATAAACAATATAATTTTGGCATATTTTGCTGTTAGTGAGTGGATAAAGAACCTCAGCACAAAATATTCAGCTGCTCAATATACATGGTAGAAAGGCTACACCAGCTATGGACTACAAGCTAGCAAGTCACTGGATGTTTAGGACTATGCTGGACATGTACAAATGACAAACAACACCCCATGGACCCAGATTTATAGATAGATTGTTTTAGCAGCTGGGCTTCCCCATCAAAGACCTGTCTGATAAGATTAGCATATGCAGGGCTACAGCATTTCAATGTTCTTTATACTCCTAAAAGTACAGAAAGGAGGTTTCTAATTTAATGTTTGTAAACGGTATGCTCAGCTGTATGTAACACGTTTCTAGAGTTTATTCAAAAGTCAAATTAAACCTGTACTTGACTTTTACTTACTGATAAAATATTTCTCTGAATCCATGTGCACCACTATTGGAGTAAAAGTTACAGTGACAAGGCTGAATTTCACGAGTTTGAATGCAGCACAGAAAAACAACTATCTCAAATCTACATAAATCTGTGTGATTGACAGAGACTAACAGCACTGGCTGCGGCAAAGGAGAAGCAAATCAAGCACTGAGTGAGATTTACCTATTTAAAAGCCATAACATTTCTCAGTCTACACACTGATTTTCCACAGAGCACATTTGGGATAATAACTTTTGAATACAGTTCTCCAAATATGTGTAAATAGGACTACAATAATTTTTAAAGTTCAGAGCTTGTTTAAACTCAGAATTAATGTAGCATTTAGAGGCTTTATAAATCTCTCCTGGTACTTTGCTTCAGAGATTGAACGCTATGAGCAGAGTGTCACACGTCAGCAGTTAGTGTTGAGGGGAAGTGGAAGTGCACTGCTAGCAACAAGCAATTCCCTCGTATACTGTAAATACAGAATCTGTTTGGATGCCAGCGGGTCTCTTAAGGTCTGTGCCAGGAATCCTCTGAGTCAAAATAACAAATCAGATCTCTTTTCCCTTCCTTAAATACTGCTTTCCATGCCAGTTGCCAGAAATCTGTGTGTACAGTACAGCCTGTCGTTTATTCACTCTTTGATTATCATACATGTATTCTAAGAAGCTGTCACGCCGCAGAGGGAACTACTGTAGCCCATGTATCTTACAGCACAGCCTCATTACGTAACGCTCCGCATGCCTGAAGGCAACACATTTAAGAGGCTAGTTTCAGCTTATCAGGATGCAGCCAGCGGGGAATATTCATCATTTTATGTTTTAGTCATAAGGAGTGACAACAGACAGATGATTGGGAAAGTAAAGGATTTGTTCCGTATTTCCTGCATCTACTCAGACTCAGTTTAATGTTTATGAATTATAAAAATCTTAATAACCGTGAGGATTAGCGAGAAATAGATGTGTTTTTTAAATTCAAAATATGACATTGGTTATAATTTTTAAATCCATCTTTGTGGTGTTCAACATTTCTGTTCACAGAACTTGTTTTAATTAAATTTACTTATCAGTATATTACCCTTGTATTTTAATTAAAAGTATATTATATATTATTTTTAATATATTTAATATTATATTATTATTGTATACATATATATTTTAGGTTACGTGTTGATGTGCCATATAAAGATTATTAAAACATATGATGTTCTTTGTCCAACTTAAGTTATGTTTATTTTTTTCCAAATTTCCTAGGACCACATGCTGGTCTGTGGAAAGTGTGTTCTTCTTGAGGAATTCAGTACATGTTTTTAAATGGGAAGAGGTTTGGAGGTCCCTTCTTGTGGGTGGCAGAGTTAGCACACTGTAAACAGATGGCCATCAATGTGCCCTGTTGCTTGGGAAAATTCTGGCAGCTTTATCCTTGAATTTGTGTCAGCAGCGGCGCATCAGCATTTTACTATAAAGGACGAAGTAACAGGAAACGTCCCACATGTTTTGTAGATACAAAGTTACAATGCCGTGTCTTTCTCTCCTGAATAAAAATGTGAAGCATCTTCAGCCTTGCTACTACAGGAGCAGTGCTGTGCCAGCTGGACATAAATCCACTGTCAAAATAAGTAAAACATGCTCATTTGTAAACCCCTTGGCTTTTGGTTTCAGTAGTGTGTTATATTTACTTAAGTGTGGAGCTTAACACTGCAGTCTGTTGATTGGACAATAGAGAAGCCAATTCGTACTCGAGTGAAAATGAAGTGAAATGAAAAAAAAAAGTCTTTGAATCAGCTACAGCCACAATGGCCATCTCTTAAGTTACAAAAAAGAGCACTAATCTTCAGAATGAGAGCCACTGTTCATGGCACATGAACAGACATGTACATTTATGTTAATGCTTAAATCACACATTCTTGTGGTTTGCAAGGTATAACTCTCTGCTCCTTGTGTAAAAGTCCACAGAGCAGAGCAGAATGTGAGCAGGGTGCAGGGATTTAACTTTAGTGAAAAAAGTGACCACGTGAAAGATTTGACAGCATAAAAACGGCAGCCCACTCTGTGTCCAAAACAACCCAGAAATATCCCAGCAGCTTAATCTAACATTTTCTATTCCTCCTGTTTGCACAATTAACAGCACAGTAGACATGTACGCCTATACAGAGAACCAAATTGTGCTGTACATTACCACTCACACATACAAGGAAAGATGCCTTAAGGGTCCTTACACTGGCCTCAAAAGGTTCTCAGATTACTTTGAATTTACTATTGCATCAAGTGTTGAGTGGTTAGGATGTTCTGCCTGCGCCCTGTCTCCTATGAAAAGAGGAAGTGAAGCAAAACAATCCAATAACTGCATGTCAACTCACTGCTTTAAAAACTTATGTCGAACGTAAATGCTCCCACTTTTTTTGCACACTACCCATTTGATTACACACTCAACTGTCACAATATGGCAGGTAGATGAATGGAAATGTGAGGAAGACATACACAAAAAACTCCGGAGTATGATTTGAAAGACTGTGTTGGGAAATGCAATTAAGCCGAGGAAAAGAGGCCACTTTACTGCTCCGATGGTGTGAAGCTTACAAACTATTAATAGCTTAACGTCCCGTCCCTAAGTGCACGTCTGTGTCTTTGCCTTTATCCTAACTGTGATCCCAGTGTTTTTCTAAACTGGATGGCTTCCGGTGCATTCACATAAACAGGTTATAGCTGCCAAATAACTTTTAGAAGCATTAAAGATTGATTGAATGACACTTAGCAAGGAGTAAACATCAACTAGTAAGATTTAAGAGCCACTAGTAGCTAAACGCTTGCCCAAACAATTCCAACACTGTACTTTACAGCTCAATACACCATATAGACAGAGCACTCTTTATAAAAATCTAGTAACTAAATGTTGTGCTGGAATTCATCAGTCAGCAGACTTGTGTAGTGATCACATCAAAGACCCAGTGAGCTACTATCAGTGTGTCTATATTTTCACCATCTTTCTTTGTCTCTTCTTCCTTTCTTCGCTCAAATTAATAATTGAATCTCATTTCAAGTATTCTATCTATGGAGAAATAGCTGCTCGTCTGAGACATCATCCATCATCCTATTCATTTATTCATGGCTAGCCTCTTTTTTTTTTTTTTTACCATCTCTTGATATTTATATCTGTGCCTGTGTACATGTGAGAAAGGACAACTTAGATGGAAGAGCTTCAAATACTCTAAACAGACACTTTGGATGTCCATGCACATTACCATTGGCATCTTCCCACATTGTCTTTTGGCTAAAATACCTATTATTGATGTGATTGGCATGCTTTGGAGGCCAATGGGACTGAAAGCTGCCGAAGAACCTGTCAACTGTACATGTCTCCATCTGAATTCCCATGTGTCCTATATGGATGTGTCTTCCTAAAGGCTAGCTTCCATTTGGCGCCTATATGGGCCTCTATGTCCTGTGTGCACTTAAGATAGCATGGTCCGACACTGAGGATATCACATCCGCGGTTGTAGGGACATGTCGTCCGAGTGCTTTATCATATATGAACGTTTTAACACGGTCACCACTTCCACCACGGGAGCCTTTATCAGAGCTGCTGGTATGGGCTGGCCTATCAGGGTCGCGCTCAAGCCCATGTTCCTGTATGCTAAGTGCCAGTGTGGGCTGCTTTCCTAGTTGGGTCAATAAGATAAAATAACACAAACGCTTTAGCTCTCTTATATAAGCCACTCTCAACCGTCTGTGTGGAGCGGCTCTTCTCCACACAGCTAAGCAGAAGGACAAACATATGAATATCCTGGAAGTCCACCGAAAAACAAGTCATAATTGGATAATAATTCACAGTGTTTGGCAGCCGCAGCACTCTGTTGACAGGATTATTGGGCCCACAGAGGATCTCTGTGAGTGAAATAAAAGGCTTTTCTTCGGCAAGGGAAGTCCTTCCACTGCCAGTGTCTTTCTGTGTCCACATTGCTCTCATACTGCGTGCACCACATCTTATAATGAAGTCTGTGTTTATGGAGTGTTAAGCTGAATGTGCATAGGTTTAGAGCTATAGAAAGATTGTTGAGGGCAGTGTGCTGACACCACTGTGCCCCAATTCTACCGTAAATACCCTTGAAGCCCCCTGAGCTGCCTGTTTATCCCACACTGAAAAGCCTTGCTGAAAATGTGTGTTGTTTTAAATACCTCCTACTCTACTCTGACTAACCCCAATGCCTGTGCGGGACGCTCTGATCATTTGCTGTTTCACACACACCGATGCTATAAAATAAAATAAAAACAACAGTGGGTACACATTTAGTCCATCTGACTTGAGAAAAGATTTCCACATTGGATTTTGTTTCCATTAAGTGTCTTCAGATTGATGCCTAACAACATTACAGAGAAAACTTTTGACCTGTTATAGAGTGGTGATCTGATAAAGAAATGTCATTGTAGCATAAATGCTAATGGATTACTGGAACTGGTGATTACAAATACATGGATAGTAAAAAACTCCAATAGACACTAGCATTTATAACTAAGGCTGAAGAAAAAAAAGTAGGGGAAAATGCAGATTGAGTTTAAGGAGGTGGAAACTGCCATATTTGGAAATCTACATGGCTTGTCTTATATAAGTAAAGTATTTGTTCTGCTTATATCAGGTTTGATGTATTAGGTCAAATTAAGTTTAAACTTCACAACCAACATGTCTGGACACAGAGTGATTGGGCTGTATGCAACAATAATAAACCCTTGTGTAAATCTAGTCGATCAGCATGGCCATAACACTATATCATTAATGCATCCTTAAGATTAACAGCTACAGTACATCCAGTATATCTAAAGTATTACCATTACATTCTCAAATTGATTATAAGCAGCGTTGCAACATTAAGCCAAAGGGATGGATTTACTTTGCCGACTGCTGTAGTTTCCAAGGATGGGGTGGCGCTAACGTCCGAGGCTGATGAGCAGAGGTCATTAAAGTGGATAACTAAATCATTTGTGTGTGCAGCGAACAAGCTCTAAGTCTGCTTTTACTCAATACGCCTGATGGAAATGGAATAGTTGATTGAGCATTAAGCATTCAGGGCCAGATGGTTCATTTATTCCTCCTAAAAAATATCAACTTAAAAGAACATTAGATACACTGTACGCTTATGAAAATGCTTATGAAAACAAGTTGACTGGTTATTTATGCAAAGATGTAAAGTGATATTCCTCCTAATGAAAAACAAGCACTAAATATATCCAGGAAATGATTACATTATTCAGTATTAATATTAAAACAGCGTGTGTGTAAGATCTCCTGCCCATTTCTCTTTGTCCATGCTGCTGCTATCTTCATTCTCTCATTTGTCTTTGAAAACTACGGAGATCATAATGTATTTGAAAAAGTAGTGCTGGCTAAAATAATTTAAAAAAATAGTATATCATAAACTAACTGACAATATTTTGGCAATGCGGTCCAATGAGCAATGACACCACACCCGCAACAGTCCATTAGCAATATAACGCCTGCAGTAGTTTCCTGTGATGGACATTTCTAATCTCTCGCTGTCCAGCTCCTCAACACGTACCTATAAAAGCTCAAGCTACTTTCAGCAGCTCACTAATCAAGAAGCTAAAGGTCTCTGAGAAGAGGAGTGGAGGAATATTTTGAAGCTCACCCTGTAGCCTTGGAGGCTAACCATTGTCAAAACGCTCTTTTGATTTATAACAAGAAAAGTGCACATAGTTAAAAGAATGTATATTAACAAAGACAATTTTAAAATGCACAATTCACATTAATAGGCTTTTATGTATCCTACAAAATTTCACATCTATGTTGTATTTTAGTCAGACTATTATAAAAAAAAACCTTTCTTCAATTCATAGTTATATTCTTCTTTGACTTGTTGTTTGAGTGCTGGTTTTATCTGCTTACTGTGTCAGACTTGGACTATCTCTGAAAGGCTCAAATCCAGCAAATAACGATAGCCACAGTTTTGGGGATTTGAGGTTTGAGTTGGATTTGAACAGGTTTTAGTTGCAACTGAACAAGTTTTAGTTAGATTTGAACAGGTTTTAGTTGGAATTAAATGGAGACAAACTGAAATGGCTAATGCCAAAGAATCATTTTCTTGTTCAGGCATACATGAGAGATGATACTGAATAGAGCAACCAAGACTGAGTTAATGTCCTGGGCCATTAGCTTCACGTCATCTCACCCTGTGTTTCACATTTCCTGTCTGTCTACTGTCTCTGTCCAGATATCCAAATATCCAGATGTCCAGATTTCTACATGAACACTCCTATGCTGGATTGTTTGCCTCTTCCTGTGCTTTTGCCACACCAATGCACATCTGCTCATCAAACAGCATTCACCACTGTTTTGTTGGCACTAGTGCATTTCAAGGTTTTGTATCCCGAATAGAGCTAAGACATGCTTTACATGCTTTACTGAATTCTTTACTATCTCACAGAAAGAAAAATAACAAAGCCTCTTGCCTCATATTTGTAAACATAAATGCTGTTAATTACCTCAGACAAAGCCTGAAAATATATCCTGCAGCCTGTAAAGCGACCTTACAACAAATGCACTGTAATTGCAGCACCATCTGCCAAAACTCCCATATGTAGTGTTTACTGAATATCTCATAGGTTGATTCATAGAAATGAGTTTTCCTAAAATAGTAATCACACAAGGCAGACAGGGATGGAGTATCATGTAGGCGCAGGTAATGGTCAATTAGGGATCTGAAGGGATTGTGACTCACCAGAGCTCAAATGTTTAGTCACAGTGACTCGACTAGACCCGACTGTGAAGCATTTGGCTCTTATTGACTTTTACAGATTCAACCTGTACCCTTTCTAGCACCTTTCCAAATATGTCCCTCTAACGACTGGTGTGTCCTTATTGGTCCAGTTTAGTTACCAGTCACAAATAAGCTTTATCATACAGTATACTTTGAAAGGACATTTCAGACAATGGATGGGAATTTTGTAAAATGTTTCAATATACCGTTGATCAAAACACTCACTACCATAATATTATTGAGGTGTAGAATAAGAGGGATGCCAGTGTGAGCATTACATGTAATTGAATGAAAGTCCGGTATATTATAGCAAAACACCCAACTTAAATCTAACGCCACTGTCTTTGCTTTGAGCAGTCTTCGTTAAAGGAGGAAGTGAAGGCTGAGGCTTTTAAGCGTATAATGATCAGAGTGGCTGAAGCTCAAGGCCCAGAGCATGACAGTTGTGCAATTGCCTGGTAACTCGAGAGGCAGCTAAGACGGTTATTCCCACATTTCACACAGGGTACGCCGAACCAAGCTAATGCACATTCATACATGTGGACTTGACTATTTTCCACAGTGGGCACCGGGTTTGCATAAAAAGAAAAGTTTGGGAATAGTGTTTTTGAACTCACCGCAAGAAAGATGTGTCACAATGGAGCAGCTGCTGTTTCTATCTCAACGACAAGTACTAGTAATGTTTGTGCAATTTGGCCCTCTTTTCCAGTGACCCCATGCTGTGATCAGCCAGGTGTGCAGAAAGTAAAACATTATGAATGATCAATGGTCAGTCTGTGTGTGGGTACTGACATCCTCACACAACACTCACAAAATGTTGGAGCTGTTTAATACAACAACGGTAGACATCTTGTATGCTACCTTTTTATAGCGGGCATCTCTTAACACAGCTGATGATGTTGAATTTTGCTAATTGCAGCAACATGGTAGGAAGTGTTTAGCTACCTTTAAGTGGCCTCCTGTTTGTTTAATGTGGTTAACTGTATATTTTAAGTGGAACATGTATAGGACAGTATAGGCTAGGGCAGAACAAATTTGGAAAAATGCAATTTTTTTATTTAACCAATATTGCAATTGTGATTATTTAAGCATTTATTTTCTTGTTTTTTTTTTTTTACACATTGATACACACTTATCTTAACAAACTTGTGTTTCTTGTGGCCACGTCTATATGTTTTTAAGAAAATAGATGATGCAGGAAATTATATGAATAACAATTTTTTTATTTAACCATTTAAATCACACATTTGTCTCTTATACTTTAATTTGCAATTGTTGAACTCCTCAGCATTAACTCAGTCCTATAGAAGCACTAGTGACAGTAGCAGTGATATTAATTAAGCTTAAAGATACACTACAAAATTCTGGTTTGCAAATCACTGTTGAGTTCACAATTCACAGTTACTCACCTGTCCTGTCCAGACAATACTATTTGTCCTGTGGCAAAAAAGACTCCAAAAAGGGGCCACCACTGTACTTCTGTAAAACAATGTAAAAGGTATACTGACGTTGAGAGTAAATTGAAACATTGTTTCAATTATATTACACAAGAAAATGTATTTTTTTTAAATGATACTACTCTTGTTTAAAGGCTCAACTTGTTACATGGCTCATAAAAATAAAAAAAAATACACAAACATGTCCTGCTCCATAGACGGGTTTCCTAAACTGAGTGGCCTTTAAAAGAATATAATAAAATAATATGCCCTAAGGCTATCTGTAAACTTCTTCTTATGTTATAATATACTGTGTAACTTGATATTTTATAGTTTGGAATAGAAAATCCTCAGGCTCTAGTTTGCACTTTGAAGTTGTAAAGAAAAATCAAAAGCCTGTTATAAAGTCCTAAAGTAGGTTCTGGAGCAAATCGCCTTCACAAACCCTTTGTAAATTACAGACAGCTGTCACGCGCAGATAACACACAGCCAGGCGGAAACACAGGGAGGAACACTTCATTTCATTCTGCAGAATATTAGACCACAAAGCAGCACTATAGTCCCCTTTCTTACAGAAGCCACTTCAATAATTCAAAGCTGTGTGATGGTTATGGTTGCAAATGTGTACTTCGTGGACATAATCCATGTCTTATTTTCTTGTGTAAGGTAAAAAACAAGAGATTTGTGAGCACTGAATGGTGGTTAGTTGACATTATGGAAAATCAATCAGTTGTGAATAATTCTTTATGCCATAGCGTTGATGTTTTTATGTGCATTGATTTCAGACTCAACCTTTTGCTAATCGACATTTCCTTGTATAAAACACATTTTGGCTTGTGATACAATTTTAGGCGCACCCCCCAGTTACCTCCCACTTCAATTTCATTAAAAGCCGATTAGTTGATGATAACTGGGCGTGTGGCGTGTGAAGTAGAGGACAACCACGAGTGGCAAAGGCCCATGCCTCTGACATCTCCTGTCCACGTCCCAAACAGGAAGAAGACTAATCCCTTCAGAGACCCGGAGTGACAAAGAACATTACAAAAAACTAGCGCTGCCTGCTGCCTGTGGCACAGTGAGATGAGGTTTTCACTCCATGTGTCAGCCCAAGCCTCAAAAATTTCATTACCTGTGCCAGCTAGATGAAGCAAAAGGCTTTATTGTGGTGTGACCATTGGACATCTGTCAGCTATTTAATTTCATGATGCCATAGGAAAAACCATCACAACATAGAAAACACTGCAAATACCTCCTACCGTGATTAATATCATTCAAATAATTATTGGAAGTGACATTTTTATATTATATATATATTATATCTCAACAAATAACAGAAGATAAGAACTTTGACAGAGGGAGAGACAGTAAATAGACAGGAAGCAGAAAAGAGAAGATGACATAAAACAAAAGGCCTCAGTTTTGAAACAACTAAAGCGTTCACTGCACTATGTAAAACGCTTCTGTCGGGTATGCCATCAACACATCTCTTGGCTTCACTGCTAAGAAAAGATCACCACTATGTCCATCTTTATATTCTCCAGCAGCGCCTGTAGCTTTCATACCAGGCCTGTTCTCTTCACCCCATGGCTGTCACAGTAACACTCCTTGGCCTTAAAAGCCTGTCAGCGGTCTAACACTAGAGGGGAGAAATAGAGCAGGTAATAGGGACGCCAGATCTGCAGTCAGAGCTGAGTGCGGGTGACAGTTGTACAGCTGCAGCACAGAAGAAAAAAGGTGAGGGAGCATCTTAATGGTACACAGCAGAGCCATAACAATCTTCTGCTTGTAGCCATGACATGAAATCCATGTGCCTCAAAAGGTCAGGGGCCTCTCGTAGCAACAAATTGCATGTGCACAGAGGAGCACACAAAAAACAAAGCACATATCAAGGTATAAAATGTGTGGATATTATGCCTGGTGAAATGTTAAAGCATCTGTTACCCTGAGAAAGGCTAAGGCTGTATTACCATCAAAGGAAAAGATGGCAAAGATTGAAATCAAAGCACGGCTAAGCTGATTACAACATAATGCATTGTGTGGCTGTAAAGTCCCTTTCACACTCGCACCCATGCATTATCCATTCAACAGTTATAATGACAGGATAAAACAAACATCTGTGTAATGGACGAAAGGGCCAGATGGGTCTATGGTTTGACCAGAGAATACATCTTGTCATTACAAACCAGTAGCCTTATCGATTATTGTGCATCAGAGCTTCACAAAGATGAAAATGTTAAGACAAGGTACATAACTTACAATGTGCTGGTGTAAATACTGAAAGGAAGGGAGTGTCATCTCCTGTGTTTTTCTTACCGTCATGAACAGACTTGGGTCCAGAGAGGCCAAACTAAACCTGGGCTTCACGCCACTCCTTTATGCTAACCTTATTACCACAGGCTTAAAGATTGGCCCTTGTGGTAGGAGTGGTTTTGTTAGGGGACTGTGCCAACATCAAAGATAGATAGTTGGTCCAGGGGTTTTCACCAACCAATCTCCTGCATAAATCGTTACAGGATTAGCGGCTGCACTGGCCCAGATATGAAACCAAAATGAAGACGTATCGATTGGGAGTCTGCAAAAGATACTGCATGGATTCAATTTAATAGCTTCCATTTAAGGTTGCCTATTATATTGTATTCATCATTATAGTGATGTCCGTTATGAACATAGAAGGCAGAAATGTGACAGCTATGCTTGAAAATATTGTAAAAAATAATTAAAAAAAGTTTTTGGTTGGTTGGTTTCAGTTGCCCACACATATGGATGATGTCATTAATCCCTTGGTAAAATGATGAAACACTAAACGCAAGACTACAAGATAAAAATACCACACAGACACTTTCCACATCCATTTGTTGCTTTCCATTTCTCACTATGTGTCTTTTCATTATTCCACATGCAAATAGCCTTCCTTTCGTTGCTCGAATTAGTATTAGTAGCAGTGAGGATCCTGAACCTTATTACAATGAGTCCCACAGGCACTCCTATTGCAGCTGATCAAGTAGCCCTCACTGGTTTCAAATTGCTTTTTCATTGCATTTTTAACTAAACTTGCTCCATGGTAAATCTTGCGGAAAGGCGTTGTGCCCACAGTGTAGTCAATGACCTTCACTTCTGTTGTGGTTCGTTTTTTGACACATATTATGAACTTGCAAGAGTCCTGGAAAAGCAGCCACATGAGTGGACTATCTAGTCATTGGTACAGACTCCTGTTTTTGCAGCACTCAAGCCCTTAGCAACCCGAGAAGTATCTAACAACAGACAATTACAAGAGCACAGTTGATCTTTTTCTGTCCTCCTTGAGTCTCATCAACAGCAAGATGACCTGATGAGTCACTGAGATTGTAGGCAGCCTTTGAGCAACAGTCTTTGTTGAAAAGGAAAAATGATAATAAAGTGTTTTTAATTTTGAAAGCACAAGACAATAAGATTATCCCTGCTGTTTACCCACACTGACATTCTGCCCATGCTTATAGACAACTTGACAAACTTTTGATTGCATTAATTCTCTTACCACTTGGTTGTTATGGATGTAGGAAATTCCATTTACCAAATCTTGACATTTTACCCGTATGAATTTCAATAAAGGATGCTCAACTGGTCCAAACAGAGCCTTCATCAACACTCCCTGTCCCAACATATGGTTCCCATTGAATCAGAATGAAGCTCCGCAGCAGTCAACCACCTTTGGATCGCACCACGTTTCCCCCAGGAGCATGCAGCTAAAGATATGTACAAATACATGGACATTTGATTCTGACCAGTTGTTTCCAAAGCCAGTGTCCAGTATTGGGATTGTTGTGAAGTTCAAAGTTCATTGCCCTATACCCAATCAATACATGCCTATGATTTGACCTTTCAAAAGACGGTGGTAATTACTAGTTATAATACAATTTTGTATGAACATATTAATTTCCAGTTTTGTGCTCAAAATGTTGCTCCTGTCTTTTTGCTCAAACAAAGGAGGCACTTACAATCGTTTGCCTTGTGTGACCAAAAGGATTACATAGTGTATTGTAAGAAAGGTGAAAAGGAAAATGGCTTCACTAGAGAGTATATAAATTCTTCCTGCTTTGTCTAATGCAAAAGAGTTTATTGCTGAAAAGAAAAGGTTTTCCCTGCAGTGCATTCCTTGGAAAAGGGATGGATCAGTGAATTTGTCTCTCGTAGAACCATTATGACAAGCTAATGCCTTAATCATATATGTAATATCTGACGATGCAGGAAGTTTGGTAATTTTAAAGACAATCAAGAAAGCTTCAGAGTAATTATGTTTAGATACAATAGGTGCATGCATAACATTCAGTCTGTGTCAGTGTAGGGTTGTGAATGTGATTAATTTACACATCACAAGCTGTTAAAGATTCCAGAGGTCCCAGTACTTTGTCAGGGTTTCCCCAGTCAGCTGTGTTTGTTGGCCTTTTGCGAGTCAGTCAGCGATTTTCCCTGATGTGTCAGAGAAGCTCCCACAGTTCCCAATTCATGACTTGGCATGCTTTGGTGGGAGAGAAGAGGGCTGTCCTTCCTTTCTTGCCTACTATATTCTCACCTCGTTCCAGAGGGTGCCACATACCAGCTGGAACTCACTTTATTATGCAGACACTATGGCGAGGAGGTCGAAGTGACAATCTGAAAAGTGCTGCATGACAGGCTGTGTAAAATATACTATTTAAAAGCAGTTTATGCCGAAGAAATGTATTGAACTTATTTTGTGCAAAGGAGCCTAATAAAAGTTCTGAACAATAATAAGGTAAAACATACAATAGCTCTAGCTAAGTAATTAACATAGGCTTAGTGTCTTATGTTATCTGTGACATTTCATACAAAAAGTGGAGCTTGTCTATGTTCATCAAAAATATCAATCTAACGTAATTAAAATAGGCAAAATATATATAAATATTTATATAGTTTTGTTTGTTGTTTTTATAAAAAATATATGGTGACACACGAAACTCCATAATGGATATCTGAGAAATTGGACCAATCACAGGTATTATGGTTTTTGAAATGGCTTAGTTTGGTTATTCATAGTTCACCAACATGAAGTGACATTTTCAGGCCACAAACAATTCTGATACTTACCTTGTCTTTTCAACCATCTGAAATGCCAAGTGTCCACTGATGGCAGATGAATCATAAAGTTGGCTGTGTCTGCTTGATGGTATTCCTCTAATTTCTAAAGAATGGTCAAGTTATCTTTGTCATCTTTGGTCTGTGGAAAATATTTATAATTACTAGCATGTTTCCAGACTTGGCATGTCACATTTTTGATATTTAACTTAACTTTCTAATACACTATTTAGATGAGTTGTGTTTACAGTAAATACACACTTAATAATACATAAATAAAAATACATACACAGTTTAGACTGTAGCCTATAACCCATGGTGTGAAAATGTTTTAAGCATTTTTTACATTAATTTCTGCATTAGCCACACAGTAGCTATAGCTTAATTATTTGGGAACTCTTATGAAGCCTTATGTTCAACTTATCTTATTATTTGGTTACCTTAGTGTTTGTCTGAATGTATGGCAACAACTTTAACATTGGTAACATTTTGTATATGATTAGTTGTTTTTTTGCAAATATTAGCTAGCTAACCCACCTGCTATGCTAACTCGCGTTAACGGCCGCCGTTGTTCACGCAGTAGTTTAAGATGGGCTATTGTAACAATAGGTTTGGCCTTCAATTATTTTATGTTCCCCCATTGCGATATTTGTTTAGATTTTGTAGGAACTCTCATTTTTGACATGCATACTTTACTTTCATATTTGCTAGCACGTGGTTCATACAAGGTCAGGTCATGGCGGTCACAGAAACTTTAGCAAAGTAAAGTTATTTAGCTAGCCTAACTCTTAATTTACACACATTACATTAGTTTATTAGTAAGCCTGCATTGTGTTGTATTGTCTACAAAGCATTGTGGCAAATAAGACCATATTCGTTATTGGTGCTTTCTCACATTCTATTGCCTTTGCCCTTTTGCATGCATGTAGCAGTGGCTGTCAGGGAGAGAGCTTTCTTCAGAGCTATACAGATAAGACACCAGCAACACCTGCACACACAGCAATACATTACAACAAATGTGTACATGGATCCTGCAGATGCAAACATACAGTTGCAAGATACACAAGTGTTCTCCTGATAATCATTTATAGAGCATTGTGGCATGGGGCAAAGTGCCGTTATCGGCGGCTAACAGTGTTGAGCGCTCAAAAACCCTCCACACCGAGCCGCAAACCCCATTAACTTGTACATGCCGGAGATACCATGTACACTTTCTGTCACTGGGCCAAGTAGTTCTTGCTTGTTGTCTTCCTATAGGTAGCTAATTTAAGTTCCTCTTTATGTGCATCTGCAGTCCAAGGACCATTATTACAGGAGAACAAAAAGACTTAATCCGTTGCATGTTGTGTCTCCTGGGATTTGGAGAGTCCTTCAGAGTTCAGTTAAATGGGACTCATTTCAAAGCTTTCTTTTTGTTGTTTTCCATTGAAGGCTTGTTTATAAAAGGGAACATTGGGATGTGTTAGTGGTAATCTGTTGTTTTTCTGATTGTGCTCATGTAAAACAGTTTATGCTCCCATGTAGGCGAATGAGGCCTAAAATACCAAAGCTTTGCACAACAGAGAGGGCAGATTCAGCTCATTCTACTGTATGCTGCACCTTGGCTGTGAGAGATTTATAAAGCAAGTGGAAGCAGTAATTCTCCACAGTGGATGCTCAATAATTCATGTAAAGACACTCTGTTAAGCTTACGGTGGGAGACTGGTAATTGTCCTGTCTTTGCCACCTCCCTATGTTCGTAAGTCCACATACATCAGGGTTTTGATGTAGCTTTGTGTTTAAATCATCCTTTGAATGCTTGACCAGTAGGAAAAATAATCTGTGACAGTCTTAGTCTTTATAGTGGCTTTATAAAGACATTGTGGAAATATGTTTTGTCTTTATCCTTAGATGATCTTTTAAATGGGATGCAGTGCATTTGTATTAAATTAACACTTTCTACACAAGCTTTGTTCAATGTTTTAGAGCTTGTCTGCTGGTCCTCACTCACTCTTGGAATATGCCGTGTTAAATGATGAATGAACAAGGAGCAAGGAAGCAGGGAACAAGTGTACCCTGGCGCGGCACCAGCATCGGCTCAGCATTTTGGAGTGTCTTTAACTGTAAATGTGCAAGAAGGAAGTGCAGTATAACTTTATTAGGCTATGTGAAAGGAAATTTGTCTGTGTCAAGCCTCCTCCTGAATGAGCTACGGGGTATTGGACCTTGTGTCTGTGCAGTTGTGTGTGTATGTGCGCGCAGGCCTTTTAGTGTACTTACTATACAGCTGCTTAGAGAGCTATAAAGAATTTAATAGCTTAGAAGCTACTTTATGACATATGGCTGGTCGCTAATGATATAGCCGAATGTGCAAAATCAGGATCTTTTAAATGTAAATTGGTGCTATTAGACCACAGCGCTCTGGCTCGTAGCAATACACACTACAAGTTGACAGCTAATGTTCAGAAATGACCCGAACATATTTATTCAGCAAGTGTACACACAGTCTCTGTTGAATATTGTCAGTGTCCTTAAACGACCTCGTCTGTGCTTGTTTTCTGTGCAGTTTGTGTGCTCTCCCGTCTAGTTGCTGAGAGCTGAGCAGTGCCGGGCCTAATTTTAGGAAGCTGATTTGTGATGTGTGCTGCAACCGAGGTGTGATGTTTATCTTTGCTCAGAGGAATAGCAGTGACAAGCTTTTTCAATTGGACATAGCCTTGTGACCAGAGGCATTGAAACAGCAGGGCTACATAAGTAAATAAATCAATGCGCTGCTTTATTATCATACAAATATGTCCTGGGGTAAAGAAATTATTTTCACAGACATTTAACTCGAGCTTTGTAAAATCTGAACACTTATTTTTAACACTGTTAAAACTTTATATATTCCCAATATTGGCTTAAATTTACACTTTCTCAGATAAAATTAGCATTAGTTGAGTTAGTTTGCACAAGACAGAACCAAGAAGTTGACGGTTCAAAGTGCATTCGACATACAAGTAGGTCAAGCCTACAGGAACCTATTTTTAGAGGTTGTCTTGTTTTTTATGAAATCTTTCACACCTAATGAGAATAAAAACTTTTCTAGGTTTACACTTTTGTCATTGACCTTCTTTCCATTTCTCTATAAAAATGTATCTGCAGCATACTGTTTTGTCTCATATCTATTAGAGGAAAACAATAGATATGCACAATCAATGTACTGTATGTGAACTTTGTTGACACTAATGTCTCATCGGCCTCTCCACAGATCGAAGATATTGTAACAAGAATACAAGACGAGAAAGCGGGAGGTGTTTCCATCAGGACAGTCAAAAGTTTCCTCTCTAAGATCCCAAGTGTTGTCTCAGGTCAGTACAGTGAGAGAGTTTACATCACAGTACATTCAGCACATGGGCATAGAATATATTCTTCTTTTCTAATGTTTTATGTACCAGTGCTGTCTCACTTATCAAAGATGCTTGGGGACAACTTGCAGAATCAGTATTGCAAATATGACCTTTTGAGCTCATGTAAATTGCTGCCACTACAGTTGCAGGCAGATGATGTTTTTGCCGATAAGATCTCGGACACTGAAAGACTGCCCGTGGCCTTACACTGCTCTTGTCAACTGCAAAAAGGCAGCTTTTCTCTTTCTCAGTTCTGTTTGTGGCCCTATGAGTATACACACTGTATTTCTTCTTCTGTTTGTGTGTGTGAGTCAGCAGCATTGGTCTGGGATTGCTCCCTCTCTTCCAGTGGCTGTTTGAGTCACTTCTTCACATGGCTCCCTCAGGCCTCAGGGCCTCATCTCTGTGCAGCTTCTGCCAAGCATAGACACATGGCCAAATGTTGTGCTGTCCAGGAGAGAAGAAGAAAAGACCGCAAACCTCATGTACTATATTACAAATACACAGCTACTTAGTTTTGAAAAGCCCACAGCTTAGAAATCCAAAGAGTTGAATGTTTGTGGCTAAAATCTCTGATGCTAATTAATGCATTTATTTTGATACTAGGGGCTGACATAGTCCAGTGGCTGATAAAAAACTTGAACATTGAAGATCCAGGTATGTCTGTGGAGAGTCTTCAAAATACAAAAATTTGTTCAATAAAAAGGACATTTCTGTTGATTTCTTACAACAGCTGAAGCCATTCACCTCGGAAGCCTGATTGCTGCACATGGCTACATCTTCCCAATATCTGATCATGTCTTGACGCTTAAAGATGATGGAACCCTTTATCGTTTTCAGGTATGACACACACACACGTGTAGCAGTGTCCCAACAAAGAACATAGTAAAATGTGGTGATAGTTTATCAGAGGGATGTGTTTATTGAATGGAGTTAATGAGAACATTCCTTGCTAAGCCTATTAGTCATCTCACCAAGGTCAATACTGCATATTCCAGCTGGACGTTACGTTAAACAGGAGGTGGGCTGCTGAACAGGGCCAGCTGTGCAACTTGTCGGATGGGGTTTTTTTTTTTTCTTGCTTCATCTGATCCAACATGACAGGTCTGTGTGATAGCTTAGGGCTCCGCGATGACTCATTACCATGACTGGGCCATTAGCATCTTAATCTGGCCAGTCATCTAGAGTATTCAGCAGTGTCTCCTTTGGGAGTCACTGAGCCAGCTGCATAGTGGCTCTTTACATTTCACTATCACCTAGTTAAACTGCTCCTCACCTTGTAGCTACCACTCTTCCTCTTCACCTCTGTTGTTTAAGATTAAAAGCCACCATTGTGCCTGCTCGAGGAGGGCTGCCGGTGTCACACTTGCTCCTTTAGCGCAGTCTAAAAATATTCCTTCTGATGTTGTGACGCAACTGGCCAGCGTCATCAGAAACTCAGAGAGCATTTGAAATGTATTGGCCAGTTTCCACTGATGTGCTTCCTATAGGACACTAACATGGGAACTTTCATTCAGATGTCTATAAATAGATAGTACACAGAAAGAAAAAAATCACTCAACAGCTGATTCTTGCAAATTATTTATGCACACAATGTCTTACAGACCTGCTTCATTCTGTCTTTGTCACTATGAAACTTACAATGTTTATCAAGAGCATGTTATTCTCTCAGTAATTATTATTTTTGCTTTTAGGCTAATTACTGTTTGAGTAATAGTGGGATTTAAACATATGCTTGAGAACCACCAATTTCTAATTTTGAACCATTATTAAGAATGCATGATAGATGTGAGTGATTCATAATTAATAGGCTTGGGAATGAACTTTGAATGTGTTATATCAGTTGCGAAAGACAGTTAAATATGGATAAAAAGAAATGTAGCTAGCCTTGGTCCCAAGATAGTTATGTGGAGCTGACGTCACAAATCCCCATTAAATATCATTTGGCACTGAGTCTGGGTGGTGGAAGAAATGGTTTTCTTACACATGAACTTTATTGTATGCACACAAATAAATGTATGAGTAATAATGAATAAATCCTGTTTTTGTTTTGTTAGTCTCCGTACTTCTGGGCTTCAAACTGCTGGGAGCCTGAGAACACAGACTACGGTGAGTCACATACTGTCAATTTCTGCCTCTTCTCAAAACCAGTAAGTCATGTCCCCTTCTTTTCAAGCCGAAACACAGCTGTGTATCTGCTGTTGACTGCCACTATTGATCTGTAGGGCCATTCTCAGTAATGTATCTGGCCCTGAGGACCACAGCCAGAGAGAATCCATTGGGATGAAATTAGCTTAACAAAATAAAGAGCGCGTCACTGATATATGTATGGTCACATCTCTGCCTTTCTGCATGGCATTTACTCTACGCTTGTTATTTCTGGGGATAGCACATTGCCTGCCTATTCTACTGCTGCCTACAAAACATTCATTAGTGTTCGTCCACACAGCTGAGACCCCAGTAAAACCTTTAGCATTCTTCTTATTTTGTTTTCACAAAACAGATAACTGACTGACTTTTATTTGATTTTTCCTTTTATATCTCTGTCTATCTCCTGTCCTCATCAGCCATTTACCTGTGCAAGCGCACCATGCAGAATAAAGCCCGGCTTGAGCTGGCTGACTATGAGGCTGTAAGTACACTAATATGCAAGCTTCATATTATTGTGCAACATTAAAGTTATTTTACTGAAAAATAAAGGGATGAATTGCTTTCCTTGGGAGAGACCATACAGTTTTTCACTTCAGAAATTAAAACAAAAATGCCTATTTGGCTTCAGCAGATCAATGCAGTCTTTGGAGAGGACGCAGCAGTTCCCATTTTTCACAGTTGCACAATGGAAATCCACTGTACTTTGATATTCTAAATTAGCCTGCTGCAACTATTGTCCACTAGACTTCCTTTTCTACAATTCAGGTCATTTTCTGCCCCCAGGCCTCAAAGCTCTGGCTGTTTTATGCCCACTAGTTGGGAGTTTTTTTCTCTCTTTGTAATGAGGTCACATACTGTATCTTTGACAGAAGCTTTTTTTGGCAGCAGTATTTAAAGACACACAGTTTGAGTTAGACTGGAAATGCTTTTGTTTGTTTGTTTGTTTATTTATTTATTTACAACCTGAACTAAATTTTGATTTATTCAAAAATAAATAGCTCAATTTTCTATTTATTCACCACATGATCCTTTGAGATCTTTAACTTGTGGTCACAAACACCAAAATAATAATCATCTTTGCACATAAATATTTTTATAAATTCATTTGTAACAGTAGTTTATAGAAGAGCGAGTCAGAAAGTGTTCTCATTATTTCTGGTTAGCTATGTGTGACTTCTGTGTTCTCTGTCCAGTTAGTTTCCAATAGCAATTTTCTATTCAATTAATAATAATTGGTTGGTAGTTTTTTGGTTGAGTAACTGATATTTTTGACAGTTGGACATGCACCCATCCATCAATGTATAATCAAAAAATTGAACTAAAACTTTAAGCCAACACCATTGACCCATGAATATATGAAAACTGTAATAGACAGATGGAACAGATCATCATAATCCACTAAAGGCCTTGGACTGAACCCTCTTGTTTGTTATGTTCCTCCAGGAGAACCTCGCACGATTGCAGAGGGCTTTTGCCAGAAAATGGGAATTCATTTTCATGCAAGCGGAGGCTCAAGTCAAGTGAGTATATTGTGTGTGAAGTGGGAACACCACCTCCACACGTCCTAATGTGACACTCTCTGAAGAGCTGCTGGGCTAGAGATGTTGATTAAACACAAGTTATAAAACCCTACTTACAAACACCACCCTTTGGCTGCACAAGAGTGTTTTCCCCCATAGACAAGAAAGTGTTTTCATTGCGTTATGTCACTTGGACGTTATGTCAGAGCTGACTAGAGAGTTACATATTAAAGCTTTGAGTATTCCCTTAAGAAGTTGGACATCTTGGGACCATGTCTATAGAAGACTTCCATCTGGTGGTGGTTATGTGTAAACACAGGGTTCATTTATTTATGTATTTTTATGTTTTTTGTTTTTGTAGTTCATAATGGGAATAAAAAGCAGTAAACCATTTTACCTTGGGCAGTCAACAATTCTGAGCAAGGCCTGATCTCTAAATGTCAGTTATATAATACACTGGTCCCACCAGAGGCTAAGCCGTGCTGTGCATGTCAAGGAGTTCAGACAGGTTAAGACCCTCACTAGCTTCTGGCTCTGTCTGCTTGATATGTTTATGTGAGTCTGATATTTGGCTGAATATCCTCAGAGGTGCTTGTTCTATTCATATGTGAGTGACATGACTTATGTCCACAGAATTGACAGAAAGAAGGACAAGGCGGAGAGAAAGATCTTGGACAGTCAAGAGAGGGCATTCTGGGACGTCCATCGGCCAGTGGTGAGGGCCAGACATTTTTTGTACTGCAAGATCATGTCTGTTGTCTGTTATGTAGGTGGGCGATTTTCGACAGTAGTCAACAGCTTAATGCTCTGTTTTATTGTTAAACCAAATCAGATTTGGTGCCAGTCATTTTGCATACAACCCTTAAGAGCATGGCTTCGCTAAATAGCAAAACCGCATCGTCTTGTGAAGCCAAGACAGTCAATGCATTTATCTGATCCAAAAACTTTCTCTGCCTCGTGCTTCCTCCAACAGCCAGGCTGTGTCAACACCACAGAGATGGACATCCGCAAGTGTCGAAGAGAAAAGAACCCACACAGGGTGAAGAAGGTGAGGAAACAACGCAGTGGGGAGCATGGCACTTAAACTCTATCTTAGGTGCTCAGTGTATTAAGGGCGTTTTTGAATTTTAGAAAAGCAAGGTCAGTGGTTATTGTAAAAAAAAAAAAAAAACATTATGATAGTGTCCAAGTAGTGTCTCAAGTTGACTTTCAGTGGATCATGTGTTAAAGTTTTTACACTACACTACACTACACTACACTACACAACAGTATATAAAACACAATTTATTCATGAGTACATTTCTTTTTTTAAACCTGTGATTTCTTTTCTCAAGTCTTAACAAAGTCATTTTGTTATTTTTACAAAAGTTCTTGTTTAAATATATCTCACTATTATTTCAATTATATAAATTAGCTTAAGCATAAACTGTCTTAGAATTATGCTCTCAAACAATACAATTATTTACATGTAAAAAAATATATAATTATCATTAAACCACAATGAAAACAAAAACCTATTGTGGATTCTTTTATCAGACTGGCATCTAATTGAAGGAAATGTTTCACTCCATTTCAGTCGGTGTACGGGGTGCCAGACGATGGCCAGAGCCAGCCAAGTCCTGTACACATCAGCTCCCAGCCGGCTCGGAAGCCAACAAAAGAGGACGTACAGAAAGAAGTAAGTTATAGTCTGACACTCGTCTTCAGGTCGTTACCTCCGTCTTGCATCCATCATAACACAGTCAGACAGAGACACAGACTGATGAGCCGTTACCTGATTTAACCTCTTTTTTACTCTTCATCAGATTAGCTTCTTGAACATCCAGCTTGACAGACACTGTATGAAGGTCTCCAAGGTTGCGGACAGTTTGATGAGCTACACCGAGCAGTTCATGGAATATGACCCGTTTGTCTCTGCCGTGGAACCCTCCAACCCTTGGATCAGTGATGACACTACCTTCTGGGACATGGAGGCAAGGTGAGGCCAGAGGGTCTCAGTTTTTAATGTGGGTCTGAAACCCACCAGAGGGAGTGAGGTCAGATAAAGGGTAGAGGCCTGGTGTTGTCCTAAACAAGGAAGGATATGTCAGATTACATCAACCCTCAATTTAAACTACTGTCAGCATTTGTAAAGGTTGACTATGCCTCTGCAGTGTAAATCTTATTCTTTAATAACAAAATCATTGTGCTACTTTTCTCTTCTTTGCAGTAAGGACCCCAACCAGCAGCGAGTAAAGAAATGGGGGTTTTCTCTCGAGGAGGCACTAAAAGATTCAGCCGGTCGAGATCAGTTCTTGAAGTTTTTGGAGTCAGAGTTCAGCTCAGAGAATCTTCGGTGAGAGACAAATACGTTTCTTCAATGGCATACATGAAGTATATAAAGGTGCACTGTGTAAACCTTTGTAGTATACAATTGGACCAAATAAAACAATCAAAATTATTCTTGATCTTGAAAAAAAAATTATAAATAAAACTTTTTTAAAAAGGACATTTTATGCTCTGTACAGAACCCACTGAAATTTCCTTTCCTTCCTGTCACTGTATAGCTGCTTAAACACACAGTCCAGCATGAAGACTAACACTGCTGTTGTTGTAGATTCTGGATGGCAGTGCAAGATTTGAAGAAGCGGCCATTGCAGGAAGTGTCCTCCAGGGCGCAGGAGATCTGGCAGGAGTTTTTGGCTGAGGGAGCGCCGAGCTCTATCAACCTAGACTCTCACAGCTACGAGCGCACCAGCCAGAACCTCAAAGACCCTGGACGATACAGCTTTGAGGATGCTCAGGTACCCACATTAGTTTTCCTCCCTCAGGGATGAATGTTTGTTCATGCACACTTAAAATAAATACTATTAACTCTTTCTGGTATGTACAATATGGATCTTCTAAACCATTTCTCATTTTAATAAACTGTGCAAAATTTATTTTCTGATTCATCCACTGACCTTTTAGCAGAAGAACCCGTCCACCCAACTCATGTTACACAAGTGAATAAACAAGAGACTAATTTGCTTTGTATCAGCTGAGATTACAGTTGTGTTTTTATTCATTTTTTATTACAGGAGCACATATTCAAGCTAATGAAAAGCGACAGCTATGCACGTTTTTTGAGATCCAACATCTATCAAGATCTTCTGTTAGCCAGGAAAAAGGTGAGCAACATTCACATAAACATTTCAGCATCACTTTGCTGCTGTTACCTGCTGCTATTTTATTACCATAGGAACAATTAAACACCTCAGTCATTTCTTCTTGTACCTGTACAGCATCCCAAAGTGGACAAATTAATGACTGCTAAAGGCTTAGGACATTTATGAATAAATTGATTTGTCTAAAGCAAAGTAATTATCTGAGACATATCTGAGAATGTCCCTGCAAGGTTACCAAAGGTGTTCAGTAGAAAAGAAATAGTTGTTTAACTGCTACATCACCACCAGATGCCAAAGGGCTACACACTGCACCTTTAAAATACACGGTTTCAATGTTTGACTCTTTAAACTACTTCAAACTACTTTCATCTGAAATTTGGTCATGCTTTATGTTCCCAGAGAATCACATAACGGGCACTTTGAGCTGTTTAAATGCCACTATCAATACAGCTAACAGTACAAATAGAGCAGCCTAATCAGCCCTGCTGTGTAGTGCTAATACTGAATGTGTTATTTGTTTGCTACTTGTCTCCCTCCTGTAGGTTATCAAAGATACTTACAAATCTAATGTATAGTCTACTGTGTAATATGGAGCAAACCAAATCACTGCGGCCTTTCTTCATGCTCTTGCAATTTCTGTTTTGGACACTGCTCTTCCTGCTGGCCTTTCTACCCACTCCATTAACCTCCACATTTCCCCCATTTCTTGCCATGCTTGCCCCACTAACCTCCCACCACTCCCTTGACATCATGAACACCCGTACGTAACCCTCAAACACTCACCCTGCTTCCCCCTTCCACAACAGCCACCTGCAGATCCTGAACAGGGCCGTCGTACCTCCCTGGAGAAGTTCACGCGCAGTGTGGTAAGTCTAAAGAGCTGGGGCTGTTCATATCACAAGCACACTGGCTGGCTCACTGTATCAGCTTTTGCAGTTACAACCATATTACACTTTTGAGGATGTGTTTATGAGCACATGCTCCTGCCTGGGCTTTGTAACGTCTCTTTCTTCTCATTGCCTTTACAGGGCAAGTCGTTGACAGGCAAGCGTCTAACTGGCCTGATGCAGTCGTCCTGACACGGCGCGTGCTGGAGGGTCACAGTCAGACCCTGTTGGCCAGACGAGCTGACCGGGACAGGGACAGTGAAGCTGGACCAAGCTGCTGTGGAGGCTCTCAGACAGGACTGCTGCCTTTCTGGTAGAGCAGCAGCATGGTGCCTCCTGAGGTTATCCCTTCAAAAACAGATGAGACAAAACAAGCATCAGCCAAAATACAGTCACGGCATGCAGCGTACAGTATAAGCACATTCAGACTCCATCACTTCTTTGGGATGGCTCTTTGTCAACAAAGCTGATTGGTTTCAATTGTTTCACATATACGTTGTAAAATTGTAAGCACATGTCAGATAATCCAAAAGTGAATATTATTTGGCTCAACATTTCTTTCATTCTTTAGTCGTGAAACCGCTGACGCATGTCCTAATTCAGATCTTTTAAATACAGGATCAAAAAGGCTCTCTGACACATCACAATATTTTGTATCTCTGTACTTATACCGCATGCAGCAATAAAAGGAACAGGAAACATTTTTTTATGTTCTAAACAAATATATCCAAACTCTTTTTTATTTTTATCAATAATGTTTCTATTTTTTCTGTTTCTTATTAAGTACATGACATGTCTGATGAAAAGCACTGTCATCTACACAATTGATTTGTTCCATGCTTCATTACATTCCAGAATCTGGCATAAGGGCTTAATGTTGCATTCACTTTGCAATATTGCATGTTCCATTGAAATGTTTATACTGGGAAATGAATATTGTTTTTACAACAGTGCTTTGAAATGAAAATTGTGTTACCGAGAGCTGATAAATTTGCTATTCTACTTGTCAAAATGGACCACTGCTTCCACAATATACAGGCAAGCTGGGCTCATGATGGTGGTTTCAAACTGTTGGTCACAGTTAAAGAGCGCACAAGTAAAATAGTATTAACTAGCTGTTTCAAGTTTCTGGTGCCATTGGTCCATGTAATTGTGGTGAAAACCACAGGGCCAGCAACAAGTTTTACCTACCCATTTTCATGATGTTTTCAGGTCCTGGACATATAAACAGCCTGCTGCCAAACATGGGACTGTTATTGTTTGTGATTTCTTTTTCTTTTTTTCATTCTTTTTCCTATAGCCTGAATATTTCATTCTCAGTTTTCTTACACTAACACAATAATATTTGATAATGGACTGTAAGTCAGTTTAAGTTTGAGAGGAAGTGGTAGTACTCTCTACAAACACCATGCAGACAGAGCTAAGTCACAAACTTGAGAGAATGTACTTGAAACTGTGAAGGGCAACTAGGAAGTAAATGTCACCCATTCGGAGTGTTACACAGTAAACACTGAGGCCTCAATGCGACTTCAACCTTCCTCTACTTGGACTGAGGAGATTCTAGTCTCACAGCTCCCCCTTGTGGCCAGTGATAGCAACAGTACTGTATTACTGCGGACTGCTTAAAATGAATGAATCACCTTTTATTTTATATTAGTGATGTTGAAATGCACTGTACAGGTCATATTCATACTGATTGTTATTGTCATAAACAAATAACCTCTTGAATATATGGTAGAGTGAGAGGCTTAAATCCAGTCAATGTACCAAATGTTATTCTCTGCACAATCACAATGCCACTACAGTATGTAAAAAATGTTTAAGTAAAAGCATCTGGGCTCAGAGTCCAGATGCTTTTACTTAAACCTTTTTTTCAAGATGTTCTGGATGACTGAGAACCTTCACAGACACAACAGTATGTAAAGAGTGCATTGTAGATGTGCATTGTAGACGTAAATTAGCTAAATGTCATTGAAAGCACACGTTATGACATGGGCACATTACTATGCATGTAACATATTCAGGGCATTTTGTGCTTTTAGTTTTTCAATCAGTAAGTAAACTACTGGCACTCTAACCACTCATGCACCTGTTATTTATCCATAGGTACCAAATAATAAAAGCTCTGGACCTGTCGGCTGTGGCACTTTTTGTAAAAAAAATTAAATAAAAAAAATTCAAGATTAGAAAGAAAATCATGTTCTGCAATATGTGACAGAACTAGACAGAAATATATTATGTTTAAATTGGCCATTACTATGGGTTGTGTGATGGTTATCATCAGCTGACCAAAAAATACAGCTGGATATATTAACATGCACTTTTTAAAGTCAGTGTAGGTGAATTGTTTGCTTTAAAGGCAGCTTGTTACCAACTGATAATAGAGTAATGCCCATATACCAACTTTATAACATGATTTATATTCACTTATATTTGCCTATAATAAAACTAATATATAACTTACATAGTGGCAGTTAAGGAGACAATATTACAATATTCTAATTTCTACAGATACTAAGGTTACCAGTTCTTTTAGACTCTAAACAACATCAACTATAGTGTTACACCTGCTGTAGTTGTTCATATAGCTTCCAAGTAGCAGCTGGACTTCAGGCTTGTGATTTCTCAAGCAACACCTAGTGATCAATATCACTGATCTGCAGCCTCCATCGTGTCCTGTTCCAATTTAAAGTCCTTTGCTTTCACTGCTATTGCAACAAGTGGCATTTTTTCCACTTCTTCTAAGTCTGAAGGTCACCCTAAAATCCATAAATATCTCACTTTGTGTGTGAAAAAAATACATCCACTCATTGTTTTTCCTCTTTATTTTCTCAGAACAATAAAAATAGTTTAATAAACAAAGACTTCATTCTCTTCATTTCAACTTGTATTTACAGCTGAAGATGAAACAAACGCCCAGTCGTGTCCATTTCATCTCCACTTGGCTCCATTCCCACCCAGACTCCCCCTCTGTTGTTAGGGAGTACCAGGGCCTATTGCTGTGTCTTTGACGAGGTATACAGGCTATTCAATGATTGGTGACACAAAGTGGACACACTGACCGCTGCATTCTTTTGTTCGGATTTGCATCACCATGCCACGCCTGTGTTTGTATACGGTAGTATTACCAGGTTATAATGACACATGCTTCCACTTTCTGGCATGACATTGGAAGGAAGAGACACTTTTTTCTTACTGTGGAAACAGCACAACACAGAAAAGATAAGGTTATTGACGGGCTTCACATCCGCTTTATGCCCTGGATAGATGCACTGCTGTGTGGAGGGTCCCTGAGGGAAGTGACGACTGATGGTTTTGAAAGCACATGCAAGTCCTAACAGACATAGGAATAACGGTTCAGGGAGGCTTTTGTTACATTGCAGCAATAGTGAGTATATCACATAGAGGAACACAGACCTCTTAACCTTTGGGCCATAAGAGAGTACTCCATAATGTTCTTTAAGAACTGTCCAAATGTCTTCTACATCACTCAACACAATAAGTTGGCTTTACAGTTTACATCTCTAGCAAGATTTTGAGATGAACTTTTCACAATCTCTTGCCACAGTAGTTTCAAAACCGAAAAGAGCAGAGGTTTTACATGGTTTGACAAAGCAGAAGCATATTATTGCAATGATTTTTTTATTTTATTTTTTTCCTGTAGTATGAGGCTGCAGCATCCCAGACCTTCTGTGGGTTCATTGCACTGGGATCCTTGTGTGGTATTCATGTTCCAAGTACAATCACACCACTCTGTGGCTGAACAATCAACAGCAGAAGAAATAAAAGATGCCTGAGTAGTTGTGGCTATTGTGCACCTGATCAGGACAGAGGTATCCATACAGTAGAAGGAGAAACAAAAAAAAATGAAACAGTTCAAAAACACTGAAATGTTATACAACGGAGAAAGGAAGCAGAAATATTATTCAATTACTCAATTCATTCAATGCGGAATGAAAAACGCAAAAGCCCAGGAAAAAAGCTCTAGCATTCATGCCAGGCTATCTTACAGTAGTCCAGAGGTCTGTGTGTAGAAGTGGTGGCGTTGAGCACCATCTTTATGGCTGGGGTTAGAGGGGACTGCGGTCCAATCAGGTTGGAGGGTCATGGCTGTCAGAGCTGGTTTCCAGTGCAGAGCGGCAGGCTGGCACAGTGATGAGGATAATGACGTCTTAGTGTCACATTGGATCACACAGCAGACACAGTCACATAGCAGGAGTAGGCAGGCTGGACCTAGGGGCCCAGTGCACACGTTGGGCACAAACAATCCAAAGGCCTGGCCTTTAGTGTTCCCATAGTTCAGTGGAGTTCCAGCACAGTGCACCAAGGAGAAAAGAAGCTGGAGCTATTCACATATCAAATGTTCACAAGTGATCGATACATATCGCCAGGGGAACAGTTGCTGCAATTAAGCCACATGGCTTTTACAAGTAGTGGATGCCTATTCATCCATTCAGTCAGTTATATTAGGCCCAAATCAAGAGAAACGTGAAGGCTCATTAGTTCTGAGGTTAAATCCTCTTCAATGGTCATGCACTGACTGGGCCACCAGCCAATGTGCTGAGAGCTTCTGCACAACATAGACAAAACAAGCATGTCAGAATCCAATGTAAATATCATGGTGGTAAAAGTAATTCCATTTGCTTAAAAGGTATTTGTAAAGAAAAAATGCAAATGTAAAACCTCTTGTAATTATTAATATATGTAACTCTACTAATTTCATGGACTGTAATAAGTAAAAATGTTAAGATTTGAGTGGGCTACAGTGAGCTATCTTTTAGAGTTGTCCACATTAAGTTTAAAAATGGGTGTTAACCCTCTTTAACACTTGAGGCTTGGCATGCCTTTACTGCAACTTTTTATTTTAAGCAACTTACCATTCAGTGCCCCATATTTGTATTTGTTTTCTTGGTTCCTTCATGTTTACGCAAGTTTAGTCCAGAGTTAGAGCAGAAAAATAGTCCTTCAAAACGGACAATTGATACACAAACATCAACCAGCTCAAGTCCTGGTCTGCAGTGACATTTAAATATCTTCCAATGCATCAATCAATAAAAACAAAAAAAAAAAAGAAAAAGAAAAAAAATGTTTAATGTTAAAAAATGTCAAATTTCTCCAGTGTTTTTAATTCTTAATACATGTGTATATTCCTTCTGCTCCAGTAAGGGAAAAAAATCTTCGTTTGCATGAAGACCAAGTAATTGTCAAAAAACACTGACAATTGTTCATTGCCTTAAAAGTTAATATATATTTATAATATATATATATATATATTATATAATATATATATATATAAAAAGATGTCCATAAATTACTTAACAGCGTTCAGTAGATAAAATACCACTTTGTGTCCTGAAATCATCACTTTGTGCTTTCTGCAAACAAAAAACATTGAAAAAAGAAAAAAAAGAAGCAGCAGATTTTTGCCAGAGGTTAATCCATACTTTAAAAAAAATGTCTTCATTGTTTAGGTACTCTATCTGTGTCGGCTGGAGATTCCATTGCTGTTTGCAGTGGGTTCCTCCAGCTCATCATCCTCAAAGCCATGAAAGGTGGATGTATCGCTTTCCGAAGTGGTTCCAAAGAGCTCCTCAGCTCCAGTAAATGTCCCATCTTCCTTCTCGTCTCCACAGTCAGCTAGTGGCAGGACACAGGAACAACAATCAACAATCACTCTGTAAATCACTAAAATATGGATGACTTTTATACTCACTTATGCATCGGCAAACTGAGCAGGGAGACACGGATTTACCCGTTTTCTTTGAACCATGGCATTTATTACAGTAGTTGTTGGGAATGTTCGCCACACCTGGACCTTTTGGACCTACAACAAAAAGATTGAGTAGGATTAAAAATAGATATAATTTTGTTTTCTGTAAGAAATGGTCACGGTGTCACAGAACCCATATTCTTACGTTTTTGTCTTTCAGTTTGTTGTACAGATGGGGTTCTTGGTACTGTGCTTCTCTCTCCATGTCGCTCCTCCTCAGCCAGGTGGGAATGAGTGTAGTGGTAGCTTAGTCCTGTGCGGTTCCTGTAACGCTTCGCACACACTGCAAAACCAAAGGGAAGAAATTGAATCAACCTTCTAAGTTTAACAATTTGTGTAAGAATAATTTACTATTTAACTATTTAAAGCTGATGTTTTAAATTTTTTTTTTTTTTCATTCTGTCTCCAGTGAGTCAATATTTATTTATTCACATTTTTTGTGAGGATTAATCCCTTGAGATGAATCATCTCGTTTTCGAGGGGGTCCTCTTGCTCACATTCATTCACTAGGGACAATTTAGAGTTGCCAAATTAACCTCTACATGCATGTCTTTGGACGGTGGGAGGGAGCCAGAGTAGAACCCACGGTAACACGTGGAGCACATGCAGACTCCTCACAGAAAGACCTTAGTCGACCGAGAATGTTTGAGGCGACCGGGTTTTGAACTCATGACCTTCTTGCTGTGAGGCAGAAGTGCTAACCACTCTGCCACGTGCACCCCAATATAAAGCAGACAGCATAATAACCATGACTCAGTGAAAGCCAACCAAAGGCACTTTCCAGCTTGAGCAAAGTCAGTTTAATAGTTAGGCTATATTGACAATCACAGCATTTGAAACCCACTATTTAGCCATCTATCAAAACAAACAAAACACATTAACAAATCAGAATACCTGAGGTTGTAGATTTGGAGTTTTGCCGTGGTTTGTATCTGCCTAAAAAAAATAAGGCATAGAGAGCAAACAGCATGAGTGTGCCATCAACAAGAAAAACCTATTAGATAAGTAAAACCCAATACCCTCCCACTTTACTTTTTCCACATACATCTTGCATGTACTGGAATACTACAGTGGGAGTACACTCACAGAGGCTTGTGTGTCCTTTAAACACTACACAGTGACAGGAGTTAAGTGCTTTGTAGCAGTTGTAGTGGTGTAAATATTAAATAAATCTCTTGTGAGAAGACCTAAACTTACTGAGCAATAAATTATTATTCGTTTATTTGATTGGGACAGTGCATGAACATACATGTTGATGAACAGACACAGCCACATGAACCTAAACATGCCAGATTGTGGCCTTAGGCTAATTTACATCATTCATACACCAGAGACGTGTCACTAGAGGCAAGGTGGGTTAAGTGTCTTGCCCAAGGACACAATGCCAGCATGAACTGTGGAGAGAGCGGGAATCGAACCGCCAACTGCTCTAGACAACCGCTCTACCACTGAGCCACTGCGCACCATCCCAATAAAAGGACTACACAAAAAACCTGTGCAAATGTTTTTTACTTACTGTCACAGACATATGGCTTGTCATTGTCTAAGTCCGCCCTCCTGCGGCCTGAACCCCGACCCTGAGAAAACACACAGGGTGCCATTTGTACTAGTCATTCTTAAATTTACAGGTAAAGTTGAAGAACAAACATAGTAATTGTTGCAAGCCACTTACTCTTCCTTTGCCCCGATGTCTCCTTTTGGGAGTGTCCACCTCATAGTCCTCGTCATCATCAAAAGCGTCTTCTGCTGCGTCTGCCTCCAGAACCCTCTGACACACAGAATAAACAGTGCTATGGCTGTGCAGCATTAGCAAACAAAAATCTCATTTCTATTAGCTACTAAGTTTTAAATGATACTTTCTGCTGTTGTAGTTATAGAGCTGTATGTATTTACTTACAGATATACTGTCAATTAGGAAATAATTCAAATTTGATGCCAGTATAATTTATATGCCTAAGTAAGTGGGCTTTCTAATTGTTATTGAATTTGGTGATAATTAGTCAAATGGAAGCTGTTTGAGCTACCTACTGTCAGAAAGGCTTGTCAGTGAGAGTGCAGTCAGCTAACGAGACCTGCAGGTCAGCTGGAAAAACCAGGAAAGTTGCCTTGGCAACCAGTTGGGTCACAACACTCCAGTGCCTCTTAATGTCAGGGCTCACAGGAGTATCGTTGAGCGGCTTCATTTCAAAAGGTTGGACAAGTGCTGACACACACTGTGGAAGATACCGCAAGCTCACCTGGATCTCCAGTAGACTCTCTTCATCGTTCTTGGAGTTGGTCCTTCTGTCTAGACCCTCTCCTCGCAGCAAAGCCTCTAGGGTGGTGCTCTGAGTGGGCAACGTGTCCTTGGACATCAGGCCACCATCTGCACAGACACAACTTAATAATGTGATTTATCATTAAAATAAAAATTAAGTGTAGTGTTTGTCCTGTAGGGGCAGGCCAGAACATTCCCATCATCTGCTTTAATTATGATAATGAAATTTAGCATGGCCCAATGTGTCCGTCTTTCACTTGACCATTTAATCAAATGAAAAAAGCCGTTTGAAATCCCTGAAATCCCTTTGTTTTGGATCTCTAATGGTGATCAATTGTGCTGGCCATTCAGAAAAGGAGATTTTTTAGGAAGATTGTTAGAAAAAGCATATCAAGAAAACAGGGCGTTGTGGCCATCCTGAATAGTTAATATAGATTAAATAGATTTATGGGCTGGGAATTATCATTCAGAACCATTACTGCTGCAAACCACCCACACTTCAATGACTGCATTCCAGTGACATGTTTTTATTTAGTAAACATGATGATTGTTGCTTCATTTATTTGTTTTAGTATTAGCTATCCAGTTTTAAAGTCAACAAACCAATGTGTCATCACATTTTCTACCTTGAAGGTATAAGTGGCTTCTTGTCAAACTTGAACACATCATGCTGATATGTCCTCCTACAGTGTAGCTAAGGATCTAAACAAATAGTGTAGGAGGCAAGCAGGTTAGGTAGACATGACAGAGCAAATAAACTCTTTGACAGTCAGTCAGATTCACACAATCTCCTCTCCACAGAGAGCTCCATGATCATCCAGTTTCTTTGTGGTGTTTGAAAAGAGGACACACTTCAAAGCACCCACACTCCAGCTCTCTACAGTCTCTACGTGTCTCCACTGCGTCTACTGGAAGCTTTCAGAATACTGAGCATGAGCTGCTGATGAAACTGCAAAAGTATGAGGCAGATAAAGGAAGAGGTAGGTGTGAGAAGGTAAGGTGGGCCTTTCCACCACACTATGGCAGCCCCTTACCATTGCGTCTGCACATGTTGACTTTCAACTCTCCGCAACGAGACAGAACCCCCTCCACTCCATCCCTCCCCACCCATGGGAGCTGGGGGGCTAAAAATAGAGCCGGCAGCAGCCTGCAGTAGGGAGCTGATTCTGCATGCAGCCCCAGTCTCCAGCACACCATCAGTTAGACACAGCCAGACTCTGGCTGCAGCCATGTGCTCACCACCTCTGGCCAGCTGCACAACGTGCTTGGTATGAGAGACGCCAGGTTAAATCAGGTTATGTTTCCCCCTGTGCAGAGCGCGAGCAGACAGAGCAGACTGTTGTTGGAGAGAAAGGAAGGGAGTGTAGTGGTGGTGCTGGGGTCTTAGCGAGCATGAGCTCAGTGAAAACAATAGGATACAATGGGATGTGTTTGGGAAACAAAGACTTGGTTCACAGTATATCTTTCCATCTCATGTCTTTATAGGCGTACCGTTTCTGGATTTCTAAACTTTCCAAACATTTGCTTTTTGAAGCAACACAAAAAAATTTATCACAACTTTACATGATAATGAGGAAAGGAAATAAACAATGGGAAACAATGGGATGTGTTTATGAAACAAAGACTTGGTTCACAGTATATCTTTCCATCTCATGTCTTTATAGGCGTACCGTTTCTGGATTTCTAAACTTTCCAAACATTTGCTTTTTGAAGCAACACAAAAAAATTTATCACAACTTTACATGATAATGAGGAAAGGAAATAAACAATGGGAAACAATGGGATGTGTTTATGAAACAAAGGCTTGCTCACTCACTGTTTCTAGATACAAAAAATATATATATTTTTGTTTCTATAAAAGTAGAATTTAGCTTTTATTCTTACAGCTTACAATTTTCTGTGCAAGATTCTCTCTTTTGTCATGGACATTCCTTCACATAGTGTGACATCCTACTGGGTGCACAAGCCTTGGGCACAAAATGGACCAGTTACTTGAGCAAAAGCCACAAAACAAACTCACTAACAGCATGGCACAGGACATGGCGAGATGAAGAGGGCTGGGAAAGACAAGGTCAATGAGCAGGGGAGGTGGAAAGGAGAAAACAGGATAGATGGGATAGCACAAGGAAGGGATAAATGTGTTGAGTGAGTAGTGAAGTTGTTTAAATTGGCAGGCCGAGAAGGCACAGCTCCATTCCATAACATTTATTAAATAGTGTCTGCTGTGGCCGCACTCGGTCTTGCAGCTCCCAGCAGTGGTAAATCTAATTACATGTTCTACTTCTCACAAAACAAGTTTACCAGCCGGGGTTAACACAGCCACATTTCATCTTCGTAAAAATGACTGGCAGCCTGTTCTGCTCAGCTCAGAGACACAGAGTGATATGCTTTTAGCAAGATTATCCAGAATTGTCACCAGTAATAACATGAGCTGAAGGAAGTAGTGGAGGCCCCAGTGAGACTGGAAACACTGGGCATACAGCCGGTGGATAAGCTCTTACCAAGATGGAGACCGTAGATGCCCAGACGGGAATCTGTGGAGTTGTGTATCCGTCTCTTCTTCCTCCAGCAGCGGGCGGGGTATGTATACATCTGTCCTGCTGCAACCCCTGCACAGAAACAGATGAGAACATACCAACAGGACACCTTCAGCTTGTAAAACATTAAAAAAAAACTACTTAAAGTTTACATATCAATGGCTGAATGACCGGGTACAATTAGGGGTCAAAGAACAAATTCCACAGCCCTGTTTCCACCAAAAGGTCCTTTTGGTTTGGTTCAGATTATAATGTGTGAGGCCAAAGGAAGATAGAATAAACAGCTATTGATAAAAGATGCTGATAAGTTTTTCTTTGTCCATTCCCGTTTTGATACGAGTGACCTTTTTCTGCTGTCCAGTTAACACACAGCTTAGTTTAGTACCGTTCTCAAAGCTATGAACATGAAACTGTAAACATAAGTGTGAGATTAAATGTAAGGTACCACTTCAATGTAGTGTGAATGCATGTGTACCAGGGCTGCGGTGGTGGCGCTCCATCCAGATGTAACAGTTGTTCTGGGCCACTCCGGTTTGGGAGTCGAGGAATGGAAGGCGGACACTGCGTTCAGCGCACAGGCGGGCATTGTAACTGCGGCACTGCTCAATGGCCTCCTTATAGAACTGGTCGCCCAGCCTGAAACAGGGAGGAACCGGTCCGTCATAAAAACATCTAATCCAACTGTAGTTCAGTGGCTGGATGCAAAATACTCATCCTCACTGCAACTGATCACAGTGAGCAATCTGATAATAGCCTTGAATGCAGAGTCTTATAAAAGCAGCCAAGTCCCTTTAATATGTATCAAAGCCACAATAATTGTCTTTTGTTTTGGTACACCTCATTAAACCAGTTAGCTGAACAAGCTAAAAGACAGTGGAGAGTAAATCAATACTATTTCAGAAGCAAAGCACTAGATCCTTCTTTGTGAAAAGGACATCTCTCCAGAGGTGTGTTTTGGTGTCAAAATATTTCTATGAAAAAGATGTATTCTTCCAATGAAAGAAAACTATTAAACTTTTAATCTGCGCCGGTCATGCTCTTCCATTGCGACAACAAAGAACATGTGGGAGGAGGAAAAGCAACAGGACCTGGTTACAACACAGCTAAACTTCAACATATTATTACCCAAGTGGGCTGCATCAGTGGTTCTATCCAAATTTTACCACAACAACTTCAAATCTAAGCAGCTCATATTAACGAACTGGCTAGAAGGCCTTGGAGTCTTAGTTCTACTTTTTCTTAGTGCCTGTGAGATTTTGGCCGTCCCTAAGGGTTTCACAGTTAATATTCAGAATAAGATGGGGGAGGATATCTCACATTCAAGCCCTCAAATCGCTGCCACACGCCTGGTATGGTAATTAGCCTACTTAATTAATCTCAGCCAAATGCCTAGCGCAAGGGCAGGTTCCAATTTAACTATATCAAAGACGAGGGTAAAGGCTAGAACAGAAATCCCGTGGAGCTACTGTGTAACACCCACAATCTCTGCAGAATGCTGTTGGAACATAACATGGAAAGCACTGCTTTTCCTAGTACATCCACTAATGAAGTTCTTCCACGTGTTCCCAATTACAACATTAGGAAGACGGCCATTTTGGAGTGTGACTAATGAGCTGCAGGCTGCTAGTCGCGCATGGAATGTTAAAACTAGTCCTGGGGGTGGCAGCAGGAGTGGGGCTTGTCTCCCTCTTTCACTTCCTCCATCTTTACCCTAACTTCTATATGAGGTGATTTTCAGCTTTAGGAACAGCGCCCTGCACAAAGACCTGCCGCTCAGCACAGTTCAGACAAAGCATATCGTCTCCTGGGAATGAGAGGCTTCACATCACGACTGAGGATTGTAAACAGGTACAGGGAGGAGGAGGCAAAGGTGTGAGGAAGTTGAACTAAATAAATCAAGACGCTGAGGCTGCAAGAAATGAATAACAAAATACATCACTTCCTTGTGTTACACTTTTACTGCTGTCAAAGTGTGGTTTTATAAATATTTTACTAGAATTGCCTTTACAGTGTTTGAAAATGACACAAAAAACCTTTACCCAGGAATAATTTACAGGAATCTGGTTGGACATTATCAACAGTACAACAAGCACAAAAAACCTAAATGTGTGTTACAGGAAAATGAACAACTTGGTTCAAAATAGGTTCATGTATGGAGCAACACGGGGCCAGCCTAACCCGAGTCTCGATGCCAATCCTCTGTATCAACACAGCTCGGGACAGGACGCACAGTGACATATCCTTTTACAAAAAGTACACCAGCTGTAAATGCTTCCTCAACTACTGCGAGAGCACACCCGAAGGATCTGCGCTCTGAGAGGTGCCGAGTAAAGCTGCGCTCATTTGATCGCCCAATACAACACTGTGTGAGAAAAAGCAGCCTCTGATAAACACAGCTCGGGCATGGAGAGACAGAGACACTTGGAGCAGCAGGTGTACCAGCTTTAGTGGGAGACCTGTGCAGCACAAGAGCCACACATCTAACACTACAGTTATGGAGTACATTTAGTGAAACCATTTATTTAAGAACTGTCAGAGTTTATGCAAAAAGGCCATCTTTAAATATAAGGGCTTATGAATGTCTCTGAACCACAAAACCAAAGTCTCATGTTTTCATTATACAAGCATATAGATCCGACTAAGTAGGGATAAAGCTAGTATCACCTAAATATAACAGGGAACTAGAAGCACATTTCAAAAAGGTATGTATTGGCAAATGTGTGCAGGAGTGAGGAACAAAAGCAAATCTTGAGGCCTCCACTATCAGTGTGTTCCTGTCAACGGTCCCCTGTGTCACATGGCTGAGTCCGTAATGTGAGCATGTGTCAACAGTGGTTTTGCATATCTGATTAGAAACTACAGTTTTCAGTGTAACAAGTACAAGCCTTGTGTGAATTTAAGACTTTTGTTCTTATTTGGAAACAACTTTGTCTTGCGTGCTTTGAGGCTTTACTGTGTTTGCAGGTGCAGGTCACACTCAGGAAGCTAGAGCCACCACATAACAACAGAGCAATGGGGGAGGAGGGTCTACACAGAGTGACTGCATCCTGAAGTCCTGATTACACCAATCAGTGCGGCCCAGTCTGGGTGAGGGCAGGACAAACCAGGCCATACACCTCCACACTGCAGTGCAGACTCACAGCAGGCCTGACTCATGGCGCTTAAAATCCCTCCACACTGAAGTAATGAAGCTGATGAAGGGGGTTGCTTGATGAAAAACCAGTGAAGCTGTGGCAGAACATGTGTCCCACCCACAGAAGAGTCCAGCTGCAATTTTAATGAGAGTCTACATGAGCTTCTTTATTAATTAAATATTCCAGACTCCATTTTAATCAGCAGATTCTAGAGATTAACATCCTCCCAGGCTCAAATGAGGGACAGACCTCACATACAAGCAGAGGCTTGCAGCTTCATTTGCCACATCTCTACAGCAAAGCCAAAGCACCAGCTTTTCATTTTTTCCTAAAGTGAATCATCTTAATACAAAAAGGTCAAACTGGTCCACAGCAGCAACATCCAATTAGTGTCAAGTGTGACTAATTATAATCTGACAAAAGTGTGAAATGAAGTCAGAAACCCTAGACAGAGGCTAATTATAGCAGATTGAAACACTTCATTAAGCACAGCTTATAGCAAGGAGACATACCACATCTGAATGCAAAAACATCTCTAAGATGAAACAGCAGCTTGACAGCAGACAATCTTGATGGGACATAATGGAATCAATCAAAAATAAAATTCCTCTTATTGAAAACAAAGTCTTTTGATAGGACAAAAATCAGGGGCTTCATATTCAGTAACTGAAATTTAAACAATTCATGACTAAACATTAAATGCATTACAGTGCTCTAAGAGGGGTATGTGTGACAACAACAAACACAGAATGTTCAAATGTATAATAACTGATTGAGCTAAACAATTCCCAAAATCATCAGCATCAAGTGTATATTGCAACCAAACTATTTTTAAAGGCCTCACATGATTTATTCAGTCCACGTGACTAATGGGCCATTCAAACTAGTTCTAGTCAAGTTGTCATCATCAACCAATTGCTTAAGTCAATATACTCCATCCTTTCACAGGAAGCAATAATGTCACACTAACAACAGTGTGGGTGAAGACAAGATCTTGAGTGGTCCAGTCCTTGCACTGGGGTCCAGCGAGGATCCCTCTGTGGAGCAGCAGATGGTTCTCCTGCTTGTGGCCAACAGAGAACCCATTTCCTGCTTGTGGCCAACACTTCCTCTCTCTCTGTCAGAGCATCTCCCTGACAGATGGGCCCCGGATCCTGGACCAAGCTAATCTCCAGCACTCCTCCACTTAAAGGCACAGTGAAGTCTACCTTTCCCGGCCCCAAAGAGCCCCAGCCCCTCACAAACTCATTTTGTCACGGTCGCAGAGACGCTACCTCACAAAGTTACTTCTACTTTGATGGTCAGTATTACAAGAATTGTTCCCAATTATGTAATACGGGTTCAGTTGACGATATAGGTGAACAACACAGAAGAACAAAAGGAGAAATGGAGAAATAGGTGGAGCATATCTTTGAAGTTAATGGGGATAAGAGAACTAGTGCACTCGCCTCTTCAAAAAGGAGACAGTTTGTATTTCCAGCGGCACACTACATAGGCTGTCACTTTTGTCGATTTTAGCCAGCAAGCATGCAAATACAAAATGCCTCCTCCCTTGCTTTGCTTTACCGGGTCCTGACCACGTCTGCGCTTAGAGGAGCCAAAGTTGACATGTCGACAATGCACACCAACTGTACGAGTTTCGAAATGTTAGATAATATTCGGCGACGGTAGCTATGCCTAACCAAGCACGAAGAAAAGCAGCTTTGAATTATTCTGCGCTTAGAGGCAGGTTGTCGACAGTTTTCGAGTAAATTTATAGCCTAAGAAAGACGACACTCTGTTAAATGCAAATCCGTTTTAAGAAAAAAGCTTTGCTCGTACGGCTACAAAGTCAGGCAGCCGTTCGTTAATGTTTAAGACTAAATGTAGAAAATCTTGTGAAATAAAAGAACTATACGAGGCTACTTTACTATGCAAGAAGTAGACAAAAATGCATTTAGACAGCGTCACCTGCCATATTCACACGGCTGGAAACAACATGCATTAATAGCCAGTTATGATAAACGAGTTGGCAGCAAAGTAATTATTCACAATTTCCTTATTGTCTGAAATACTTACGCTTTTAGTGGATTCTGAATGACAGCCGCCATTTTGCTACAATGTAACGCAATATCGGCGTCTTGCAGTTCTGAGGGAAACCTACAGGAACGAACCAATCAGAACTCGGGCTGAATTCGTGGACCAATACATTTGCGTCAAACGGGGATGGGGCGTGGTTTTATGGGGTAAACTGTCAAAATTATTTTAAAGGGTTTTCCCTTGTATTTATATTGTGCACATCTGAACTTCAGTACTTTTAAAGAGACCCTGACTGTAGCTTGGACTGATACTAACATATTTACTGTTTAGAGAACTGAGGGGATGGGGTGCAAGTTGCAAAGAATACCAACATGGACGCTTGTTTAATTATTTATTAAAATAATTATGAATCATTTATCATCATCATCAATAAGCACCAAGCAAATAATTTTCCCTCACTTGATCTGAAGCAGCAGTGTTGTAAAGGAATGGCAGAAAAGCTCACAATACACAGGCATGCACACAATCTCTTCCTCCTACATACAATAAGTGGGTTCACACAGATTTACACAAAAACACACACACACCAGAGACAAGGAGACAATTTCAGATTATGTTCTGACAGATGGGTCTGATCCATTTTTAATCTTACGCAAAGCTTCCAACACTCTAGTACCCGCACATTAATGTTTCAAGTTCATTTTTAAATGGTGTATAATTCACCAGTCATTCTTGCTTGATTTGTGTCAATGAGAACACTCAACTTTATCCATAACACTTGACAAGAATTGTATCTTTCGTATACAACAAAGGATGTCTGAAGAAACACACAGCACAAATTTGCATGGGAATGAACAGATGAACAGTGGCACAAGTAATCTGACATGATCTATTTCCTGTTCTGTCCTGTGCAATATTAGCATTGAAGAGAAAGCTGTGTGGGATGCAAACTTCAGACAGCTAAATCTATTTTTAGACGACTCTATCAGAAACAAAGTTCCACTTTAGAGCAAAAGGGAGATAGATTTAACTTTATCTACAGAGCTTATTGTCAACCTAAATTAGTAACAATAAAATACAAGCAGGTGTTTAAGGCCTCACCCTGTGCTCTTTCAGTTTTCTATATATTTTCTTATGTAAATAAAACAAAAGATAAACATGATTGAGGAGAAAAATTAAAGCTTTCAGTCTCTTTCTATATGCTATTGTGACCACATTCAAAGATCTGTCTATGCAATGTAATGTTGATTGACTATTGTCTAAGATAAAAGTATGGTGAGAAAAGGTGAAAAACACTACAAAGTATGATAAGATAAATACAATATCTAATGTCAAGCATAAACATGAGAACACTATATATTTTGATAACAGATAAATCTCTGAAATAACACAAATGTGTTTAGCTTAGTCATTAATTGTTATCCAGTCATGTTTCTACAGAGACTCAAGTACAATACAAGTAATTTGTGGACAATTCTGGGTTTGTATAAATATTAAGACCATGAAAAGTAACTAAACAAACAAAAGAAAAGATGTATAACATGTACAGATAAGATTTCTACTTGGTAAAGAGATAATAAGGGTTATTCAGAGAGCTTTCTCTGAATAAACACAAGGCCATGGATCTCTGTCAAAGTATCATGCATGCCAGAGGTGCTAAAAATAATGCTAGTATTATTAATGCTTAAGTTTTTTTTTCCTTTACATAAATAACATCTCAAATGTGCACTCATCTAACATATGCAGCTCTATATGCTCATACAACCACAAGTTACATGATCAAATATTAACATTATCGCACACATCGACACAGTGACCTGAATGATTTTTGGCATACCAGATATCCACTAATCAGGACTCGGAAGAGATTTCCACTCAGTTCAGAACAGATGACATAAATGAGCTGGATATCTGGTTTTGGCCATTGTAAGCAACAGCCTATAACAGCTGAAAAGGGCTTAGTGCAATAACTAAAATGTTGCAATACAGCATGCAAGAAACCTGCAGGTACATCTGCATAAATATAAAATTTGCCTTTGCCATTACAATACAACATCTGAAAACAGTACTCAATAATAAGAATTACTAAAACCTATTCAAACCAATCCTGCAGGATTTTCAAGAAAACTAATAATGTTTAAATTTAAATTTTTTTCCCCCATTTTTTGATAGTAGAAAAATAGCTAAACACTAAACAGCTTTTTGAAAGAACAAATTTGGGACTTGTGTCAAGAAGAATTAGAATATTCAGTCTGGTAATTGAGAGTGTAAATGTACATTTTTTACACTCAGTCAAGTAACACATTTTCTGGCTGTTCTAAAAGGCCACAGAAACTTTTAAATCCCATATCTGTTAAATGTCCTAATACTCTATTATTAATGCTTCCTTGCCACAGACACAAGACAGAACCATTGTAGTAACAGAGGTATAGCAGTGAGAGTGAGTGGTTCGTTCTGGTGATCTGAGGAAGGAAGGTCGTCCTTGTTAAAGTTCGCCAGGTTTCTGGTTGCAGCTGATGCACACACGCACAGGGTGATCCCAGCCCCGTGATGGAACTGGCCGGCGCTCTGGAGAACAGTCGTCACACACTCCTTGGCCACAGGCACGGCAGTGGTGCTTGGACAGCTTGGCAGTAAAGTTGCACTGGCAATTGTGACAGGACAAGATGTCCTGGTCAGGCACCCAGTAGGCAGGTCGAGCTGCATCTTTCACTAGGCCTGAAAGAAATGCATGATATGAATACGCAGCATTTACAGCTGATGTAAGCATGCATCCCTGTGCATCCCTGCACTAGAATCTTACTACTCATTATCTTGCCTCTTTTGCCTAAATGAACTACACTTTTACATTAAATTAATCCTTTGCCTTCTTGATTGTGGTGTCTATGGAAACCAGGTTTGGATTTGAAGAAAAGGTTAAAGTAAAAGCATCTGGACCTTTTCTTCAAGATGACCTGGATGACTAAGAACCTTCACAGACATGTTTGCATTTCATGTTGTTGCCTCAGGTCTTGTTTTGATGCAATTAAATAATTAATATGACAATGTTGAAAATAGATTTCAGACTCTATTTCTCAATTGTCATTGTCAATAATCTTTTTATCTAACTTTTTATTATAAACAATTAGCCATATAAAGACAATAAGACAAAGATTATTTAAACATGGACCATGGTACACATTAGTATGCACAATCACTAAATAGTATTATTATTATTATTATTATTATTATTATTAGATAAATCTAATGTGGTGCTGTTTCTGATTTGTCTTGAGATGACTGTCAGGGAGGGTTTGGCTATGTGGCAGGTAGTGGGTGTAAGCACATTTGAAGCCTAAAATATGGCACATTCTCCTCCCAGCAAACATTACAACATGTTTTTAGTATTTAACGTTTTCAATAGTGTCCCATATAAAAAAAACACATTAATTTATTAAAAGGATATCTCAGCTGGCTAGACACCTACATGACAGCTTTGAGATTTTGAGATCCCTCTTCTTGATTTTTTCACTGCAAATAAGATAAGTACCACCAGAGGGCAATGTACTTATACTTACATACAAGATGTTGAGACAAACCTGTTACATAAATAACATTTAAGTGTAGCACTCACCAAGTGGGATGTCAATGGCAGTGACCACTACTCCTAAGGTGTTTGTCACTGCTTCACCAACCTTCCTGGCAAGGTTTCCACTTTCTTCCTCCTCAAGCTCCACAAGAGGGACTTCTGTTTAAGGAACACATTTTTGTATTAGCTGAGCATATTTCTGTATACATTTTTGAAAACCACAACAAGCCAAAACCAGGAAACACACCTGCATATGAAGCTCTTTGTTCACAGCAGATATCACAGACTCTGACAGGGGCAAGACCCCAGCCTCTCTCTGGGACAGGTGCAACTTTGGAAGAGCAGCCATCACAGAAGCCCTCTCCACAGGCACGGCAGTGGTGCTTAGTGTCGTTGTCCTGGAAGACTGTGTCACATTTATGGCACACCTTGTACAGAAGAAAAAAAACAGTTTGTGACTGACAGTTAGTGTGCCATGTAGATTTGTCCAAGTTCTTTACAGATTGTGTAATAGCACATATCAGCACAGGCAGTAAACATCCCTCTGGACATAAAAGTGTTGACTTGGCTGTTGGTGGCAGTTGCCCCACAGTAGGCCTAACTGTGTCACTCACCAAGATTAGGGAGTTGGGTTTCCAGTAGGCCGGGGCAATCTGATCAGTCAGCCAAGAGGTTACGGCCTTGGCAGGCTTGACACTGAGCTCTGTCACAGACTGGGCTACTAGGTTAACTCCATCAAGAAGACGCTGTGCAGCATTGCTATTGTCCTTTAAAAAGCCCTCAGACTGCAATAACAAAGAAGTCAAAAATAAATAATAATTCACAAACAATATAAACAAATAAATAATTTGTTAAAAATATAATCAGATTAAAACATAAATTATAATGAAATGTTTGTCTTACTCCTGGCCATACGTGCTGGATCTCTGTGCGAACAACTGTATCCACTGGATCCTGGTTTCCGTACCAATACTGACGGCTCCGATAGATCACTCCACAATTAGGGCATTCAATTACATATCTGCACATACATGCAACATGTTATACAACTTCATCTTTACTGAAACATTACCAGCATTTAGGTTTGTGTCAAAAACAATGTGTTTTAGGTCAGACTCTCAAACACTAAAATTGGGCAGCATAAAGGTAACAGAAGCCTAAACCAAGCCTAGTTTTTTAAACTTATATGTCACTCACCCTGACCAAGCATATTTAGCAAGTCCCATCCATGGAGAGTCAGAGGAAGCTGAGGTCTTAGGGACAACTATGACTTCCTTTCCTCCTTCATAGCAAGCCTTAAAAGACACCCGGAATGATTAATGGTTATTCAGTGAAAATCAGTTTTCTCTGTTTTCTAAATAATAAAAAGCCCTACCTTACAAGTGTAGATGCGATTATCATACTGAAGAGAGTACCGGCAGCGATGCTTTGCCTCATGGCACACTCGTTCAGCTAAGTGGTTCATGCTGTTCTTACACCCACATCTGAAAGCATTAAACAGAATATTAAACATCACCAACTTAAAAAAAAGCAACAATGATAATGGATTTGAAGTCCACAAAGGCACAAAGTACTGACCCACAGCTGAGGCACAAGCTGGAACAGGTGAAGTACTCATCAGGAAAGAAGCAGCTATGGGCAACCAGTTCACCTGCGATTTCGCCATTAAAGCGTTCACTTAGTGCCTGTGAAAAATGAAAAAGCCTGATCAACCCCACACGTTGGTTCTGCTGAGAGGTTAATATTTACGATGGAGATGGAACATAGTCCTACACGCAAAGCTTTGTAGATGACAACAGGTGTACGTGGTGAACGGGTGGCATTGTTATCCAAGAGCTGCTCCAGTTTATTCAGCAGGCCACCAAAGTCAGTGGGGGGGTTCAGGGTCTGTGTGCCCCAGTATTGGACAGAACTAAAGGCCTCAGGAAAACGGGAAACCTTCTTGAAACGTTCCAACAACAACCGATCTACTGACTCGGATGACTTACCTAAAATAACAAACACAGGAAGGAAGTTGTGTTTACAGCATTAACAATTCTGTAAAAGGTGGGTAAAGATAGACACAAGATATAGTAAAACAATCACAAGTAAACCTGGACTGTATCTGGTTTTCTTTAGTCCAAAACTAGGTTACATATTCCTTAAAAGGTAGACATTCCAATTTGTTTAATATTTTCTAAACTTATGATTATTTGTGTGCATGCTTAAAAGCACATCATTTTTGATGCAGAAAATGGACATTGTTTTTTTGCATTTTTCTGATGCAACAAGTACAATTGTATTTGCAAAGTCAGTTTTACCTGAACCAAGTACTTTAGTGTGGACTGTCTCGTGAAAGATCACCACAGCAGGACCCAAAGTAGAAAGTGGCACATCCAAACCACAGCGTGCTGTTGTGGCCTTCAGCTCTTTAGTGAAATGCTTCAAGTAAGCCTCAGAGGCGTCCCCAAGAAATTTAAAGAGGTCGTCGTGGAGACGGTCTGCATGGGTTCGATAAATAATGAGGTCGGAGATGGCAAGCACCTTTAGCAATAAACGGGTTCTCTGGCCCTGTTTGGAGCTGTTCCCTAAGAGCCCTTCCGTATCGATTACCACGACTTTATGAAAGGGGTCGAATGCAGCCCACACGCCCACAGTGCATGATTCTTGAGCAGGAGAGGTCTTGAACACTTCCCGGCCCATAAAAAAAGTGTGGTTCAATGTATGAGATTTTCCTTCACCAGTGTTCCCAAAGATGGATACTACCTTCAGCAGCTGGTCTGGGTTGCAGTTTAGGCTTTTTAGAAATGAAGTTTCATCTTTAATCTTTAGAGAGAGGAAACAGTTACTTAGTTAAAAAGTTTACATTTGTAACTACAAAATTAGCACTTTTGAAATATAAAAATAAAAACATACCTGTATTTCTTCATTTTCATCAACTAAGAGAAAACTGGACACCTTCTCCAACAGTTTCACCTTCTGAAAATGTGTTTCATCAGCTTTTTGTTCATTAGGTGGTGATGCTGACTGGACAGATCTAACCTCAGAAGGTTTGGGTGGTGGAGGATAAGAGGTGAGCTGGTGTTTTTTCTTGTTGCCTCCACTGTGTGTGCGTTTCTGGCAGTCTTGGCACAGGTTAACCTTGCAGTTCTGGCAGTGGATGACAGCTCTTTGCCTTTTGCCACTGTCTCCATTTCCCCCGTTCCCCCCTTTACAGTTGTCACAGTATGGGACATGCCCGGGACCTATCTGAACACGCTCATGGTTCTTCAGGCGCTCCTGGTTATGGAGCTCAAGTTCACAACGCACACATTGCAAGCTTTTGCATTCATCACATTCAAAAGCAGCCTCTTCTGAGCCACCACACACATAACTCTCCTGACATATCAGACTAGTATTGACACTTTTTTCAGAAGATGAGCCATGGCCACTCATCATTTCACACAAAACAAACGTCAAAAAGAAGAATTGTATGCTTATTTAACAATTCTGACTATTGCACCAGCACTAATAATTAAACAAAATTAATATGTGCCAAACCAGCAACGAAATAAAGTTAACACTGTTGCATTTTAACAGCAAAACATAAAAAGTATTCAATTTAAAAAGCTTCCACAAACAAAGACAGCTGGAAGTTAGTGTCTGCTTGAGTTACACAACACAAAGTTAGCTGCAACTGTAAGCGACACAAAATATAATATCAATGAACCTAACTATTAAATAATACAATAACAACGACCTCTCCCTGAAAACATATAGGTTGTGCAAATGTTGGGGCTAACAACAGGCTAGCTAGCAAACTGATCCTGGACAGCTTACAGATTACTGGTACATAATTTGGATTCCCAGGCAAAAACATTTAGCTTACTTCTATTATGTTTCGGTTAACTGCAGACGCAATTCTCCAGAATTTGTTATTAGCAAGCTATTAATGTTCGACTGTAGCCACTGAGCCGCAGCTAGCCTCCAGTATATCAAGTGAGCTGTTTTAGATAATCAAAAACAGCAGCCAGTCGATTTTCGGATATGTCCAGCCATACGTATAATAAAAAATGGGGCGAAATGCGCGCAGTAACGTTTGAAAAGTCTTTTATAAAGATTTAGTGTTTTTAAATCCTTCTGAGCAGTGTCATTGTTTTGTTCTTCAGCCCCCTCCCGTCCTGATTTCTGTAGCTACGTTATTTTGTTGCCAGGTCCGATCAGCTGATCAGATTATTTTCAGTCACAGGGTCACAGGGAGGTTGAAGGGATGTTGCATGATGGGAAATGTAGTTGTAACGAGAACAGGAGTATGTCTTTAAGTCCGCCCTATTTTTTAAACAGCAGATTACGAGTCCCTTGTTTGCTAATAACACATTTGTTGTTATTGTTGGCTTCACGTAGTGTTTAATGTGAAAAATCATTAACAAATAAAATAAATAAATAATCATAATAATAATAATAATAATAATAATAATAATAATAATAATAATATAAACTAAACTAATATAAACTAATATATCTTAGAAACTTCACTTCAAAAAACGCTTTTTGATGAGAGTTTCTACTCCCTGTAGCATGTTGTGTAGTGAATATGTCCAATACCAATATATAGCTACCAATGGTGAAGATTGAAGGAATACATAAAGACAGAAAAGCGTTGTTGAACAAATATATATATATATACATATATATATATATATATACATATATATATATATATATATATATATATATATATATATATATATATATATATATATATATATATATATATATATATATATATATATATATATATATATATATATATATATATATATATATATATATATATATATATATATATATATATATATATATATATATATATATATATATATATATATATATATATATATTCATATGAGAATAAAACCACAATTCTTGTGTGTCTTGTCTACATGAATGTATACATGTGGCATTAATTAAATATGTATTATGTATTAAATATCATTAATCCAGTTATAATGGTGGTGCTCATTGGGAAAAGGGTTGTAGGCTACTTATAAAGCAGGAGGGGGCAACATAAGACTGATGATGAGATGAGATGAGACTCCGGTGGAAGACCGGACCATCACGGGGAACACTTTCATTTCATTTCAAGCATTTTTTTAATTTATTTTTTGCCTTTAGTTTAATTTTTATCAAAAAGACCCTGGAGGTTTCTTTAGTTTAGGTTAGTTTTAATTAAAACATTTTACTATAAGAAAAACAATATGTGCAATAACTGTGCACTGAACATTTAACATCACAGTCACAGCTGCACTTGCCTCAGTTTTAGATCCACTCTTTACAATTTGTTCTAAAACCAGTTAAAACTATCTCTCGCTGAGAGTAGAGATGCTAGCTTAATGGAAAGGTTGTTGCTGTTTGGAGCATGTTGTAGTGGAATCAACTGATCACAGCAGAATGAAGGAAAGGGACAATTGCATGCAGTATTTAATCATTGATTAAATGTTAGTAAATGCTTTGCGGGCCAGATTAAACAGTGGCCCACGGTCCCTCGTTTGCCCACCCTGTTATAGTGAAATGTTTTTTTGTGTGTATGTGTGTTTTCATATGTCATTTATTACACTTAAATATAATTTGTGATTTTGTATTGTTGTAGGCTATTTCCTACTACTCTTATCCTGGTTTATTTAATTTCATCTGTATTTTAGGTTTATTTAGTAGGCTATATTAAAGAGCACCAGTGAAGACATCTGAGAAAAAAATAATAATAATAGACCTCAAGGTTTTTATGAGTGGGAATGCGAGATCTCAAGTTACTTTTTACGTGGCCACCTACAAATGCTGTCAAAATATCTCTGTTGTTTCATTTCAACATAAAGTAATGCTTGATTAATATAGTCTCTAGTCTGTTTAAATATTTCTTTCATATTTCCTCTCCGGGGCTTTGTAGTATATTATGTGTAGGCCTAACCTGTTACAAAGTAATTTGCGTCATAACGATAATAAAGTTTAACACAAACACTAAATGCTTACAGTTACAGGGTTTCTAATTTACTCAGTATCTAATTTTGACAAAAACAAGTTTAAGGAAGATTAAAGCATGCTTCACCACAGGCCCTTCACATCCTATCACACCCAGGACAGAATTAACTACACTTTGTTGTGTTAATTATCATGTCAAAGTATCAGCAGGTGACCATTTGTCTTCAGTAACACTTTAGATTTTCCCTCCATTTCTTCAGGCTCTGTCAGTGGCACATCACAAGGCTCTCTAGTATTAAAATAGCCGTAATTTAAATTAAATCATTTATTACAGAACTGAACACTGCAAAAGCATCCCCAAGTGGAAAACACAAGTCCTAACAATAATCCCATTTTAGATAAATTTGAAGACTTTCCTCCAACCTCGATAAGAGAATGTTTTAAAACTTTTGAACAGAGTGAGTTTTTTTGACTTTCCGCCAGAACACTTGCTCTTTACGGCAGCAGAAATTGCACAGTCGAAGACATATTTAAGGTTGTGCTGTGTCAAAGCTGAACACTCTACGTAGTCATGTGCTCTGATTGTCTTTGCCAGTCTCTTGGCTTGCCTGAGGTGCACTGGCTTTGTGTTCCACTCGTCCAGCTGAATAAGTATGTCCACACTGTCGCAAAGGTCAGACTGTGTCCCAACTAGGACAATTGGAGAAGTGACGTTGCAAGAGCGGATCTGTGGGATCCATTTTGAGGTGATATTGTCAAAAGATGGCGGGTTAATGAGACTGAAACAGAGGATGAATACGTCCACATGGGCATAGCACAGGGAGCGAAGATGACCAAACTCCTCCTGAAAACAGAAAGCATTGTGTCACATTTTGTGCAACAAAAGTTGAACTATTTGTGTTAAACTAAACTAATACATCTAATTGTGGTGAACTGTGCATGGAAATTACCTGTCCTGCTGTATCTATAAGTTTGATGCGAGTTGGAATCCCATTAACATGAACAAAACCTAAAGATGAATGAAAACACAATGCATTTAGTTAAAGTTTATTGCACATAGCTAGGGTTTAAACAGAAAAATACTTGTGTGTGACTTACCACTGAAGACGTCAAAAGCAGTTTGCCTGTAGTCATTATTATATCCATTGAAGATATAGCTGATGATCATGCTGGTCTTCCCCACAGCTCCATCACCAACCAGCATGCAGCTCAGGTCCTCCCTCTGTTTGTTTGGTTTGTCATGTCTTTGATAGCTTTCTGCCATTTCTGTTTCTTATGTTACTATATTTCCATTCCAGTTCAAATAAAGTGCATGCAGTAGTATTACTTTACCCCTGAGGACTATTGTGGCTGTAAACTGTAAACCAGGCAGGACACCTCGGTTCAAACAGATTTAAAAGAACAAAGGCATCCAATCAGATGAATGACCCCCCAAACATGCTGTCTTCCTTTTTGATGATCATTTACATAGTCACACCCACCTTTAGAGCCTGGCCTCTGAGGCAGGAACAGTACACGTGACCTTATGCCCTACGGATTAACACAGACCTATTCCTAATGTCTTGCAGAGGTAATTTAAGCTGACTCACTGAAAACTGGATTAAGATCTGAGTAAAAACTTCAAAGTTTTGCACCATTCATTTGTCCTCAGTGTGTTTGGAGCCAAAGATCAAATCAGCCTCATTTATTATATTTTTGCGGTGCTTTATGTTGCATTTGTTTTAACATGCTCAGTCTATGTTTTGTTGAGGGATGTAAAGTGCTGTTTTAGTTGTTAAATTTGGTCTAATAAGTGTACAATAATTCCATTACAGTGTGTTTTAGATTTTTCAAAACAGTGTGTGTGGTTTTGTGCTGAAAGTAAAATGTTGAGAGCTGCTAAATTTGAAGTCGAATGAATGTTAAAAAAACGCTCTCTAGTTCTGTTACAGGCTACAGAGGGCGATATTACTCCAGCTGAGGGGCCAGGCCCTAACTCATGTATCCTCTTGATCCTTTAAAATTGTCTTTTTGCAAATCCTATTGGCTGTGACCACGCCTACACAGTAGACCTCAGGAAAATACAAAGAAGAGTAAAAAGATGACACCTCTTCCTGTTATTGTAGGCTACAATAATGGCCTACTGCTATAGCTACAGTAGGCCACAGTATAGTAGTATTAGGAGTATTTTCAGCATTGTTTGACTTCATTATGAATGTGATGTTACCTCTTTACTTTTTAGTAAAAACTATGCCTTTCACTTTCAATAACTTAAGTGAGTGCTGTCCACTCTAAATACATGTTGTTCTATATATTTCTCTAGATATAATTTAGTTTCTAAAGGCCAAGAAGTTGACCAGAACATCAGTTTGCACTGTACAGTATTGTCAAATCTTTTGCTGTTTATATGTCATGTTTCTTCTAGTTTTCTCCCAAAATGATTTTTTTTCCATTATCAAAAAGTACAGTATGTGATGTGTTTGTCATAAGCCCACATTATATCATGAATATGGGAGTGGATTCTCACTGTATGAACTTACTGCTCTTAAATATTGCAGCTTACAGAACAATGTGGTTTAAGAGAACTCCAAAGAGCTTGAAACAGTTTCCTTATCTGTGTGATCCTGCAGGAAGCTCTGTGAGCATTGTGCTGTATGGTCTGTGCTTCCTGTTTGTCGTTCTTAACTTGCTTACTCGATCTCTTCTCGTTTAGTCTCCCCCTTTTTCCTACCACCTGCAGTGTGAGTGAGATATTCCCAGCTGAAGAAGAAGGACAACATCTGGCCCCTTCCCTGGACACAGGCTCTGCTCCCATGCTACACCTCTGACAGCTGTGATTCTTTGACCCAAGGTAAATGTCAAACACAGGAAACGCTCTTTAAATATCTCTACATGCAAAGATACTTTTCCCGTGTCAGTCACTTTTATTGTCAGGGGTCAAAGGTGCGCAGCATTGAGGCTTTTCATTCTGCACAGCTCTAGCCACAGTGCTACTGGAAAGCATCAGTATCTAAGCCTTTGCAGCAGATGTCAGTAGTGCGCTGATGTCTGTGGTATAGTTATTAGCAGCTGCTTGGCCTTCAACTGGGGGTATATACTGTATATTTCAGTAAACATGTTTTGGTTTGGCTTTCTCACTTCTAGTATAACTATAGGTGCTTTGCATGACTAGACAAGCTGAAATGCTGGCATAGATTTATAGCAGTAATCTGCTTAGTAAGGGTGTGGAGCTTAGAAAGGCCCCATTATACTTCAAAATCTCCCAGTCAACTATATGCAATATTTTGGCCCAGTGACATTATACGAACATGTGTTCTTGATGAAGTGTAGCATAACGACAGGCATGTAGTTCTGAAAACATTTTTCTGTCTCTTACTGAATCTGACAGTGAATTGCGTTCAAATATTAGTCATCTTTCCAAGCAAGAGGTCAAGGCAGCATACTGTACACAAACAAACAGGACAGAAAAAAATGACACAATTTGCATAATGTTTCCTCCCCTTAAGTAGATATGGTGGAGGCTCTTAAGAGTGGGGGATTAGTAAAGGGATGAATCACACTGGGACTCCAACATGAGGGATACTCTTTCCCTCTCCATAGGTGCAAGTGCAGGGTCATGTATGGGACAGGACCATCTATACATGCCGCCTAGTGTTACTGTTTGATGACAATAAAAAGTCATGAACCATTTACATTAACTGGACACAAAGCACAAACCACAATGATTAATCTGAGGTCATCTTAATCGTGACATAACCTATTGAACTTTGGACCTTTATAGTTACTTGAGGAGATTTTGAAGAACCTATATCTGGTTTGACAGAAGGCCTATAGTGATGACAGAGTTATCTGTCCAACAGGGCACAGTTCATCTCCCGGGGCACTTATGATGACTGCCTAAATTGTGGGAATTCCGGTAGCCATGTTCTTCCCTGCTTTTCACATTGTTGCAGTAAATGAACATCCACAAATACAATGTCCTCATCTAAACAAGGACATACCTCCCTGCCTTTTGTGGATCTGTGGACTCACCGTTAATCTGAATTAAATTTATAACCACTATTGTATGATTTGGATATGAACCAGCTTAGACTATAAGTCAGGCTGTCCCAATTTCTAAATAAAGCCGTAGCATTTTGGGCTTTTGTTGGCCAGCAAGGATCCCTGTCAATTTATTTACTCTTGCTCCATTAAATCCCAGCAGGGGGTTAGCAGTGGTGGGACTAATCCTACTTTACCCAGCATCGTTGGGGGTCTGGTCTCTGAGATGGGGCATCAATAGTGAACCTGTGCTCAAAACTTGCCCTATCTATGGATTTGCTGTTTGGGGCAGCCGTCAAAATTAATACATTATTTGTAAAACAACACACATTTAAAATAATTGAAAATGTGATTAGGGAAATAAACATCTGACCGATTGATGCTTGGGATGAACTGTCTTTAGTCTTTGGATGGGATTATTGTGGGAATTAATTAATTTTAAAAATACATTTTAGTATAAATCAAATTGAGAAATTGAGAATAAATATTATCAGGAACACATTGGGAATGTTTTTGATTAATTCAAACTTGTATCAGGCCTACTGAATACATTTGAGTAGATTCATTTTTTATTGGATGACATCAATTATATCTCAGGCATAGCTTCATTACTTAGAATTTTAATATATGTAAGGAAATAATATAGTCAGGTAGGAGCAGTGTAGTTTAAGGTGTGTCTTTTCCAACATTGGTGTTTGGATGTTGGTTTGACCTAGTTCTTCTGTCGTTACGTTTGAGCTTGTCTTGGATACTAATATTACGCAGTCCTGACTGTGATTTGTTTGGGTGTGTGCGTCTATTTCTATTGGAATATTTCCCGCAGAGGTGTAAACTGCAATTATGTATTTAGTCTAGACGTAGCATTGTGTCCTCTTGCGTCAAAAGCACTGACACATCTTTTCCCTCGCTCATGTGAGAGATGAACAACTGTATGAGTCACACACTTGAAAACATTCCCTCAGAAGCTTTAACACCGGGGAATGCATGCACACATCTCAGGTTTGATCTGATCAGTTAAGGGGAAGTGATTGCCCTTTGGCCTTTTATAGCATCTGTGCTTCATTAAACATAAAACCATTTAAAGCTCAAGCTAACATCTTGTACATTTTCAAACACGAACAAAAGACCCTATTTGGAGAAAGAATGACCGATGAGCATTTTAAGTGCTGCATAGCCTCTGAGAATCTCACAATGACTCTGCAGCTGCACAATTGTGTAGCACGCTCACTAAAAAGTCAAATGGCCTTGATATCAAACCTCTGCGAGTGTGTGGGAAACAGTGCCGCAGTTCCTGTTCGCTAGTTGAAAACACTCCAGAGAAAAATTGCAGGAAACCTCCAGGGTCTTTTTGATTCAGAAAGAAAGAGTCAGGAGTGCAGCACCTAGACACAAAGCACAAAGCTGTAGGGCTGAGGGAGACTCTCCACACATCTGTACTCATTCTTCTGTTACCTGATCATCATTCATACTGCATGTCAAAATATTGCAGTCATTTATCTCCATTAAATTAATTAAATATGAAGCTCAATTCAACATTTTTATGGCCTTAATTCCAACTGATGTGGGTTTGTTATTGTTTTTCCAAATCAGTTGACCTAGTTACCCCCTTGCAATAGCCGAAAAGTTATTGTTAGTGCTAATCTACTATATCCCCACTGGCACACATTACTTTGAGTGCAATAGCAAAATACTTCTTGCTGCTTGTAAAGGTCTATAGGAGATGAGTGCCCAGACTGCCCTGACACCCTTCAGCACAGTCTAGTCAGCTGTGGCATTTTGGACGGCAAAAAAGGGAAGATAAAATGATGAGCAGTCCAAGTGTCGTTCCTTGTGTGTAGAGCACCTGGCTAGTCTCTGGTTGCAGCTATATAGTCTAGCTTTATTTTGTCTAGCCTGGTTTAGTTCTCGGTCTTGGTTTGGAAAGATTGGATTGAAACATTCTGTTGGTGTGAGTCATGTTCTTTATAAATGACAACAATATTTTTTTACATTAGCAAATCTGAAAAAAGTATAGTCTATGATGAGTTTGAACAAGGGTAATATTACAATGCTGCTTCAAAAAGCAGCGTTGTACCTCTGGGGTTATTTTTTCTACTAACTGTTACTGTTCTATTTTGGTTTTGTCTTATTTAGTTTTTATTATTTTATCTCTTGGTTGTAATAAAATTGTAAGAAGAGGAAAAACAGTACAGCTTATATGTAAGTCTCTTTAGATGCAAATATATAATGTTGTGTACTGTGTATATATGTAAACGTATCTGTAAAATGAATAAACATTCAATTAAAACACAGCAGCATATGTTGGGTATGTCTGTTGATTGATTGAGAAAAGCCTCATAGTTTATTTTTAAATCATTAGCAGCTGTTTGTGTCTTTTTAATGTGTCATAATAACGAACAGTCTTTCTCTTGATGTAAATTGGCCTCCGTGACTGTGCAGCACTTAGGTATGTGCACCACTGGCAGCTGCAGAGGTGGCTTAGGTGACTGACAGGGTCGTGCGGCATCAACCAAAATGATAAGGTCAGGCACTAAAGCACATGAACTCCATTAGCAGCACCATCACTTTCTCTTTAACACACATTCAGAGTGACCTTCTGGCTAACACTGACCACACCAAGGTCAGGGGTCATGGTTCAGGCTGGGTGCACATTAGCATGCAGGTGGAGGGCCTGGTCGGATGATGTTAATAATAATGAAATGTGCTGAGGGCAGTGACACGTCCTGAGGACATGACCCCAGTCAGCACACTTTTTGTGTGTGTTCCATACACTTTGCACAGTTTGGATTCTGTTTAGGACTTCATGGCATCTTCTTCATGCAGGACACTAAGTGACCTCATATTGATTAGGGAAGTGCATGAGGACAGCATCACAGATATGAATAGCAACCGTCATTTTAATATCATGATACAGTATTTAGTAATGTAACAGTTCACACTAGGTTTACGTAAATATTTTTATGTCTCATATTCCTTTTGGCAGTTTGGTAAGGGCCAGTTTTTGATAGACCCTTTATATTGTTAGCTCTAATGAGGAGCTAGAAATCCACTGTTGTATTTGTTCAGTGCTAAATGAAACAAAACAACTGAATCATGACATAGATTATATATTAAACATTTTGTATTAAATAATTTAATATAAATCACTGGGGTATTTCCAGCATAGATGAATACTGAAACAAGACAGTGAAACCAAAACAAATGGTGAGTTGAATGTTGGGTGTGAGTTGTCATGAGATAAGTTTCCAAATGACATGACTCATCAGATCAGATTTTTGTCAATTTGTGGATTCATGTCATGTGGAAAAACATCCCTGACTAATTTTACTGGCCTACTCACTGTTTGTCTTGTCTTCAAAACAGTATGTATTTTGAGACAACACAATAGATATAATATGCTTTTAATAGTCAGAATAGCACCTTCTGTTACAGTTTCCTACTGCCATAGTTTTATAATCACAAGTACAGTAAAAGACTTGCAGACTGTAGGCCCTTTCTGTGTTCTATGTGTCTTACATGTGTGCTGTGTTTACACTGCTGGTTCTGCAGTCAAACCTTTGACTCAGTTTCGTTCTGATTTCTAAAAACACAGAACAGTGTTCTAATGTATGAAATAACTTTTTTCAGTCTAACATGTGCACATGTTATTGCCCATCTGTCATGTAATATTTTATATGTGCACCAGTGTATGTATGTGCTCAGGCTAAAGGTCTTTCCGTTCTGTATAGGAGACACTAAAACAATTTGATATACCAATTTGAACCACAATTTGAAGTTTGCTTAAGGTTTTACAACTGGGATTTTCTCCACTGTGAATATTACACCTTATGGCACTTTAAAAACAAATGTTAACTATTTCTTGTCAAGGTTAGTAATATATAAATTTATCTAAAAAACAAACAAACAAGCTCAATTGGCAGGTCTATGGGGAAATGTCAGCTTTCCTTGCATTCCTTGGCCAGGTGATACTGTGTAGAAACATTATTGTATAGACCCCTGTTGTAGATCCTTGGATTCAAATGAAAAGGAGACGGCATGTTTTGCTCTTTTTCTTTTTATTAAAATTAAAAAAATATGGACAGTATACCAATGTTTACTATAACTTGATGTAAACTTAATGTAGTGTCTGAATCTATATAAATATGGCCTGTCTTTATGTTAACATGTCAATATCAAAATATATGTCAAAATCATGTCAAGTAATGTATGATCTATTATATTTGTCAGCCCCTAGTATCCTTGTTGCAAATATATGAGGGATTTTGTTTGTAGTACAGACCAGCCAAAAAAAATTATAAAAACTTTCTTTTTTAAATAAGAACAAAGCTCCTATACCCACAATAACACAGCAAAGATGTGAGGTACAGTCCTTACGTAGCTCCAACCACCAGAGATTTCTGTTCTGGGGTTTCCATCTCTATGCTCGCAAAGTTCAAAGCAGCCTCTTCTATCGCAAAGAGGTGATCATCCTCCACCTCAGGACAGCAATGCCTCATGAACTCTGCCAGGCGCACCAGGTATTCCAAATTGAGTCCCGTGTTTCCTCGGCAGATGGCGATCTGGGCAGCGATCTCCTTGTCCGGGGCAGGGCCCAGATATATGGGGTTGTCAGATGTGGCAATGTAGACAAGGGCAGGCAGGCTGTTCTGGCCCTTCTCTCTTGGGATAAAGTCCACCATCTCTGTTACGTAACCACCCATCACACTCTCCCTTATGTTTAGGTATCGTAGGGACTCCTCTATCTGGGACCCAGTCACCTCGTAGGCTACTCCCCATGTGCACGCCTGCAACGAAAGCACATGGATTTGAGTCATTTACAAAAACACTTATTGTCCTTTTTAATCTTTAGTAAAGATGCAATCATCAACAAATACTCTCAACATGATTCTCAGCTGCAACGCCTGTTATAATTACATATTTAATTAAATGTAATAGGCCGTGGAATTTCAAATATTTGTGTCATAGATTGATTGAGATGTTCACTGTCGCACCTACACCTTTACATGCAGTATTTTTTTTATTTTTATTTTATAAAAAAGGGCAACAAAGATGACTTACTTCTTGATCTTCTATCAGTGTGACCACTCTCCCTGGCTGAAGAAAGCATAAAAATATAGGAAAGGAAAAAGTTAGCACAAAATACAATTACAAAGTTTCTGAACCTATGCATCTACAGTGTAAATATAGTCTTGCAAATAGCTCAAATATTTACAGTACAACGTGTTAATTAAAATGATATGATGTATCAAATCTTCCCACCTTTTCCTTGTCTCCTCTGTAGAAATCATCTCCATGCCAGAAGCGTCTTTTATATCCTTTAATGTAGCCAACTTTGCTTCTTTTGTAGGCAAAATTGGGTTTCCACACCAAGGAGCCATATCCAAATATCCACAAGCTGCTTTTTTCCTTAATAATTTCTTGTGGCTTCATTGTTGGCACTTTTTCCAATATCAAACAAAAGGACAAAGTTATCGCTGGTTCTGTCAACAAGTAGCTGCCGCTCTTCTTTGGTCTTACTATATGGCACATCTCACCTTTGCTGTTTTATAACGTTAGAATAGAGGTAATCTTTGATAGCACATACCAAAGTGTTGAAATGTAGCCATTTTATCAAAATTCAAATGATAATTTGAAGTGCCAATACTGTCCGTCTGTGTTCTGTTCCCCTTCTGTACATACACGTGTATTTGTTGTTCAGAGCGTGTTGGTACAAGATGGTCTCGTCCAATAGAATCACACAAGAGGCGGGATTAACTGATGAATAAGCCAATCACTATTTCGCAAAGCCATTATCGCAATCTGAGTAATAGTAAACATCTTAAAAATAATGCAACTGATACTAATTAAAGTTGGGAAATCATCTACAGTTTTCAAAGTGTAACTTTTTATTGTCTTTTTTGTTAGACTAAACTGTAGGTCTATGAATGATGCTGCACTATTTTATTATTTTGTGATACAGCATTATCATATTATTATATATTATTACAGAGACACCTATTGCATTGAGTCCAGTCCACATCACCTATATATAGAACTATTTTGCTCCAGTGTTATGTCTGCTTTCTTAAGCTCATTAAGTGTCTCTGTTAGGATTAGAGGAAAAGGCACCCCAATGTGCCTGGGCAGACTGCTGTTGAATATTAGGAATATTAGTTTGAGAACATGGCTTACATTTAATACTTTACTCTGACGTATATCAAGGACTAAGACATAAAAAGGTGAAGTAAAAACTTTATTTTAATCAATTTAAACATGAAGCTCACTGCCATCGAGTGGTGGCAAATGGCATTGCTCCGTGTGCAATAAAATATAATCAATATGCTAAATCTAGTCTTTTGTGCTCTGTATGTTTTTACTCTGTTGCTCATGGGGCTTCCTTACTGTGGCTGGCTGTGTTCATACTTTAAAAAGAGAAATTAAAAAACATACAATGCCACAAGCATTTTATTACTTTTGATCCTCAAATTGACCTTTAAGGAACAGCTCTTAATAATTTCAGATTGAATTCGTGCCAAACCAAAACATCATATCTATAGCTAAAAGACAGCTTCAATTTAGCAACTGTTTAGCGTAAAAAACACAAATATCCTTTATTTTCCACAAACATTTATAAAATATATCTTTTTGTTAAAATGTGTCACATTACGGCCACATTAGTGCGCCCACTAAATGACATCAGGACAATGATAACACTACTTATGAAGATCATTGTCATTATTGTCATTAAGGCCAAGTATATGAATATTTCTATAAACAATGAAGCCCTGGCTGACACATTACTAGATCTTAGATGACTCCAAAATTTCGACATATTATTCTGCAATGACATGTACACACAACTATTAAAAGACAAACAAACAAACAGTGTACCAGATATGTATTCATTGTTTTTTTTTATCAGAAATAATAATAAAATTAAACACCACATTAAAAATAAATTCACCTTTTTGGGGTGTAGACTTAAAAAGAGATGTACAAGTCATACTTCTAATCTCATCATATAAATATACAGTATATACAAAATAATCTTATAAAACATAAGACAGATCAGTGCTTCATATTCTTAAATTACAAATGAAATACTAATCATACATAAAGAACATTAAAGTAAGCAATATGCGTTGAAGGCGTTCTTGGTATTATAGTCACATCATGTGTCTATATTTAAGGGTGATTTTGCATAACTTAATACAAGGCCTTGTCATGAGTATCCCTGCATGGTGTAATCACATATTTCTCTTGATCTTTTATATTACCTCCATTATGATGTGCAAAGTAATCAGGATAAGGCTAGGCACATGTTCTTTTCTATATATTCATAAGGCTTTGTCGTCCCTGCTGTATACATTCTTTATGAAAAGGGATTCAATTCACAGAACTGATGAACCGTCTACAGTAGTTTTGTCTCTTGATTGAGCACAAGGCTGATTTGTGTTTGCATAGAGCATTGCGGGCTACTAGAACCGAAAAGGCTGGGTCCTGCCAAAGGCTTGTTGGCAGTAAGTTGATTTGTTGATTGATGATTGCTGATTACTGCGATATTGTGGAAAGGAGGGCATTGAAATTGTAATCTTCTTCTTGTCAACATGCAGGCATAAACATCTTGACCTCTTGCCCTTGGGTGAACTTAGACAGAGCGGACATGTTTGAAGGTCCAAAAGGCGCATCCAAAAGTCAGATTTGCTCATTATTTCCTCTTTACATTCTCACAAAAATGAGTAGCTTTAGTCCGATTGCATTCAGAGAGCACACCGGGTCTATCCAGTTATCAAGTTTTCAAGAGCAGCAGCTTGCAATTAAATAAATCCCCATCCCTCTTCATTTGTAAACAGTCCACAAGAAATCCAATGCTAAAAATGAATAATGTCTTCCATTTGTTATACCTGTAAATAATTAAAACATGCAGCGTCAGAGATGTCATTTACCAATATTAGTATGAGTTCCAATATTTATCAAATATGCTCTCAAGAAATAAAATTACCTCAGTTGCAATAATGCATTCATTTTTCTCTTCTGCCATAACAAATACCGACTGGTACATTGAGTCTCTGGAAGAACATATTGTTGATATTCTACACTCAGGCCTTTCTCTGTGAACAAAAGAAACATCATTGTTAGAGAACAATGTCAAATGATTTCTAAGATAACTGGGCATGTGTCATTCTGTTAATATAATCTGATACACAGGTTTATTATCAGCACTTACCTGTACATTTTTCTAAAATGATGCTTGTCTTCTATCGACCTTTCACAGTTCTCTTCTTTGTCCAGATAGGACAATTCGTCTTTGTACCCCATGGAGGCTTTATAGTCTAGTTGGTTGTGGTTGATGTGTTTGTGATTAGACTTGTCTTTTGTACAGTCCACCTCCAGATCTATCTTTTTATTAGTGTTCTTAAGCTCTACAGTAGAAATAAGGTTCTCTTTCTGATGTTCAGCCTTAGGCAGGTTGTTAATAGTCTCTGGCTTCTGATGCTTGTTTCTCTTCTTTTTAATGTAACATATTCCCACGACAACCATGCAAAAAAGCACCAGAACAACCACTAGACCTATTCCCACACCGATGGCTGCCAAACTCAGTTTGTCCCTGGACTGCCAGCCTTTTTGAGGGTCAGGTGTGTTGTCTTTTGGCTCATTGGTCTGGCACTGGGGGCCACTGTAATTGGTGGGACAGACACATGTATGCTGTCCTTTGGCTCCAGCGGTGCAGGTGCCTCCATTCAGGCAGGGCTTAGAACCACAGTGGTCTGTGTGCCTCTCACAATGGCGGCCAGTGAACCCTGGGAGGCAGGTGCATGTGTAGTCATTGATGCGGTCTATGCAGGTCGAGCCATTAGCACAGGGGTTCCTGGCACACTCATTTATGTTGATTTCACAGCGTAGCCCTGTGAAGCCTGATCGACAGCTGCACACTCTGAGGTTACTGTGGATCACACAGTGACCACCTGTGTAAAACAACACTAATTAATCAATGCCTTCATTACTTACCAATTTTAAAAAGAAATGTGCAATATTTTTGTTTTACCATTGACACATTCCAGTGAAGTGCATTTATCCATCTTCTTCTCACAGTTGAGTCCAGTGTAGCCTGCTGGACACTCACATGTGTAACTGTGTCCATTATCCCTCTCTTTGCACTTGCCTCCATGAAAGCAGGGTGTATCCACACAGGTCAGCATCTTGTGTTCACAGTGCACCCCTTCATACCCCTGTGGGCATACACACCTGTATCCATTCTCAGAGTCCTGCAAACAGACAGATAAAAGGTTCATCACAAATACAACACAATGTTTAGGGTTGCTACAACACACTAAATGATCCTTAGTTCTATTTACAGTCAGCAGCCTGTGAACTGGGCCATTTAGTAACGCGACAATCAATAGCATCCTCTTGTACTAGCAGATAGTGCAAAGCAAAAACAAAAACAGGAAAGCCTGTGTTGTGGGAAAGGAGAGAGAGAGGCTTCCGGACTCACCAGGCAGTGGCCTCCGTTACGACAGGGTTGGTTGTCACAATGCCTGACCTCAGTGTCACAGTTTACCCCAGTGAAACCTGGCAGGCAGGTGCAAGTGTAACTGCCCTGGCCTGTGTTCATACATGTTGCCCCATTTTCACAAGGTTTGTGATGCGTGCAGTAGTTTAGATCTATAAATAAATACATGGAAATATTACACTGGGAATAATATACAAAATTTAAGCAACGCTCTTGTGTTTATGGTACTAACATTTTTTTTAAAGTTCATATTTTGTCTTTTAAATGCAGATAGAAAGGAATTACCTTGATCACAAAAGATCCCTCCCCACCCTTCTTTGCAGGTGCACTGCCATGGCTTGGTACAGGTACCATGTTTACAAGATGGATGGAGTTCACACACATCACAAAAAATGCCTTGCCAGCCCTTTCTGCATCTGCTCAAACCAAGAACAAAGTAATTGGTTAACACACAAATCAACATTTACAGGCTTTTTTTTATAACAATCATAATAACTAGCCTACTATTTAACATTTAAATACTATTGACAGAATTTATTTATGTTGTAAAAGCTATTTGTGTATTTTATAATGACACTCACCTGCACTCTCCAGGGACTGTGCAGTTACCATTTCTTTCATTACACCCCTCCAGACAGACAGCTGTATTAAAAAGCAAAAAGCACTACATTAGTAACCTATTATTGTTTACTAACAGGTTAATAATAGAGTTTTTATGATTTTTTAATGTTCTCCTCCCTCATTAAAATATGTTTGCTGGCCGTGTCATGGTAAATAAAAAGAAATCTTACTGTAAGCTCAAAGCAATGTAATATTGATTTTAAAGGGTAAACGGCTGGTTAGTGCTGAGCAGATGCTTGTTCTCCTAAAGCGGGACAGCTGCCCTATTGTTGTTGGTGGGCAATGCGAGTCCTGTGTGCAGCTGCTGCCCTGTGCCCGTTCAACAATATTCAACAAAAGAAGCCGCAGTTAAGTGGCGCGTGGCGGCCGATAATGCCGCGATTAACCCCAGCGCGTGCTACCGGGCGTGGTCCACGCGCAGCCCGGATTAGAACAGCACGCGTCCATGGCGAAAGTGCGGTCCAATTTCACCCTAATGGCGCTGCGATCCCTTTGAGGCTATCGTGGAAAACTTGTTTTACCTTCTGTCAGTTGTTTAAGTTAGCATTAGGCTACATTTGGTCGTTTACTAAAACAATGATGATGCTATCAAGGAGTCCTTTTGGGTAGGCGACTTTAGCGTCAAAATAGGCTAAATATGACCATGTTAATATTTTATATTAGCTAATCTGAAACCATGTGAATGCACAGACAGCCTATAGATTATACTGAGTAATTTAAACGTTTATCTATATATATATATATAGAATAAAAAGTTATCCTTTAAATGTAGGCATGCCACGCCGACATATTTTGCTGCTTGACAAAATGAACTTGTTCGCTGTAGATCTGGACTTATTTCTTCCTCACTCTCATTCTGACTCCACACACAAATAAAAGAGTCCACCTTTGCTCTTGCTTACGTTCTTGGCAGTATTCTCCTTTCCATCCCGGTCGACAGGCAATTTGCCCGTCGGGCTTGCAGGTGTAGTGGCCAAAATGGTCGTCTCTTGGAGTGCATATTTTGGAACAAGTGTCCCCGTAGTAATTTTCATTGCAGATGAACCGGTATGAGTACCTTAGCTCCGTCTGCGTCCCGCTCTGCGCCTCCTGGGACCACTCATGCCCTATTCCCAACTGTCTTTGGATGGTAAAAGAACTTATCAAGAATTCAGGTTTGGTGGTATCTGAAAACAAAAAGGATTTTATTTTAAGTTGGCTAAGTCTTGAGTAGCCTTTTACACAATTTAAGATAGATGGAAGCAATTTTTGGCAAGGGTTCATGTTCACACTTTTGCCTCTGCACTTTCTCATGGACATCAAAGGAGGTGCAGTTGTTTTGTGATTTAATAGTAAACAATTAATATTTGAGGCAAGCGTAAGCTGTATTTTCTCGCACGTATAAGTGTCAAATGAGGGGCTATTGATAATACATGGCAGGCAAAACAGGAGGTGCCCCCTCTAGTGGTGAAGATTGCTTCTTACCTCCAGGCAGCGCCGGGGCAGGAGAATGCCATGCTTCGACAACTAAGGAAAAAGCACCCTATAAGGATAAAATGGAAGGGTTAAAATGGGAAAAAAATATTTCATTTTAAAATAAAGGCCGTACACTGTTAATGATAAAAGTCATTTGAATTTCATATAGACTTTGATTAACTAATCTAATTTATACAGTGTAAAACTAAATGTGAAAGTAAACCTAAAGGCTACTCCTCGCACTGACCGGCCAAGTGAAGTTGAGCGGCAGCCGCAGCCGTGCGCTCTGCTGGATGCTGAAGGAGTCGGTACCCAGAACAGGTGTGGTGGCTCTGCCGAACAAACATTCACCAGGAGAAACCACTGTCTGGAAGTTCTTTAAACAAACCATGAAATATGTCCTGCAGCCACTTCTCCCGCAACTGAGTCCGTTTGCCAGCAAACCGTTAGTATTTTGAAAGTGATGGAAATCTATCTCGAACACACCTGTTCCCAGAACCTAGGACAACACACAGACACTTAGCACGACAGACCAACGCAGCATCAAAGTACGTTTAAGAATCAAAGAGCAATACCTGAGTAAGTAATGATATAACTATTGCGATGATTGACGTGAACCAAACGGCCATTCTTTAGAGTTTAATGTGCGTATCCTTTGAAAATATGTGTCCTCCCAAAAAAACGCCCCTATTCCAAGTTGAGACACCAAACACGCACTGACGACACAAAGTGTAAATAAATATAATCCTTCTTCCAAAGCCTGTAGGACGAGATCCAGCTGCACAATCCGTATACAGAAGAAGCAAAAAGCCCGAGTTATCCAGTGTAGGTTAGACACTTAAAAGTAACGTCAATATCCACAAGTGAGTCATTCTGCGGTCTTTATGTTGTCCATCCATCGTGCCGGTCAGAGGCTGGAGGCTTGTTCTGTGTTGGAGCCCTGTGTTGCCTGCAGTGATGCGAGCGTGCGTCTGAGCATCAGCTTGTTGTGGTTCCCAGTGAGGATGTTTGACGTCCCTCCCAGTTTATATACGGTACACTAGTGTCTGTAGTGCCACCGCCAGTCAATAAACACCGCCCACTCCACTCTCCTCTGTCAGCGCAGACCTGCATGACCACTCACATGTAATTTGTGGAGTAATATGTGCTACTGTGTCATCACTTTTGACGATAATACAAATTAAAAGAGACATGTTACATGTGGAAAATTCATTATATCAAAAATATAATGGTCATTGCTCATTGCTTCATTGCACACACTAATCCTCCAGTAATTGAGGAAAATGGCATACATTAAGCAATAGGCTAGATTTGTAGCTATAACTGATAATAATTCCTCGATATAACCCCTCTTTATTAAACAGGAAAACAGACCTCCATCCTTTAAGGTTCAATAATTGTGTGTGCGTCTTTACGTGCTTCGGAGTGCACCGTGTGTTTCATGCAGCACCCCCTTTTACTGATCACGTTTCTTTGGTTTATCTGGGATCAACTACATAAGATTCTGAAAAAAGCAACACAAAGATAAATACAATGGCTCAGAAACTAGTCAACTTTTCTGAGCTTCAGCAAAGTAAAAACATGTTATCCAAAAAGCAACTTAAAGACTTATATTAATATTTGTTAACAATACATTTGGAACAGTACCAGCAAATAACTTGTTGGTGTTATAATGTCGCTAGTTGTGACAAATTTAGCACAATGAAAAACATTTTTTTGTCTAAAACAAGTGCAGACACCCAATGTTCTGCAGCGTTGTTTCACTTAAACTCCATCAATACAAAGTACATTTACACAAATTAAACAGACATTGTACCTTGCATGAAGCGTAACAGAGTTTGTTGAACTTACATGCAAAAATATTCTTTCAAGTCTGTAATTGTTTCAAAAGGGAAAAGAAAGTTGATGCTCAAACAGTAGTATTAGCTGCTGAGCAAATAAATTCATATTGCATGTACATTTCTATCACATGTAGCTCATGCTGGGCACAGCCATTGTTAGTTTTATCACATCTAAAGCAGGCCTACATGCGTGGGAGGATTTACAGTGGCAGTGAGGGAACAGGATTTAGAAAGTGTTCCCTGGCCATGAAGGTATCTGGCTAAACAGCTCTCCTGCAGAGATGACTTCATCTGCAACCCCCACCTTTGACTTATAAGTTTGAGGTTCCACTTTAGGCCAGAGACAATGGACTATTGAGTCTGGAGCAGTGTGAGTAAGAGGCCAGAGGACAGCTCACACCTCTACTGTATTGAAGCTGTGTGGTTCCCACCATTCACTGAATCACATGGATTGCTGCAGCACAGTCCACTGCTGTAATAAACATTTTGATATTCTATTACATTTTCAAATCATCCTACAGCAACTCAATGGTTTAAAGCTGTTGGAGACTCCAGGTTGTCATCAATCCATGCTGAGACATAAGTGCATGAATCATGTAGATTCTGTCCTCTAAACATACACATCAAAATATACACTTTAATATTTGATGGAGCATGGGTAAGGTTTCCCAAACACAGCTTATGTTTCAATGCCTTTTAAAGCTTTTGACGGTGCTAAACATCTACTGATGCTTCGACTGGGACTTTGAGAAAACCTTGGCATGGATTTGATGTGGAGCAGCACTCGTGACCCTGTCTTAATATTTACATCTTAAAGCGATTTTATCAATGTTTTTATTTGATTACTCTGTATATAAATATAGACAGAAAGCCTCGCTTAAATTAATGGAACATTTTTGTCTTTAGTTGCATGCCCTGTTTACTTCTCGCCAATGCAAACAATATCCTAACAGGCTCTTTTATGCTGTATTGCTCTAAAATAAACACAGCCTTCGAAACAGCCACTGACCATCTGCAGCCCAGTGTTGCATATCATTTTTCTTTTTGACATTGTTTGGTAAAGTGAACTTCTGATTGTTCTGGCTTTTCAACTGGCATTAAAAGCTTAAAAACAACATTGCAAAGAGGTAGGGGAGAGCACTTGTAGTCACGCAAGATATGAGAAGCAGTTGTTTGGTTTTCTGGCCATATGCATGTATCCAGTCATTTTTCTCACTAAAAATAAATAATAAATGTTTGAAATCCCATTATTTCGAAAAGCGACTGTTGTATTTGTCGAATTCTTCACTTTTTAAAGCAGCTGAGATGTAGGTCAACAGTCCCACCAACATAATGTTAATACATATTTCCAAAACAAGATACGCAGTTCTCTCATTTTGCAAAGATCAAAGATGCCCCTTGATTAAATAGTCATCTATTTTTTGGCTAAATGTCATGGTGTGTTTACAGTTAATAAACGGACTCTGGGTTTGGGCCTGTGTTCAAGAGTAATTACAATCAATTGGAAATTAGTCAGTGCTATACCAGATGGCTCTTTTTAGTTGCCTCTTTCAATGCACTTCAGTTTAACACTTCTTCACACCACATTTAAACTCTTTGCCCCAATCTGTCCGGTCAGTCAATGGGTCTTTTGATGTGCGCAGCCCATGGATGTGGCCCTCAGACAAATCACCTGCTGCCACTTTGGCTGCAGTGTCACTGGCCCCAGACGTGAGCCAGTATAGATCAAATTTGGTCAGGATGTTTACCGTGGTGAATACTTAAAGCATACACAACCCTGTAACACAACTAGTTGAGGATGAGCATGAGAAAGTCAACCATGCAACAGCAGTGTGACTCCAGTCAGACTAAAGTTTTGTTTCAATGAGGCCGTACAAAATAGGTCAGATTTAGATCAGCTCAGATTTAGTACAAGTGATTAAAAAAGACAAGAAAAAATTTACAAAAAAATATTAAACTAAAAAAAAACAAAAAAAATTTCTTTTTTTTCAAACTTTTTTCTGTATGTATCCTTTTTGAAGACAATGGTTGTTTTCCTTCCTCCAAAGCACCATGTCATCTTATAATTACACATCCTTCACAAAATGCTACATGTAAGTGTTTTTTAATTAAATGTCACTATTGGAACTAATACTTTGCCAATATCTAATTACTGTGGTTGACTGCTGTTTAACTGTCCGTGCTTTCAGACCCTGCTAATCATCTCAAGCCCTTGACATTATAGTTACCTGTCTAATAAGAGCCCTGGGCTGTTTTGGAACTTTCCAGTAGCCCTCTACCTACACTATTGACACAACACAGCCATGTCAGCACGCCTCTACCCATATGATGCTACCAACAACACACCGCTCATGAAGATGTCTGCTGTTTGACAGAACGTCTGCTGGACAACGGTGACATTAGTTGTCCCTGCTGCATCATTTACAGCTCAGCAGCATGGTTTGGGTGTGTTATTAAGGCCAGCTCCTTAAATCAGGTGTGTGGCAGCTGTCTGTGTGCCAGTGTGTCATTAAAAACAGCACACTCTGCCCTCAGCCAGAGACCTGGATTACCCAAACCAGCAGGACAACTTCCCTTATTGATCTCGATCGACTCCATCTTTGACAAATGGAATGTCAGCAGGGGCCAGAGACATCACTGCATCTGTCACAGGAGCCAATGGTGCCACATCCTGCAACATTTTACACAGTTTTCCTTTGAAAACTAGTGGCATTTTGCCATTGCACCCCACTGTTTTAATGACATACATTGCAGCAGTAAAACTATACAGTATGCTATTGTCAATTTTGTCAGCGTAAGGATTCTCTAGTAACTTCAGTAACTGTGGCTTATGTTTGGAATTTTTTATAGTTCTAATCATACAATAAATGTACTATACTGACCCGACAACTCTTTTTTGCTGCACAGTTGAGATTTGAGACCATTTTGTCCTTTTTTTATGTATACTTTAATTTTCAGGCTTCATCTACAATAAGATTTTTTTCAAAACTGTGTGGTTGAATGAAACTGTTTCTTTCCACACAAGTGTTTTAGGAAACATTTTTGCACATTCCAGTATGTCACGTGATATGGAACTGGCTGTAGATGATACTCTATTGTTTTCCGGTCTAACAAATCAAGATATGAAGAAAAGACAGCAAGGAAGTGGACACAGGTGCCTCTCTTATTGTTTTCAAAAGTTTCTATCTACACTACAACTCTGTACTGAAGAGTCATTAGCTAAAATGCAGAAATGCAGTCTACATTGGCACAACTTACCATGCATTCAATTATAGTCAAAGACACAAACACTAGAAAGCACGCTCAGAGGGGCACATTATCCAGGGCATGTTATTGTGTCCGAGCTGTTGATAAGCAGTTCAAGACTAATTGTATGTTTTGAAGAAGTCACTGTCGCCTTGAGGAAATCCTCTCTGGTCCAAGTCAAAGCATCAGGGTCTTACAAGACAAAACCTCCCAGCAGGAAAAGGAAAGGAATAAATGAACGAGAGGGAAGAGCATGCTGGTGTGAAGAGACCTGTTAAAAGCCCACCAGCATTAACTACAATATGGACCGTCCCAAGAACATTACATCTCATGCTCACTACCAGCAGACCCTTCATTAAATCTGTTACCTCAGGAGTGAGCAGGTGCATTCACTTTAAGCTGCACAGGAGGGGCCTCTTTGTCTTTAAGTGCAAATGGAAGAGGTTCACGTAAAGAAGAAGCATTTACAACATGGCAATGTTAAAAAAATAAAAAAGAGAAAGAAAAGTTGTTGTGTTGTCATTGTAAACAATGTGGGCTACCACTTACACTATTGCTGCTAATACTAACGCCCCATACTAAATTTAATCAGACTAAAGGAAGATAATAATATTTATCAAATAAAATAAGCAAATAGGTGGAATAATTAGGAAAAAAATGTGTGTAAACATAGTGTAAAAAGTAGTCTACGTAAGAGCTACAGTAACATCTGAAGGAACAATAAGAGCATTAAAATCAAATCTGTTATCTTGTCAATTTGTCAATGTTTTATTTTGTTGTTTTAATTTAAGGCCTCAAGGTCACCAGAGTGGAATTGGTCTACAATCATTCAACACCATCAGCGTGATTAATGTCTCTCTAATTTCACTTTGGCATGAACATTTAGTGTGGTAAGGGCCTGTGATTTTGCTTTAATTATCTTCAGTCTTTAATGATCTCTTATCTGCTGTTCCTCCTTCTCCACTTCCTGACCAGGCACACATGTGCCACATTCTCACAAAACTGTTTTGTTTATTACAGCGTAGCAGTATTTTGGGAGGATTGTTTGTTCCATTGATTGTATCTAATTCTTTATTTTGACCGTGAGTTCTTTACTTAGACATGTTGTTTCCGCTTTTACAGTTACAGTGCAATTCCGATTTTTTGTTTGTAAGTCATGGGTGCACTGGTTGGAGGTTCATAGAACTACTGTGTGTGATATTATACATGGAATACAGGACACTTCTCCTGAAGTATGAGCTTTTGTTAAGTTAAAAAAAGATATAGACCACAGTATGTGATGATATAATAAAACTCTATCAAAAACAGCCAAAGTGTTATACAGACTGTTTACAGCCCCCCTGAACATATTTTCTAGAAACCTATCCTATTTTACCTAATCAGAACAGTGCACTCAGCAATAAGTTGTGCATTCACAGACTTCAGTGGCCAACAACAGTAGCCATATGGATGTTTGTTGGCTTTGCAAGTTAGGATTTATTGTTTGATTTTAATGAATTAATCAGTAAATGGTTTTAAAGATGTGGTTTTTCATAGCATCTGATCAACCCCCTTTTTTTCAAAATATTGGGCAGTCCCTTTAATTAGCTCAACTACAGATAATCTACACAACATCGTTACATGACAAAGAGCAGAAACCTTCATTATTATTCAAATCAAGCTGCATCCACAATATTGGCAACACAATAAACTGCACAGATGGAAGGGTGACATGATTGACATTGTGCAAAAGACTCTCTACAGTCATGCAACATTTGACAGACAGTCAGATACATTCCACATCATTTCTGGGGTCAGACTTGTAGCCCTGGACCAATGTTGCTCCAACTTGATCCCAAATCTCCCCAGTCGTTCCAATTTTCCTCATCTGACTTGGCTCTCATATGCAATTTTCATGTCTATGTCCAGCAGCTGACATATCTCAAGAACTCTACTCGCTCCATAGTTAACATGTCAAATTCAAAATGCAGCAGTTTTCTTCCATATGTGGGAATAACACCAAAAATATATGTGTGAGACAAGCAATTCTTCACGGCACAGTGACTTAGCAATGCCCGTTATGACCCTCCGTGATACAAACAGACTTTTCTTTCAAAGCTGGAGCAACTCTAAAGGGGTGTAGATGAATAGTTCACCCACCATGCAAATTAATCTTTCTCTGCAGAGTTTATGTTCTCATACATGCTGTGATTTATTATTCAGAGTGATGAATGGCACTGATAGTACAAGTGCAGAGCTGGCACATTTAAGTGGTTGATTTGTTTATTCAGTGGGATCTGAGTTATAACAGCAGTTCAGCGCAATGCCAATCAAATATAGTCATAAAATTCCTCTTGTTCTTTAAGTTAAATGTTACATATTGTATCCCACTTGCACAAAAGTACTGTATCTTTGCAAATATTGTAAATTGTTGTAAGTTGTTTGAATGGATAGCCCACTGTATTCATATTTTTGCATAAGTTTTGTTACGCAACTTTGTGTACATATCCATCTTTTGTTTTTTCAGGGATTTGTCTTCTTTTGTGTCTCTGTTGACAGAGGGACTGTTGGTAGACAGAAAACAGGGTTGGAGAGAGTGTGGGGACATCAAACCCAGGTGCCTAGGTGTGCGCTCTGCCAGGTGAGCCATTAAGGTGTCTCCAAACAAATCCATTCTGAAATTTCATAGTTACTGACATTATTTTCTTCACACATACAATACAGTGTTTCTCACATTTTGTTCATATGACACATGTTTCAAAAGGCCAAAATAATTAAGACCTTACTTTCTTGTCTGGTTCAGGGTTGCTTGGTTACCTAACGCAGTTGCTGAATTTTCACCAATAAAAAACATCATTGTCTTTGACTAATGAGGTGGTAGTACAGACAGGTGTGGGCGTTATTTGGGTTTGAAGGTGAGTAAAACTGCAGTTACTCACAGATGATGAATCCAATCACCAACCAATTATTTATTTAAAGAACCTAGGCTCTTTGCAACACTTTCTTTAGAAGCTCTCCAAGATCTGTGTAATAGTAATATATGAACAGCTACATCATGGTTTTGTTCCCCATGTACTACCACAAACAATTTTTGAAGGCTACCTTTTGGAACCCAACCCAGTGCTTGGGACGCACTACTCTACTGTATAGACACTGCACTCGATGCTTACTTACTTACTCTCTAGTTAGATGTTGTATTGCATTTGGTTAACTTTTATTTACAATAAAATATAATCTTTTGTCCCTATTATTAATTGCAGCAAGCTGACCAAAAATACAATTTTCAGATTCAACTGTCCAGTGTAAGTTGATAGAATGAAAGACATTCATTCATCCTCTGAAGCTTATACTTACTAAAGTTACAGGGGGCTGAAGCTTAGCCTAAATAAATGAATGCGTATCCTTTGCAGAACTTATATCTAAAATACTAAACTGATGATTACAAATGAAAATAAGCTCACTAAACATGCTCAGGCTTGCATATTTAGATGATTTTTATAATTGCTGATAAAAAACAAACCCACAGATGTTAAATATTAAAGCCGAACCCATAAACTGTCACAGGACATTACCAAAGTGAAATAATTATCAATTTTCAAAGCAATTCATCTTCATTCTTAACTACTAGTGATATTAAATACATCAACCAGTATGAAATGAAAAGTACCTCATCAAATGAGCTACAAAGTGTATGTTGTGTCTGATAAGGCTCTGAGAGAGCAGTGCTGTGTACCCTCTCACGGTAATTACAAACACAGTGCTATGAGATGCTTATGTAACCCCTGAGGAGTGTTCAGCTGACCTGTCACACAATACCACTCAGTGTGTGGTCAGTAGCTAGCTTAACACCGTAGGCCAGCACCAGGACAGGTCGATACCTTTGTGAGGACTTTATTTAAAGAGATATACTGCAGAGTAAATGTGTTATAAATCTGCAGAATCACTATTTGCACAGTGCACCTAACATCACAGGCTCCTCAGACTGGCTGTTGTGATAATGACAAGTGTCCACTGGTCACTGTGTGTCACCCACTCCACTCCAGCAGCCGCTACCCTGCGCCCTCCACCTCCCGCCCTCTCACCCTCACCCCATCCTCGGCCTTACCCCGAGCCTGGGAGCGGAATTCTGGGAACATTTTTCCATGTGAAATGCCGAGGTCCAGTCGAAGGGTGTGACGCCAGTGCATTGTTCCAGCGGCAAAAAAAGGAACCGCTTGTGATGAGGCCAATTCCTGTTGGTCCCAAAAAAACAGGCACTTTCTCACACTGACTTCCTTCCTCGTTTGGACAGCGCAAAACAATCCCAGACCGAGCTGCAGAGCGAGCAAAAGGAAAAATAGGTTTGAAGAGGTTTGTGTATCTGTGAGTTTGCACATTGTGGCTGAATCTGCATTATTCCTCCAAATGTCCCTTTAAATGTTATCTACAGACACAGATCCCTTTCAAATGTGTTCTCTTTTATGCAATGTGCCATAAGCCTCTCTTATCTTTACTGCTTCTGTCAGTGTAATCACATTGTCACAGTCTCATAATGTTTGCTTTTAGCTCCTACTGGAAAAGGTTTGTGCTTGATGCAGCGGCTTCTGTTGTGACTTATACTTTTAGGAAACTGTTGGACTGGACGGAGAGGTCGGCGAGGCTGATTGAGAGTGCAGGACTCAGGAAGCACCTGCCAGCGCGAAGGGCCCAGCATTTATCTGACCCCGCTCACATCAGGTGGTTTCCTTGTTTACGTTACTCCCCCGACCCTACAGCTCCCTCTGGCCCAGCTCTTATTGGCTAACCCAGGCCACTCCTTTTTCCAACCTTGTTCATTGATCTCAAGTGCCACTTCCCGGTCTTTTTCCCACCACGAAACTCTGCTCACCTCGCTGGCTGTCAAATACAGGGGTCAGTACAATACGCTGCAAACCAACCTGACCTCTCAACCCTATCTTTTCAACACGAGTTTCAAAAACTGCTTTCCTGTTCCTACTTCTGCCTATACTTCGACAGTCATCAATTGAACTGACTGATTATCGGCATCCTGCTGTCCTCTTTGTCACTTATATTGCTCAACCCTAACCCAGTTGGCAGGATTTACTTATGATCTGCATAAAACAGTTAACTCATTTGCTTGGCTCAGTTCTTAAGGAAAGCTTTTAGCTCAGATGTTTTTTGCTTGCAGTCAAAATGCATTGTTTTGTGATATGTGCAAAAATATTTAATCTTTCAACAAAAATGTTTTATAAAATGTTTAGTCTCAGCAGGAGGTAAGGCTGTTCGTGTGGTCTGGATGCATAGAAATAGGAATGTGGATGTTCGGCCGCCTTCAAACCTGGTCTTACATTCTGTTCAGAGTGATCAATACCAATGGCTTAAACACAGCAAGGTTAACTCTCATAATACGATAAAGGCAGTAGAAGTAAGCAAACGCAAGTAAGAAGTTTGTATGTTTTCTATAATAAAACGCCATAAGACACGAGGACCCAAACTGAGGCCACGGGGGTCATCTTAAAATGAACTAGGCACTTTCCTCTCCAGCCCCTCCTGCTCTCTGCGGTCTTGTTGGTGGCCCCCCGCTTTCCTTACTATCTTGTTATCTCAGCGAGTGCTTCCTGCGAGCACCTCAGTCTTCTCGGGGACATGTGGTAGAGCTTGTGCCAGGCTACATCCACGGGGTATTGTTCTCCCATACTTCAGTGTTGTAAATTAACTGGAAACCATTTGTCAGACTTGAGACAAGGGAGAGCCAGGACAGAGAACCCCCCCCCCCACACACACACACACACACACACACACACACACCTTCAAAAAAAAAGAAATAGAGCACAACAATCTAGTTCCTGGTGTGGTTCCTGGTGCTCTAAACCCTACAAAAACTATGCTAATGGTCTCTGTAATTGCTTCACTTCAGGCTATTAGGCATAATATTATCCAGACCAATCAACTTTTGATTAAATAGAGCACATTTAGTCATTTAAGGCTTCCCTTTGGTGCTTTACCTTACTTCATATACATCTCTTTAATATATTTATTATCACTCACACACATTATAGTAAAAAATGTGACCTAATATATTTATTTACAATTTGCGCACATTGGTGTTCCCATGGCAGGAAATGTTGAAATTAGATAATGTACATATTTGTAAGCCCTGTTTCCATGTTGATTAAATGAAATGTGTGTTTATTTGAGACTGCTATAAGGAGCCGCCCCTGTTTATTCCGCAGGCTAATTCCTATTGACCGTCAACATGACCCCCTTTAATGAGGGAATTCCTGAACATCAGAGGATGTCTCACGCACATCCTGCCCCATAATAAGCTTCTAGTGTCTCACCTACATCGCTGAGGTCCCATCACGGTGACCTGGTGTATGAGACGCAATGCATCCTTCTGCTGAGAAAGACATGCACTGTCCTCTCAAAAGTACGCTAATCCATATTCAATGGTGTTCTTTGCAGTGGATGACCACCAGTACTTCGGATGAGCAGACTGCCGCTTTTACATCTACCTTAGTGAAGATATGCTTATGCAAAGTTAATTAGCAAAGCGGCAAGTAAAAAAAAATAATAAAGAAAAGATATGGAGACCTAAAATAAGCATAGACTATAATCATACCCTGCCATGGGTGAGGGGTGACCAGACAAGAAACATCTTTAAAGCATGTGGATCCTTATTACTGATCAGCTTTCTAGGAACATAAAGCCATTTTCTCTCTGTCTCATTCTATTTCTTCTTGCCTTTTGTCTGTCTGTCTGTCAACCAATCAACTCCCTGCTCTGTGTTTCTGGCACCACCCCTCAAAAGAAACAGTCATTTAATTTTTATTTTATTTTAAATGGTTAAAGTGTTGCTTCTGCTTCCATCAGCGCCTAAGGCGCTGCTTTATAGACACTGACTGAATAAGTGCCTCATAGATTGCCACTGTAATCCGAACTAACCCTGTAACTTCCCCTTAATTGGGTTGCAGTGTAATTTTCGAAACCACTCTAGCCTCTAGATTTTCTCGCTGAGTTCATCCCTACATCTTCTCCTTCGGGAATCCCACTGTCAAAACTAATGTTCCCATGGATTGAAATGACCCCCTGGGATGCAGAGATTGACAGTTAGCTGAGTGGGCCCGGGAATGAAAGGTCTGTGAAGAGTCAAGAGGCTTGTCGGATGAAGGGGGGAAGAAAAAAAACATGCCGAAAAGAATGCCCACAACATGATCGTACCCTCAGCTGTGACATGGGAACCCCTACACTCACACACACACGGACAGCGGGGGTAGGTCACACGTTGAGGCCCCTCTTTGCAGCTGGTTGTGTACTACCTCATGCCAGGACAAGGAATGCTGGGAACTTGCACACAAACTTGTAATAAACCTTTTAATACACATATCTCATAGCTTTCGATACAAAGCCAGATAACACAACAACTGCTTTGAAAGAGAACTGTTACAACGCAAGGTAACTCTGGCAGTCATCGAGAAGGTGAAGAATGGCCACAGTTCCCAGGTTTAAAACTTCTTGCTGTATTCCTGCATATTCGTGTGGGGGGGAATTACAAAGAAAGTCCCTCTCCCCAAAGAGAGCGGATTCCTGCTTTTGAATTGTTTATGCAAAGCTAAGCGTGTTTGCTTTAAATTATGTCACAGTGAATCCCTGAAGTGCTACCAGTTCAGTACAGAAACAAATACCAAATGCCTCATTTGACTTGAGTGTGCATTTTGTTAAGTTCTGTACATCTCGATTTCCTTATCAGCGTGGAAAAGCCCCTGGGACATGAGAGACATTATTTATTAATTAATACTCATCACCACAGCTATTTACATTATGTATTAAAGGGGAAGTATATCTTGGCTTCTTACAGTTTACATTGACTTTACTACTGTTTTATTTGGAAGTGTTTTTAGCATCCCTTTATCTTGGCAATGTGTCCTCACTGTCCTCATTTTTCCCAGTCCTCAAATCTACTATAGGCTAATCTGCTTTAATGACAGTACTGACCTGTTTTGGTCCTAGACTTCCAAGGCAAGGATTGAGATGATGTCCTGTTTAGCCACATGCCAGGCCCCGTTCTTTCTAATCATCAGTCTCTGTAAAAGTGGTCACCGTGGCGACCAGTGTTCTGCTGGATGGCAGCTGTTCAGACAGGTGATGTCTTTTAGATGCACAATTTCATAGCATATTTAAATGATTTTATTATTTTCTGCCCTTTAGTTGTTGGCTGTTAGATGTAATAATATGGTAAAGCTTAAATTTAGTTGGTAGAGCAAATGCAAATACTCAAATACACGGGAGACCTAGCTCGAGTCTCGCTCGGGTCATTTGCCCAAAGTTGTTCCCCTCTCTCTCACTCTGTTTCCTGTGACCTACTGTTTATTAACAAAGACAAAAAGGCAAAAAATATCTTAACAAAGAAAATCATTGTACCAAAAACAGAATACAGAATAGGTATAGCTCAGTGGGTAGAGCGACCGTCCTTCGACCGGCGGGTGGGCAGTTTGATCCCCGCTCGAAACATCTGAAAACATCATAACATCAACGCTCTCCCCCACATACTGTCGTTGTGTCCCTGGGCAAGACACTTAACCCACCTTGCCTCCAATGGTCAGCTGTAACACTGGTAAACCGCTTTGGGTGCCTACTAGGTGAAAAAGCGCTGTATAAATATAATTTTTATTTTTTTACATCAACAAAAAATACTGTTTAACTTTTATTATCTTTTTTTCTCTTTATTTCTTTCCTTTTCACTATTCCTCTCTGTAAACAAACAGCATCCCTTATATGTGATTGGCCAAAGATCCATAAACAAACTACCTTAATACAAAGTACTTTTGACCTACCACTACTACTTGCTTTTACTTACTACTAACTACTGTAAGTACTAACCCTTAACCTACCTCTATTGTATCCCACGATACTTTCATCAGGCTAAAACAGTCTTTCCCATATGGAAGATAGCATTAGTTGGCTTTATTGTCTACCCAACAGACAGTTGTCAAAGGAAAAGCAGATAAGCATCAGGGCCACATTCAGACTGTTCCTGTTTGTCCTATGGGAGAGTAAGTCCTTACTCCACACTGCTGCTGGTAAACCTATCAGGCCACGGGAGAGAATGGGCTCCTCGATAGACGACAGGACTCCTCTGCAGACAATAAGGCTCTGTTCTACAAATGCCTTACAAAAAGAGTGTGCCAACATTTGCTTTGTAAAATGTTAGAAGTTATGTCATTAGATAATATATGGGGTATTGAGACGGCATCTTTACTCCCCGACACAACTCTCAGGACCCCTGCTGCAGTTTTGTCTGTGACACAATAAATTTGGAAGTTGTGTCATTTCCTGTCCTAATCTACACCCATTTCCCCCTTGTATGGGTGTCATCCCCTTGGTGTAAGTCACTGAATTGCATGGCTCTGGAGCTGTCAGACCTCACAATGTGCATTGTTCTTATGGTAGCACCCAGTTGACAAGACGAGAAGTGATATACAACAACTAATCTTGATATCCAGATGTTATAAAAGTTAATGTAAAGTGAAGTCTTTCTTTCTTTCCTTCTTTCTTTCTTTCTTTCTTTCTTTCTTTCATTTCTTTCCTTCTTTCCTTCTTTCCTTCTTTCCTTCTTACCTTTCTTACCTTTCTTTCTTTCTTTAATTTTTTTTTATTTTGTTCCTTCTTTCCTTCTTTCCTTTCTTTCTTCCCACAGCCCAGTCAATCGAGGTACAGTATGTACCTGTGTGCCCACCCCTTCCTCTTCATATAAAGGCTCAACCTGGAAACCATTTACTTCATGTCTTCCTTTCTTCCTTCATAATGACGGGAAAAGAACTGTGGCCCCGCAGCGCAAAGGCCTGATGGGAAACTGTAAGCCCCTGTAGAAATGTGTCCTTCAACACACACACATGCTATGATTAGAAATTTACAGAGAAACAGAATGTGGGCCTTATCTGTGATAGATATAGCCTTTATGGTTAATTATAGTCTCATACGTCTTCAGAATCAGCTTACTAAAACAAACTATAGACTGTTTGCGATCACATACACAGTTACTTGTGGCTGTTTTCGCAGAGACCTTAATGATATTGGTTAATGACACACTAGAATCACTTTTAGCCAGCTTATTGCAGCTATTAAGGATATTTATCTATGTTTGATCATTCATTTAAATTGTTATCAGAAAGTGCAGAATACTGTAGATTAGGGCATAACAAATGATGTTGTTATGATTGTCCTGAGTCACAATGGTGGGAATAAAAAGTGTTGGATAAGATTTCTAAGTAAGGATGTCCTGGTACCAGATTTTCCAGAATGAGTATTAAAAACCGCATGAGTAACATGTATGCAACCCTTTTATGACGCATGTACAGATGTGACTTGTTGAGGGCTTTTTAACATTCAAACAGGGGATTATTTACAGTTTGGTTTACTTTTATTTTATTAATTTAGAGTAAAAAAATAAATATGTTCAAACAGTGCTACATACAGATAAGAGCTAATTGATTAACCAGGGCTAATCCATCACACAATCTCCACATTTATGTTCCAGTCATGAGCTGAGGAACATGAAGTGTCTGCTCAAGTACAGACACACTGTAGTCACAAATGATGCACTGTGTGTGAGGATGTAAGCCTTAGTATACATCCAAACAAACATGTGCATATTTTCACTTTTCCTCTAATATTCACAAAATACAAAGTGTTAAATATGTCTGTAATTGAGTGAACCATCAGACAAACATGAGGTCAACAGATTTTCACAGTAATAACACTCTAATGATCCTGACCTGTGTGTTTCACAGCTGCAGTTTTGCAGTTTTTAGTTTGCGTCAGCCCACAGGTCGCAGGGGTCAGCAGACAATCCCACAACAGATAAGGCTAATAACACATCTGCCTCACTGCAATACACTCTACATTACAGTTTTTACAACACCATCAGGGATTACCTACTAGAGCGGGCTATTGCACTGATAAGATAAAATGATCTCTATCTTAATCAAAGAGGCCCTCACACTTTTCTCTCTGCTACAAGTACTTTATTGGTAAGATCTATTTCATCATAAGTTAATCAAAATGAAAAGAGAAAAGTCTTTGCAGAAATAGCTTTGTCTGGTTCCAGTACCTTGAAATAATTAGCAGCTCCACAAACACTTTGCAGCTCTCATTAGGGCCTGGCCATTGTTAGCAGCCATTTTGCCCTCCCTATTACACGAACAAAAGCAGGGGAGGTAAAAACAGTTTACTCACAAATCTCCTGTGTGCCCACTGCTTCAATCCGCTCATTCAGGCCCAGGAAGTAAAGACCATCTGCTCGCTTCATACAGCGCCAGTCTCAAAACACTCCTCGCACACATTCAGCGGCGCTATTGCAGTCAGCCAGCAGATTATTTGACCAGTGAATCTCCCTCTGAAATGCATTTCAAAGAAGGCAGAGATTGGGCTACAAACTGTTTGGGATGAAGGCCATTCCTTTTTATGTGCATATTTGAGTCTTTGGTCCTTCTAACACTGGCACAAGATGAATAGCAAGAGAAGCCACACAGGTGTATACACACTGCTGGAACTACAGGCAGCTGTTTCTTTTGATTTAACATGAAACTCGGCCAAAATACTAGTAAATACCATGCTTACATCTATGTTTTCTTTAAGCTGTGTCACATTTGGGCTCCAAACAAACACATATTTGTCTCCAGCCAGGTTTCATGAATATTCACATCCAGCTGTCTGGGACACAGAGATAGCAGCTGGTCTGCACGGGTTACTGTATCTCAGTGCCATGGCTGGACTGAGGCCTATGCAGCCCGTCCAAATCCCAGGAGGAACCTTGCCTTAGACTTAACTTGTTTCTAGAAGAATATGCACTTCTTGAAATTACTGCAATTATGGCTGGGCAAACTGAAATTTAAAACCTCTTATTTTAGAATTATGAGTACAAAAAAATATTCACCGTTACATCCATGTCTTTGCTCAGTGAGAGGAAGCCTATGGCGGCAGGGGAATACAACTCCACACCAAAAGGCGCACAACCTTCTTGCTGTGAGGAGAGAGTGCTGGAGTGCCACTCTATGAAACAAAAAAGATTGTATCAGTATTTATGTAATGTTTACACTTCACTTCTGAGTCAAACGAAAATACATATGGTTGACAGTATGGCTGCTGTGAATAGCAGGTGTTAGAGCAGATGGCATTACTAAGCATATGACATTTCATTTACCATCAGGGCTTTTGTTGTCATGACAAAAGAAGAGATCATTTTAAGTGAGGTAAATCTGTGAATATGACCTAAGCGTCTTGAACAGAGAAACAGTCTAACTATGGATTTAAGTTAAATGTCATAACGTCTGACACTTACTTTTGTAATTTTTCAAATTACTTTAGTAATTTTTCAAATTAATATTATATTAATTTGGCAATGCCACAACCAACAATGTAAATATGGAGTGCAGGTTGGGGCATAAAAACTGCTTGGTGGCTTGAGCCGTGTTCTGGTTGGCCCTGGCAACACATAAACATAGTGCCAGTCTGTCAGCATGCCAGGCCCCCAGAGCAGCTGCCTGGCTCAAGCAGCGGGTACTAATTCAGCCAGCCACAGGGAGCCTTCCTCCCGCCCCCAAGGTCCTCCCTGTGGCTCCGACTACCTCTCATCTGCACACACTATTACAAAACACGTTTTAATTATGACAAACTTGCCAGGAGGAGCTAATCTGCCATCTTTTCAATCAAACAGAGAGGATTGTGGCAAAATTTTAACAACTAATTATCACATATTCTGAAGAGTAAACACCTTTTTCTTTCTCCAGCAGAGCCATTTTTGGTAAGATCAAACTGTGTCCTTGACTTTCAGATGCCCACAGATTGTTCTTTCTTTTTGTATTGCACTAACCCTTCTTCTTTAAACCCACTGTGTTCTGCAGCTTCACTTCACTTCATCAGCTGAAGGTCAGAATATGGCTGCTTCCTTTGGAAGGGCCTGCTAGGTCCCAGCCCTCCACACTGCTTCGGTAAACACGGTGTGGCAGTTCATAAAGATGCATTTCGTGTTTTGCTGCATCTGTTGACGTGACTGTGTGTAAGTAAATATGAGCGTTCGGACTGCACACTTCCTGGCTATGTTTTCCTGACTGCTGGGGCACATACATACCATTAGTAAGCTGAAATATTGATGCCATGTTTTGCACTTAATTTTTGCTGCACTTGAAGAGGCCATCTGGACAGGTCAGCCTTTCTCACGTGAAATATTTATCCTCTGACTCTGAATATGACCAAGGGAGAGCAAAAGAGGGTCATTTTGTAATGTGAGAGAGAGAAGGGGGGAAGGGGGGGATGAAGGGGCTCGGGCCGGAATTAACAATAGCTTTTTTCCTAACAGATGGAAGATTGGCTGCAAGGATATAGTTCAGTGTCATAGTATAACCTGATATCTGATTATAAATATCTCAACCCACAGATACAAAGGGATTACATGTGGTTACATGAATAATGAAATACAGATTATTTTGTGTTGACATGCGTCTAATTTGTTGTGTCTCAGTCCTGTAGCGCTGAATGCTGCCGATTAGACCCACTGGCTCTTTGTATGACACTATTCAGGTAAGACCAGCGGATCAGTTTCCCTCAACAAGCCAATCAAATGATGTGCATCTTTGCCACCTTAAGCTGCTCCACTCCACACAACCCGCAATTAGCAGTGAATGTACATGAAGCGGTCACATGTAAAAAAAGCACAACATGGCACAAATTTTAATCATCTCACAAACACGCCTATTACAGTCCACTAATCCCAGCATCGGCTTTCCCTTGATCTCAGCATTCAAAGTGAAACGGACCGCAATCTGTGTGTGCACTTCGTCAGCAAACCCATTCAATAATGATGTGTTTATGGGACAAACCTGTAAACAATGCACCAATACCAACCAGGTCTAATTCAAACAGGGGGCTAAATTATTCATATTTTTTTTTTATTAATAAACAAAGCCTTTTAGAAACAGATTTCATAAAGAGAGGGAGTGTTTGCGTAGGAGCACTGACCTATTCTGAATACCTCGTCGCTTGGTGTTGTCAGTAACTGGAGATGCGGCAGTGTATGGCAGAAAGTAAATAAGGTGGAGGGGTAGGAGGACACAATGCTTTTGTTTTGGGTGCTGTCACAAGCTCAGCTGATCAATAATGCAGTCTAGCACGTGTCTAGGAGGCTCCATTGCACCATTCAGTGACATGCTTGTGAAACTACCAGCCATTTTGATGACTGCTGCAAACAGGAGGCCTTCTGGTTCATACTGGTCAGTCAAAACAATCAGCTGTGAAAAACTGAATCCCTTACACATTTGAGCCTCCATTTTGGGATGCTAAATCAACACAGCTGGACATCCTAAAGTTTGTGTTTATGTCTGAACTCTACCTTTCCGACCTACGTCCAAATATAACCTGCTTGCTTCCTGCTGTGATGCTAAAGGTGCAGTCATCTTTCCCTGTGAAGGACACATTGATGTCTGAAGTTTGGGAGCAGGCAGAGGGGGGAACAGGGAGAGGAAGTGGTGACTACCGTGTGACAAGCGCCCTGTTCCTTCCTCCCGGGCCTGAGAAACAGGAAGTGCTGCACGTAAGGCATTATTGTGACGGAGAGGAAATGCAAGGTCCTCTAAATTAAGAGCCTCAATCTGGTTGTCAATGACAGGGGCCTGTCCTCCAAGGCCCCACACATCATGGCCCCCACATGTTGACAGACAAGTTTAAAAGTTTGTCCTTTTGGGTTGTTACACACTCACGGTGTTCGCCTCATGTTCCTTTCTGAATGCACACTGACACCATTGGCAAATGTAAAGTGGGGTGTAATTTTTGGCAGCATGTGTTTTTGTGTTAGTTTCTAAATGTAAACAGTATTTGAGCATGTGAACAGCAATGGCACCCCGTAGGGACATGCTGTTGTCTATGAACAAACAGAGGAAACAGGTTTGATGCTGATTACAATAATACAAAAAAAAAAGTTCCATTCTGTCCAGTTATAAATTACATTTTACCCAATGCACCTTGGGTGCTTGTGTTTAGCAGAAGCTGGGGAGGAGCTGGTTGCCAAGAGAAATGCATAACTTTGTTCTGGGCCACCTCCCAGTTAATTAAAGTCCTACCTTATCTGTTCATGCTTTCAATTAGAAGGTTTGGGAAATGGTCCAATCCTCTGCATGTAGATAACCACAGCAGCAAGGCATACAAGGGGTCCATTTCCAATGCGGGCCACAGCATTGACCTGCTGTTGAGTCCATGCCTCATTTTGATCCCCGCAACCACCTCTGATGGAGGCACTTCTCTGCAATAATCTGCATGGCACCTCCATCCGCAAATTATGTGATTAAGATCAGCTTTCTGAAGCGCTGTAGGATATGGCAGGTGCTGGCCACCTGTGCTCACATAAACTGCAGCAGTGAGCTGTAGTGCCAAGTGCAGTTTTTTTTGTATTTTTTGTCAGTGGTAATCAAGAGAATTGTTACCTTGCAATGTTTTTGCTCAATTAACAACAGAACCATCAGCGTCTGCCTCTGCTTTTCACAAATAATTGAGTGCAACAAAGAAGCAAGCTGTATAGACAATCAATCATGCCCAGCTTTAATAGACATGTGGCTTTGTTCTTGGATGTTGTTTGTGTTACACCAGTCAAGGCCATTATTTATTGACACTTTGATACATTAAGATAAACTAGCAGAATTTACAATGTTGAGTTGTGGTGTATTAATCTTAAATCAGTTCAAAGACAGCAATATTTGTTTAAAAGACAACTCTGGGGAAATTTAACATTTTATTTGCAACTTACTTGCAATCAGAAGAAAGAAAAATATTATATTTTAATGATTACACAAAATATAAAGTTAAACTGTGAACATAACATATTGTTGCAAACATATTTCAGCTATCAAGTTTTTATGCAAAATAGACTATTTACTGCCATCTAGTGATAACTTTAAAGAACCACAAACTGCAAACGTGAATAAATCCTTGCTCATCACTTGTTAATTTTTGAAAGACGTGAATGACTGTCTGAGTGACTGGGGAGTCCCTTTGGCCTATTTTATTGAAGAACTAGTTTGGATCTCAAAAGTGGGATAATGTTTTCTCCATCTTGAGAGGAGATATCACGTTTCTAGCACTTTCCCTGGGGATCTGTGCTGGTGGCATCTGGAGGAGAAAGCCTCTTCCTAGGCTAGGCAAAAGTGGGAAATATGACTGTTCCTTCCCACAAGACTTTCCTCTCTCATTTGTGTCCATTAGTGACTCTGTATGCCCTCTGCCTACACACAGAGAGGCATGGGCACCGACTGACAGGACAGAGGAAGCCCCTATGCGTTCTGAGTCAGGTTTTGATGGATTTTCCTCTTCCTGTCCCTGCTCCTCCCTTTCAGCTGAGGTCCCAGAGGTTTGGGGATTAAAACGATCCAGCAGGCCCTGCTCCGTCACTGGAAAGCATTTAGCAGCCCACTCCTGGCGGTCACAGCGCATTTGCTCCAGTTGTCTAAGCTCTTTAGGCAATTCCAAAACACTGTCCTGACAATACCATCAAAAATGTAATTACAATTAGATTCAAAGCATACATTTATTTACAGAAATGTATATGTCTATGTACACAGAAAAGCTGTAGTGTATTAAAATACAGTAGTGCCTGGACATTTACATCCAGTATACATTCCAGAGACTACAAAGCATTTGTATTGTTTATGAAAATAAAACACCCACCATGCTGACTTGTTCCAGTTCATCAGGTTGGTAGTGGCTACTTCTGAGGTATGAATCCACCAGAAGCATGTAGTCTGTCATGAGTGTGTCTAGTAGCACAAGTCTGAGAGGCAGCAAGTGAATCACTGACAGAGCCATGACCTTTAGCAGGGGCAATGGACAAGGACGCTTGTACCATACCTCCTTCTCCTCCTGTGGAACACACAGTGCTTCAATAGAAATATAGTGTACAAGCATCATACTCATCATAGCTTGTTTAATTTATAATCTCGGTACCTTAGTGAGTTGGGACATCATCTGAAAAGACAAAAGCTGGGAGGAAGGCACCTTCAGATGTAGACTGATTGCCTCCAAAAGAGTACTGACTCTGTTTGGAAGCAAGCCTCCAGTCTCGGAGTAGAAGCACATCACATCTGCTATCTTTGATAAACCCACAGATTAAGAACAAACAAGTATCCAGCTAAAATACTATCTTATTACCAGGAGAATATTGTTTTATTTACCTGTGTGTCAAAGACGTTGGTTAGCTCTACTCCAAACTGAGCAACCAGACATCCAGAAATGGCTCGGCAGTCGTGAATGACCTACAACAATGAATTCACAACATAACCCGTCTAATTATTTATCAACATGAATGCAATTTGTCTTTGTGCTCACCTTTAAAATATGAGTACTCTTTAGGATCATAGAGAGACCATTCTTAAAGGCCCGGACTCCAAGTAACAGTATATCAAAGAGGTACACCTTGTTTTTTGTGGCAATCTAGACAAAAATACACAATGTTCTATTAAAATGATTTGTAGTTGACAATCTTGTACTTGCGTCACATACCTGCAGCCAACACAATCTCCCATGCTTGTATATTTCCACTCCATCTGCTGCTAGACCAATAACTTGCTGTTTCTTGATGTGCATCACCTAAAAATACACAGTGCCTACTACTACATATGGGCCATAACATGTGCACTGAGAACCTATCTTAACAAAACCATAAAAAAGAAAAATAAACCTACAGCAGATCCAAATTTTTCATAAAACTCGTCAATGACTACGAAGTTGATATATTCCTCGCCATGTTCTTCGTCATCTGTAAAATCAAATACACCAGAAGAAGCCATGTAATTTTATAAAACTCAAACTGGTAACAAAGAATGTAGGATATACAGTATACCATGTCTAATTGCTCTCCTGTAGGGCTGACACTTCTCCACAGTCAGCTGGGCTTCAAATTTGTTCTGCTGAATACTTTTGTGCACCATATTACAAAATAAAGTCACAAACATAATGGCATTATATATATGTGATGTTCATTTAAGGTCATACATTGACCTACCTAGGCTCATCGCCTTCTTCATTTGGAAACTCCACTGTTGATTGGGGATTACAGAAGTCAGGGCAAATGGACGTCAACATATGCACTTGAAAGCAGCATAAACTTGGCACTTAGTGTCATCGATAAGGCTTACCATTGACAATGTCGTGGCCAAAGAACATTTTTGAGCCTGAATATCTACATCCATTGGTCGCACCAGCAACTGCAAAAAGTAAGTTGGAATTTTACAACAGAATTTCCTACAAGCACAAACGAAGAAAGGATAGTAAAAAGGAAATACAGCAGTCTCACCATCGGCTAAAATTATTGTTTTGTTGGGGTTAATGCGCTGGACAACGCCAAGGTAAGATGCATTTTTCAGAGTAAGTTTGATGCGTTTTCCTTTAAGGAGATCCAGAAACCCAATGTTGTCCACCATTTTACTTTAAAAGTAAAATTGACCTTATTAATATACACACAACTGGACTTCACACTTTAGCTAGTTAGCTAACACTACTGTGCTTAATTGGCGGGGGCTCATCAGAGGCAACAGCGACATCACGTGGCTAGGAAAAATGTTGCACCAAACTGAACTTCCTGTCTCTTTATTGTTTAAAAACAAACTCATTTTAAAACCACTTCGAAATTTTTCAATTTGGATATAAAATAGATATTTGTGCATGTATAATCCACCATACATGCCCGCTCAAAACGCAAGAAATTCTTTGTGAACTCGAGTACATTTTGAGATGTTTGAGCCTTCAGCCACACGGGGGCAGACTTACAGCATGGCCACAGCACTCATCATCAACTTCAGGAAACTCCTTACAACAAGGTTCCCTGCCTTGGCGTCCGGCCCATTGTCCAGCCACGAACAGCCAAAATAATAAATTTAATTTTTAATTTTTAATTTAATTTAATTTTGAACGACAGTAGCTTATATGGTAACCTATAAGTCCACCTTTTTCATATTTATTCATTTTTGTATGATTTGTAACATCTAGAACCGTTCACTAAATGAAATATTTGATTAAGTTAAATATATATATATATTTCTTTACATGTCACTGTAGCTAGCCTGCATCACCACTAGGCCTATTGTCAGTATAAGAAATGATTACTAGTGCTCTCTTCCTTCTCGCCTTTAGTTGCCTTCAAGTGCGTTTAAACTTTGTGTAGGGAACCTTTCACAGTGACAGCTCCATGTAAACCACCGGCGTTATCTGTAGAGGAAGGTGCGCCCTTTTCCTGTTTTGCATCCTGAACAAACTTCAGGGAGATGAATCATTGATAATTTCCAGACCCAAAGAAAAATATTTTTGTCGAAATAGCTTTGTATAGCACATATTTCTAATCACAATTTAACCTGTCATTTAAAAAAATATTAGTTAAACAAATTAAACTCTAAAATCAGTTTACCAAACACTCTTTTTGTGTACAGTTATAGCTAAAGGACATGCTGAAGCCCACTGAGAGAGTGACGAGCCCAGCATCACTGCCGCCCACTCTCACGCACACGCAGACCCAGGGCTGTGGTGAATGTTAATTGTATAACGCGCACTGGCGAGTCAGCACAATGCATCAGAGAGCGCGCAGGCAGCAGACACAGCGATGAAATGCTCCCAGCGAAAAGGACGCAAATGGACAGCCTCGTTCAACCGCTCGTCGCCCAGTACCTTGCCATGGGATGTCAGGCAAGGGAGAACAACCCGAACCAAGGTATAACGACGGAAGGCAAAGATGACGCGTAAGTAGCACGTTTTGCGAGTTTTGGGTGCGTCTTGAGCTTGTTAAACTTGAACACCATTACACTTTTGTACACAAGCCTTGTCAGTAAAATTTTAAAAAAAACTTTGTTGTTAAAAAAATTTTCCACTTTCTATGCAACAGGTTGAGCTTTCTTTGTTTACTCGTCATTCGACAGTTTAAACAGAAAGTCCGTAATCAACTGGTATTTCCCTAAATTAAAGGAAGGAAACGAGAACAATGAATAACAAAATACCACCGATGGGTGGTCTTGTCATTTGACAATAGAGAAAACATAGTAACCATGCAACAGAGGTGATCCCTCAAATAAATTTACTTAAAACGGACAAGGCACGACAGTTTTTAGTGCAACCATTCCCTTCCTTCATTCTGGCCTCTTGTGTTGCTGTTCCAGGAAAGTGGCTTCAGGATGTGGCTCCAAGTCTAGGGTTTCTCCTCCCAACCGAGCTCACAGGTTCCACAAGCCCAGCACTGCTCAGAGTGCTCCAAATAAAGCCAACATGTCTTTGGGTCACCTCACCAAAGGGGCCAGCTGGGAGGAGATCATTCAAGCCTGTTTGCAGTCCTTTGGTAAGTCCCTGTTCAGGAATAACATGGCTCTGTATGAAGGTGTGTTTGCATTACTTTTTTATCATGAGACTTTATCACCTGGAGACTTTCATAATGCATTTTCCAACACCGCAGACTTTTACATTAACATCTTTATGATGTCTGAGCTGCTGAATCGATCATCTATTTGGAAGAGCTGTGTTGTCACAAACAACCTTGATTAATGAGGCTGTTGTTTGATCAATCAGGGAAAGATTGTTGGCTTCATCAAGTTGTCTAGAGGGCTCTTAGAGTTATGATGATTGAAGAAGAGACAAGCTTTGAAATTGTTGTTGCCTGGTTACACAAATGGAGCATTAGAGAGGTATTACAACAGCACATAAAATGACATCCACTGTATTTATCGGCACAGAGCTTGGGGTAGTTTGACATTTACAGTCATGTATACTGAAAATAATTGCAAAATGTAATCAAAATCAACTGACTGCCACTGTAAATGTGGAACGAGGACATGGTGGAACGCGGTGTTATACAGTCTGTACACTATGCTAGGACTTTCTGATAAAATGTAACACAGCTCTAGTAGTCCCACATCACAAGCGAACCCCTAAGGTCCCCCCAGCACCGCCACCTTTTCAAATGTGAGCGTGCACGTAAGAGCTATTTGAAGGATTACCTGATGGTGGCTTAAAGTCCATCTGAGCCAAAAGGTCAGCTCCCTGAACACTGGTCTTCAGATGATGGGCCTGCCTTTGAAATGTAGAGCGATATACGAGGTGCTGATCAATAGCCACTGACATCATCACTCTCTCCAGGGCGCACTTTAGTGCCACGTAACAAACATCCCTAAAGTCATGTTGTTCTGTTGTGTTTGCTGTTTAATCTGTGGGCTGTGTGTTGCAATAGTTAATCATACATACATAGACAGACATGTTATCTGAGGGCTTTTGTGATTGTTTACATCCTGACAATTCTAAATCCAGTTCTTTAAGTGTCTGTATGTTGTCAGAATATCTGGTATAATATATTGTTAAAAAAGAAAGATGGGGCTTTGGCATCATATTTGGTAATGTTTATATGTCCTACTGCATACATTTGTGTACAATATGTGTGCTGTGGTCCTTTCTAAAATGTGGTGACAGAAATAAAATGTAGCTTTGATAGCCATAACTACCATTGACTGAAATGCAGACTAAATGGGTCAACAGACTTCAGTGTATATATATATATATATATATATATATATATATAAGTTTTAATATTGTTGCTAACTGTGAGATACCAGAGATATTGATCAATGGCTGGATAAAACAACAGGGCCATCTTTTGTCAGAACAGGGAGAAGCAACATGCCAGGTTGGAAAGGCTGACGTACTTGAAAGATAATTTTAAAACAGGGCCTATAGCTGGGCCTTTGTTTTGGTATTGCACACTACAAAGTATTCCTAGTTTTCTATTCAATGACAGACAGGGGATTTCCTTCTGCAATTAACCCTGTGCAGACAGAGTTAGTGGTTGCAGAGTTGTGAAAAATAGGATTGAGCAACTGTTCACCTGAAAGAGAGAGAGATGATACATCCGGCTGTGCATTCACCTGAGGTTTTATTATTGTTGTTCATACCTGGTTCTTATTAGATAAGCAGGCTCAGACTCGATGTAGGACGTGTAATAAACTCCTTATACCAGCTGATTCATTTCAAATGAGGGCTTCTTCTTACTTTTCTTAGTGGCTCAACAGGTGAGATCATTGATATTGTTGGTTTAGCTGCTGGTGATTGTGTAACACGCTCCATGCAGAATGTGAATTCGGGATCAGTCAGCTGTGGCTAGAGTGGCCAGTTGCTTACAGATAACAAAGATAAAAAAATAAAAAAAAACTGTTGGCATGGCAGTGAGATATTTCCAAGGTAATATGGTTTAAAGTGGCCGCACACACAGGCACTTTATGTTCTTGATGGTGGGAATGTAGCCATGTGAAGCTTTTAAACAGACATCAGGGCGCTTTGGTCTACTCACTGCTTTTATTTTTATTTCTAGACCTTGAAATGGTGAGAAAATGAACTCTGCATGAATACCAAAAATGCTGTCATTAATTTAATGTTAACCACTCATTCACTACAGCAGCAAGTTGAAGAATTAGGTTTATTTACTGACATTGATAAGTGGCAAGTTTGCATATTGTGTTTTTTTTAATTTGAAAGCTGAGGTTTGCATGTGTACAGTAAATTATTTGGAAAGGTGGTCAAGGTCACAAAGAAAGGAAGTGAGCTATACACAAGGAAAAAGGAAGTGAGAAGTATAGTGAGAAAAGCATGCCACAAAGGTTCACAGAAAGACAATTTTATAGAAGTGAGGTGTGTAGAAATGTTCCAATTCTGTGTCCATTGAGGGGAATAAACGCAGTGATTATTGCCACTGTGGTTTGTTCCATGCTGACAGCAAATACAGTTACCACCGGCAGTAACAAAAGAGCCTTTTCATTTCTTCTCCTCAAACAAATTTAGTAAATAATGGCAAAATGAATTATCAAGCTCCTTGACTCGTCCGTTGACCTCATTCCCCGGACTTCTGTCAAAATAGCAGAGCAGAAAATATACACGGTCTATAACCAATGATGATACCTTGCATGTGATATGATACTCAAATAATCTTCTCACATTAAGTTCAAACTGCAGTTATCATCAAATTAACAGACCTTATGCTGCTGATCATGGTTTGTAATATGACTAACTATAGCAATGCAATATGACTTCCAATTAATATTATGATCAACTTAATTATTTTGTTTTTGCTCTAATAGTTTGACTGTCAATGGTGATCAAAAATTTATAATGTGATCATGTGTTTCCTATAATACCTATCTAGGCTAAAATTATGTTCTGAATTTATATTATTTCTCAGTGTTTCTTCAATTTGTAGCTCTGAGGATAATCTCTAAACTCTGTGTGCCTTTCAGATTCAAACGGCTGTGTGAGTGGAAGCAGCCATCTGTTGAACATCACATTGACCATGCATCGGCTCCTCATGTCACCCAACGACCTTCTTGACAAACTAATTTCTCTATATCCTTTACCAACTAAAAAATAGATAAAATAACACTCTGTGCTTTGAATAATGTGGTGGCTAATTCTGTTTTCTGTATGTAACATCAGATTTCTGCCTTCTACTTTGTGATGTGCCGCTTTCTTCTGGTTGTCAACAGCAACGGGCAATCAGGCTTGTTCTTGGCTCACAATGCGTCTGGAGCTGTCAATGGAGAATGTGAAAAAAAAAAGTGGCAGTTTGTCGTTACTGCTTCAGACCTCTTTTACTTTACCAAACAATTTGACCTCCGAAGAGTACATTTGCACTTTCTACTTAGGGCTGTACTTCCTCAGCAGTGCTTTGTTCGCTTTCATGTTGCACAGAGAAATAATCACGTTTATAGTACTGTCCATTGTCATGTCAGTGACGTCACAAAGCCCTTCAGAGAAGTGTAAAGGCCTCGAGAGCAGCATTCACGTTCCAGGTGTTAATTACCTCTGCTTTGAAAGAGTCCTCTTCAACTATATATAAACACAGACCCTGTTTTGCAAAAAAGAGGCTCTTTCTGACACAAACCCGTGTGAGAGTGCACAAAGCCCAATGCCCCTTCGCTATTTTTACTTTCTTATTCAGGCCCAAACATGTACAGAAATATGTTGTTTGTGTATGTGTGTACGGGGGGTTAGGATCACAGGGGCCATTAACAGCCTTCATCACAGTCTGGTCTTGCGATTGCGTGGGCAGTTTTTCTGCTCCCATGACGCAATTAGCCTTTTTTAGGTACACTACTTTAGTTTATTTCTACCAAAGTATCAGTTTATTTATAAAGATCTTTGTGTGCTACATACATTCAGAGTAGTGTTTTCTATGAACCGTACATGAATGAACAATGTCCGTATCTCGGTTTATAAATTTGATTTGTGCATGGTTATTTGTGTTATCTTTTTGTTTTTCACTTCCCTCTTTGGGCCAGAATGATTCATAAAGTGATGAAAGTGATGCTCATCAGAGTTTTTGCCGCCGCCCACATCACCAAATGTCACTCCTGTTTGCCTTTTGGTTGAGTTGCAATCTTTTTTTGGTTTTATTAATGTAATGAACTGTTTGTACAAAAGAAAGTTGTCATATGTGTGCTAATTACTCATTACACACCTGCCCTAAACAGTGTCTTCGATCAGCAGATGCATGTGTTACAATACGTTTTGTCTCTGGATGCCATAAAAATCCATAATAGAACCTTTTTCATGTGCAGTGTGATCCATTATGTATGAGATCTCGTGTTCAGACATGGGCAGTTGGGCTGGTAAAGCACACAGTATTGTAAATGTCATAAAGGCAGAAATGCTCTTAAAATATACACAACAAAAATGTTAAAGAAACACATGCCTCACTTGGCAGTGCTTTCTTTAGTTTTGTCAATTTATAAAGGTTGCTAAACCATGGCAAAGAGCATACAGTTTAGGCATATTTTCCAAATAGGTTATTATGGTAATTATGTTTCCAATGTTTAAATAATTAAACATTTGTTGTATGTAGTCAAATCAATGGATGCAGTGGAGAGTCATTAGTCAGATTTCTCAGCTCAGCCATGGCCTTTTGTGTGTATTTCTGTGGATTTGGCTATTCTGATGTCTCCCCTTCAACATTGTTATCAGGAAAATGAGCTATGCAATAATTAAGATGAACATTGCGTTGAAGACTGAATCACTTTTACGTGGAAGACATAATTTCATGGTGACTCAAGCAATTTTCTGGATTTTGCGATTGTTGATATTGCAATTTTGATAATATGGCAATGCATTGTGCAACTCTTGTTGGTTGGTGCTAAGGTATTACTGCTGTCAGTTTTCTAAGAAATTAGTTGTTCAGTCAGTGATCAACTAGTTTTGTGTAACCTTCTTTAACTTGTACATGCACATTTACAACCGCAGCGGACAATGAACAACCAGCAGAGTGCAAAAAGATATGCTTTCTCATCAGGTTAGTCTCGCAATGGATTCTTTGATCCCGTTTATTTGGTAATTTTGTGTTAGACATCACTGACATTGTTTCATCTTTGAATCTCAGACACTGGGTCCAGGAATTCTGGATGATCTTCCTCCTGCACCACAGCTTGACCGACAGCCTGAACCAATTTTGTGAGCAGATCCGAGAGCAGGGACAGGAGAGTCTCTGCTCACTTCTAGAGACCAAATGGATGTATGTGTTAAAGTCTGACCAGCTGGCAACTGAGACTTAGGCCTCCACAGATCTCACTTTTTTGTGCAGAGACTCATGGCAAATAGCAGTCACTCACAATTTGGGGATTATTATTATGACGTTTTTGAGTTAATGCAAGTCAATTTCACACCTACTGAATTGTAATTGTGAAAGTATAGAATTTATTAAGAGAGTTTATAAAAAGAATACATTTATTAACAGGAACTGGTTTTCACACTGTTGAATTTTCTAGAAATGAGCGAGATTGGTCATGGAAGGCAAGCCAGAAAATTAAAGCCAACTGCAGTAAAAAGAGGAAGGTGTCTCTACTTTTTGATCACCTGGAGCCCATCGAGTTGGCTGAGCATCTCACCTTCTTGGAATTTAAGTCTTTTTGCAAGATATCAGTGAGTATGCATAATAATTCACCAGTTTCAGTTTTCCAATCTGTTACTTGAGCTGCAGCTATAACCCTGCTTATCTGTTTTGTAGTTTTTGGATTATCAGAACTACATCCTTAACTGCTGCATGAAAGACATCCCTGGGATGGAGCGGTCTATTGCACTGTGTAATGGCGTCTCTCAGTGGGTCCAGCTGATGGTGCTGAGCAGACCCACAGCACAGCTCAGAGCAGAAGTCTTCACTAAGTTCATTCATGTGGCTCAGGTACTGTTTTAATTAGCTTCTTAATATAATTGTTACAGTTTCTCTTCCTGTGTGAGCAAAATGGGGATCTATTCTCAGTGCATTTCCTCTTTACATGTTTGCTGTCCCACAGTTCACACTGCAGTGACATTATTCACACACACAGATAGCAGCTGATTCTGATGGTACATATAAATAGCTTTTAAGGTTCTAAAACACTATCCACATTGGTTTGTACCCACTTTTATATTATGTTGCATTACAGTTCAACTAAGTTCTAACTTCTGACTGGACAATTGCTTTGACCTAAAAAGCATAAAAACGTGTCTTGAAAGACCATAATATAGTGATTCAAGCATTTCTTTGCTCTATAAACATTGCAATGACTACACATTTGTAATATATTGTGCTAGGGTGGGATCCACACCCAATGAAGACTGTGGAAGGGAAAAAAGAGATAAAGTGAGCTGCAGCTGTAGACACTGATCAGGCTGAGCTTGTTAAATGCACTCCGAGGGGAAGCTGCATGTGGCACGCTAGGAAGTGATGTGCTTGCTTCAGGGAGCTGTTAGAGAGCTTGTACTTTAGAGGACCTCTTTCTCTTGCACTGCTGTCAACCGTAAAAACCACGGGTGTCTAAATGTGTTTCACATCATATTGCTGTTGTGGCTGTACAAAATACACAAAATAAAGAAATGGGGGGAGGGTGTTTTTGTCTAAGAACAATAATATGTCCGAGCAAGTTAAGAAAAAGCCAACAATGCAAGGGGCTTATGTAACAGCACTGTTGTGGAGATTATATAACCAGGGTTACCTGGGACAAGCTTAATTGTGCGTGTTATGTGTGTGTGTGGACTGACTGATTGGTGTACTTTGTGTGTGTTCACCAGAGTCTCCATCTTATGCACAACTACAACACACTAATGGCTGTAGTGGGAGGCCTGTGTCACAGCTCAATCTCCAGACTGAAGGAAACCACCTCACATGTCCCCAGCGAACTTACCAAGGTGAAGCAACAACAGTCTGTCTTGTGCAAAAGCAAATGATGAGACTGTCACATTTTAAGACATAATAGTGCACAAGGCTGTATTCTTTTCACAGGACTTTTCTATTTTACTTTTGGTTCAGTGGTTTTACATCTATCCTGACTTATCAATATTTAAACCACACTGAAGATACTTATTTTGTAAAACATTGCAATTAACTTTTCCGCTCTAAAATTAATTTTGATTTAGCTTCTATGGAACTGTGTCCAATAAGATTATATATACACAATAGCCTTTACTATTGATTGAATTATATTGTGATTGACTAATGACAGAAGAGACTTCTAAACCATTTAGAGCAAAACTACTTAAGAGAATGGCATTTAAAGACACAACTAAAACAAGGCTTTTGCAACATTTTTTTTAAGTTACAATAATATACTTAAAATATAAAGAAATGGTTTCTATCACTACACAAAGTATACTAAGTATTAATAAATATGTTTTATTCAGGTACTGAATGAAATGACCGACCTGCTGTCCTATCGTCGAAACTACGATAACTATCGTCAGGCTTACCACAAGTGTACAGGTTTTAAAATCCCCATCCTGGGCGTTCACCTGAAGGACCTAATTTCAGTCAACGAGGCTATGTCTGACTATGTTGAGGACAACAAAGTGAATGTCCAAAAGCTGCAAGCTCTCTACAACCACATTAACGAACTAATCCAGCTCCAACAGATCCCACCCAAGCTGGACGCAAACAAGGACCTTGTCCATCTGTTGACCGTAAGCGCACATTCAGAGATGCAGCTTAGAGTGATTCACCCACTATTGAATGCAAGATGCAAATGAGTTTGTTATAGCATTTGGATTCTCTGGCGCTTGTGTGGGTGTGATGAGTGTCTATGATCTGCAGTATGTGGGTGACAAACGGAGTGTGAATGACTGAGTTCAAATTGCTTTATTGTTGTGTTATCTGTGCATGAGGGGCTTTAATCTCACTTGAGCGACAGAATGCCCATGAAAACATAATAACGTTCCTGTGACCTCATTTTGCTCTTATGAAAACACATTAGAAGGACAAGTTTATAAAATACAAAGAGACATTTTTTCTCTGTCTTCACAGCTGTCTTTAGACCTCTACTACACAGAAGATGAAATTTATGAGCTGTCATATACCAGGGAACCCAAAAACTGTAAAGCACCTGTGAGTGAAGGACACCAGTCCAACTTTGATAGTCCAAACCCAGTCATTTTTATTTATTTTAATGACGGTTTTGTTTTCTATCAGCCAGCCACCCCCTCTAGACCTCCAGTGGTGGTGGACTGGGCATCAGGAGTGGCTCCTAAACCAGACCCCCGAACCATCAGAAAACATGTGCAGAGAATGGTTGACGTAAGTCCTGTATAACCACTCAAAAATGTTACATAACCCTCATTTGTTTGAACATTTAACTGACATTTAGTGGCTATTAACAATGCCCTTTTTTTTTTTTTACAGTCTGTGTTTAAGAACTATGATCATGACGAGAATGGATTCATCTGTCAAGGGGATTTTGAGAAAATTGCTGCTAGCTTTCCATTTTCCTTCTGTGTAATGGACAAAGAGAAGTAAGTGTTAAACAGGTCATAAAGTTAATTTGCTCCTGCAAGTAGGAGAGGAAGTGAAAAGTATGGTATTTGTAGTGATGATTCGAGCAGCAGGAAGCATGAAATAGTTACAAAGGCTAACCATAACACTGCTACATGGTAGGACAGATTGTAAGTTGTTTTTTTGAGGTGTAGAGCATGTAACACACTCGGAACATGTAATAAATAATTCCATAGAATAACTTCAGTCAGTTAAAAATGTCTTTTGTCTCTTTATCAGGGAAGGCATGGTCAGCCGGGAGGAGATCACAGCTTATTTCATGAGAGCCAGTGTCATCTGCTCTAGATTGGGGCTGGGGTTTATTCACAACTTCCAAGAGACCACTTACATGAAACCCACCTTCTGCGATAACTGCTCAGGCTTTGTACGTGATTTTGAAGTGATCAAAATGTGAAATATGTTTTAATTGGAATGTAATTAACCTTTGTTTCCCTCCATATTCCCTCCACAGTTGTGGGGTGTCATTAAACAAGGCTACAGATGCAAAGGTAAGTGTTGTACTTAAATAAATAAGCAGTTGTTACAAATTAAAGGTAAAGAACAAAAGTGTTGCGTGAAGCAGGTGATGCAAAGCTATCCTGAGAATGTGGTTTGCATGTGTTGCATACAAGTAGTTAAAAAAAAGAAAAACAGAAAGTCAGTGCACTGCTAACCACAATTTCCCCTTACCCCATCCTTCAAAAGATCCGAGAACTGTTCGTTTGCCTCATTGAGCATGTAAAGGTCGCAGTAGTGCATTTGCAGAACATACAGTGTTAAGGAAGAATTCATAGCGTAAATACTGTGTATGTATAATATATTTTAAAGGGTTAGACCTATTCCTGATCAGACATGTTCACCTTTTTTTTTCCTCTGATATTAGATTGTGGAATGAACTGCCACAAGCTCTGCAAAGACCAGGTGGCGTTTGAATGCAAGAAAAACTCCAAAGTAGCCAACACCATCGACAGTCCCACTCTCACCTCAACGTCTGTCAGCACGGGAACTTCAGAGGGTGGGAGAACACAACGGGTTTCCTAGCACAAATATCTAGCACTCACTAGCACATACAGTAAATGACAAAAGTAGTTCTCTCAGTAATGAACTAATGTTCTACTGTGCAGAAAGACGTGTTAATATTTATTTTAAGTTAAGTGTATTAGCCACATCATAATTTAGCTTTGCCTGAGATATATAATGCTATGGGCAGCTTTTGGGGTGATTTCCCTGTAAAACATTTCACTTTCAGAAATACTGCAGCTGCCCTCCTGAATTGACTAGAAATGGAATTGAATGAATTACAAACAGTTATTATTTTCTCTCAGTCTGAACATGAAATCAGGTGTACTTAGTATGTATACATTGTTTATTGTGTTAATGTCCCTCCCTTAGGTTCTGATGAATGTCCATTCCAGTATCCTCCAGATGACAGCAAGGAATGTAAATATTGTTCCTCAGTCACATCCAATGGGAGTTCTCGCTGGGTTCACAGTGGGACTCAGACTGAGATTCCCCATCCGACCTCTCCAGCCCAGGAATCTGGCCAGCTACTACCAGCCTTACTTGTCCCAACAACTGGTTCCGGCCTCATCTCGTGCCCCAGCCCTGTGCCACAGAGGAAACAGCGCCACTGTGCCAAGTGGGAAAACCGAGCATCAATTGTGCAAAAGCCTAAGGACCTGGAGGAGGAGCACAAACCCACATATGAAATGCTGGAGGCAGTGAGTAGCAGACCTATTTATCTGTGTTATGCTATTGTATTTGTATAGCAGATCTAACAGTTCCTTTATTTTACACAGGAGAACCAGCAGCTTCAGAAAGCCAATGAGACACTGCGCAGGAAGCTGAAGGAGACAGAGAGAGAGGTAGACATCCTAAAGACATTGCTGAAGAGGCATGCACTCCACCGAGTGGAAGAAGACTCTTCTTCATAGATAGGCATACACATACCACATACGTACCATCTGTGACTGCACTCAGCCATGGCAACATGTCTAAGGCAGTGTTTAACTTAAAAACAACCATCACCTCTCTTATTATCAGTCTGATAAAACAAATTGCCTTTTCATTGGTAATGATTGGAACCATACAAAAGCAAGTGAATGTGTTATACAGATTTTTGAAGAAAAAGTTACCAGTAAAAGGTAAGGATCACAAGTTAAATAAATAGCTAGAGTTCTATCAAGAAACGATGTAATAAAAGATGTGTAATTGTTGTGTACAATGTACAAAAGACTGGTAATGGTCAAAAGTATTGTTATTGTTACCCAATGCTTTCTCATTCAGTCTCACTCAATTATCTATTTTAGTTTTTTTTTTTTTTTTTATTAGTAGTATTTATCACCATTTTGAATAACACCAAAGCTATTCTGTGTCACACAAGGAATGGTGAAATAAATTAGTGCCATGTTTCAATTTTCTAATATTTAATTGTATGTGAAAGAAATTATGTATTGTGTATTATGTTTTTAACCAGGTAATGAAGTAACTTTTTATGCTAAACATAAAATGGTGCCACAGTGAATTGTAAGCCACAAAATACTTTCAAAGTGCAATATAAAGTGTGTTAAACATATGACCTTTGACCTCTGCAGCAAAATAATGAGGACAGCTGCAGGTTTGTCATACTGTAGTTTTGTTTATAACAGTGCTTGTAATGTTCATATTTATTGTCAGAAACACTACACCTTTCATGTTTTGTACACTGGTACTTTCATTAAACTATTTATCCTTGTATGTGCCAGCATATTAGTGTAACCTTTTAAGATTTTTACAACTCATGTAAAGTAATTTCCATGTGTCATTGTAACAGTGATTTACTGTGAATGTAATATGTGGAATGTAAGTAACATATCTACTGTGCCAATGTATGAAAGTGATTTCTTTACTGATATTATTTCTTTCAGTATTGTTAATTATACACATTGTAATAAATGCATTGTTAAAAAAAAAAACTTTCAGACCCCTGCAATAACACTTTTTGGCCACATGATGTCACTAATGCCTCGCATTAGCCATGAAATTATTATTTTATGAGTTTTGACTTTAGACAATACGACACAACATAAATTAAGACAAAATAATAAAAGTGTAGGCTATATGGTGATGCTGGTATAGTTAGCATGTAGAGTATAATGCAGTTTAAAAGCACATACTGAAATAGTAGGCCTACTGGTTTTCCATTGCGAATAGAGCCATTTGATTCAGTTTAGACTGAGGGTTTCGATTTCTTTGCTGTAATGACTTGTTGCCTTGCTTTGGCAGTGTCCACAGAGCCGTGCAGTGAAAAGAGCTCTGAGGCATAGCAGCAGCTCCCCCAGTGCCTAGCTTTGGTGACAGCTAATTTACTACTTTTTCTCTAGAAGCTAGCACTACAAAGCCAGCCAGCTACATGCGCACTAAAGCTAAATAATTTCCCGTATCAAGGCTTGCTGAAAGAAGCTTATAATGAAAAGGTACGTAAACAATTACGCAGATGGAGCTAAAAGACAGACGTCGTTTGTGGCGATGACCTAGCTTTTCATAGCCTACAAGAGCAAAACACCTATGAACATTCATCCAAATTACAGCAGGCAGACATGATTTATCACCCAGACATCAGCGCTCTTGGGGGAATTGTGAGCCACCCATAACTTCGATCAATCTGCGAAGTCTAATGAACACACTCGGAAACTAATTAGTGAAAGATGTGGAACATCCCAATGATGTCCCTTATGACAACACAGAATGGAGCACAACGGAAAAGCAACATATTTAACAAATGCTCTTATCAGACAGACACCAGTGCCTGTAGGATAGAGCCTACTCTTCGAGTTCACTAATTCCCCTGATTATTAAACTTAGTTCATTAAGTTCTAATGATGGCCGAAGGACCCAAGTGGGAGACTGAACAGAGAGAGACAGCAGTGAGGAGAGAAAAGAATGGAGGAGGCTTGAAGATTGTGTGAAGCCATGGTGAAAATTTTAATTAATGTTGATGGCGGAGGTGTGAAACTAGGGATGTGCAGTACAGGAGTTTACAGATGTGTTTCTGCTTTGCAAGCACGCCATTTTGCACTAACTGAGCTTCCAACATTGCAGGTCCCATCAAAGCAAAGTTTTAGTTTGAAATAAAAGTTTGAACCTTTGTAACCAGGTTCCCTTGAAGCCTAATGGATTAGGCTACATTATTTAATTGGTTGTTGTTAAAAAAATATTATTTTCTTTCTATTCAACAATAGAAAGAAAATATCGTGAATCTTCAAGAATAGGCTAATGATGATAAAACAGGACAATCCTCTGTGCAGTGGCCTATTATTCCTGAAGGGATGTAGCCATTACATTAATATTTTAACTCAGGCCACACTGCAGGTCTGTGTTGTTTGGATAATGTGATAGCATATTTATGTAAATCTATTGCACCTGTCAGGATGATTGATGGGTTTTTATTGCTTATTAATGCTCCTTAGCTGCACTTTGCCAGAAGTAGGCAGCAGGCAAGTAAATGGGGCTTTTTGTCTTTGTGCGTCAGATTTATGCAGAGGTGGGTAGAGTAGCCTACAAATGTACTCAAGTAGAAGTAAAAAGTTATCCAGTAATGACTGTTTGATCGTAATGACTCCCCTGTCTGCCACATGTGAAGACTTTGTGTGTGGTCATGTGACTGCAGGGCCTCATATGATTGGTGAAACGCAATCATGTGGTAGATCCACTAGTGGCATCTCTCTGCCCAAAATAAATACATTTATATAACCTTTATTTATCCAGGTAAGTCCCACTGATATTACAGATCTCTTTTGCAGAGGAGTCCTGGCCCTGTGTGTGTGTGTGTGTGTGTGTGTGTGTGTGTGTGTGTGGGGCTATTGTACATGTTTTTGGTGGTAATGGAAACTGGAGTACCTGGAGGAAACCTACACAGACCAGAGCAGGAAATGTCCTGCCCTGGATGGGAATCAAACCCAGGACCTTCTTACTGTGAGGCAGGAGTGCTAACCACTCTGCCACTGTGTGTCCAAAGAAAGAAAGAATGAAAGAAAAGAAATGGTTTAAATGGTAAAAAAAAAAAAAAAATCACTCGTCAAGTGTAGCCTTGTAATGTAACTTTAAAAAACTACTCAAGTAAAAGTAAAAAGTATTCTGCAGTAAAACTACTCTTAGAAGTACATTTTTTTAAATAAAAGTTACTCAAGTAAATGTAACTTGTTACTACCCACCTCTGGATTTATGTTAAATGTAAACCTATAATATCATGAGGTTTTTATTCATGGGAGCAGATGCTTCTAATGCAGACAACACACAAATAGTGATTGTTATTTTATTTAACCTTTATTTATTCAGGAAAGTTTAGGAAAGTGATAACAGAAAAACAGGATATTGTAAAGGAAAAAGCAGAAAGGAGCCTAGAGATGAACAGATGCAGAAGGGATATGAGGCCACAAACCCTTGGTAAGAACATATTGATAAGAAAAGACAGGACTTTATTGATCCCACAGAGGGTAAATTTACAGCAGCTCTTAGACAGGTAAAGTGCAAAAAGTAAGGAGTAAAAAAAGAAGCAGGAGGAGAGTGAGTTTTCCCACTGAGAATTCCTTATGAAGGCGAGTAACGCACAACAAATCAAACGCTCGTCTGAGTAGAGCTATATCTGAACCCACAATGCACTCAACATCTCCTTCTGTCTCCACGGAGCACTGGGACACAGATGGACTACCTCACTTACCTTTCAGAAACCACACTCTGCTGCCTGCATTTGAAGACAAAGCTGCTTGGGATCAGGAGACAAAGATAGTTGGCATCCACAGGACAAAACAGCACGCTATTTTGGTTGATAGAATGAGATATTTGATGTATTATAGATATGATATGTGTTTGTCATAAATAAACATATTTGTTTCTAGATGAGACACATCATCAGATCTATTTCTACTGGGTTTGTTCATGGACAGGGCTACGGTGACCTTGTCACCAGGTCACCAGATGCTGCCGAAATCAATTCTTTCACCTTTAAAATATGTTATTGCAGATTTTAAGTAATAGGTTATGGGTCTGCACTTTAATGCATATTTTTTTTGTAATGAAACAAAAACTCGGTAATCTGTGGGCTGATATTTTAACATTCCAGTTTTATTATGTAAATTCAATGTTTCTCTCTCACACAAGATCATCAGAATGTGAATATAATCCTGAATCCTCAGGTACTAGCCCCAGTGCAATACATTTCACTAAGAACATGATTCTGTTAGTTATGCCATTTAATGTTCACTAAAATAAATCTCTCTTAACTTTAAATTAGAGTAACTATTTGGAAGGAGTTCTCATTTATTTTTATTAATAAGTAAGCATTTAATTTATATATATATATATATATATATATATATATATATATATATATATATATATATATATATATATATATATATATATATATTCATTTCCTTGTGTAGTGGCTGAGCATTTATTGTTTTCCTTTAGGCCACAGTTGTGCAACTGCTCCATCTCATTTGCATACTCAAGCCCACAGACAATATATTTGCACAGTGTATCTCTAAATAATCAAAGTTTGCTGCAGTGTGTGTGCATTCCAGCAGGAGCAGAGGCGTCAGTTTCTGTGAGGGCTGGCGGATTTCTCTGAGAGAAAGGAAAATAAAGTGACAACAAATTTAATAAGCTGAGCAGTGCATTTTACTTTAAGACATGCTGTGCAGTGTGATGTGCCTAAAACACATGACATTTCTGCCTGATGCACCACCATCGGTGCCAGCGGGCTGGCCACAGGGTCATTAGCTCTGTGTCCACTAAATGTACAAGGAGAAAATACAAATTATTGGTAACAGTGTGTTATTACTTAAAAGACGCACGCTCCTGGTGAGGTAGCGTGGATATCAAATCCAGCTAAATGTTTCCCCGGTGGGTTGAGGCTCTAATAAGGCCTCAGTTGAGTGCCAAGATTCTGATTCAACATTACAACCTCACTGAGATGTGTGGGCTATGCTTCAATCATTCTCAAATTTCAGCAACTGTGGCTTCTGAAATGCAATCACCAATTGTGGCAAACTCATCTCATCTCAGCTGTGTTTTAGTACATCAGCAGATAATGACCAGCAGTGGAGAGTGTTCACACCATTATTCTTCACTCTTCTATCATGGCTGAGTGAAGTGGACACAGAACCTAAATGAAGGACAGCAGGGTGCTTAGGAGGCAGACGGTCTGCTGGGCAGCAGTTTGACCAACCCTCTACTCTCATCTGTCAGTGACCCTCGGTGTAAGGACATGCCTGTGAGTAGCCAAAATACCTTGAAGACAAAGTGACATGTGTACCTTGCACGTCACGCTGACGTTATACCATCAATATCACTTGCTGACCTCTGACTATACATCATTTGAAAGGTCACACACACAGATGGCAGTATCATTCCTTCAGCACATCTCTTCTGGCTCTCTTGAAGGTCAAGTATCCAAGAGGAAATAGTGGAAGATGTATAGTTAGTAATTTTATTGTCAGTTCCAGAAAAACTATTAAGACGGTGGCAGTTTAAAGGTGCAGTGTGTGAAATGTTATATTTGTCTGAAAATAGACATGTAAGGCTCCATAGAACCCAGTGGAAGTTTACGTACTTCCTGTTCCTACAACATGGACACAGAATATTGCAGGAAAGATGAAATGGAACACAACAACCAAAACTAAATGCCATGTTAAATTACTTAAATAATAATAAAATAATACTCTTTGCATTTGATTATACTGGAATAGAAAGACATTTCAAGAATCGTGAAATAAAAATAAAAAAAAGATTTTGTTTCATTAAATCACCATCAGAACTATTTTCACTTTGGTCACTTTGTAGTTGTAGTTAAAATGTTCTCTGTCACGGGGGATCAGGACTCGGCACAGTTGGCCGTGGCCTCCGTGCCGGGCTCCCCCGCCCCTACTGATTCGCAGAGAGGAGACAGGTGTGCGGGAGCGCCGGCGAAGCAAGCCCAGCTGAGCCGAGTGAACAATCAAGAGGGAATAAGAAGCACCGCAGCCTGCTCCTCGACGCCAGATCGTAACATTGACTACAGTTAGTAATACGTCTCGCGTTCGTAGAGTTTGGATTTATGTATGTACTTACCTGTTTTCCTTTGTTCACCGCAGATCCTTCCCGTCCTACCTCCAGTCCGGTTCTCGCCCCTCCTCGACCATCCCTGAGCCTCGCCGGTCCTTCAGCTCGTCACGCTCCAGCTCAACCCGGTCCGGACCCTGCTACCCCTCGTTATCCCCGAAGAAACCGACAGTTATAAGTTGATCATTTAAATAAACTTGTTTTTGTGAACTGTACGTGTGTGCCTGCATTTGGGTTGTCCGACCGGAACATAACAGTACGATCTGGCCAGAATGAACCCAGCAGAGCCACACACCCTGCCACAGACGGTCGCGGCTCAGACCGCGCTTCTGGAACAGCATGACGCTACTCTACAGGCTCTCATGGACCACATGAAGGAGTTTTCCGTAACCTATCGGGGCTGAGCGACAGGATGGCGGCCCTGAACACACCACCGGCTACTGGCGCTCCCACCCTCTCCGCGCCGACTACGGAGGCCCCACCTCCGGGGTACAGAGAGGGTATGTACCACCGCCTGCACCGTATAGTGGAGATCTGGGGTCATGCAGGGCGTTTTTAACACAGTGCTCCTAGTTTTTGAACAACAGTCACAGACTTATAAAAGTGAACGTTCAAGAATCGCCTTTTTAATAGGCTGTTTGAGGGGGCAGGCATTAGACTGGGCCTCGGCTGTTTGGGAGAGACAGGAAGCTGTATGTTTCTCCTACGCTGCCTTCATCGCGGAGATGAGAATGATCTTTGATCATCCGGTTCGAGGAGAAGAGGCTACTAAAAGACTGTTTTCAATTCGACAAGGTAATCGCAGTGTGGCGGAATTCGCGATCGAGTTTCGATCACTAGCCGCGGAGAGCGAGTGGAACGAGGAGGCTCTTCGTGGAGCATTTTTGAATGCCATTTCCGAGGAACTTAAGGACGAGATGGCGGCAAGGGATCCACCAGAGAGCCTAAATGAACTCATAACGGGGTCATCAGGATTGATAACCGCCACGGGAGCGACAGAGGGAGAAGGCCGACCTACAGGCATCACAGAGGTCAGCTACAAGTCCACGGCCGGGAATCACCACGCCTCAAGGGGGTTTTTCCCAGCCCAAACGAGAGAGAACCGCGGGGTGGCGGACGCAGACTGAGGGAGGCCTAACCAGCGGTTATCCGGATCCACCGAGTAGGCCACTGCAACCAGCCGCACCTGAACCCATGCAAGTGGGCCGAACTCATCTGACTGAGGAGGAGAGACATCGCCGAGTCAGTACTGGGAGCTGCCTCTACTGCGGGAGGTTAGGACATTTCCGGGCTTCGTGTCCTCTCCGTCCGGGAAAAGGGGGGGCTCGGCAGTAATGGGAGAGGTACTGCTGAGCCAAGTCCATTCATCTCCCAAGCCTGTGAGAATGGAGGGAACGATTATTTTAACAGATCGGACCCGATCTTTTGAGGTTATGATTGATTCAGGAGCGGATGAAAGCCTTTTAGACCGGGGAGTGGCTAAGAGGTTGGGCATCCGGACTGTGCCGTTGGAGCTGCCGTTGGAAGTTAAGGCTTTGAACGGAGAGGTGCTGACCCAGATCAGAGAACAGACGATTCCCGTAACCTTCCTCCTGTCGGGTAATCATAAAGAAACTATTAGTTTTTACATTTTTGAGTGTGTGCACACTCCTATTGTATTGGGTCTACCTTGGCTAAGACAACATAACCCCACATAGACTGGGCAACATACCAAGTGGTGTCATGGAGTAACTTTTGCCATTTATCTTGCCTGCAGTCTGCTTTGCCCCCTGTTTCCTCTAGATCCAACCCGGTACCTGAACCTACGGATCTGTCTTCGGTTCCGTCCATCTACCACGACCTGTCGGCGGTGTTTTGTAAGCATCAGGCTTTGTCGCTTCCACCTCACCGACCCTATGACTGCGCCATAGACCTCCTCCCAGGTGCTCCTCTCCCCACAGCCGTCTCTACACCATCTCGAGACCAGAGAACGAGGCAATGGAAAAATACATCCAGGAGTCCTTGGCAGCCGGGATAATACAACCCTCGTCCTCTCCGGTAGGTGCGGGTTTTTCTTTGTGGACAAGAAGGACAAATCATTGAGACCATGCATAGATTACCGGGGGCTAAACAAGATCACCATAAAGAACAAATACCCACTCCCGTTGATCAGCTCTGTTTTCACTCCCCTCGGGGGATCCAGGATTTTCACTAAACTAGACCTCCGTAACGCATACCATTTGGTACGTATTAGGGAGGGGGATGAGTGGAAGACCGCTTTTAACACTCCTTTGGGCCATTTCGAGTATCTGGTGATGCCGTTCGGACTCACGAATGCCCCTGCGGTTTTCCAGAACCTAGTTAACGATGTTTTACGGGACATGATTGGACGGTTTGTTTTTGTTTATTTGGATGATATCTTGATTTTTTCTAAAGACTTGGAGGAACACCAGAGGCATGTCCGGAGAGTACTACAGAGACTATTAGAGAATAAGCTGTTTGTGAAGGCCGAGAAATGTGAGTTCCACGCACCGTCCGTTACCTTCCTCGGCTACATTATCGCGCAGGGACAGATCCAAATGGACCCGGAGAAGGTTACGGCGGTAAGGGAGTGGCCGGTTCCGTCCAGCCGCAAGGAGGTTCAGCGATTTTTGGGTTTTGCTAATTTCTACAGGAGATTTATCCGAACTTCAGTAGACTGGCAACGCCTTTGACGGCTCTTACGCCCACTGCGCGACCTTTTGTCTGGACTCCGGAGGCAGAAGGAGCATTCAAGGACCTGAAGCAGCGGTTTACGCCGCCCCTGTACTCATACAGCCAGATCCCGAACTGCAGTTTGTGGTGGAGGTCGACGCTCGAGACGGAGTAGGAGCAGTTCTTTCCCAGCGCTCTTCCACTGACCAGAAGCTCCACCCCTGCGCCTACTACTCACGTAAGCTCTCGGCAGCAGAGCGGAACTACGATGTGGGGAACAGAGAGCTCCTGGCGGTCAAGTTGGCCTTAGAGGAGTGGCGTCATTGGCTGGAGGGGGCCATTCAACCGTTTGTGGTCTGGTCCGACCATAAGAACCTGACCTACATACAGACAGCAAAGAGACTGAACTCTCGGCAGGCAAGGTGGGCATTGTTTTTGACCGTTTTAATTTTGTGCTTACTTATCGCCCAGGTTCCAGGAACATCAAACCAGATGCACTATCCAGAGTTTTTCCACGGAGCAGTCGGTGCCTGAGGAGGAGCACATCCTGCCCCAGTCGCGCATTCTGGCAACCCTCACCTGGGAAATAGAAGATCGAGTCCGGGTGGCTCAACGCCTGCACCCGATCCAGGGACAGGGCCGGCTAACGCTATGTTTGTACCAGATCCGGTCAGGTCGGAGGTGTTACACTGGGCCCATGGGACCCGACTCACGTGCCATCCAGGGATGGGTCGCACCCTGGCTGTCCTACGCAGCAAATTTTGGTGGCCCACCATGGACAGAGACACTAAGGACTACATCGCAGCTTGTCCAGTTTGTTCCCAGAATAAGGCCCTCCATCGACCCCCAGCAGGACTGTTACAGCCACTACCTATTCCCAGCCGGCCGTGGTCTCATGTGGCTTTGGACTTCGTTACGGGACTCCCGCCATCGAACGGACATACGGTGGTGCTGACGATCGTTGATCGCTTCTCCAAAACAGCTCACTTTGTGCCGTTGACCAAGCTTCCATCCGCCAGGGAGACTGCAGACCTCCTGGTGAAGCATCTGTTCCGGCTACACGGGATTCCTCGGGACATTGTGTCAGACAGAGGTCCACAGTTCACCTCCCAGGTTTGGAAGGCATTTTGCACGGCGTTAGAGATCAAGGTTAGTCTCTCCTCTGGGTATCATCCACAGACAAACGGACAGACGGAAAGGGCGAACCAACAGATGGAGGTGGCCCTGAGGTGCACCTCATCTGCCAATCCGGCAAGTTGGAGTGCTCAGCTGCCATGGGTAGAATATGCCCACAACACGTTGGTGAACACCTCCTGGGTATGTCTCCTTCCAATGCTGTTATGGTTACCAACCCCTTTATTTTCTGACCAGGAACAAGAGCTGGCAGTTCCGTCCATTCAGGATCACTTGAGACGGTGCCATCAGGTCTGGAGAAGGGCCCGATCAGCTCTGGTGCGGGCCTCGGCTCAATCGCAAGTCCAAGCCAACCGACACCGCACCCCCGCCCTAGATACTCTCGGGTCAGAAGGTCTGGCTGTCATCCAGGGACTTGCCGTTACGGGTGGAAGCTACAAAATTGGCACCACGGTTCATCGGCCCGTTCGAAATAGAGAAGGTCATCAACCCGGCGGCAGTTCGACTCAAGCTCCTCGGTCCCTTAGGATTCACCCTACCTTCCACGTGTCCAGGATCAAGCCGGTCAGCTCCAGTCCATTGAGTTCCCCTGTCCTCCCGCCGCCCAGGATGATTGGCGATCACCCAGCTTACACGGCACGGGCGGATTATGGATGTACGGCGCCGGGTCGAGGCCTTCAGTTTTTAGTGGACTGGGAGGGTTATGGGCGGAGGAACGCTGTTGGGTGCCACGGAGAAACATTCTGGATCCATCCTGATCCGAGAATTTTTCTACGCCATCCGGAGAATGGGATAGGCCGCCAGGTGGCGTCCATAGAGGGGGGGGTACTGTCACGGGGGATCAGGACTCGGCACAGTTGGCCGTGGCCTCCGTGCCGGGCTCCCCCGCCCCTACTGATTCGCAGAGAGGAGACAGGTGTGCGGGAGCGCCGGCGAAGCAAGCCCAGCTGAGCCGAGTGAACAATCAAGAGGGAATAAGAAGCACCGCAGCCTGCTCCTCGACGCCAGATCGTAACATTGACTACAGTTAGTAATACGTCTCGCGTTCGTAGAGTTTGGATTTATGTATGTACTTACCTGTTTTCCTTTGTTCACCGCAGATCCTTCCCGTCCTACCTCCAGTCCGGTTCTCGCCCCTCCTCGACCATCCCTGAGCCTCGCCGGTCCTTCAGCTCGTCACGCTCCAGCTCAACCCGGTCTGGACCCTGCTACCCCTCGTTATCCCCGAAGAAACCGACAGTTATAAGTTGATCATTTAAATAAACTTGTTTTTGTGAACTGTACGTGTGTGCCTGCATTTGGGTTGTCCGACCGGAACATAACAGTTCTCAACATCCAACTAAAATTCTTCTCTGCCAATAGAGACTTAAATAAATCTATCTTTTTGAAGTGCCTACCCTTTAAAGCTTCCTGTTTCACATGTAGCCATGCTTAGCTACATACCTCTTTTATCATCATAGATTACCATGTCCATCCCTGGAGCCAGTAATATGATGGGCTCTAGTTCATTTGGGTCAGCTTGGGTGAAGTTATACACATCATACACACATACCTCCTCCACCATCTGCGAGAAGCCCACAGGGAGAAGCCAACTGTTCAGATTAATGTGATTTGATGATTTTCCTCCCCACTAGTGTCTCTGGAGAGTGGCCATTAGCATTGCATCTACTTCCTACAAAATAGAGATAACAGGTAGTGAGAGAGAGAGTCTATGTTTGCAATGTTTTAAATAGAAGAGGATTGGATTAGCAGTCAAAACAGAGACATACCTGTGTGCAGCACATCAGTCATTTGTTGGGGGTAATGACTGCGGGAGACGCTCACCAGATCTAATCTTTCTATCGACCCACCAGTTTCAGAAATATGGCTGACTCCTGACCTTCTCCTGCCTCACTGACTGCGCTGAGTAGGAAGCGAAGAGATAATGTGAATAGACAGCACGGACCTGAGCAGACACTTCATTTGTACATCATATCACCTGGGATCTTCTGTTGCTTGTCAGAAAATCTCACTCGGGCATCCCAATAGACTCAGGGAGTGATGCAATGTGCTGTACAAGCCAAGAGACAAAGTTGGTATTATAAAGTTTGTGGCTCAGAGGGTTCTGACTCATACATTCCAGCCTGCAATGTTTTTGTGGTGGCAAGGTGACAGTAAACACAAGGCTACACAAAAAAGTCATATTAGATTTGTTATTGTGGACTTGTGCAGTGCTGCAATTGCATGCAAGAGTATGAAACTGGAGTGGGAACTTGACATGAGAATATTGTAAAAATAAGGTCACAATGCAGCCACTCTTACTAACCTATCATGAACTCTAAATACAAAACCACTTATGTCACTTAAGCGATGTAATGTTAGATAATAAAGCAAGCTACTAAGAACTGGCCTAAGATTGTTTAATAGAAAGTGGCTTATTTATCAGCTTCCATATTACAGTGATTTTGTTTTTACAAATTTTAACAAATTTTATTTTGGGAGTTTGCATGTTCTCCCCCTGCTTGGCTGGGTTTCCTCCGGGTACTCCGGTTTTCCCCTACCAACATCAAAATATGCTAGGCGCCCCCTGGTGCCGGAGAATAATAGTGATTTATTTTTTAAAAGTATAAATAATAATTTCCTACTTTTTGCTTTGATAAAAGATCAAATCGTTTGGATATTAATGTGTTGTATCCTACTTGACTGTCTCTGGGATTTTCCTGCTACTCACATTTGCTGGCCAGACACAATTGGTGAGCCATCTTGCAGTTACATTTTTTTTTCTTTTTTTGACTTGGAGCAGTGCCATTATCTCTTCTTTAAATATTCTGTGTTTGAGGTTTCTATTATAGTTGCTGGCTTACAGCTTATAGGTCTACACCACCACCATAGCTACTATCTATACTGTCTTTATTTTTATTTTTGACTCTATGCAGCCCATGATGCTGCTGTAGTTTTCTTGTCCAGATTAGGGTACTTTTCTGCACACCCTCCTCTCTCAACACCTTTGCTCAAAATCACACTTAGTAGCCATGGTAACACTAGGTGTCACTTTTGTCAAGCTATTTTAAGACACAAGCTATCATCTTTTATATAGTTATCACACACACTGTAGGCTACTTCAGGAGGAAGCTAAGCTACTTGTGTTAAGTCACATAACAGCTAACAAAACAGGCTAACAATAACAGTAGCCAAAAAATGTATTAATTCTATTTTTTGGCTTATCTGTTTATGTGGAAAAACTATTAAGAGTGAGAACTCTCGTTACTTTTTCCACTTTATTCCTGTTGTGCTTGAAGCATGTAACCAGCTGATCTTCTCTTATCAACCCCAAGATTAAGCAGGTGGGGGCTGTGTCTCTGCTTTACCATGGTTGGTTCAAGCCTCTCAGGGAACCCATTAAAAGGGCCTCGAGTAAGTGTAATGTGTCACATTGTTTACATTTAGCAACAGGCAACCTTAAAAGTAACAAAATGCAAAATATCAAGAATGGATTATTGCAGTTTAATAACACTTGAATTATATCTATATTTAATGGCTATCTTGCACACGTTTTTGCCTTAGTGACCAGTCACTGTTGAATTCAGACCTATTATCCAGACCCTATGGATGTGAACAATAGGAGAAAACATTAGGTTTCAGATCTGAGCTTTTACTGGGGGATTTTCACTTTACTTTCTTGACACTTGCAGTGAGACACTAAATTGCATGTCTACCTCTAACTTAATGTCCAGTGAAAAATAGGTCATTATGATATGTCTTGGAGATTAAAAAGGACCTGATTAAATCTCCATCCAAGCCATCACTCAACATAAAATAGCCCTTTCAACCAAATATGGATATGTGGTCCCAAGAAACTTAAGACCTTCTTCACAATCAATTATTATGCACTCACGTAGACCTGTCAACGCAACAGATGAAGCATCTATTTATTTTCATACTTTACATTTCTGTCAATTCTTTTGACCAAGATTGCTCCAGCTGCTGATCACATTTTCTGGCTTGCTTTTGTGTCTTGATGATGAGTGGAAAACAACTTACAGCGACAGTAGTTGTGACAATAATAGAACATTTCAGTTGAATTATGCATAGAGAGAGACTTCAATTATTCAGCTAAACAAGAAAAGGCTGTCGTTATAATTCAGACATGTCGTCAAATATTGTCCGTCAGTTCATGCCAAGACTTTAGTCATAATTCTGGTGTTATGTCATTTCCTATTCTATTTCTGTGATCATCTACAACATGATAAAATAAATAAGACAATGATGAAGGTAAAAGCCACATGCTATTTTTTTCCCACAAAATAAATAAATTGCATGTAAGGATAAACAGATATAGCAGATCTGACTCTTCATGTTTCTCCGAAGACAGAGTATCGCTCATTCCCTTCAATGGTTGGCCAAATCACATGGACCATGTTGTGGAGCCACAGGGAGCAGCCGCTGGCACAGAAAGCAGGTGAGCATAGATTTCTCACTGTGATTACTTATATCTATATCAAACCTTCACTGTGGAAGATTGCAAGTGATAAAAGCTTTTAGAAATAAGAAACGAGATGACACAGAAATAGTCCTTTTGACATCCACAGGAGGCTCACGGCCTGTTGTATTGTTTATAAGTCACACCATGAGCCAGTGTGACAACGTACACTGAAAAGAGTGTTTTAAACAAGGCCACCAAGACCAGTCGGCTCACACCTGCTCCGAGAAGAACATTACCATGGAGCATTAGGGAGAGTGTGTCTAGTGATTCACACAAGCAGCAGAGGAGCTTTTACAATTGAACACAAACCACATGATATAATACTTAGTTTTACAGTTACCATTTTGTTGTAATGTGACTTTCGGGGACATTAAACTTATGCAATGTTCTAATCTTTGAGTATCAGCATTTTGGTTTTATTGTTCGCAGTTTAACGAGGGATTGGGAAAAAAAAACTGCTGATGAAGAATTTCTTGGACAGTCGTACTTTCAAATGCATTAAGCAGCATGTTTCACTGATTTTATGTTCCAATGAAAACATGTTTAGGGTCTACCTAAAAAACGCAAATGACCTTATTTAGAATGAATAAAGTCAGGTATATCTTAAAATTGTAATCAGTTAATTCATGTTTTTAAAGGTACAGTGTATAGCTTTCAAAGACATTCTTTACAGCCTATGAGAAACTACGGTAGCCCTGTGGGGACATGCTCTTGTCTATGAAAAAAAAACATTTGAAATAGGTCAGAAAATGAGTTCACTTTAAAAATTTGGAAACAAATCTTTTATGTAAATGTTGTAAGCCATTTTTTTGTGTCTTAAAAAAGTAAACATGAATGTAATTTTGGCCCAACGTTGGATGTATGTATTCTATCTTGTCTTGCTATATACTACAATGTATTACACATTACACATTTAAACGTTAATGTAGCTGCATACCATAAACAAAGAACTCTATGTAGCTTTTAGATTTAGATTGCCTTCAACTTTATGTTGAGATTGAAGCAGTGTTATTTCTGCTCTTTTGAAAACAGTACAAAGTCTCTTCCCTGTTACAAAGACAGAACAGTCTGGTTCGCGTTAAATATAATACATACTGTATACATACTGTATAATTTCATATAAGTATTTTAAAGCACGCACTAACAAATGTATATATTGTTTGTCTATTGTTGTTGGTTTTTCAGATGTAGATGCCTTCGAGCTGATGTGGGTCTGTGTTGGTGGTCTGGTGCTGGAGGGTGAGGGACAGGTGCAGAGACCAGGTAACAGACGTGATGCAAAGAGACAGCGCGGTGAGTCACTCTAGCACACAGTTTGCTCTTGCATTAACCTGCTGCTGCTACTGAATGATTACCTATTTATAACCCTCCCAGAGTCCCACAACCACTGACAGATGAGGAAATCTGGCTCTATTTAAGCTTTGTTTTATCTGCAGAATAGTAAGCAATAGCAATAAACCCTCAGGGTTTAGGAGATGGTTTAATAAGTTTAATGGTGTCTTTTAAAGCAGAGAGTTGTAACATAAGCATGTGGGTCCCTTGACACAGAGACAGGGACAGCAGCTTTAGCAGGCCTGGGAACATTTAAATGTGAATCCTTCTTCCTTGGGCTTATAGTCTGTGAATAAAACCATATCCCTGCAAGCAATAGAGCTGAGTGTTATGCTTGGCTGACTCATCGCATACCTGCATAGCACACTTTTAAAATAGCACTGCCTTATCGACAGGATTACTTCATGTTGTTCAGTTGCACTAATGATGCCAGTTAATAGCTACTCATGTTTACGCCACAAAACCACAGGCATAATGGCTATTTATCAGAAAGTTAGTTTGTTTTGGTTTAGGTACAAGTCAGCTTGTGAAATGGGGACAATATTTTCTTACAAACAGTTCTTGTTGAAGCTACATTTAGCACAGAATAACATGGTGTTAGGGAAATGATATATATTGTATAGTTATTAATTACTGTTTGCTCTTAGTCCTGTTCAGGTCATGTTAGTCCTGCTCATGGCATGTCCTTCATGCTAATCCAAACACAGACATAACTAACCACATAGACATAACTTGCCAGAGACTACATTGTGCTCCTGGGAACTTGCATATGGCATGATATAAAATCTCATTGTTTACCTTTGCAAGTGAAACCATCCTGTACCATTGTCTGTGTGGGATTTGCTTCATTCTTGCAAGAATTAAAACCTGACCATTCATTCCAAATTATACACTGTCTCCATCATCTCTCTCTCATTGAGCTTTTTTACTATTTAAACTCCTAACCAGAACACTATTGTTTGGTTTGATATGTTATTAACATCACTTATCAACAGGTTACATTACATAGACGGTATAACCCTCACAAACAATGAACTTGTGTATGTTTTCTAAATATTAAAAATACTTTTGTCATCTTAATGAGTAATGCAGTCTGGTTACAAATCTGACTGTTTTCAATAATGCAAACAATGAGCCCAGATGTTATGTCATCTTACATTTTGAGCTTCGACTCCTGCCATGACTTCCCCACATTAGGAAGGAATCATATTAATGATCTCGAGGCCACTTCATAATTCACTCCGGAGCAGCTCGGCTGTCCAAATAAATTATCATTGGTGTTCCATTAATGGAAGTTTTCAAATCTCGCCCACAGAGGATGCCATTAATCTGCACACAGTGTGTCTCTGTGGAGTGGGACAGTCGGCTGTACTCTACCACTGCCAGTGATGTGTGAAGATGAGAAACTCCCCGCTGTCCTCGTTCGTTTGCCGTCTGTGAGAAGCAGTGCAAATATGAGTGACGTTAACTATAGTCGCCCCACACTCTAACACTCTCCCAAGTTGCACACTTAGCACTTTTTATGCTCTGCTTAGAGGATGTGAGCTTATAGGTGCAGATACAAAGTGGTACTTCTGCCTGAAATAGTGTATGATAAATTCTGACCTTTCCCCTTCCTGGTGGAGAGTTCTCAACTAATTTGACACATATTGCATTTGTGTGTTAGATAATAGCAAAGGTGAAAGGCTGTGTCGGTCCCTCAGGACTCGCCACACTGTCATTCTCACTGCACGCAAATGTGGGCTCGGATCCGGACACACTCTGTTAATATTCTGACTGAACATTTGTACAAGGACCTTGAAAAGTCACACACTGTGCAACTTTGCAACACATTAATGAAATTGCCTTCTCATAATGTTGGCATTCAGTGGCTATTATGTTTTTTCGTGATGACCGCCTACTGTAGAAGTCAAACTCATTTTCATTTACCGTGCATGTAAAAGGTTATGCAATTAATTTCTTTTCATGCCCTACAGACTGTCTAGCTTCTCTATAAGACCTTAACAAATACGTAGCTACAGTGAAGCTTGGTGCGACGGCTCTGACAGATTAATTCTGTTGTAGCCTGATAGCAGTGTTTTATGGTAAACAAAGTGGACTTTATGAAGGTTTTTGTTGTGCCTCCTGGTGTTAAAGCTTAGTTTGCTCTATTAAGGGATCTAACATTGAGAAGATTAAAGATTGAATGAGAGTTATTGTCATGCCAGTTTAAAAATGTGTGTACAGTACAAAAGTATTCTAGTAATTAATTAAGAATACTAACCAGATCAGAGTTAGTTTCAGATCAAACTCCTCCCTCTAGGGATATAAACTCAGGTCTCGTACAAGTTGATTTCAGAACTGACAAAGTCCCTTGGAAAAGGGATGAAACGTCTTCACCTTAAAAACTAAGTCCAGGCCCTTTGCTTTTACCTTTAACCCTGTTGTTGCTTTTACAGACCCATTTTGGACTGTTCTTTCCTGTGTTCTGGTTATTCAGGTTAGGTATTCAAGTTAAGGCTTGGAGTATGGCTTCATCTGTAAATCGGGCTCATTTCCAGGCCAAAACTTTCCCCCTGTACCTCGTGTGGCTTAACATGACACAGCAGGGTCAAGTCCTACTGTTTTCTTACACTGGCCTTCTTATCCAAATGAAGGAGTATCACTTGCTGTACCAATAAAAACTGCAGAACTAAAGAAAAGAAGAAAAAGCTTAGAGCAGACATTGACTTTACTGTTTTTTTTGTAAAAAATAACATGGTCTGATCTAGATATAAGCTATTGGATTTGCTCTGCTGCAAAAGTGAGTATTCACACATCGGCAGTAACAGTATTCTAACCAGTTTTCCTCCGTCCCATGGGCTATTTCTAATGGATGATGGTGCTACATTGGCATTTGCTCAGCTAAAGTGTTTAGTCAAACAGGAAATAACATACAAATGGCCATGTGGGAATAGCGCCTTAAATCCCTCCCTTTCTTTGCGAGAGCCGGCTCGACCAGATCAAATTAAGTGGTTTGATACTTTCTTTGCCAATCGGATTAGGCTGATTAATTCCCAAAAGTGTTTAAACGATTAACGCTGGTTAATGGACCTTAGGAAAGTTCACAGTGTCAGAGCTGGCAACGATATCAAAGGGTTTGGAGTAAAGTGAATTAAAAGGTAGCTGTAAAACAATTTGTGGCCCTCTGTTGTTAGCACACTTAATAGTACGCTCTGTGCAATTACCTGCTTGTTCAGCTCTAGTGATCACTTTGTAAAAATGAAATCTAAGAGGTAACGCTTGACAAATAGTGCATCTGCTTTATCGTGACAAGGTGCCTAAATATAGCATGGAAAATGGAGCAGAAGAAAGGGGCACATGAAGACCATAAATATTCACAGGCCATCTACTGAAGGCTGGCAAGAGTGTGGTCCGAGGAGGAATAACCTATTCTGAATGTGACACCATTGAATCTTTTTGCCTTGTGTTTCTCACAGTGGATGTTTCAGTGCCACAGATCTTCATTACGGATGCCGCGGAGAACGGAGGGAGACAAAGATGAAGAGGGGTAGATTGGATACAGGTTGCCATGCCTTCTGCGCCCCCTCTTCTAATATACTCGTCTCCTGGGGGAGCGATATCCATCACGGCCATGGCAGGGCTGTTAGACCACATCGGGGACGTGCATGTGAACACAAGGTGACTCGGTGAAAGATACTGCTCGAGTGCACCGCCCCGTCTTATGAATGCAGCCCTATGTTCCCCCCATAAAGTGTCCATCAGCACCTTAATGCATCTCCCAGTGAAAGTGACACAGCCTGGGCTTGCACATTATTAACTCCAGACACTTTTATGGGCGCGTGGAACCGAGTGCTCCTTCTGAATAAGATATGTCTCCCGTGTGCAGTGGCTCTATATATATCTTTAATTTTTTTGCATGTGTGCTTTTAGTTTGTTTTTACATAACTGTGAATAACTTCAGTTTAATTCTCCAGTGTGGATTTGTTTGACTGTGTGGGATCTATTCTATTATCCATTTGCATTTTGTAACATTAATGTTATGTAAACAGTGATAAATTGTGGCAGGGACTCATAAGCAGCTTAGCAGAGCGGGGGTTAAAGGCAAAACCAAATTGGCAGGCTCATGATAAATGCATGGGGTTTGTTTAAAATATTAATCAAATATAAATGTGCAATGAATTTAACAGTGGCTTTTTCTGAGGCTATGTTTAGAAACTAATTATAAACAGGGGCACTCCAGGTTGAGCCTGTTATTAGGGATTATGGTGAAATAACATGTTTTGGAAGCATGGGAAGAAGAAGAAGGGTAATCCCAGTATTCATGGAGCAGATAAATACAAGGTACAAATCCATCATCATCATCTCTGTTTAGTGTTGTGCCTTTAGCTCAGTAGGCGTTCTCTGTGGGATACAACAGTGAAACAGCTTGCCTGTGATACGTGTACAATAGCATTTCAGTGGGAAGTGGGAAGACTCGCGTTTTGGCTAAAAATAATTCACTTCTAAACACAAGAGGCATCGTGTAGGGAGGTACAAATCCAGCCAGGGACACTGCACAGCGGAATAACACACCCCAAAAGACAGCTATAAAGTCCGGATGTGTCAATTCCGTGCAGCCTAATAGAGCAGGGCAGAGCGCGCGCCTGGCACTGCAGCCAATCAGGGCGCGGAGAGGAACCAGCCACTGGAGTTGTTTGGCGCCGGTGCTCAGTGCGAAAAGTCTGTCAGAGCAGCGGTGCCATGGCAGACAGAGGAGCGAAGTCCACTCTCAAGGATCAACAGCGTAAATGGATGTCGTAAAACAACAGCTGTATCCTGGAACTGATGATGTGAAGTGGAGGAATATGTCTGTGTCCATCAACGTTGACTTATCTCCGTCGATGAATGACCAACATAGCGGAGGGTTTTTCTAACAGGTAATACTAAACTCTTATGATGTGTCCCTGTATGGAAATAAATACTATTTTGAAAATGGATAGTTAAAGGATTTTAGTTAATATGGCATTTTATTGAAACAAAATACTTAATTTATAGAAACCATTTTACCACTGAATAAAGTGTTGGTGAACTGGTGAGATGAGGACACAAGATTACAGTCTGTTTATAAGACTAATGACTAAAAAAAATGACATAAATGGAAAGTATGGGACTGAACATTTGTGTAGACTGCATCACCCACATCTGTGCCAAGTGCAATCTCCACCAGTCAGATGAATAATTACTGGATTTGGTCTGTGCTTTTTGTTGTCTAATGTGGTGTGTAATGGAATTCTGTGTTATCTTGAGCGAGTGGTAGCTCGGTGAGCACGTGAGGACGAACACAGTGCACTTTCTGTGGCGCGTGAGTGGGCTCACATTCGGCCACCGGCCAGGGTTATTTTCTCTGCATGGTGAATAAATAATGTTTTTCTTTATGTGTCAAAGTTCAGAATTCACCTGTTCTAGAGATCTGCATGTCTCCTTTGAGAGTGCAGGGCGTCATTATATGCATGGGTGAACAAAAATACATTAAATTTATGTGCTTAGTTCGGGCAGGGCATAAACGCCTCATAAACGCAATGCAAATAAATAAAAGTAGTTTTGACTATCTTTTTGCAATAGGCATAAAAGTATTGATTTATGTAATTAGTTGACCTATACTATCAAGAAAAACATTACAAATAAAATTAGTCCAGATAATGAGATTAAAAGTTATTATGTAATAGCAGAAGTTTAGGTTTATTATGTGGTCCTTGTTGATCTGTAAACTAATAAGTGAGATGTCTGCCCAAAACCTAAAGCTAAATTTTTATTTTCAGTAATTGTAATTATACATTTATTACCTTTTATGTCTGTGAAGGTTCTTAGTCATCCAGGTCATCTTGAAGAAAAGGTTGAAGCAAAGGCATCTGGAGTTAGTTTTCAATGTGAAGAAGTTTCAGCTCTTCTTCCAGAGACTTTTTCAATTCGGAGCTTAACAGACAGGAGAGCCAGGCTTTATAACTATAACTCTGATGGGACCAGGCTGGTCTCATAGTTGTTGTTCTTTCAGAGTGAAGCTGTTTTGTTTTTTGGTTTAACAATACTGTTGTAGCTAGCTGGCAGGTGATAACGGAGGCCTTTTTCCATTTTAACAAAAATGGCTTCCTTTACCCCTCTCTCAAACCATCTGGCCTCTCTGGCCAGAATTTGGACACTGCTGTCCTCAAAGGACTGCCCTTTCTCTTTGAGGTGGAGGTGGACCTCAGACTCAGCTCCACCAGGGCTGGCTCTTCTGCTGATTTATTACTTTTTTACTTTGTCAGTCAACCACTTTCAATGCCGCAACCTCTTTATTGCGCCTGCAGATATGAAGAGGTGTCAGGGCCAGTTCAAGACAAGTATACATAGTAGTATACTGTACAACACAGTAGCACACCCACTCTGTTTTGGAATATGGAACGGGCTTGATATATGAGAGGTAATGTTCAAGTCTCCTTAGGTGTTTTATAGAAAAGGAGGCTGTAGGATGAAAGCAGCAGTTGAACATACAGCAGATGGTGATTTTATGGTTCATTGTGGCAAGGGCATGTGAGAGGAATGATAATTACTAAACCAGATACATTTCACTTACACCCACTTTAAATCTTAGACACTGGGGCCACACATTTTTCATAGAGGTGACATGGGTGAGACAATTACTCATGTTGAGGTGCCACTGAAATTGATCTTTCCTTAATTTCTTTTCTGGGTTGCAAATTACTGCAGGCTGATTGTCCATTATTGCTCCTATTGTTCTATTGTCTAGAGGTACCACAATTATGCTCTAAAAAGGACTTAAATATAACACACTGTGTTGATTGAATGCCAACCCCTCAAGACTAAGGGACTTTGGGAGGGTTATTAACACCATATGGATACTGTTGCTATGACAGGGTCTGCTATTCTTTAAATTGGCCACAATGGTTTTCAGACTTAACTTGAGTCTGTAGTCACCTGAAGCCAGCCCTTAGCAATGGCATGAGGACATCAGAAAAAAATCTTTAGAAAGCTACAAGAATGCATCATGTCCACACAGCTCAAACCATGGTTTAGGTATAATGTTAACATAGTATTAGATGAAACAACAAGGGGATTTTGTTGTGGCAGCTTCCCTATGTCTCTGACATGTGGGTTACATTAGGAACTTGGTTGGAGTAAGGCCCACTTTACATAAGTAAGACACTATAAGAAATACTTAATTAATCCCTGAGAAGGAAAATTATGTGGAAACTGGAACATGTCCAGTCAGACTTCAGTGTCCTGGGTTTTTAATGTTAACTAGGACTCATCAGTATGCTCGACATGTTGTTTTTTTGGCTCTAAACTGATCTCTAGTGTCCAGTGTGAGCCATGGTCTTGACCAGTGTTTTTTTTTGCAAAAAGCAAAGCTCTATATGTAACAACAAACAGCTCAGCATTTTCGTTATGCCCAATTTTACATTATTTGATTTTTTTTTCAGCTCCAAAATTGCAAAACCTTCTTTGGATATCATCCCCTTGTACCACAACATTGAACCAGTCTCTCACAGTTCTTCAGTGATGGAGAGCCTCAGTGAACTACAGAACCCACTGCTGGACAAAACTAGTCGCAACATGGTCCCCAACGACTACCAGGGTTACCAATGTGACTATACGGGGCAGCCCTACCAGGACAGCCTCATTGGATATTACTACACCGGAACTAATGACAAACATAAGACTCAGCAGTTCTTAGATGCCACTTCCCTTCATGTCGCTGTGGAGGCCTTTTATAAACCCAACTTCATCTTGTACAAGGACAACATTAGCCTTCACAGCAAGGATTCCAAGAGTGAGAGCTTTGAGACTACGTTCACTGAAGGCAAGGACGCAGATGCAGCCACGACGGAGATCCTACTGGACAGCACGCAGGGGGAGAAGGATGTGAAGATCCAGACTGTGTCCTACGAGGTGGAAGAAGAGCAGGGACCGGAGTATGAGGTAAGAAAGTGGGTTGGACAATCAAATCAAGAAAATTATACATTATATGATAACTGTTGAACATTGCAATGCCACGACCTACAGTATGTCAATGTTCCCTCCGGCATGATAAAAGTTTAATTGAATTTTAACTTAAATTTCACTGGTTACATTACAGTTGTGCCACATATTTATACATATTTGGTTGCATCACAGTTTAGTGTAAGGATTGGAGAATTATTTTGACAAGCATCACTTGAGCACATAGTGTCACATAGAATACCATAATATCATTGTTTAAAGCCGCTTCTTTAGACATGACTATATATGGAGTTTCTTAATATTCTTACATGATAACAGTATCAATATGTGCAATACTAATACTAACTTCCACTGGTCAGACTTGTGCCACTGATTATTAAATTTAGTTGCACCACAATGTAACATGTAAAGTGTGAAGGTCATAAATATTAAGGTAGTTGTAATATACTTGTTGATATTGCAATAATAAATAAATAAAATGGTGAGCACGCTCGTCTCTCAGCAAGAAGGTCCAGGGTTTGACTCCTGGATCGGGCGGTCTTTCTGGGTTTTCCTGTGCTTGAGTAGGTGTCCTCCGGGTACTCCGGTTACCCCCACCAACATCAAAAACATGCTAGGCACCCCCTGGTGGTGGTTGCCGACTGAGAATTTCACCATCGGGATATTAAAGGAATAATAAAAAAATACTGTGCAAGTAGAAGATAAGAAACTCTTGTTTGAATTAAAGTAGACTCAAAGTAATATCAGAGTCATCTTTAATCAAATCTTTAACCTCTAAAGCCCTAGCTCAGATTCAGTGCAGTGAGGCTCATTATTTTATTTGCTGGGCTAATAACCAGTGGATCATGCTCTTTTTCTACCCTGTTCTTCAATTGGTCAATTTACCAGAGTCTTTCAAACCCAGTGCAGAGTAATTGCATGCTTTTCTCCATAATTGCATTCAAAGAAAATGACACATCTGATTTTATCAAGCCAGACAGTTGTCCTTTTAAATCCATAACGACATCCTCCAAAGAGAACTGAAACAGCAAAAGAGCAAAGGCTTTTCAGAAGTGGTAAAAATCTCATTTCACTCAGGGATCCTTGTGAAATACCCAGGGCTCTGAGCTGGCAGAGTAAGAAGTATGGCACCCTCACTGGGATGATGATCACGCCAGCTCTTGTCACTTGGAGGCCTGGCAGATAGATGGAAACGTGGTAGCAGACGCCATTAATGCCAGAAGAAATGCTGTGCCTCGAGCATATTAAGCGAGATTGGGCTGATGTGAGAGTGCCTTTTGCAGATGAGCCTAGAGCTAAAGTTATTCCACGTCAATTGAAGAGAGCAAATTAATCTGATGAAGAGTGATCAGATGAAACTCGGGTTACTTGCAGGGATATTAGGCATCTCGCTCAGCACCTGCGTTTCCAGGCTTTGACACCTGTATGTCTGTATATGTCTTAGTGCAGAAAATGTCTTATTTGAATCATAAAATAAAATTCTTCATAAATAAAACACTATTATGAATAAGTCTGATTATGTTGACATATTGCACTTAGAGTACCTTGACAATGAATGCAGTCTTGTGCGATATGTGGATATAGACGCTTTCATCAACAACATAATCAAAAAGATACACCTGCACCTGACAGAAAAAACAGCAGTATTTCTCTTAAATTTTTTTAAAAGCAAGTCAAAATTAGCTTATTAGACACGTTAGAGGCAATGAAAAAATGTCTCTTGTGTCTTGAACAGTCTGTGTTACCATGGACCTCAGTTCTACTCCAGTATATTGGCCATTTACAGATGGCATAATAATGCCAAGAAGCTATAGTCTTTACATATTTCTTTTTAGCCCCCAAGTTGTATGTGAGTTACTTTTCCAAGCTTTTTTACTCTGAAAAACACAGAAAAATTAAGTTGAACAGGCAAACATCTAGTTTGTGCCGGGAACATCGATGTGATAGGAGGAAATAAATTGCAGCTAACACACTATCCAGACTGAGGTGGGTGGGTTGCTGCTACTTTGCTGCTAACAGGGTGCAGAGGTGTGTGTTTGTTTCCTCTTGACTATAACAAGGCCTTGGATGGTGGCTGTTAAAGGCACCGTGGCAAGTTGAGGCCCCATCAGTTACACTAGCACACCACCTGAAGAAGACGGGAATTGGGAGAGTGTCCCCAGCCAGCTGCTCTCAGTGTCAGCCATGGAGGCCTGAATGCTCCAGTCACACAGATGAAGAAGCATTAGTGCTTACCTGTTTTGACTATCCCTTTGTTGACCAGCTGCTGTTGTAATGGACACTTTTCATAAAGCAAGGAACAAGGAGCTTTGTAAATCTTTTCTTTGCAAAGGTTGCTGTTTTGAAACATTGGAATGGGAGCGTCCTAAAAAACATTAAACCTTCTAATTTTAAATATGCATGACCCAAAATGAAACAACATTTTTATACCAAATGATATGGGATAAATTTGACTTTTCACAGCTATAACATTTTGGCCTTGATACAAATCTCTAGAAAACATCCATATACAAGATTGACTTTTTGCAAACAGTTCCTTCTTGTTTATCTGCCTTTGGACTGTATTTTAATCACCTTTAATATGTTTGCTTTATCTGCGCTCTGCTGTATTGATTTCTGTTTTGCTCCCTTTCTTGTCACCTGCTTAGACTCATCCCTACAGACTACAAGGCTAACAAATGACACCAGATTCTTATGGTGACTGTTTAGTTACACAAAGCAAATATGTCTCCCCTTATCTTTTTCTTGTAAGTCACCAGTGCCATTGTAGCTTGAGTGATATTTGAATTTATCATCCATTAGCCCGCTCAGCCCCTGTGGCCCGGCGTGATCTGTGGAGACACTGTATCGATGCCTATTGAGTGCCCACTGTCTGTGGCAAGTCGGGGGAGACTGTGGAGGTCTCTCATTTCTATAGAAGCAATTTAGCACATAAATGACACTGTTTTCTTGCTGTCACCCCACAATGATGGAACAATCCGTTAATCCAGTGTTATCTGTCAGGCCGCTCATGGGTGTTGACAGAGGCGCCAAATCCTTTGCGGTTGACTAAGCACATCTTGTCCTGGCTACTAAACGAAGAAGGGCACAAAGCCAAGTTGTCAAGTACACAAGACTACCTACACATTGTTTTTATTTAGGTGTCAAACTCCAGATCATTGCTCATTTGTCTGACTTTATGAATGTATAGACAATGTATAGACATTTTTCTTTATCCACCGTTGTCTTTTAGAGTGACAGCTCCAGCGATAGCGAGAGCGAGGATAACTTCATTGTGCTGCCCCCTCGGGACTACCTGGGCCTCGCCATCTTCTCCATGCTCTGCTGCTTCTGGCCCTTGGGCATTGTTGCCTTTTACTACTCTCACAAGGTAAAGGCCTTGAGATCTCCAGCCTGTCATTAGCTCTGATTACACCACATTCTGTTTAAGGTCAGTGAGCACAAGAGCGCAGACGAGTGTTGCCATAGCCTATTTTTCACACAGCATATTAAGCGCTGTCGTTTCACATGACTGGATGCAGAAAAATAGTTCATTCTACCCATCGGGCCTTTGTATTCTATTCAGGAAACTATTAACATTGAGTTTTTGGTTACAAATAGTGTTCCTTATATGTAAATATAGTAACACCTTAGGTTCTAATTATGTCAGTCAATTATGCAGGGAAATGATAATATGTCAGAAGAATGAATAAATAAAAGGCCAGGCTCATTTTTTGATAGGAAACCATAACACCCAAACAACACATTTGTCAATGTCGTAGGCATAATGACCTAATTGCCATGGTAACTAATGGCTCCCTGAGAGCATTTCTTGTTTTTCTCTTTTTAACCACCGCTTACACCTACTCAAACACTCAGTGCTGATGATGAGTAACACTGGTTTATTTCACTCTCTCTTTCTGTGCTCTGTTTTGTCAGACTGGTAAGGCCGTTTCAAAGGGAGACTTCTCCAGAGCAGGAATGAGTTCCAGAAGAGCACTATTCCTGGCTGCTCTCTCCATTACAGTCGGCACAGGGATGTATGTGGGTGTGGTAGTGGCACTCATTGCCTACCTGTCCAAACCTGGACATGTACTACACTGAGACCAGAAGATAGCGAGTAAGAAACAGAGAGAGACTGAGCTCAAAAGACTGTTATGTACTTATGTTACAAAAAAACTGAGCTCATCACACAATATTCAAAAAGAACTACCTACGTACCTTTTAACACCAAACCAACAGTAGGCATAATCTTTGTCTGTACTACTCCAGAGTGTGTATTGTCCACTTTGTAACTAAATCCAACTGGAAAATAATCAGCCAGTGTTTTTTGAGTTTATTCAAGGATATATGGGTAAACAGCTAAAAGTGGGTCTTTAATTGGCAGCCCAACAAAAGCAATTGTCAGTGTACACAAAGCTGCTGAGCAGGGGTCCAGAACGCTGTCTGTGTTTATTGTGTACTGTAAAATTTGTCAATAAATACATCTGGCATGACAATGAAGCATCCTCTTTCATGTCATTCACATTCTCATTCACTGAAGAGGTTTGTCAATCTGTATTTCGGAGCATTGTGCATTATGTCTGTTATTTGCTTCCGCAGGCACAAGTATCTGGTATAAGCGGCATGGCTCTTCGCAATCTTTTGGCATCACTCACTGTCCTGCCTCAAGGTGACTTTAGCTGCCAAAGGGCTGCAAGCATCAGGAACAATGACTGCCTCTGAAGTTAGGATGTCAGGAGTAAATGACCGAAGTACTTCAGGTCACCCGTAGGAATTGGAAGGTCCATTGTATCTATTCAATTCTTCTGCCCGACCTACTGTCCAATCAGAACATTTGCCTCCAGAGAATCAGAGCCAGAGCATCTCATTCTACTCACTGACTCCCAGGTTCAGCTTTGCAGTGTTAGTCTGTGAGCTCAAATAGGAGCAAAGCGAAGCCCCTATGGCACCATTTCAATGGAATGGGTCAGAGTGGTATGGCACTCATTTTTATAGGATAGCACAATAAACAAAATAAGCTATGGTACCCTCATTTATATGTGGATTAAAATCACTCTGGACTAAGGACTAAATAGACTGAATTACCATAAATGTAGAATATTCCTGCTGCTCTCCCATTCTTCTCTTAGCTAGTAAGCTAGACATAAGTCATAGGTAAGTTTTTATTACATAAAGTATTTTGTCATGCTCTGTATTGACAGTCACTACTGTCAATACAGAGCATAGCTTTCATCAGTAGGAGCTGTATGAGATGCTTATGCCCCAAGCGAGTGGAGTGAGCCTACATGGGACGCTTCACCTACGCTCACTCTCTCCCACACTCTCTCATGCCCATAGTTCTCAACCACATACATTTCACTGTTACTGTAATGTTCTGTTACTATCTGTTATATAGCTTTAAGTTAAGTTGTTTGCACTTGAGTTTTGTTCTGGATGTGACTGGCCTGAGTGCACCTGTGTCTTTTTTGAGGGCTGCAGTTATTTTCTGTTAGAACACCGGACTTACCGTTAGGTTAGTTAGCTGGTATAACTTAGAAGTCATGGTATCATTTTTTGTAGCTTGTTGAAGTTTAGTCTGGCAGTAATATGTGCTGGTCACTTCAAATCTTCTCTTTCCAACACTAGGGATTTATATTTGCCCTCCAACCTGCTTGTCTCAATATGCAACAATATTCCTTGTGGGTGTAGTGACTGTGAAAGGGTTGGGCTTGTGTTGTTTGTTTTGTATGTTCTAGTTTTCTCTTTTCTGTGTGGATTTGTTTCTGTGTATGCACTTTCTTTTTCTTTGTATAAGAAAAAAAAAACAATAAAAATCATCTTTATTTAAAATAAATAAATAAATAAAATATAGGTTTTGAAGAGGCAGGTCAAATATACTCTATTCTAGGATAGATGTCCTTCCATGTTTCAAGGTGTGGGTGTAAACTGCTTTATTAAACCTGACCCAACCATCATACCATGACTTCTTACCACTGAATGACAGCTCCTCCAAAAATGTTTTTTGAAGATAACTATGATGAATGTCCTGAAACCTAATGGATAACAAAGTGAAAAGAGACAAAGGAGCGAAACTCATTAGAGCAGAGTGCGACATTAATAAGAGGCATGATGCACTTGACTGTTCAAGCCACTGAAAGGCATTTTCAGATTTTCAGATACCTGTCAGTGCCCTCTGCTCATGGACAAAAGGTGCATAAACAATATCTCTGCTGTGAACATAGCTGAATCTGTTGAGGAATTTCATTTTCAGGATATGTTTTTGAACCTACTACTCACACCCATTTTTAATACTCCCCACAATGCCACCAAGGGCCAATGTGAATCAAAATGTCCTAAAACATCTACAGGATTTGGGGAATTAGTTGGTATAACAGATGTGAAAACAAGCACACGTATAGTAGCTCATTGGCAGATTACAGACATTTGCATTCTGTTTGAACTTCATCCAGAGACGCTTTTCTTTGCAGGCAGATACATTTAATGTATATTTGATTATTCCTGGGACATTTTCTGGGTCAACAGCATCAATGATGTCTCTGGCAAGGGATGGAACTGAGCTCATCATGTGCACTCAGAGGCGTAAACCATTTACAATGTAAAATTGAGTTGCAATTAACATAAGTCTCTCTCAGGAGAAGCTTCTGACATATTTCCGCACTTTCACAGAAAATTCATGGGCTAAGTTTTTATGTGCTTCAAACTCATGATTCATTGATTAAAATGAACAAACCCTTAAACAAATACATTTCTGTAATGTTAAAAACAATATATTTTTTGTAATTTTCTAAGTCCATATTACCTTATTTTGTTGGACTTCATAAGTCTGTATAGTTTTGCACTATAAAATCTTTCAAACAGAAAATTTACATCCCTAAAAAATACATTTGCACAAAATCTTTAAATCTAAGATGAATTAACAATACACTGCATTATTAATAAACATTACATAAGAACAATGTTACAACTACAATTCATGTGCATCCCTCACTAAACATATTCTTTGTTCCTAGCTTCACTCAAACAAATCTGCATTCCCTTCTGCTTTTTTCCCTGGCGTCTTCCAAGAGGAAATGAAGACATCCCTACAGCAACGTGAGCACAACGGATGCCAGCATCCATTTCTGAAAAGAAATCTCTCTCTCTTTCAATTTCTCACCCCCTCTTTCCTCTTTCCTCTTTCCTTTTCAAACCTCACTTTCACATGCCAGCTAGGCTCATCTTTGTAGCATCTCACACATGCACACTTATCTGCTCTTACACCTTTGTCACCGCAGCTACATGCCTCCTTCTGTGGCGCCACCATTTGCCAGGACACACTCTGCTCTGATAAGGGCCTTGCCGTCTTATCCTCTGGCTTCGCTTATCAGTCTTGAGCAACAAGGGACCTCTGTCCATCACTCCATGTTTCTCTTAAAGTCCAGACTGGACACTTTTTAAAAACTTCCCCAAGCGTTCCACAGAAAAGCAGAAGCATCTCACGGAGCATTTAGATAAAACTCATGAAGAGATAAGGCTTTCTAGTTGCATTATAAGAATGTGGGCCAGAGCATAACCAGGAAGCAATAAAAAGCATGTGTTAATGTAATGTGTGTGTCCAGATAAATGCAGCTGGCAGGTGAAACTGGCCACAGCACACCTAGACTGCAGGGTGGCTACTGGTGTTGATGATATGGACAAGAAAAAGTGTATTTCCAACAGAAACCTATTATCCATTGCAGCCACTTCAAAGAAACACAGCAGTAACACAGAGGGGTCTTGGTCTATACAATTATCTGTATGGGAGATAAACCTAATCCTGTCAAATCTTTCTAATTTCAGGTCCAACATCTTTTTTAAAAGGAAAATGGTAAATGCAGACGTTCTGAGATGTTTTTGACATTTTAAAAAGCAGGACAAATAAAGCACACTTCATTATTTCAAATGAAAATGCCACTGGGTCAGTAGGTGGATAAACAAATGGATTACCTTTACAGCAAACATGATAAAACATATTCATGTGGACACGCTCATGCTACATGTGTTTGATTTGTAATAAACGCTTTATTTATATTTTATTCACAGAACATACTGCGTCTGGTGTAATATGTTGTAGAACTGATAACATGGATTTATAAATTAATTGTGACCATATAAACCCTAGGTAAAAGATGCAATAGGTTGCACCTTTAAATGTTTTGTTCATTAAAAACAACTTAATACATATGTTTGGCTGACTTTTGTTTTTGCACAAACATCATTAATAAACATCATTAAATCATTAATCAAATTATTGATGTATAACGAACCTTAGTGACATGTACTTTAGTTTATTAGGCTCTGTTAGGCTTATAGTTTAACAAATCCTATATCTCACACATTTGTTACTTACTGTTAGTGATGAATTGCTGCCATCATGTGGTAAATCCCTGAAGTAGCCTTCACTGAATTAGATTTTATAATTAGCCTACATAAAGTGTCTTTCTATAATAATTATACTGCTATACTTTAACTATTCAATATATTAATACATTCTGACGATAATTTTGACTTACGTGCATCAGAGCCATAGCAACAGAACGTCGTGTGGGCTATAAAAGTGCGGTGGGATACTGGTGTGTGCTCTTCAGACTTCTCATTGAGTGAAATGCAAATGTATACCTATTGGTAAAAAAAATAACAATGTATAACTTATATTGTACTTTTGTTGATCTATTTAAGGTTTACCAAACTCTGGAAAAATGGCACGTGAATTTGACAGCAGGGTCAACAACTTGGACTTGCTTGTTGGAGGTAAAATAAAGTTAATAATTGTCTGTCCATATGAGCTTTAAATAAATAATAATAACATTTGTGTTGAGAATGTGTTTGTTGATGAGAAGGGCCTATAGTGAAATATCTAATTGGTCAAATTTAAGAAAATCATATATTTATTAGATATTGACTTTTACTCGACGATTTCTGCTGATGTTCTGATCAATGTTTAGTCAAAATAGTTAGATTTTATCAGGAGGGGTGCAAAGTTTAATTTTAATAGCGTATGTGCTGAAAAACTGGGGAAGTTTTGTTTCTGGGTCGTTGAATTTCACAAATGTTTCAGAGATTTTTTGGGGGGAAAAGACAGCTGTTGATCAAGGAATGCTATGTAGGATTTTAATTAACATTAAAAACAAAAACAAATACAGCAAATCTTTAAAAGTACTTATTAAAACTTGACCAAAAACTATAGTTAATCTGAAAAACTAAACCTGATGGTTCATTTTTACCTTTCCCTGGATTTCCTCCATAGTACGCCTTACACTTGTTTTAACGTTAAAGTTAATATATACTTTATTCCTCCCACATTGGGAGAACTGGTACTGTAAAAGAGAGAGGGGGTCGTCCACCAACTGGAGGGTTGATGGTGCAATCCCCACTTCTCTGTTAATAATAAATGATTATGTCAGTAAGTATTGTAATGTTACACAAGTGGTAAAGACCCAGACAGTTCTTTCCAACATAGTTCTCTTGACTTCACCCAAACTGTGGAGAACATATTTAGCAGGAACTGTTTGTCCAAAGTAAGTGTAGTGATAATTGTGGCAGTGGTTCAGGGGTAGAGTGGTGATCTGTCAAAGATCCCAACATGTCCCTCTCATGTTGTGTAAGTTAAGTTCTAAGTTATAGTGGCAGCAGTGTCAGGAGCTAGAGCAGATGGGCCTCTAACTGAAGGGTTGCTGGTGCAATCCCCAGCTCTTCTCTTTATGTTTTTAAAGCCAGAGTTAGATTAGACCAGGTTTTAGCTGGATTTGAACATGTTTTAGATGGATTTGAACATGTTTTAGTTGAATTTGAACATGTTTTAGTTGGATTTGAACAGTTGGTACGGGAAAATTGGCTATGCTACGGCTCGGCATGATGCCACGAATCTAAAGAGACCAGTTTTGTGATTTTTGGCTAAAGCATTCTGAAGTAATATTTAAAAAAATGTCACATTTTTGTATCTCTGGACCACTAGGTGGCGCTGCCCCAAAACTCGGCAAGCAGCCTCGAGTCATGGTTGACAAAACACCTAGTAAGTTTGGTTAGAATATGTTAAAGCATTGCTGAGATATAGCCTGACTTAGATTTTTGTGCGCATTAAGTCAATTTCATTTGCACGGAAACACTGATATTTATTTGCTCTTGCCTGGAAGTCTCACTTCAAATTTGTCTTTTTTTCACATAAAAGGCTGTGACGGACAAAAGAAAGGTATCCAGTGACATGAACAGCGTTGGATATAGTCACATTGTTATATTTTATACTGTATAATAAATTATTTCTGTGGTAAATAAGACCTGTTCAATGCATCTAAAAATATATTTTTCTCTACTTTTAGCATCCAGAAACAGAGAAAAAATCTAATACATAAAAGTGTGAGCTATCACAACATTATCCAGTTCAGGAGAAGAGGATAAACATCGGTAGAGTCTTGATCCTAAAAAAAAGTGAGAATGCCTTCTACCTCAAAACTATTATCTCAGCTGTTACACTGAAGTAACAGTTTAACAGATGTCTTTTATTTCCTGCAGGGAACCTAGAAACACCTTTTTTGATGAGATGATTGTATGCTATAGTTAGAAAAACACACATCCACAGTGGTAATAAAAAAAACAAAATATTACAACGCTACTTATACAGTATATCATTTGTAATAGTGTTTCTTAATGATTTTTGTGCCACTGTTTTTGTAGTGACTGACAAAGATATGAATACTGTGAGCAGTTTGATGAAGATGAAGCCTGGCCTTCTTTACATCAAGGACAAGATCTACTGCATCGGTGTTTCCAGATACAACAGCAAAACCAGCATATGATGGAAGGATTTAGGAAGGAACACTAGAAGACTACATACACTGAAGATTTAAAGACATTAAGTTTCTGAATTAAAAAAATAAAAATGACTTAACCTACAGCCATTTGTTTCACGTACTCTTCTATTCTATATCAGAGATATTCTATTTGGAATCCATATAATGGGTATTTATTTATTACATTAACTGAGCAGAGTCAAAGCAATTTCATTTACATGAATAGGAGTGTACTGCTGCATTTTCAAATACATTTAAATGAGATGCAGGCCCGTCAGAAGATGTTTTTGTAATGAATGCACTATTAAGTGTAAGCAGCAGAGGGCAGACAAACACACTGTTTATTCTCTTCTTTGATTCTACAGCCAGCTTCCGGGTTCAGAGGCTGTCCCAAAATGATCAGCGAGCACTTCATATCACCAATCAAATAATTTAGCTTGAAAAGAAATTGAGTGTTAATATTGCATTAGTCAAATTCTTGCCATAAACCTCTCCCTGATCTCACTTTGCACGGATTGAGATCATTTTCTGATGGTCTTCAGGGAACCAACTGTCAATCATAGATACTGTGAATTACCTCCTCATATCTAATGTAAACAGCTTGATCTTCAACAAATCTGATCTTTGATATCCTCCCATTCCACTCTCACAGGATTAAATAGCTTTACAGGAGTAATCCCCACTAGATGTGTGTCTTGGCCTTAATAGTTGAAAATGGGCTGAGGGTCCATGGAAGAGAGGAATCACTCAAATGCAAAATAACTCACTCAAATGATCAAAGAATGACAGGAACAGCTTTCTATGATGTTTTTTTTCCTTTTTTAATATAATCACAACCAACACCAGCTTTTACTTTATTTCCTAAAGTTTCTTGAGATTTAAGGCATACTATGTATTTTTCACAGAACACTGTTGTATATGTTGTCTTTCAGTTTGCGAGCTGTAATCTACAGTTAGATACCAATATATATATATATATATTGGTATCTAACTGTGGATTACAGAAAAGAAAGGCCAGGCAGACATTTATCATTAAATTCTGCTAGGCCAATGCACTAAAAAGGACTTCTGCTATTTGAAAAGTTATTTTTGTTTTTCATACAGTTGGGTATTTTAGTTAGTATATATTTTCTTTGACTGTTTATAGAATCAGTAGGGTGAGACAAAGAGGCAATTAGATTTATTAGTCAACCCTAAATCCTGATTGTTGGTATTTACTAATCCTGTCCTGTGTAAATAGCAATCTTATCCCATCCATTGGCATTGTTACCAACAGAAATGCCATACAGTGAACAGAAAGGCCACTGCAAATTAATAATAGTTGTTCCTTTCAAATGGCTTTGTTAAATTAGAACCAACTTGTTTAACTAATTAGGAAGCACTATTGGGCAACAGAAGATCATTTGTAAAATGAGATATCACATAGTACTTGAAATGTTAAATATGGTCACTTTCGGTGGGTTAGTGTAAAGCTTTGTGTTCAAGTAGGGAAAAAAGGTAACACATGAAATTGTACCAATCAGTAATTCCGTCAGAGGATGGAGCTTGTACCAGCTGATTTCAAGCTGAGGTCATTTTTTTCATGGCTAGGATGCTGTCACTAATTTTGCTATTCCAAATGCACCGGCCCTCAGTTTAATCTGAAATTGAAGGCATTCAACCTCAGCAGATTATAAGAGCTAGCTCAAGCATGCAGCCGGAGACTGTCTCCTAATGAACCAAGGCAGCAGAGCATCAAGTGACAACTTGAAGCTTCCAAAAAACAGGGCAACTTCAGCCTATTCGACACAGAAGCCACTCCTTTTTCATGTACAGATAAGAAAGATAAAGACTGTGACCATAACGGCATAAGAGGGTTGGAAAAAAGGACACCAAGAAGCTACATTTTATAAAATCTGATTTCTATTTTTGTTTTATATTTTATGTTGTACAATTAAAATAAAAACACAACCATTTTCAAGATTACAAGAAAGCATATTTCAAATTGTGCCACTGTCAAAGCTTAATATATCAATTATATACAGTGCAGTATATGACGGCGATTACTTTCTTGCGCTCCAGAGTTCTGTCGGTGGGATGGTTCTCACTTCAGTTATCACCATTTAGTACAAACAACAGGAAGACATTACAATAAAATGTAGACGCCTTAGCAGAAGTCATTCTGATGACCGTGAAGTCAAATACTAAAAATGTTACTCATCTGTCTTTATACACTACAGTGGAATCTATATACAGGCCTTAATACTTTACCTGTTTAGTCAGATGAGCTCAACAACAATAACTGTAGGCTATGCTGTAAACCAACAAAAGTGCTTTTATCACAGCCACATGTTTTAGAAAAGGTCCAGTTGCAGGTGAACCTGAAAACTGTGTTGTGTGAGGTGAGTCTGTACACATGCTGCAGCAGTAACTCACTGCTGAGCACATGTCATGAGAACAGTCTTGAGTAATTCTCTATGGACTGCTGGCCTCCTCTGCAGGACTTTCCTGGGGATCACTCTCCTCGGCTGTGTGTCTCTCATGTGTTCCCTCTAGCAGTCTGTCCTGAGAAATTGTCCCCAACACTTTGGCACTGTGCTCCTGCGCCTTGGCCCTAAGAGCAGCAATGCTGTTTTCTCTCAGTTCCTCTTTAGAAATGGTGGACTTGGTTTCTGACCTTTTCTCCTCTGCCTCAGCATCCTCAGCCCTCTGAGAGCTCGCCTGCTGTTGGGACGGGTCACACTTTGCTGTGGCCGGTGAAGAACCTCCCTCCAAAGTCTTTTTGTGCATCCCTGCAAAAAGTTGCGGGTATTCAGATTTAGAATAGCGTCTGTTGATTGGTAAGCCATCTTGGACTGGAAATAGCAAGCAAAAATATTACTTGTTTAGGATAATGTTTTAAGGTACAATTGTAATTCATGCCACGGGAGAGGATCAGTGTTATCAGTGAAAAGAATACTCTAAGTGCCAAAGAGCCACTGTGGTGTTGATAACATTGTAAAGTGTAGATTATGATCAGTAGCAATATGATCAGAAATATTTCATTTTTTCCAAAGAATATTAAAATACAGAAAAATAAACACAGGGCTTTAGACTATTTTATGTTCATAAAGCAGCCTCACCGAGTAGCCAGGGTGCACAAGACTCCATGATACCATCTTTGGCAGACTTGAGGATGGACTCTGGCAGAGGGATGGAGTGTCTCACCATGGCTCCATACAGCCCGTACTCCGCCATGACAGTGCTGCGTCCCCAGCATTTCTCCCTCTTCCTCCACTTGGCTCTGCGGTTCTGGAACCAGACCTGCGACAGGAGAGCAGATCCGTTCAAACAGACACGTCCATAATGTTAATGTTTTTTTTTTTTCTTTGAATTGCACATGTCATATAATAAGTGATTTAATTACATTTATTTGTGAGGTCAATTCCAAGGCATTTTAATGATTTGGAATACATTTAACTTAAGGGTAAAAAAAATAATGTTAGTATCTGTTAACTTAAATTGGCTTGATTCTGCGTGTGCATATTATGTATATTGACTCAAGACAATGCAATACTTGGCAGTATAGTAGGTACCCAAGGTAGGTAATAGTAGTAAGTATTGACCTTTACTGTGGAGTTACTAAAAGTTTACAAATACAGCTATCAATCAGTGAATACTACAAAACTTCTTTGTGTCCAATAAACATAATGCTAATAAGAAATTTATGCAGTTCTCATTTGTAACTGAGAGTCCACTTTTGATTCTTTCCTTCATTGATTTCCCATAATCTCTAGTGGCTACAGGTGTGAAGGATCTGTGCCTCCTGTCACAGCTTATCTCCAGCTCACTGTTCCTAGTTATGGATGCTCCAACTTATCGGGACACTCCAGTTGGCCATGACAGAGGCCAAAGTGATAGCACAACACAGGACTCTTAAAGAGTCTAGTTAGAGCCCTCTGTGAGGAGGAGGGGCTAGGCTGAACCACTGACATTAAATTGAAAACGATCAAAGCATTTACAGGCTTCTTTTGCAGGTTATTCTGATGATAACCCCTTTTCCATAGGAGACACTTTTTTTTATGAGAAATTGCTTTTCTGGGCCTAAAAGGAGCTGGTGTGGAAGCTGTGAGGAGGAGCGACCCTGGGGCACGCTGAGGCTGATTGAAAAATAAGTTAATTTCAGGCCCAATCGATGGCGGGCAGGCGGGCAAATATCACGGGAAATTAAACTAGCTGGACTCGTGGGAGCAGCGCTATTGACCCGTGCTAATAAATTCAATGTAGTTATTTCATTTGAACTCCCTGCGTCTCTCCAGCAGCAGCAGTGTCTGATTTAACTAATTACACTCAATGAGAAAATTTGGTGTTCATTTTATTTGGGAGTGGTTCGTTATTTATTTGGCGGTATTATTTATTCGAGGCTGTACTGTTGCAGGCCGTAATGAGAAGGAGATTAAAAAGGCGCGCGGCAGATGGATGGCGCAGGTCACACGGCAATCTTCTTCCGCCTTGAGAGCTTGATTAGGTCGTTAGCGGCTGCTTCCCTCGACAACAAATTGTTTCACATCCAACTGCGGCTGATGAGGGATGATGTGTCCTGGCTCTTCACGCGGAGAGAGAGAAACTGTGCTCTGGTCGATTTACGACGAGCACGACGTCTCCCTTTTTTTTTATAACGTTAAGGCCCGAGCCAATTTCACTGAGGTTATTGATTCTCAGGAAGAGGGCCGAGCGCAAACTGCACCAAACATGTTGTTTTCAGTCACGGGCGGGAAATTGTAAGCAGTCATCAGATTTTAGAGTGACCCGGAAAACAGGTTTTTGTTAAAGCAACAGTTTTCAGTAAATTCTGTGACTTACTGGAGACCAATCTTTTTTGACCAGTGCCTTGAGAAAAACATATAAAGGCTTTTTTGTCTCTTGTACTATAGGCTAACTTACTTACTGGTAACCTTTTGTGTTTTTTTTTTTCAAATTAAAATTTTTAGCAATTAGCCTATAGCATACAAAAACTGGATTTTAATATAGGCTCATTTTGTTAGCTATAGGCCTATATTAGCTAGCTTTTCTTTGCTACACTATTTATGTTTTGTTCAGACAAAAAAACAGAAATTTTAGCAAAAATGGCCTATATTATAATATACGATAGTTAATATGTAGCATGCTTACATTTTTGCTCACCTGTAAAATATTTAACTTCAAACGTAGCCTAATGACGACTTCGTGTAAAGCCTATGTGAAAATTATTGTTGCATCAGTCTGCCATTCCATTAGTAAAAAGTATATAACTAAAAATAAATATGACACCTATGGCTAGGCTTCAGAGAAGAATAGGCTATTAGCCGTGAGCTAAATAATCCCTTTACCTGTATTCTGTCTTCAGGCAGCTCAGTCTTCATGGCCAGCATCTCTCGTGCGTAAACGTCAGGGTAGTGCGCTTCATTAAAGGCCTTCTCCAGCTCCTCCAGCTGGTACGAGGTGAAAATCGTGCTGTGCAGCATTAAAAAAATTAAAATGATATTAAATTTGCAGAGACACTGCGAGGAGCAGCCAGTCATGCACACGTCTTTAGGCGTTCCCCAGCAGAAATTAAATAAACAGAACATTATTTAAAACAAAAAAAATATAAACCAATAATAATAAAAATACGACGTAAAACTAGGCCTCTTAAAAAAATACCCACCCCTCAGTTCATTTACATTAACCTTTTTAAGCCTATTCTGTAACAGAAAGCAAATAACCCATTTCACCTCTGAACAAAAATAAAATGGAATAATAATCATTATTATTATATATCAAATCTATATAGCGCTTTTCAGGGGACGCAAAGACGCTTGACATACATTAAATAGCTACATACACGAGACAAATAAATTAATAAACAAAACAAAATATTGCAGAGGAGTTGTAACATTTCTTGAAAAGGTGAGTTTTAACTGTTTCTTTAATGTTTCCAGTGAGTCAGATGCTCGGATCTGTGAGGGGAGGGAGTTCCAGAGGATAGGACAAGACCACATAAGCCAATTACTCGCCTGATCTGCCCGAATATAAAAGCAAACTTGAGTGTAATTAGCTGTTAAAACACCAGGCCTAGATTTTCTCTTAATTACATGTTTTGCTTCTGTGGCGTGAGCGCGGGGTGGAACAGGCCTATAGGGTTTTATCAGGTTAAATAATAAGACACAAACCGGTGTCGCCTCTTCTTGCGCTTCTTGCTCTGATTCACCGAGGACTTGGACAGTTTCCGCTCATTTGAAGAAAGATCCTCTGAATCTAGATTCCAACAAACACAGTTAAATGGTTTCTAAATAAATGTTGGCCTCAAGAACACCAAGTAGACAATAAACATTAAAAATAAACGAAAATAAATTTACCAAACTGTTTTTAACAAGTGAAAGTGATTATGTAATCAACATGGCTTTATTATGGTTTATAACAGGCTATAGCAGGTCTAATTTGGCAAAATGAAATGACTAGACCTGGCTCATGGCGCGGGAAATGATAACTATAACTCTTTTAAAAAAAATGTTATCGGCTTGATGTTAATACGAACCTGAGCTGGCGGACTGGCTCTGATCCAGCGGGCCTAGAGTCCTGTTGTGAGGCTGCAGGTGAACGTCTTGTGCGTCCGAGAGCACCGTCTCTAAAAACGCTGGCTGGTGGTAAAACGAAGGGATGCCACCAGGGCCGAGTAGTCCCATCCCCATTCCCACGCCTGGACCGAGTACGGACCTGGCGGCAATCAGGTGCGCCCCAACCGGCAGCGAGCGCAAGGGGCTTCGCGGGGCAGCGGACGGCTCCTTATTGAGCCCCAGGATCTCCTGGATGCCGAAGCCTGTGCACCTGGTAGGTGGGTTCGCGCCACTGCTCTTCGGCTGCTGGCTCGCGCCCACAGAGGTCTTGTCCGGAATGTTCAAAGTTTCCGAGAGCACGGCACCTTGTTTCCCCGTCATGTCGAGAGCGAAGCGTCAAAGGCCTGTTTGTTATAATGTGCTTTTACAGGCTAGTCCCCAGTGCATGATCCTCCGAGTAACACAAGAGTCCTTTAGAAAAGGCTCCTTTTATCCAACAGGTCCATCCCAACAAGAGGCAGGACGCGCAGCCAATCAGCTGCCAGCATTCAGGATTCCTGTGGATCATAGATGCATTATACGCCCTTCGGATAGATGCTATCAGAATTTCTCCTATCTATCTATCTATCTGTGTATAAACCAGACATGGATTTACAGCACACTGCAGCTCCAGCAGCAGACAGCACGTGGCCGGGAAGAATATGACAAAGGAAAAAAGGAGGGATTCGTGTCAAGTTGTGATGTGTTTTATTTAGAATATGAGATTATTACAACAGCCGCAAAATGTATATGTCAAGTTGGTCAGATGTGGGATTTGTGAAATAAATAGCCCATTGCTTGTGGATAGCTCTAATTAAACACGTTTGCTCTATAGGTTCACTCAGTTATAAACAACAGTTATAGGGAATTACCTCAATGCAGACACGAACACTCCAGGATGTGACTTTTATCTGAACACGTCGCACAAAACACTCTGTGAAGTGCACCTAGACGCGGGCTCACGCGAGTGTATAATTGATCTCCAGATGCTCCGGGAAACTCATCACAGACGAATCAAATGCCCTCCCAAAACGACAGCTGGACCACGAGCCACTGCGCGCCGCTAATCCCACAGCAGCACCCGCCGCAGATTAAACACTGGCCGTGCAAATGATCTGCACAATATGGACCATTTCATCTGGCATTATTATTATTATTATTATTATTATTATTATTATTATTATTATTATTATTATTATTATTATTATTATTATTATTATTATTATTATTATTATTATTATTTTCAGACAATTAAAATAATCTAGTTTAATAAAATAAACTAGGATGTGTGGCAGCCAGAGTTTTAAATAAATTATTATTTTTGGAGGCATACATTTTAAAAACATTTGCAAAAATTTGCATTTCACTTGTGAGTTAATCCCACATAACCTTAATGATTTTATTTGTTTTTGTCATTCATTCCATCTGTTGTGCTTTTCTGAGGAAGCCAATACAAATAATAATGATGAGTAATATTATTGAGTGAACAAAACATTTGAGAGAAAAACCTGTGAAACTCTGTGGCACTCTGTAGTCCGGTAAAGTGAAGGTGCCAAATCTTAAATTGAGTATAGGCAGGCAAGGCCCAGTCCAATTCGCCTGACATATTTGACATCAAACAGCAGGAAATGAGCTTCTGATTGAGGAGAAAAATATTGCTGGAGTAATTAGTAGCTGGCCAGTAGAAACTAATTAGGACCTATTTAGTGCAAATGCTATTAATGAAGAAATCAGTGCTATTAGGAAATGCTAATGACACATCAGCCTGTTGGGATCAAGTCATTTATTAACATGGAAGGGTGAGCGAGGATGACCTGTCAATTACTGCCCTCTCTCACTGCATCATCCTCTCTGCTGCAGTCTGCCAGGCCTGTTTTCTGTTTGTTGATGGCGCACCACTCTCTCCTCTCTATAGATGCTGTTTATTAATCCATCTCCCATGAAAATGGCTGCATGCTGATTTGCATGCAGAAGAGAGGAGGCCTAATAAGGCTCTAGATTAGGAGAAGATTTAGTTCAGTCATTCGTGTAGATTGGGTTGCCATCAAAGACAGCAGGATCTGACGGTTGCAGATTAAAAAGTAAACAGCTGTTGGATTTTTTTTGTGTTTATCTGTCCACTATCCCACCCCTTTCTCCTTTTGAGCTTAAAGCAAGATGAGAAACAAAGTGTCCTCAACCTGTACATAAGTGAAAAGCGAAAAAGTTTACCATTAAATAGGGCTGTCTTCAGCCAAACTTATATGTTTACTCGGTTGAACATATCACATTAAGAAATTGGAAAAGAAAATTCTCAAGTTATTAATTGATTTAAACAGTAAAAGAAATGTATGCAGAGTTCTGTTTAATTTACCTCGGGGCCAGCCAAAGCTCTCATACAAACTTCTTGTGCAGAGCTGGATCAGTCCGCAGGCTCTGTGTAGTTGATGACAGCGCACATGTAGAGCCGAGTCAGGGGGAAAGCGAAAGCACAGTCAGAGCCTCAATTTTCCCAAAGCACTTGAAGGGCGAGATGTGAAGTGAGCCCCCGCCCGTAGCCCACAGGAAGAGTTTCGCAAGCCCTGCAGCTTTCTCATGGCTCCGCAATAATGGCATGTTTGGTAGCTGCCTGTCGTCATTGCTTAATTAGGCGAAGAGTTGATTAATTTGCACTAATTGACAGCTAATTTAAGGACTGAGGGCACATTGGATTGACGTTTGTTGGGGCATAAAGGCTATGTGAGGTCAAAACAACGGATTGTGGGTGGATAGAGGTATTTTTTTTCTCCCTGTATGGATGAGCGGGGCTGATTATGTTTCTTAAAGGAGCCCATTTTGCAGGAGGCTGTGGTGACAGGCAGCCACCAGAGCAAACATAGGATGTCAGCTCACTTAACATGTCACTCTGATCAATATTCATCAACATCAACAAGTGTCAGAATTCAACTAGTTCAGTGCAGTCCATGGCAGCCTGCAGTGCATACAGTGAAATAAAGACTCAACCACATTTAACGACAATTACCTTGAAATATCTCAAATGAATGTAGGCCTGTCTATTTTGCAGCATTTCCAAAATGGTCAAAGGTTAAGTTGGAACTCACTTAAATAAAATGTAGGTTCATAATAGATTTCCGGAGGAATGTTAAACAAATTGAACCATGAGCCATCTTCTCTTTTATATTTCCCAACAGGAAAAGGCCAAATGTAGGTTTACTCTTGCTTTTGAATAAATTTGATCCACGTGTCATGAAGACTGGTTATATTCATGTGGTAAGCTACCTACTATGTGTATGTAGCCTGTGTAGTCTACTCAAAAATGTTCCTGTACATTTTAACAAAATAGAGACGAGAAGCCAGGCTATGCAGTCATCTTTGCACTGTACCCTAAAGGACCGCGTGTCAAAACACTCGTTTTGTGTTTTACTGAACAGTAAGAAATCATGGATTAAATTAATAGGCCAGCTTTTAGCAGACAATTAGAGCTATAAGTAGTGCTAAGTATTATAAATAAAGACTTTAATTCAGTCTTATCCTGGGAACCAAGCCCTAACTAATTTTTCTGCCTACCATTGAATGCTCAGTAGGCCAATCATTTTCCACGGGTTGAACCAAGGTCCGCGTGAGGCGCAGGGGGTGCTGCCAGCCGCAGAGGCCATCACCCGAGGTCCGTGTGAATCGGAAAGATGATTAGAGGCTTATTAGGGTCCTGTGGAGAAGTGTAACTTGTTGGAAGTGAGCGACCAGAGCCCCAGCGACATCTCCAACTGGGAATAGTCCAGTGCATTGTCTTAAGTAATTACAGCGGATGGCTTTCTTTTTGTTTCCAATTCGGCATGCCTGTCTGATTCCTCTTTTTGCCTGGCCGCTTGCTCCGACAACGGCAAAGTGTGCTAATTAGAAAAGAAGTGGTCCAAGTAATTATGTCAACTCTAATTAACGACCATAACAATGCAAAATATTATTTTTACGCAATGTTTTGTGTAGGGGACCCAGCTTCCACCGCTCATTAAACGGGAAACATGCCCCAGTAGACTGGAGAGCTCTCATGTCCGAGCTCGGAGTAGGCTATAGCCTACAACCAACGAGACATAAAGTTAATTCTGCCTGATTCTGATTCTGAGTCTAAGCGTCGTCAAAGAGTGAAGTGAAATGTAGTCTTTTCTTTCACTGACAGTTAGAAGAAAAATCAACGGGAGAACCACACAAGAAAAATGTAAAGCAAAAGCTTTATTTAAAAAAAACTTTAATATACAACTTTTACAAATTCAAGGTAAGCTAAATTTACTTGTGTTTAGAAATAAGAATAAATATGACAAGCTATTAAATAGCCTATACAAAGAAATATATTTAATGTATTGTTTTGTTTTTAAACTGGACACAGGTGTACTGACATGTTTTAAACTCCAAATATCTTTGGAAAATCTCAGGTCTGTTTAAAATAGCCTGAAAAAGGTCACAAAAACAACATCCTTATTCATCAGGTTAAAGCAAAGATATATCACTTTAACCTCTTCACTTCTTGGGCCTCTCCAAGATGTTCAAGAACTTCCCCCTGGTCATTTCTCTCGCTGTAAAACAGAACAATGGCACATTGTATATTCAAGATAAAACACTGTACGGAATATGACACGACACATTTAACCCAAGTATAGCCGTAGAAGATTTAATTCTTTCAATAGAGGCTTAAGGTAAATTAAATTCAATCCTGGACATTTGCCTGCAGAGTGAATGTTTAGCAATGCAAAGCATGTATTTAATATCTGCAGTGTCACACTGACAGATAATTTATACAAACATCTGTTTATTCAGGACATGGCAAACAACAAAGTTGTATCTCCCAAAGAGTCTTGAGATTTGAGATAGCTTGCTAACAATGCAGACAAGTAAGTACTCTGACCTATACAGGCATGAATGCAATTCTTGAAAGCGTGAGATAAGAATATTGAAAAGCAAGATAAGTCAATTTGTTAGGGATGAAAAATAATAATAATAACAAAGGAACAAGTGTAACATTTTAGTTAGATTTAGTGTAACATTTAGATTTACAAAACCAGAAATGGACATTTTCAATTAGCAATTTAGTCCAAGAAAACAAAATAACCGAAACAGATGGGTATGTGTCTGTATACATGGTGTTTACAAAGCCGTAACTACTTTCACCTTAAATTCAAGTTGGTGGGAAGAGTGGTAGGAGGCCAAGAAGAGCTACAATCTACCCACAATGTTCAGTGAGCATATTACATAGCATACAAATCTGATTTCAGCATTTAATGCACAAAATTATGTTTGTGCAGCAGTTATTTGGCAGTAAATGTCACAGTCTTTGGCCCTTGAGTAGGGTTGAGGATTTTGTGTTACCGATAAATTATATTTAAAAACAAATGTCTCATCTTCATACACATGGCCATATCCAATCACACAAGTGTCTGCTCTCACAAACTAAAACCATGTCTTTACTAGGACAAATATTTACTTTGGTCATTAATGTAGGGACCATGCAAAGCACTAAAAAGGTACAATAATTACTGCTTGTGCGCATCTCCACTGTGTCTCCTGTGGTTGGAATGAATTTTATTTAAACCTGCTTCTAACAAAAGGATTCAAGGGCAGGGCAAGTTGATGAAGACCCATTTCAACAAGTTCTTAAGCACAAAGTCATCCACTTATAATAACCTCAAGCTGGAAATGGAATCAGGATCTCGACTGGCTGTTGTGTGCTAGTGAGGACAAGCAGTGACTCCCCTCCCCACATCGACTAATGAAAAAGCTCAAGGAGTAAGTCATTTTGATGAGTGGCCCAGTGTGGAATGATAATAGGGTGCCTGGGCGTGAGGGCCACGTCACCTTGATGTGTCCATCATTGGGTTAAAGATGATGCTAATTGAAATGGGACGGATTCATTTTGAACTTTGCTGTCTCTTCAAATCACCCCAAACAAAGTCATTAGGAGACCCCGGCAATCGAGATTGAAATGATACCTTGCATATTAGATAGGAAAAAGCAATTACTAACACAAAAACCACAAGCCTAGTCTACTGATACCACTTATTTAGTAAGGACGTTGCACCGAGAATATTAGAGGAGAGCACTTAATATTTCTTTATTTCTATAGCAGCATTCCTCTTATTTGCTGTCTCTTTCTCCTCTCTAGATGAGCGTAAGCAGAAGAACAGCACTGACTGTGCCACTCCTCCTGAGACCCCTCACCCTTATATGCGTTTTATTAATTAAGGATTCATTAAGCCTTCCACTACTCAAACTCATATCCACCGACTAAAGACACCATTAAATAGAGCTCTTTTCATGATGGGAGGCTCTAATCAAAACTTGATGATTAGTGGGGTTTATTGTATCAACATTTACTCGGGAATACAGACGTAAACAAAACAACAATAGTGTTTTAGCAAGCCTTACAATGGGCTACTTTGTATTTCCCCACTTATAACATTATGCATGATGTGCAAATGAATGCAATTACGATTAGATTTGATATGCATTAACAGATGGAGACAGGATGCCTCAAATGTGGAACTACACATCTGAATAGTCCCCAAGACACACACACATACGCTTTGTCATACAACATGGGAGATCAATACTGATTAGAGGAACTTAGAGATTTGTTTAGTTGATTAGAAAGGTCAATTAGTAATTTTGCACTAAGTTAATCAGAATCTTGTTACGACTGCCATCCATTTTAAATGACACCTTATGGATTGTGTGGACCATCTACATGCAGTGTTGATTTGTTGCTCTCTAATTATCATCCAGCCCTAGGCTCCACTCCTGCATGTCAACGTGTCACACACAGTGCCTTTGAGCTAACATTCATACATAACATACACCACATAGTTATTTCTTATTGCTCGAGTGAAATCCATTTCAGCAAGTCATGTTTAAGATAGGGGCAAAAAATGAAAAGCGATTATGGAGCAGATCCAATATCAACAACACTCTTAATGCCCCAGCTTCCACACCAGGTGACATTTTATGTATCAATGATGTGGACACTTTACTTAAACTAGTAAAGAGCTAGAGGAACGTTTGATATCAGCATCAGAAAATGGAAACTAAAACTTAAAGTCATTTGTTCAAATATCTAAAGAGAGCAATGTTCTACCTTGTCTATTTGTCAATATTTTCCGAAATTTCAGAAATATTTATTTTTTTAAACAATACCCGCTACCCTAAATGTAGACCCATTGGACTAAATCATCAAAAAATTAAGATGATTGCCTTGTGTATTAAGGAAAAAGCTATTAAGTATTTACCAGTAAAACAAACACTATATTGTTGCACCTCTACTCCAACATTCAGGTGGTGCTCCACACTGGCAAATCATTTTCATTTGGCGAATCCCAGGTGGTGCACATGTAAATGCAGACGCTGCAGTGTAACATCTTACTTTCCCCTCATTTATGGTGAGTGATCTGGGTGTCATTGTCACAGCCCACTCCCAGCCCCCCACCACAAATCCCCTGTGTATGAAATGAGTGTAATCATCGCCTCCCCTCCTTCCTGTTGATGGCACGCTTCCTTTGAGCTTCAGGCCCCTCTTTTAGCTACAGAGACAGATGACCACCTGGGTTAACTGGAGTCCTGGACCCCAGCCCCGACTGCCTCAGTTCACTTTCATTAAGAGTTAAGAGGACTTATCTGACCCCCACTGCCCATCTCCGAATGGTGCTCAGCTATTACGGCCTGTAAGCTTTATTTAATGGATTTAACATCCACTTTCACTGCCCTCATCTCGGGGGACAGAAAAGAGACTCTCACACAAACGCACAAGCATAGATACCCCCCCACACTCGACCCCCCCTGCTGTGCAGCACATACACCTGAGGCTCATGTTTGTGTTCAAAATTCAATTACCCACTTATTGATACTTCACAGGGATATTTAAGATGCAGACACGAGCCGTGATTTCCCAAGGGAGCCACTGCTTCCTCTTTATGTCCCAACCGAGAAGGCCCGCCCCTCCCTCTCCGATGCATTTTCGCCTGGCTGACACACCCACACACACATTCACGCACCAAAACAAACACATCTGCACCTCCCTACCCCTGCTCCTGCTCAAGCCTGTTCAAGAGGTGTCCTTATTAATAGGCAATCAGTCAAAAATCATTCATTAAAAAGCCTAAAAGGTTTTACACCCGCGCTATGATTAGCTGGGAAAGAAAATCCAATGAATTCCTAATGCCTTTATGGAAATGAGGTGTCGTTTCCGATCTGCTCAGGGAGGCAGCAGGCAGACAGAACTGAGGGATAGTGTATGTGTGTGTGGGCTGTGGCGTTACTTTCCCACCGCTCCAACACTGAACCCTGTTTAAGATACAGACAGGCTCTATCAGATGCAGCTGTGCTCTGCCATGCCAAGAAATGTTAAGAAAAATGTGTACGCACCTGTGAAAGATTTACAAACACACACAATGTCTCGGGCAAAGTTTGATTTTAGCCTCAAGCATTGAGCAAGTTATTATCTTCCCTCAATGCTGCCATTTTAAATGGATGCAGCACACGACTGACAGCGATATGAACTTTGAATTTGAGCAAAAAGGTGAAAGGAAGAGCAGAGTGAAGCAGTGGAAATGGGGTGGACAGAGGATGAGGAGGTGTATTGGTGCCGGTGAGCATGCATCCCCTGTTCCTCATTCAGCGGCTGTCAGCGGAGACACTTCATAACCACCCGCCCCTCGGTCAGCCCGCCCTGATGGATTGATGGAGGCACATTAGCACCAGTGGGGCCCGCTGAATGCAATCATATTCAGCAGCGGCATGCTTCTAATAGGCTGGAGATTGATCCTGAGGCTGAGAAGGAGGTGGGAAACCATTAGGAGCTGTCAGGGCCAGCTGACCTTCAGGCTCACCTTCACTCAGGCACATGCAACAGGGGTCAACATAGATCTTCAATGGGAGGGGAGACAACAGGTGGTGCTACACCAAAAACAAACTTCTTATGCACATTTCTGTCATTGTGTTCAACAGTTGTGCTGATTTCAATAAAGACTACAGCAGTTCAGCAGAATGTATATATTTTTTTCCCAAGTGTTCATTACATTTGTCCCTTTGAGTTTTTTTCCCTGCTTGAGTGTGTGTCATAGTATGCTTCATAGATAATAATACACAACCATCTTCATATAGCAAAAGAACAATGGCCAATTTAAAAGTACACAGCCACTATATGAGAGAAATAAAACAGCAGTGTTTAGCACTCCTGCCTCTTGATGAGGGTTCCATTTCTAAGGTGGCTGTCTTTCTGTGTAAAGTTTGCATACCCTTGTTGTGCTACTCTCTAGTCCTCCTGAGTTGGGGAATCTAAATTTCTATAATAATGGGTTGTCAGTTTCTAAGTTTTAACCTTGAGATTTACTGGCAACTCTTGGCCAAAGCACAACTTGTGTTTAGGATAAATTGTAGAAAACCAATGAATAAATAAATTAAAAAAACTACCTGAACTATGTTTGGATCATATACTACACACACGTTTGTCATGTCTTACACATTTTTATTGTTGTTTTTTTGCTGAATGGAAAGACATCCAACATGATCTAATTTGTCAAACATTCCTAGCTCTACCAACAAATACATTTAATTGATAATGGTGAGACAGTAACAAAGCAAGCAAATCAACAATTTTGACATTTCAACTAGATACAATTCAGTAAGCAGCAGAGTCAGCCCCTCTCCTAATTACCACCATGTCATCACAGTACAAGTGTGAAATATTGGACACTAGCCTTGAGTCCACATGTGCGATAGAGCGCAATCAACATGTTACCATCAGGCTCAGTAGCAGAGGTGCTACAGTGTATCCCAGAGGAACACTCAGCTTTCAATTACCTCCAATAACAGCACTTATCAGAGTCCTCAGCTTTCCCCAGAGACTTAGGGCTTGATGCCCGCCCTCAGCGAACTACGACAGGGGCATTCATCACAGGAAGAAGTAACAGCTGGGACCTGAGGAAGATGCACGCGTCGAGCCCCTTCGGGACTACAACAAGCAGGCGTCACAAAGCCATCATTGCAGAAAGAAGGAGGGGCAATAATAGGTCTTCCTCTCTACACATCTCTGCACAGTATTTGTAAATATAAATATATCAAGATGTACTCAAACAGCAGGAAAAATGAAATCAACCCTGGATCTTTTATAGTGCATTGAGGTATAGAGGTAGGTGTTCTGTTATAACAAATATTTCAGACTTGATTGTGCTGTGCCCATTAACCAGCTCCCTCTTTAATGGTCCACATGTTGTAGGGGGAGGGGCAGTAAATCCTGTTCTCTAACCTCCCTCTGCCGCACCTCTGCGGAGTCTCGTTTATGGGTACACAAACATGATGAAAAAGTGGCTGAGATTTACAAGGCCTCCCTTGACAGCCAGGAAAAGAAGAAAATTAAACCAGAGAGCATTAAACAGTCACCCATTACAGGGTCCTCCAACACCGATAATAACCATCATTGTGTCCCGCCATCCAAGGTACATGACATGATTGCAAAGCCTGCTGCACCTCTACCTATGACAAACTAACAGTCAGATTGTATGTTTCTTGGGTTAAAATATGAACTGAATTCAAAAGTTGAGATCTTCAGTACATTCATATACACGATACAGTACATCTATACATATTTGATACATAAGCTTAAAGTTTAGAGCAATTTGATTAATGTAGTAAATTTGGATCTTTGTACATTAAACTATTGCTGCAATTCAATGAATTGCATTGAGGCTAAAGGTAAAATATCAATTATTAACAAAGATAATGTCAGAAAATAAAGAAACAGCTAGTCCCCTCTTTACACTAGAATATAAGAAGGCTAAATGTAACTGAACACATGGTGACTCATGGTAAATCCCAGCAGGAGGATAGCCATAACGCTTCAAAGCTTGTGTGCATTTTTGATTGACAGAATAAATTCCTTTTTTTACTCTTAGGGAAATATGAGCACTTAGCTATGTCTCTCTAATCCACACTCCACAAGGATTATGACAATAGAGGCAGGGGGGAATGGATTAAAACTAGATTTGGCATCCATCAAATGCTTGAGCTCTTGTTGTTTGGGCTCTTCTGTGAATGCCCTTGATTCTTATCATTTCCAGTTTAACAAGATTGACCCCAATACAATTTCAACGCTTCTAAATCATTGTGTCTTTGTTGATTCAAGCAGTGTATATTTAAAAAGTTATTGTTGAAGTTACTTGTACCTTGGCTAACATTATTTATTACAGTGTGAAAAAAATCAGGTATTTTTGGATCCAGATAACAAACCCTCAAGCTTATGAGCTCCATCTAGTGGCAGCCAGTGACTAGGTTTGGTCAGCTTTTCAGTGTTTTTACTGAGCGTCACAGTGTCTGATGCAAATGACATGCACACAGACTGACTTAAGTCTAAACTGTATTTACACAGATTAGTTTATGTACATGTAACTAAATGTTTTCCATACTTACATTCTTCTAATCCCAGCTGGTAGGCAAGATTTTGAAGTCCCTTGACCTTTTCCATCAGATTGGCTGTAGTCAGACTACCTAGTTCTACAAAGAAAGAAAGAGGCTCTTAGCAGGAAACTACGGGTAAAACACATTGGTCTTATTTGTCTAAATGTTATAGATTTTGTGTTTAATGGGTAAAATGTTACCTTTTAGCATTTCAATGTCCTCACTTTCTAGTTCAGCCATCCACTTGGGGGGTGAATTAGTAATAGACTGGAATAAGACAGAATCAGAATTAGAATCAGAATTACTTTTATTGATCCTCAAGGGGAAATTCTTTAAGGAGTGTTTGTAACTGGCGGCACATGGGTTGACGCATGCGCACATGTTGCGCACCTTAATGACAGCTCATAAAAAAGTAACAAATGACATGAGTCTCAGTAAATCTAACTCACATTTTTACAGGAGGCAGCAAACTCAACAACTCCTGGCACTGCATGACAGATTGAATTAAAATTAAGACATAAAACCTAGCGTTATCATAACTGAGCAATGGAAAATTAAGAAATAGCAAACATACACTGTTCTGGCCAAAGGTCTGGTGACGCTCTGTCCAGCTTCTCAAAACTCAGCAATGAAGACTCAAAGTCTTCACCTAGACAGACATATGAGAAAATATTGGTTACCCGTTAGTGATTAAATCCCAAATATGTAGGACTTTGGTCTTAATATGTAAAAGTCACAAATAACATCCGTCTAAACACTGACGCAGGCAAAGTCTATGTCTTAGTTCTTTTGGACTTGAGGACGTTGTTTGATACAGTGGACCATGGAATCCTGTCACAAAGATTACAGGAATGGATAAGTATCTCTGGAGCGGCCCTTAAAGGTTATAGTCCTATCTTGAAGACAAGAAGTACTTTGTTTTGGGTTGTAACTGTGTATCAGACCAAATGGCCCTGACAAGTCTCTTTCTCTAAAATCTAAAAAACAGGTTAAAAATCTTGGGGTCATCATGGACTCAGACTTGAATTTACACAGTCACATTAAGTCAATTACATCATCAGCATTTTATCATCGTAAAATATTTCTAAAGTCAAAAGGATAATGTCTCGACCAGACTTAGAGAGACTTATTCATGCTTTTATCTCCAGCAGGTTAGATTACTGTAACGGCCTGCTCACTGGTCTCTCAAAACGAGGGTTAAGACAGCTGCAGTTTATTCAGAACGTTGCTGCTCGGGTTCTAACTAACACCAGGAAGTACAACCACATCAGTCCAGTTTTAAAATCTCTGCAATTGCTTCCTGTTGCTCAGAGAATAGACTTTAAAACAGCACTGCTGGTTTAGCACCAGAATATATTTCTGAAATGCTAGTTTCTAATGAACCTTCTCGGACTCTGAGAACATCTGGGACAAGCCTTCTGCTCGTGCCCAGAGTTAAAACTAAACATGGTGAAGCAGCATTTAAGTTTCAACAGCAAAAACCTGGAACCAGGTGAAGTGAACATCCAGGGGGAAGCAAAAACCTTCCTTTTTAGCTCTGCCTAAATTCAGTAAAACCAACTGATAAATTCTTTGTCTTTTAATTCTTAGTCTTTATTCTGTATTTTCCTTATGTCTCTTAATCTACATCCTGTCTGTATGTATTTTAAATTTGTCGTTTATTTTCAGTGTATGAATTGTGCTATATAAAGAAAATAAATAAAATAAAATAAAATTGCCTTGACAACTCTAGGCAAGTTAATAAGACTGTACCCATTACCAAGATATCGTGTTCAACAGAATCATTGGCTAAAGGGAGTTTAAACGACTATTATCTTATTATAACAAGTAGGCTAAGTCGTAATTACACCATTTCGCTCAACTGTCACCTACACGGTGCCATTAATAAACGATCACAATGCTGTGTAACAACTTATCAACCATGTAAACTGACATGAGGGGCTTTTGTGAGGTACAAGAGCAGGCCTGTGACAGAATCTAAACAGTCAGCAGTACTCATGTTTTAAAGCTAAAGACGAGGCTTTTGTTTCGGGATGGTTGTGTTATGCTTCGCTGTACTCTAGGTACACAAAACATTGAAGCGACTGGAGCCTTCAGCCAACGGACAAACCAGAAGCAGTCAAAGTAAAGCTTGTGGGACTTGACTTAAGAAGCTAAATCAAAATAAATACACTCATCGTTAAGGATTTGGGGTCTTAAATTATGTCAAATCAACGTTTTATCCACAGCATAGGGAAGTAAGGAATTAGAATTTACCTCCATTTGGAGACGCCATCTTCACAATAAACACGTGATACATGACGACCAATGGCAGCGAAGCTTCTCAAGATTTTTTTCAAGTGTACTTCCTTGGAGTTGGCCACTAGGTGGCAACCTTTGTAATAGCAAGAAAATGATCATTAGCAGTTATAATTATTCCAAGAATGACCTAGAAAGTTTGAGGAAAAAAAAACTATTTATTTCTTCAATGAACCCAGCCCAACGCTTTCACATAACAGTAAACATAAAATAAAATTTAAATATAAAATAGGTCTAGATCAACTTACAAAAAATACCAGCTACAAGAATAGTTTATTGACACTTGCACACTTACTTGCACAAACACACGTCCAATAAAGCACACAAAAGAATAATCAACTTTAAATGGAAAAATACTGAGCACCATAAAATACTTTTTTAAACCCAACCAATCTAAACATCTTTTGCAGATCACAGACAATGAAGGAAGAGCAACATTTTAAGTATTCTTTCTTCGAGGCACTTTGGGTATTTATTGTGGCATACCCCCATTTTTTAGAAATCCAGAAACAATACAATAAGAAAACTATAATATAGACTTTTAAAAATTTTCATTTGTACCAATGTGTGTTATTTTTCACAGTTAAAGCATTTAAAGTGTATACACTACAGTACTTTCTGAGAACTCTAAGACACTAAGAACTCTTGTGTATTTTTAATTGCCATGACAAAAATCTGATTAGAACTCCCAGGAATCCATCCACTTTAGACCAGCCATCTTACTGCTAGGGTCGTGTGCCAGAGGTCCAGTCATGCCATAGGAGAGTGGGTGAAACAGGTAAAAACTGACGGACACAAACAAGACAGCAAATTTTAGTTAGAAACATTAAGAGTGACAAAACAAACAAAATTTTTACTATGAACATTTCTTCATACAAAATTAAGGTAGAAAGTTGATTCTGTTTCATTTTAATTAACTAGACCTCTGATTCTCAAACTATTCTCACCAAGTACCACCTCAAAAAATGTTTGGTTCTTTGAGTACCACTCACTCTTCTGTGTTATATTACTGTTCATATAGGTGTAGTTTCAGTAAACTAAATATAAAGTGACGTTACAGTAAACAGATAAATATAGTCATTTCTCAAGGATCAGTTTGATTACTTTAAAAATTTTATGTAATATTTTTAAACATGTGTCTTTAAAAGAAACTCCCTGAGTACCACTAGTGCTACTCGTACCACAGTTTGTCAACCACTAAACCAGACTGTTAGAAATATGTAATCACTGTGCTCACCTGTAAACAATACTTAACAAAAGGAGGATTTTCCCACCGCTCTGCAGCCAGTCTGAACAAGGTGGACAAAAAAGAAGGTCTGTGTTTTTCAACAGAATGTCTAAAGTAATTCCTGTGAAAAAACAGTATTGAGTCAAAAACAACAAGAATTCACACAACCCTTTACCTGCTGCCTTTATGACAGGACAATGATTATGTAACAAATTTAGGTACCTGTTAACATGCTGCTGAAGAGCATCGCAGGAAAGTAATGGTGGTAGTAGAGCACACGCCCCATTGTGTAAAAAGGTGCATAGTGTAGCAGCCAACCGAGAAGAAGCAGCCCTCCTCCGCTCTTGAGAACATACAAGTGCTCTGAAAACGACACAGGAATGGCATGTTGCAGCCGGTAACATAGATATAGGAAATTACATAACCACTATTTTAATATGTCTACCCTTTGTCTTTGAGCCCAATGAAAAACCTCTTTGGACCGTCACAGAAGCCAGAGAAGCCATCAGAAGATAGAGACCCAAACTGACCATATTTATCCACCAGACCACCTGAGAAATGATAACACGAGAGCTTAAAACATATGTATAAGAACAAAATTAATATCTTAAAGAAATCAGAGACCGACGTACAGGGTTCCCCAGCAGGTACACACGATAATCTGTGTTATTCACTCCAGAAAACCTTAACCCCTAAACAAAAATAATGTCAAAAGCAGTAAAGTAATGTAACATCATATTTAAGATGTATAAACTGAGAAATGCACCTGATAGTTGATGGGCCAGTGCCAGGGTTTGGAGTTTATTTCATTGTCTTTAGGTTTTAAACCACTGTTTCCCTTAAAAGAACCATTAATACAACAATTTATATAGTACTTTACCACAACCAAACAGAAGACAAAAGTACTCTGAATATTCAACCGATAATAAAGGCTACATATAACTATTAAAATATAGTATTAAAAAAAAAAACATCCTTACTCTTATCATGACGATGTGGGACTCAAGTAAGATTTCCAGAAAATGCGGCTTAAGCACTGATAGACTAATGTTGGGCACTGGTAACAAAAGAAAGAAAAAGTTATATAAAAAGGAAAGACTGAATACAATAAATAACAGACATTCTCATACATTTGGGATTAACATGATCTTCAATGTTCCACTGAGAGCTTGGAGTCTCCTTCAAGTATGGACTACAAGTTACCTCCACCTGTTCCCATCCCCTGAATAAGCACAAGACAAGACAAAGGTTTACCCAATTGCCCAACAGTACTTATGTGTTCATTGTTAAACACTAACCATTTTGGAAGTGTCTTTCCCGAAGAGTAAAGCACACAACCAGTAGCTCGATGTAAAAAGCGAACTTTGCTACGCAGCACTTTGACTAGATCACCATTGCGACCTCCACATACCTGTACCTGCCAGAGGTCATTGGTGTCTCCAGTGCCGTTCTAAAACAGAAAACATAATGTGAGCCAAATTTTATGCAAAACAAAACAAAAAAATAAATAAACATCTTTCATCAACGGCATACGTACAATGCCATAGCCTGTAACTTGAAAGTGCTTCTTAGTTAGAGGAGCCTCAAGGAGGTGACTGTGTAGATTACGAGTAGTTCTAAAAATATAATAGTAAACATTAAAACGTAATTTTAATATTCACTATACTGACCCTGAATCTTGGGTACTTACTCTTTGTGCTCCAGACGAATAATGTCACCATGACGAACCAGATCAGCGGTCTCAGGATGAGCTTAAATCAGAAGAGATTGAGCATTAACCATTCAAAAACACTGCACTTTTTTCCCTTTTTTTCTTCATTATTGATTTTTTTAATAGTATATTTCAAATAGTTTCTCTCACAATTATTGTAATCATGCCTGTGAACCAGCCACACATTGTTGTAGTCTTTATGGAGGTAGGCTGTCACCTGAAAACATACAGCAAGGATTCTAAAGAAGGCAATAATCATCATTTTTAATCGACAAATTTTGAGTTCTGACCTGTTGCTGACGTGCTCCCACCCCCTCTGGATACAAGTGCCAATGAGAGTGCAAATAGCCCCCAGCAATGCGAAGGTTTTTTATAGTGATGGTGGAGCCATATGCCAAGTCTGGACAACAATAATAATAATATAATAAAATAGTGGGCAAACATTTTAGATCATCAACACCTAACAAAAGGCCTGTGCGTTTCTTTTAATGGACACACTTTAGACTCACACTCAGGCATGGACGCATTGTGTAAGTTGTTGCCTATAAGTCGAGACTGAAAGGCTGAACTGAAGAAGCCATCTCCAGGTCCACTAGTAAGAAAGATCAACAAATTCCTCAGTTATTATATTTATATTTTTGGAGCTCATAAAAAAAATCCCCAAAATGCCACATACCTTTTATTCAAAACAACAAAGTGAATGGCAAATGTTGTAATATAAAGAAAGAGAGGGAGCAAAATGAGTCCAAAAACACGAGCCAGGAAGTGCTTTGCAATGTCACCCTGCAAGAAAAAACAACCTAAGGGTCTACTTTTCTTTGAGAGCATTCAACAAAAGTTAGCAGTAATAAAATTATGCCATTTACCAATGACAGATTCAAATTTCCCAAAAGTCTCCAAAGGTCAGAGGCCGTGTTTAAGCCCACCAGGATGATGACAAACAGACCCACAAATTTCACCCCTAAAGCTCCAGCAAGGTTTACTCCAGTCAGTACCAGCCACAGCCACCAGGAGAAAGAAAAAGGCCTGAAAACAACAAGAAAGTATAAATCTCAGGGAAGAAAAGGCAGACTAGAACAAAAGCACTCTGCTGTTGATGCCTTACCGGTGAGTCTGCTGGTTAAACTTGACCATACTTAACACTGCTGCCATAATGAAGAACATGAGTATTGGATCCAGTAAGATGTACTGTGAAATAGTGATGCACCCAGTGTCTGTCAAAATACATCCACATTTAATTTCCTCTTTGTGTGGGACATACCCTTTATATATCTATAAATATATCTTTATAAACAGACTAAATATAAACACTTTGGAAATTACTAACCAAATAAGAGCAGTGCAGCAGCTATGACAGCAGCCATCTGAGACTGGGACAGTTCCAGCACAATGAGGTAGGCAAAGATGGGGAGAAAGGAGCCCAAAAGTGCACAGAACTGTAGGAAGACACAGATAAACATTACATCACACTGTTGTCCAGTCAGTTTAAACTCATTACACTATGTTTTCTGTCCTTTAATAAAAATAGAACTTACCCCTCTCATCCCCCAGTAGTTGTGGTGTCCATATTTGTCTCCCGGCTTTATGAAAGGAAATGAGCCGTCATAGCCAGTCATGTAACCTGCAAGACCTATTAGCATCTAAAAGAGACCAAAGCCATTAGAACCCATCTGTTTGTGTCTACAATAAAGTGAGCTTTTCCATCTACCTTCCCAAGAGGAGGATGGACATCAAAAAAGAAGGTCCTATTGATGTAGTAGCTTCCCATTTTACCAAAGTGTGTCTCATCCCAGCTGAAAAACAAAAAAAAAAAAAAAACACCTAACACCTGCATTTGCTGCACTCAGTTAACACAACTGGGTGAATCCTGATTTCACTCACCACACATGTGGGGGCTCAGTGATCTTGTAGAGGCGTGTAGATAAAGAGAAGCCCACCACCAGTGGTAAAAGAACTTTGCTGGGTGGTTTACTAGTATCTTTACATGTTTTAAAGCCTAAACACCGAGTTGACCTCCCATTTAAGGACTGTGTCTCATCTTCGGTTAGGGTTTTTTGTTTTTTGGACAAATGTGTAGAATTTTGTTCCTGTACCAAGTTGGGGATGTTTTTCCGATGTCGCAGTGATGCAATATCCATCGGATATCTGCCCTGTGTGACACATTTCTTTTCTGCCATTGGAAATAACAGCCTCTGTAAAATGTTCTGGTCCCCTTCCAAACAGGGAGAGCTCTACTGTGGTGCTATCTAACCATATGAGAAAATAGCCAGTTATTGAAGTTGTGTGAAACACTGTATAACTAGCCTAGGTTGTGTTGTCAACACTATTAACACTGACACTGGCTGCAGCAACACAATAACATATTTGATACTACATTGCCTCGGGAGATATCTATTTCTATTTCATACTATCGGACGGTGCATGGCGACCAGACACCGCAGTAATCTCATCTTCTTTCTAAGTGCTAGCAGCTACCTTTTTAAATCATAAATATACCTGATTTAGCAAAACGACGGCAACGTGAGTTTGGATGGAGGTGAGCGACACACGTAAAATGCGAGGTGGCTTCTGGGAGGTGTAGGCCAACGGGTTATTACGTGGTGAGGGTGCAAAGGTAAAAAGCGAAGGGGCTAGAGAAAAAACACAATTTCCCAGCATCCCTCTGGAAAAACTGCGCATTCTTGGTTAACCAATGGGAAAAAGACATGGAAAACAGGAATACCAGGGGAGAGGGATGTGCAGTTTCACATTGGCCACAAGAGGGCGGTAAACTATAACCTGAATAACACCCTATTCATGCTAGACAATATAAACTATAAAAGCCTTTTTTAAAATCTATAATACTTAAATATACAGTGATATACATATTTTACAAAAAGCTATAGGAAGTCTTTAAAGTAATTTTCATAATTTTCATAATGCATGGTGCACAATGGCCTCAGATGATGGTATAAATTGGGGCAATTATTTTTCCCCAAGAGCCACATTAGAACATGAGACTCAAGGGCCAGGCCAACACAGTAAATTCACTTGTGCTCAGTAAAAACGCATTTCTTTTGCCTATAATTTGAACTACAGGCCAAAGAATATGTGCAACAAACTCTGTATATTCAACACCACAGGCCCAGCTGCACCCTTAGTTTTAACTGGTTCTAAAAACAGTGTAAACTGTGAGAGTAGAAATGATAGCTTTAGGAAAAGTTGTTCCTGTTTGGAGCATGTTGTAGTGGAATTAACTGATCACAGTAGACTATTAAATGAAAAATTTATGCAGTCTTTAATCGATAAAATATTAATAAATGCCCACCTGTGGTATAAATGTATTCTATCGTATGAATGTGTAAGAATGTTCAGTAAATGTATGTGGTGATGGTCAGAGAGGCCGTAGGCGCAAAATGGCTGCCACGTCTCTGTCAGTCTGCCCCAGGGCATCTGTGGCTACAGTTGTAGCTTACCATCACTAGTATGACTGTGTATGAATGAATAATGGACGCCCTGTAAGCGCTTTGAGTCCCTTGGTCCCTCGGGAGAAAAGCGCAATATAAATCCAATCCATTATTATTATATATATTATATTATAAATGATCAACAGCAAATGGTGCCACCATTACTTTATTTAAAACAGCTACTTGTTTCATAGATAGTGGAGTTAAAATATACCCATATAATAGATATGTATATCCTCCATTAATGTAAAAAAAAAAAAAAAAGCCAGAATTTTTGTATGTTTTTTTTATTTTGATGACTGAAAAAAAATACAGTCAAGAGGTAAACAAAATCAATGAGCATATTTTCCATGACCATAGCTTTAAAAACACCTAAATGTTGTCTGTTCTGTTAACCACAATCAGAAACAGTGGATATGAGTTTAAGACATGAAAACTTCTGTGGGCATGTTGAAACAGAATAGTGATCATAAATATGTCTAAGTTTATCTTCTGGTGATACTTTTGAGGATATAACAACATTTTCAAACCTGTAAATGAAAGACAACAACATAAAGGAGAATCCAAACATGAAAAGAATGGGTTATATGGTGATGGCTATGATACATTCAGGATAAAAAGATCCACAAGAATCAATAATAATGCTCAAATTAACTAATAATTAGTTGAAGTTGTAATGCACAGTGGTGCTCACGTTTCAAAAGCAGTTTGTGTAGAACAGTGCTTCCACTTCCAAAAATATATTTCATTGTCTGCTCCACAGGGCAGGATACATACAGTTCTTCTGGTACAGTGTCAGCCACTCTCCTCCGACATAAAAAGGTAAATTCTTTTTACAAACATGTATACATCTACAATGCTATGATGCCAACATTTTCATACATTATTTGTTATATAGATATTGGAGCTATAATGCATTGACAGAAAATGTAACAAAAATATTACATAGTACTTGATCTGTACAAAATATACCTAACCTTTCCAATAAAACCATGCCATTGTGTTCATTCAGAAACACACACAGGAAGGTTCTGATGGGATCCAAACGCATTGCTTTGCAGTGGAACTGAAAGTGGGGCATGGCAACTCAGGAAATGCTGTAAGGAAATGTTTGTTTTTACTTGAAACAAATAATGTGTCATACAAATTCAGCAATATCAGCATCAGGAAGTTTCTTTTTAACCAAAACATTCAATGAAGGTAAATATTGGCATGAACAACTGAGTATGTGCTACTTAAGTCACACGGAGACCAGGTAATGTTAGTTGCACCAAAATATAATTTAGATCATAATATACATTTACAGTCTTTTCAAAGTCATACGCTGTGAAAGGTCAGCTGAGGTGTCTTCACTGTTACTAGTCCGGACTTGGTATTCAACTTGAAGCTCCTCTTGAAAAGGTAACTGTGGGAGAAGTTAGTTTTCAATTTTTTTGTTAGCCCAAACATTAATTTATTCCAGGTTCACTGCAAATTGCCAATATAATGTAGGGCAGATATTTATTAAAGCAGAAGTTGCTTTTTGGCTATGGTTTTTCACCAAACATTTACCTTAACACTGACACTGAGTAGTTGAAATGTTGTAGACTGTTCAGACAAAAAGGAGTAAGGTATGCCATCTGAAATCTACTTAAGTACTAGTTTGCAGAGGCCCGTCAGGACAACAAAAATAAATAAGATAAAAAAAGGAAATAATAAAAGAAAATAAAGTGGAAATAATTTTTTCAAATTACTTGGAGTTACTGATTACAAAATATCAGTCCATACAATCCCTTTAAGGCAAATGGATATCTGGTGAAAATCTAAATCCAATGTGATACATTCATAGCACAGTTGTGTGTATTAGGGAGTGTTTGTAATGTACATACTGTGTGTGTATACTATCAAGGGAAACATGTTTGGACGATTCAGCGTTGCTGTCGGAAGGATTAGTGCCAGCCAAAATGTGGTGTAAGGTCAAGGTTTTGGGGGCACTCAGTCACTGTCTTTCCTGTTTGCTGTTTCTGTCGGCCTGTCTGGGATCGCAGGGATGCATTTGTGGGGCTCGGCAGAGGCCACAAAGCCAGGCAAACAGGTGCACTTGTATGACCCCTCCGTATTGGTGCACTGACCATTTTGACACAAAGGCACCTTGTCGCTGATGTCCTCACACTCATTTATGTCTGCAGACAAAAAAGATATGAACAGTTAGTCAGCAGAGCCTGCACAGCTGAAACAGCTGCCTAGTGAACATCTGTCAGAGAGGCCTTAGGGAGTTCTATCTGCCGTTTCTTCGACCTTGGAAACTCGGTTGACCAAACTAGATCAAGTAAGAAAATTACACTCAATATTTTGGTAATGGATAATGCAATTAAACCAAGATGAGGTCTTAATTATTTCCACTTTGCAACAATCTCAGTTTCAACATATTTGGCGTTAATTTATAGAATTGAGAGATAAATATTGTTGACTGCAAAGTAGGACTGTAACTAATGATAATACTACAAAAAAAATCCCATAGATTTTTTCCTAAATCTGGACCTGATAAAGCTACAAGTATGCCACAGGACCTGTGGATAGAACAAATATAAACACATCAATGTATTTTCATCAAAAACACAAAATCTACATTTTTTTTCCTGTTTCTGTGGATTAACTGCTCTGTCTTTGTAATAAAATCCACTTCTCTCAGCACATGGCAGGTTTCAAAGTCTATGAATTATTACGATTAATCAATTATTAAATTCGTTAATGATTATTTTAATAATAGATTATAATCGATTAATCCAATTTGTTGTGGCAGTCGGTTTTATTTTTTTAAGCATGCCCATCTCTTGGGGTTTCAACTGTCAACCTTGTGCAAGTAGAATCTGTGGCAAGCTAATGAGTAATCAAAGGCTATGATCTCTCTTAGAATTTAAGCAGCTGTCCAAAAATAACAAACAGTGGGATGAGGCTGGGTGCTATGTAACAGGACGGTTGGTTTTGAAGTGTGGTCTTAGATAACAAACAAATTTTTGAAAAGAAAATCCACTTATTATTACTTATTAGTATAACTTGTACCTAAATCCTAAGAATTTATAATAAGTTTGTATCAAACATGCCGTCATATTGCGTGTTAGCAGACAACAATCTAAACTTGAATCAGCAGCTGTCCTGAATGTTAGGTTGTTCTAAATTAGAGGAAAGAGAATAAAGCCATGGATTAAGTTTCTTTTTTGGCCTTCAAGTGATTTTTCTTTCCCTTTTACAACATGGGAGGTCTGATTGTCATTTTATAAGAGTCTATCTACAATTACCCCATTTCTGTTTATATCATGTTCTGCTTGTGAAAATGCCGTTGGTGATATTTGTACAAGCATGCATGGTATAAGCCGCACAGCTTCCACATGTTTCCACTGTAAGAACTCAGTTTTCTTGGGAAAACAGCTGACCTTGAAGTTGATAAGTTGTGTGTCGACAGAATATTGTAATCATTGCGTTTCATGATGACATTTTCCTTCAAAACAAACAGTGCACTTAAAAGATATTAAAGTACATCTCATGTAAAGTTCTGATGGCTTTGATTCAAGGCCGTCTTTTGGCAGAGCCTCACTAGGTAGATTCAGACCAAAAGCTTTAAGTCACAATGGTTTTGAGGAGTAGCACTGCTTTCATTTGTTTCTTATAAGACATAAGCTGAATGCAAGGTTGTTAAATTCAAAGCCTGACCTTGATCTTAATGATACACTGCACAAGAACCTCACTGGCTAACACACAACAAACCACAACAAGGAGTTCAATGTGACTTGAAGATTAAATGTGAAAGTGAAATTAACTTTAACGCATGGTCTCTTTAGGAGAACTTACCTATACAGGCCATCTTGTTTAAGTCAAGTTCATAACCATCAAAGCAGTCACAGGTGTAGCCTTCCCTCACTCGGACACAGCGCCCATTTTCACAGCCATTCAAGATTCCACATTCCTCTGCTCGAAGCCCCTCAAAACCTTCAAACCGCTCTGAAAAAGTAATACATTAGTAACACAATATTTGTTACATTATACTTATTTTTCATATTGTTGCTGAAAAGTCACCTAAAATAAAGCTACACTAAGCAGGGCTACTAAGGAGTCTGAACCCTGTGGTCAGTCAGCTTTACGTTCATTTGCATCACCATTTGGAGGTGGAGCACTTTTCATGAATTTTTTTCAAAAGAATGTTCTCTTCTTAAAAATTGTAATATATATATATGTTTTAATAGTAAATTACCAGAACAGTTTAGCCTTTATAGCAGCCGTCCCTCACCTGCATAGTCTACTGGTCGTGGAAGGTGCTCTCGGGGTCGATGGATAGGAACCCGGACAGGTGGCTGTCGAATGCTGTAGTCATTGTCATTGAACAGAGGAACACTTTCAGGAATGTCATATGGTCCTGCAGGGTTTCCATAGCTGTCCCAGTATGGAGGGACAAAAGGCTCTGCCACATCGTCTGGCCCCTCGAGTCCATATTCATACCCTGGCCTTTCTCGCAGACTGTCGGAATCCCCTCTATGTGGCAGGTTGCACATTACAGCATAGTCCTCTAAATACAAGAGGATGAAGTAGGGTTAACAGAGAAATGTTAAATGTGGACATTTCAGCATGCATCTTCCTGCTTCTAACCTGAGTCTTTCCTGGGACAGAAGGCGCACTGTCCACTCCAGGCCACACCATACAGACAACAGCACTCTGTGTATGTGGTTCTCTGTTCCTGGAGTGGTTCAGAACACATGTTGTCCCCCTCCAGACGCTGCCAGCAGATGTCCATGTGCACATCGTGTTCAGGCTCCAGAATTTCTGTAACAAAGTGGAGAGTTAATTGAAACTGACAAATGTGAGCATAACCAGATCATGTACTTAGAGCAAAAATGTTCTCCTATAAATGACTGAATGTGCACTTGTTTGTTTGCTTTTTCTATTTTTTTTTTCTGGCAGTGTCTTTACTTTCTGTTTAGCTGTTAAAAGTATGCTCCAGTTAGTGTGTGTGAGACTAACCTGTAGTGTTGAGGCTGATACAGCGGTGACGTGTGCTATCTAGCACTAATGGAGGACTACAAAAACAGTTGAAAGACCCAGCAGTGTTGACACATACTCCATCCACACAGGTATTTCCGAACTCACACTCGTCATAATCTAGGCAAATATTACAACATAATCGTATAGAAACACTAATAAGTTGAGGTTAAAATATTTGAGGTGTAGGCCTTTCTTACCGACACATTCCAGCCGGATGTTATCATAGTAGAAGCCAGAACGACAGTAGCATGTATAGGATGAAAATAGATTGGAACACTGTCCGTTCTTACAGATGTCTGGTCCAAACATTTCACATTCATTAGCATCTGTGAGACAACAATTCATTGCATTAAAATGAAGCCAGACATGTGAAAAGAAGTGAGAAATTAGGTCTGCCATTAAGGCTTTCTGCAAACAAGATGTGCTGCAAACCTGTTTAGTTGGTGTAAAAGATAGCAGTGAATGCTTAGAAGTATATTATGAATAGAGGTGACGAGTACCTATGTAGGGACGACGCTCTCCCAGGGCTTGTACATCGGAAACCTGCACGGATAATAATCCACTGCCATGAGGGCACAGCTGGTTATAATCATCTGAAATGTAAGAGGATCCTCGTTAGGGAAACACAAGATTACAAAGCATTATATGTGATTAATTGTGAGACAAATGAATTCATGAAAACACTTATCATTGTACTGCAATCATACCTCTTCCTGGAATGGGACAAGCGTGGACCTCACAGTTGTCCCCCCAGCCTGCTCCCACTGTGCAACAACACTCCTGTTTGGTGACGTTGCGAGACAAGACATTGTCACAGATGTTGGCATCATTTAGATCATAGTAACATTCCTTCCTCTCTTCGGATGCAGAAATAGACGGAGGCAGTGGAAAAACAGGTTTAGCCCCCATCTCATCTATATACAAATATATAAGAATAAAAAGAATTGGTTAGAGTACACCGGTAATTAATTTAATTATGATCACACAGTGGCTGCTTTGTGAATACAGTATGTCTTCAGCAGGTAGTGCCTTAGGCCTGCCACTGCTGAGCCTGCTCATTTGTCCAAAGGCATGTGCTCAGGCATCTCACCCTTAAGCTGCCGGCTTAGCCAAATGGAAACACTGGCATGTGAGTCAACACACCATTCACTCTCACATGATTGATTAACACACGTCAAAAGCAAACAGTGGAATGTGGCAAAAAGGTACACAAAGGCATAGCTGGGGTTTAGTGGCCAGGCAGAAGAAAAAACTTCCCCAGAGATGGAACGTCGCTTAATAATGTGAATACACCCAATTTATGTACACACACGCCTATCACACTGGACACATAATGGAATGTCCATGAATGAAAATGCTTTTAAAACTGCCCAAGATTGAATACATGCTCTTAAGATGATATAAAGGAGGGGCTAAATGACAATTCCTACACCTTAAAGTTTGAGTCTCATTGGGAAATACTGTAGGTATTACAAACAATAGGCCCTGAGGTTATTTGGCTGGCTCTACTGCGGCCGTTACTTCATTATTATCCTGGAGGATTAGGATAATTTTTGTAGGTAATCCACCGAGCCACAGCATCAGCCTGGAATGGAAACAGCCAGGTCAAAAGATTCTCGGACAAAGGTTGAGTTAAGTCTTATCCACCTCATCACCCTTCTTGTTTGGATAATGAGAGATGGCTCATTAAATCAGGGAAAACTCAGCCTCCGAATGATGGGACGGAGAATTAAGTCCTCCGAGTTACTGTGAACGTTATCCCTGGTCTATTACCGATGGGGCGGCACTGGCTGGTTATGGGATCAAATTCCTCATTGGCGCTGGGGCAGAAGCACAGGAAGCTGCCGTCGTGGTTCTCACACAGGGCCTCCCCGCACAGCGCCAGGCTCATCTCACACTCGTTGACGTCTGAGAAAGAAAGGACGGGCACGAGGTCAGTCAAAGATCAGGCACATACACAGTAACAAAGGTCAAGGAGGGGTCACAAAGCAGAAGCTCAAAATGACAAACAATTAGCACCAAAGTGATGGATACAGTATATTCTTACAAGTTCCATGCATTACGTCAGTGTGGCTGGATTTGACCTTGCTTGTTGAACAGTGATTTGTTGATAAAACATATGGAATAATGTCTTTTTATATGGAGCAGATGTATACTTGCACAGTGCATTATAAAATTATACAGGCTTTGGAAGATGAGACTTTGTAAGCAGCCGTAACGTACCAACACATTTGGTTGTGTCTCCAGGAGGGTTGGTGTAACCTTGGTCGCACTGGCAGCGGAACGATCCGTCTGTGTTCTCACAGATGCCGCGGTTCTCACAAATGGTTTCATTAAGGCACTCGTCAATATCTGCACACACACACACACAGGTGAGCGTCGCATTAAGATTTACACATTCACATTATAAACACAACTATTATGAGTCCACAAAACCATCAGAAATGATTGCCTTCTTAACAAAACTGAACAAATGTCACCAATGGTTTAGATGTGTCACACTTCATTGAAAAAATTCAAACCGAACACTTTCTCTTTGTTTTTATCTTAAATTAATGTAACAACATTCTGTGTTTGCTGCAAGTAATAATGAAAAAAGTGACACCTATTCATGAGACAACTGACTCAAAAAACTTAAACAAATACTACTATAGATACTATGACATAATTGTTTTGGTTTGGTTTTGTTATTAGATCAAAATATGAAAGAAATACGGGTGTATAGCAGACACCCTTCAGCAGTTGCTTGTGTGTTTGTTAATAAAGAAGATCAAATAAAAGATTGTTGCTTATATTAGCAAAGGTAATGTTAAAGTAATTGATTCTATACAATAATCTGTGTATATTGACAGATGAAAAAATCATGGTAATGTCATGTAAGGTCAAAGCTGATTATAATTACTTAAAAAACATTCAGGACATTAAAACAATACAACAGTGTTTATCTATCCATTGTCTAAAAGTCTGAAATGAATAGTTTTCTAAAATTGTTCTCTTCAAGCTAATCAAATTTCTCTGTCGTATTTTGGTGGGCACATAAGTTAAAATGAAAGAAAATGGAAATTATTTTAAAAAGCATGCAGATTTTCTTACAGTTCCAACAACAGATGAAAGTCAGCTAAGCTACAGAGCCCAAGATGTGGTGAGCGCAGAGCTGTGAGCCATTAAATATGGAACAGTATGACAGACAGAGCTGTCATATGTCATTTTTGGACTCCACTGACACAATTACAGGACATAGCACTGCGTCTTACCATAAGTATGAATTGTTGTTTCATGACCACCATCCAGTTCAGAGTGATGCCATGAGGAATAATGTTTTCCGAAGCCAGAAATTGCACTTTAATTACAGCTACTTGTTATAGTGGTGTGTTTATTAATCCTTTGTCTTCCCCAGATGTTTATAGTTGAACAAATCCCTGCGGCGTGACAAGCATCAAAAGCTCTGTCATCCAATCACAACTGTAACATTTAAGATTTATAGAGTATAAATCCATTAACCCCCTTCAGACATGGCATTAAAATCCAGACGGAGTGATCCGATCTAATGTGGCCAGTGTAATAGCAAGATGTAAATGTGCTTAATCCGTTTGCATGTGTCCAGAATGGTTCCTGAAAGATCAGCTCTGAGGAAGCATTTGGAGGTGGTATCCAGAACAAATCTCTGTAGAAATGAGAATGGGCGTATGTTCTGAGACACTGCGTACATCTGAATACGTTGTTTTATTTAAGTTCTTGTTCACATAGGTATTTAATATTTAATCAAATATTTTAATTCAAATAGTCAATAGAGAAAGATAAGTTTACTGTAGACCGTTATAATTCCACACACAACAGAAAGGTCAAGATGTGTCTATTTGCTAGCCGTACATCCTTCATATTACCGGCGTCTTGTACACAAAATAACTGACTGTCTTTCATAATATTGTAAAAAGTAGAAGCATAGTGTAGTTTTGCATATAAAGCAGAAAAGTGAGAACAGATCTAATGTATGTATACTGTATAATGCATTAAGTTGGTCACATCTCAAGAATGCAGGGTCTGAGGGGGCTAATGTTACTCACATGTTCTCTAAACTAATTTTGTTTTGTCTTACAGCACAATAAAGGACATTATCTGCATCAAGAAGGAATGAGGGCCAAGAAACCACAAGACCAGGGCTATGACTTCTCCTCTGCAACAGACTAATGCTTATTCAGACAGCTGTCAGCGTTCCTGTTCTGACTTGGCATCTTCTCATCTAACATGCCTTTGGGGTCATAGACAGAGTCTCCCACCAGCTAATAAAAATGACCAAGACAAAATTGTCTTTGTCATTTGAACATCTTTTTAGAGGGAATTTTAGATTGTCAGAAAAAACATGTGGGCTTCAGTGGCTGCAAGAGGATAAAGGGAGAACAGATAGAGGCAAAATGAACACCACCAGCAACACATAAGATTTTGATTTCACGGCTTTGAATGCCAAGAATGTGCAGAGATACCTCAAATACTAGAGAAATGACATGATTTCGAAACAAAAGTTCAATCAGAGTAAGGCTTATTGGAGTGTGGGGGACCCAAGTGTAAAGAGCTTAAGTGGAATGTTGGAATGACAGTGAAGTCCAGCTGGGAGGTCTGACGGGAAGCCGATGAAAGCTCTTTAATAGTATAAGAAATGATCAGTCTGCAGACATGTGTAACCTGAAACACACTCTGTTGAAAACCATACGCAGAGGTTAGGACGAAGTGCAATCAAAGTATCATCCCCGGGCGGAATTAGAGCATGCAAGTGTATTCTTATGACTGTGTCCAGGGAGATAATCAGCATGCTAATGTTTGGAAAAAATGAATAGTTTAATATGAGATACCAAGAGGAGAATGTGATGCGGCCTAATAACGCAGCACTGAGGTGGCTTTAGGGGAACGTCCGGTGTGAGAAGTTCAGTTTATAAAGAAGGTGCTTGGATTAAAGAGTGACCCGGTCCTAAAGACACTTTTTTCTAATGGCCCAAAAGGGAACCTGCTTCCTTGATTCTGTAATTTAAGAAGTATGGGTATCAATCATGTGCCACGTGATAATCTACAGCAAGAATACGTCTAAAACCGGTGACTGTTGGCTCACCTTCCACTGGCTACACGTCTGCACTGTTCTCTGGGCAACCCCTCGTCTGATTGGACCCATATGCAGGGGTTCTTTCACGCGAGCAGGCAAGGATGAGGTGAGGTATTGCTTTTCAGGGGAGCATGTTAGTGTGCTTTATTTGCAATTAGATCCACAACCTCCCGTATTGACTTTCACCCAACCTGTCAAAGAACACGCGCACATCCTTTATACGTACTGAAGCATGAGCATTTGCACACACACATGGTAAAGTGTTCAGATTGCTATACATTTACAGGGGTGGGAGGTTGGTAAAAGGCCAACCACAGACAATTTCCGCTCTTAGGAGTTGCTTATTAAAGACAAGGAATAGCTCAAGGGAATTTATGAGCAAGATGGTGAATTAAGACTTAAAAACAATAACCTGCCAGTGCATAGTATAATGCTGTATAAAACTACATATAAGCTTTTCCTCATGCCTTGTGTATAGCGGTGAACTCCAACATTGCAGCTAAGATGCTGCTGTGGAAAACACCCTGTTTTTTCCCTTTTGTACTATGGTCTCTATATCTTAATGAGTCCTGCAATGTAAGCCAAAGACAACCGCTGCCCCTTCAACAGCCAGTGAGTAAAAATAAAACAACGCCCCTTGCTGAAACTGCCAATTACAGTGTCTGGCCACCACTTAAATATCTGATGATTTTTACAAGCAGACAAAAATGCCCTAGAGTAATTGAGCTCCCTCTCTGGACTTTTATTGAGGTGACGGCAGCATCTCCCACAACTTCCCATCGTGAGGTGAAACAAGCTACCATTGTGTGTAGCTCAGGGCTTCTGAGGGTTACAGGGCTTGGTTCTCCCAGATTGAGGCAGTGAGTCAGTGTTTGTAGCAGGGTCAGGCAACAACATGGACAGCTGGCAACACAACATGGCAACAAGGGAAAGATGGTCAGACAGGGTCAAAAAGACATCAATTTCATACAAACCAAACCGTTTTCTAGAATCAGGGAGTGGAAAGTTAGACTCTTGCTTTAACTTGAACAAATGTACAATTAGGAAATAAAAGCGATACTAAGTCTAGGTCTCCTTTTAACTAAACGTTGTCCAGCCAACTCGATGGTCATGATGTGTAAAAATATTTAAATAATATATAATATATATAATAATATATATATATATATATATATAATAAATAATTTTACTAATAGCAATAAAAAAAAAAAAAAGAAAAACTTATTCAAATGTTTGCCATTCTGCTGTTGCTTAATCTTTGTGTTTCTGTGCTCCTGCATATTAGAAAAAACAAGTAAGGCCTTTGTTCACTTTGAATGTATCTAAAATGAATAATAAAAAAAAACTCCATTTTAGTAGTCAATACATAAATACAATGTATGATATGTAACTATGAAAAGAGAGAGAAGGGGGTGAGCAGCTGGTTCTTATCAAACTCCAGACCCTGGTACCAGACAGACAGCACCATAAAATGCAGTGAGGAGTCAGCCACACGTAGCTGAGGTCAGGCTTTGGTGGATATGGGGGTCTGATCTGTCACTGATCAGCACTGCAGCAGCATGTTCTCCCCTGATGTGGGTTTGTGGAAAGCCCAATAAAAACTCAGGGTCATGAGAACATGTGGAGTCATGGTGCACAATCTCTGTTTCTTTTTGTCAAAGAGATTCAAAAATGCATCCACAGTGACCCACAAACCCACAGTTTAGTCCAACACACCATTTCATTCTGATGCTCTCAGTCAGCTCTTTAAGCCTGTCACTCGGCAATGACTGTTTGGATTGAGAAATAGTATGAGAAAAATATTTGCCAGTGCTGTTTATCTCCCATATAACCCATAAAACAGTCATTTTAGGTTTATGGTAAGGACAACAGAGACGAGCAAGACAACACAAAGAGTGAACATTGTGCAATAAACTATTTAATATCTGGAGCCCTAAGTGTCTAATCCTGCCAATAAATGCATTCTGGATGCTGTGGAGATGTAACTGTTGTTGTTGGCAAACTATTGTTCCAGATGTATTATCCCAGCCCACTAACCCAGGTGACTGGACTGACAAGAGGTTTAGAGACCTTTCTAAACTGGCCTGACACAGTGGTGATCAGGTTACACTTTGTGTCTTTACCAGAAGCTCTTTGTGTTGGCACAAATATGGAACAAACTCCAGTTATCAGTGCTGGCCTCTCACACGGCCTTCAACGACGGCAATCTACTCTGTAAAGTGGTCTCATTTCAGGTCAACTTTAACACTTCCCTGTTGTGGTTTGCTGAGGGCTTTTGATATGTGTTTGTGTGCCATTCTCCATGCAAGCAATTAGGCTTTAATTTAAGAAGGCATTATTTATAACATCCCCTATCTATAATAAAATCAAGTCTGTATGTATGAATGAATGCATGGAGTAATTAATAATCATGTCACATTTTAATTAAAGGAAAGGATAAAATCTGTAATACCCTGTCAAACATGGAGTATACGTCCCCACAATGTGTTATTTGAAAGAAGCCTGGAACACTCTTCTTTAGTTTGCACTTGACAAGGTTTTCTGCCGTTCAAAGACTTTTACAGATACAAATTACACCTGTCCAAACTGAGGATTTCAGAGGATGTTTTCTGCTGTGGACTTGTCCTAAGACCGATGTAAGAAGAAGCTCATTTTACAAAATTTTACAAGAACGATTTTTAACAAGACATTAAAGCACTTACAACTTAAAAATATCTCATTTGAGTTGAGAGGACAAGTAAAAACATTTTTTGTAGGAAAAGTAAAAAGCTTTTTTTTAGCCTGATACGTTATAGTTGAGTGTGTTTTGGTTCAGGTGGAAGTGGGTTGTCCACTTAATAGTAGGATGGCTGTGTGATTCCCGCTCCTCCCATTCATGCTGCCTTACGGATAATAGTGTGACTGTGAGGCCTAGGGCTAGATCTTCATGACGTGAAACGTAAAGTGCTTGGCAGATTGTGCACTCATTTTCAGGGCGTGTCCAGAGCTGAGAGCATTGTTTAATGAAAGGCTGGACATGGAAAAGTCGGGCAGAGTTTACAGGTCAAGTTGCTTATGCCAAAGGTGAAATTACAGTCTGTATTTGGCAATTTTAGATGTTTTAATAGCCAATATTAGCTGTGAACTCAGGGGAAAACTATTTACTAGACGGCAAATAATTTTTGGCATTTATACAACGAATTTTACAAATAACAGCAGGTATTAATATACGTTATTTTATTTCACTTTATATCACTAAGTATATTGTGTCAATGAACAAAAAAACACACCTTAAATAGAATATAAATAAAGGAGACAGAGAATCAGTTAGAGACAATGAACGATGATCAGAATCTCATTAGTCATATTTTTATAGAAACCCACTGTTCACAGGAGACTTGTTACACTTTTGTTTTACTGAAATAAATGAAGAGCAACAGTGGTGTAGGTGTAAACCTGGGCATAACCTGACACAAGAAGCAGCAAGTGGATGGATGAATACATAATGGCACAAACAGACAGAACTTTGGAGGAACTGTGGAACTACTGTACAAAGCAGTCTGGGCACTGATCAGGGGCGTTAAGGTGAGTAAAGCCGAGTGCGTCCTGGTGTTGGATGGACATGAGGACACACACAATCTACTCTGTGAGATGCTATTGTCTTTGCATAAAAACAGCCATTATGTTTCCTTTACGCAGTTAAACTGTGTTCATTCGCTCCATCCTAAATCAGACCACAATGGCACTAAATACTACAACAACAGTTTTGCAGCTACTACTATCCCGTTTGTTCCTCAGTCTCCACATTTATCCAGGACTGCTGTCATACGTCTTATCAGCTCATAAACACACTGCACATGTCCGCTCAGTCTAGTCCAAACAATACTTTCTTCTTCCGTTAACTTTCAAAAAGTCTGTGATGCTTATTGTGGCTGACATTGCATTTAGTGTCCTGCTGTGATCAGGGGGATGCATGTGCGCGGGCATTAGATAAAATGCGGCAGTAGCTCAATGGGTAGAGCGGCCGTCCATACACGACGGGTGGGCGGTTTGATCCCTGCTCTAAACCCCCAAAAAAAAAAAAAAAAAAACATCATAACATCTACGCTCTTCCCCACATACTGTCGTTATGACCTTGGGCAAGACACTTGACCCACCTTGCCACCAGTGGTCAGCTGTAACACTGGTAAAGTGCTTTGAGTGCCTACTAGATGGAAAAGCATAATATAAATAACAAAATATACAAATATACAAAACACCAAAAGCGTTCTACATTGTGCTTCCATTTACGAGATTAGGTCTGGACTCACTGAAGTCTCCAGCCTCAGGAAAGAGCCACTAGAACCAGGTCCAGTTACCACTATTTTTGTAAAACGTCCTCACGTATTTTATTAAGTTAAAGAGTTAGTTATTAATTCATCATTTAATCAATATATAATACAATATTAGTTTTAATGTAGTTTAATTAGATTTCTTTTATTTAGACTAATAAAAATCCAACCATCTTCCGCTTATCTGTGACCGGGTTGCAAGGGCAGCAGTCTAAGCAAAGACGCTTAGAGTGGGAAGTCTGGGAAGACGCCCAGACTTCCCACTCCCCAGACACTTCCTCCAGCACTTCCGGGGGAACACCGAGGCGTTCCCAAGCTAGCTAAGAGACATAGTCCCTCCACCACCGTGTCTTCCCCAGGTCTTCCCCAGGGGGCTTCTCTCGGTAGTACATGCCCGGAACACCTCCCCTGGGAGGCTTCCAGGACAGATGCCCAGGCCACCTCAGCTGGCTCCTGTCAATGTGGAGGAGCAGCCGCTCTACTCTGAGCTTCTGTCGAGTGACTGAGGACCTCACCCTATCTCTAAGGTAGCGCCTTAGGAGAGTAGGAACATAGATTGACTGGTAATTCGAGAGCTTTGCCTTGCAGCTCAGCTCCCTCTTCATCATGACAGACTGGTACATTGACTGCATTACTGCAGAAGCAGCGCCAATCTTCCTGTTGACCTCCCGTTTCCTCGTGAACATGATGCCAAGATACTTGAACTGAGGCAGGATCTCTCCATCAACATGAAGAGGAACCTTTTCTGGCTAAGAACCATGGCCTCGGACTTGGAGGTGCTGATTCTTATCCATTTACATTTACATTTAGTCATTTAGCAGACGCTTTTATCCAAACATTTTTAGATGACGCTTTCATTCAAAGCGACTTACATTAATGTTCCATTCACCAGTGTTACAGCTGGAACACCACTGGAAGCAAGGGGGGTTAGTAAGCAACTGTGGGGGAGAGCGGGAATCGTACTGCCTACCTTCCGGTTGAAGGACGACCGCTTTACCACTGAGCCACTGAGCCCCAGCCAAACCAGCAAACCCTCCCAATGCATGCTGAAGGTTCTGGCTTGATCAAGCCAACAGGACAACTACATCTGCAAAAAGCAGAGACGAGATCCTGTGGTCCCCAAACCGGACTTAATTTTCCAGAAAGACTTTACCACGGTAGTCAGTGCCAGCATTAACTTGTTGAGGTTGATCAACTCACCGCAGTCTATGGCGTCCTCCCTGTGGACACCTGGCGGGCAGCCCTGGAAGCACCGATAGGATCCAATGGTGTTCTCACAGCGATAGGTACCACATGGTGAACTTTCAAAATCTGTGCACTCATTTTGATCTGCGAGGAGAAACATATGCTTACAACATACAAATGCATCCACATGCACAATAACACTTGAAAGCCCCAACATGATGATTTTGTCTCTGGTCTTGTGCCCCGGGTGTAATGGCTGTTTAACGCTCTGGGGGCCTGTGCTATAGCTGTTCTCAGAAAATGCAGTGAGTGACACAAATGGCCAAGAACAATATTATCACAGAAATCCAAGAACCTGTGAAGGAAATCAAAGGGAGAAATTGCGCAGGGAGAAACACCTCCTGCTCACAATGGGGTCATTATATTGCCCTTGGGAAACAGGGAAGTGCAGCCAGGCACCTTCTAAGCACTTACACTAGTGAAAGCCAAGTCTGGACATTAGCTCCCAAAGGCAATACATAATCAATCATAACCAACCAGGCTGTGCTTAAATCTAAATGTAGCATGACAATCAAAAAGCTAAAGCTGACAAGTAGAAACCTCAGAGACAATTATAAATAAAAGGACATCACTAGAGAGTTTGAGTTTTACCTTCACAATCAGCTGTTTCAGAGTTGAACTTAAAGCCTGTCTTGCACAAACACAAGAAAGAGCCATCGGTGTTGACGCACCGGCCTCGAATACACACCTCCTTACTGCACTCATCCACATCTGTAAGAGAAAAAAAAGCAGAGAGATAATTGGATGGGGGATTTGGACTCCTTACATTTTAATTATCCCTAAATATCTCCATACATCTCCTGCATGCATCAAGTCTACAGGGAATACCGTTCCTTTTTTAAACAAGCACAATATGTGTAATCAAGCCGCTTGTCTGAACAGAAGATACATTGGCCATTTGTTGCACTTAACGGAGTACTGACAAACAGGAAGCAAAAAGTAAAAAAAAAGTGATCTATGTCAGCTTCTCAGGATTAGAACATTCCGTGTGACTGTCAAAAAATAATAATGAATGCTACATGCTTGATTAACATTGGTGGATAATTGCAGCATTACAACATAGACTTGTAAGGTACTTGGACCTAGGGTGAAAGGTGGGGGAGAGGCAGGAAAACGAAATGAAAATATATTGCAGGGAAAAAGCCTCTCTTCCCTTTCCAGCCTCTGATAATGGGAATCTTTCGGAGACGACAGGGTAAACACCCATTTGCAAAGACAAGGTGGAAAAAAACTCTTCAGACGATAAGTAAACACATAAATATGCTGTGACTGGAAAAATTTGGAAGTAACTCAAAGACTTCAAAAGCTTTATTTTAAATGTTAAACAGCTCTATGGCACGAGCTGTTGATTTGAATTAAGCATAGATGCTTCAGTGTGCTGTCTTTCATTTCTTATGTATGTTGTACTTCTGCTGATAGACTGGTCCACATTTCCATTTTCAAGGCCAAGTGTGATTTTGGACTCACCTGACTAAAGCCATCTGTCATTCTTGTAAACTTACATGCCCTTGTACCCATGTCAGAGGGTTCTGGCTTTTATTGTGTCAGAGCTGCAGACACAATGGTAGACTGCAAGAAAATGTATGACAACTGTTGATTTATAGGATAATTAGAGTTCTGTATTTGAAGTGGCAGCCTGCCAAAGTACCTGATGCAGGCTGGGCAGTGTGCACTGTGGAGAATATCTGCTGCTGTAGAGCCACAGTCTCAGAATAAAAGTGCAAATACTGCCCCTAGTCAGTCACCAGTTAATGTGCCAGCATCTAACAAGGGCATGGAGTAAGCATTACCTGCTTCCCATCACATCATAGTACTCTATTTTGGTGCCAACCATTGTGTCATTTACTTCAGTTTGTTCACCTCAGGACACACCAGAAACAACACAGCCCGAGTTCTGACATCCTAGCTCAGTTATTTCATATATTTTGACAGAAAATGCCCCAGTATGTTTAAACAGAAAGTTTTTTTTCAAATGATCATACTCTGTATTTTGCTATGGCCATTGGGTCACTGGGTGCGGCTGGAATAACATCAAACTGATGTCCTAACTGAGAGTGAGGGAGCTGAGACAGTGGATTAAGACATTGGCCAATTACAAAGAAAGGCCGGGCCGAGCGCTCCAGCCAGGGGTCACAGGACAGGACTCAGCACCAAAAACCGGAGGATCATAAATTTGGTGCAAACATGGCACAGCCAAGACTCAGATGTAATGGCTAGCTTACTCATGGATAAGCCATTACATAGGTGTAATATAGGCTTGTGTCACAGGCATGGTGGTCTAAAAATGAGGCGTGACTTTGTGTATTTGCGTCTCTGTTTGCAGTATCTTTAAAGTAGGTCCCAAAATGTCTCTGTCTACACTTGATAAAAAAATACTTCAGATTATTGTAAAATATCCTTTAGCTCAAACATTACACTTTAATGGGGGTTCCTCAAGAGTTTGTCTAGTAGAGCGCTTAACACATGCCTATCTTAATTGTTGCTATCCAACTATCTAATAAAGGCTAGGACCATAACAAAAAATTTAAAAGTATCATATAAGATTTTAATAATGTTATTTAATAATGGGTCTACAATTACAGCAATTCCATAAATACTAAGAATGTTATTCTGCTGTGGTACTATACTGTACCTTGGCAGTTGTCCCTGCCTTCATTGGTGGTATATCCATCAGGACAGAGGCACATGTAGGAACCCTCTGTGTTTAGACACTCTCCTTCTCCACAGATCCCACTGGCGCTTAAACACTCGTTGATATCTGTCATACACAAGCACAAAGAAACACACAGCTGCCAACATGAGGTAAGCGCCGGGAAACAGTTTACCCCTGATGTTATGTGTCATGTGTCATAGTGTGTGTCTGCAACAGGGTGTGTGTGTTCACCTCGACATGATGTCCCGTCCACCAGCTCCAGGCCAGTAGGGCAGGAACAGCTAAAGGAACCAACAGCGTTGGTGCAGTTGCCTCCCCTGCACATTTGAGGGTCCCTGCATTCGTTCACATCTAAATGAACATACACACAGACATCAAGAGAATTGAGGGGTTATCCCTCAACCGGAAGGTTGGTGGTTTGATTCCCGCTCTCCCCATGACAGCTCATACTATTGTTGTGTCCTTGGGCAAGACACTTAACCCATCTTGCTGCCAGGGGTATTCCAGCTGTAACACTGGTGAATTGAAATTAATGTAAGTTGTTTTGGATAAAAGCGTCAACTATATAAATAAATGTAAATGTAAAGGTCAAAGACTTGCAGAAAACAGCAAAACTGTCAGGTGCAGTAATGACTTGGGCTTGGACTATGAGTAAGGAAGCGATTATACTGTAATGATTGTTAGTGACAACGATAAACCACTCGGTATTTAGTACCTTCACATGAGAGTCCATTAGGTGCCGCACTGTAGCCCGGGTCACAGGTCACGCATAAGAAAGAGCCTTCTGTGTTGGTACAAACACTCATTGGACACACTCCTGGAGTCAGACACTCATTGATGTCTGCAAGTGAAAGTTCAAGGATATAGATATAGTTATTCGAGGTTATTCGAGGTAAGTCTACTGTCTTATCTGTTAAAAATACTACAGCATTGGGACTAACACACTAACATAATTAGAAAAGCCCTTATTAGATTGCACTGACAGTATTTTTATTAAAAAGGGTGGAAAGATAAGTATGCTGAACGGCCACTGGGTCCAAAATGGCAAGCAGGTGCCATACAATCACTGTATCTACAAACAGTCACTGGCTCGCTCATATGTGATCATTGGAAATTCCTTTAGTCAGTTGTGATTGTGTTTCTTTAAGCTGAAAAAGTGTGTGGGCCATTGTTAAATGATTGAGACGGCTCTGTTTTGCCTTTTGGATGAGCGCAACAAGTTCAGCAGGGCAAACTTGCATCGTGGACACCAAGGGAGTGGTTGACTTCATTTCAAATTAAACCGTTAATATTTTCCATGGCATCAGATACATTCATTAAAATCCTATCAGTGGCTGACATTGGCTTGTTTTGTAAAACCCTTTTCCCAGAGTTAGGATAGATCAGCGGGGGATCTTCTCTCAGGCTAAATCTACACTTATGTTGAAAGAAAAAACAAAAAAACTCTGCGGTCTATATGACTAACTGAATCCGTTTAAATAATCATTTTTTTTCTTCTTCCCATGAAGTCATGACAGATCTAACCTCCCCGGATTCGTCAAAGCAGCCGTTTGTCTGCATTGATCTCATAAATCATGTCATGAAAAATTATAGAGTACCATAGATTTAGTGTAATCATGGTCAGGGTTTCTTTGCATTCTGTTTTTACGGGACCAATGGAATAAGCGTTACCTATCCCATTCAGGTAAAATATGTACATGTTGTTTTACCTTCACAGCTGTAACCATCACTGGACAGTTGCAGTCCTATTTCACAGCCTCTGCAGGTATAAGATCCTATTGTATTTAAGCACTGCTGGCCCGGGCACACATTCGCCACCAAACACTCGTCTACATCTGGAAAACAGTAAATGTACACATCATAAGCAGATGACTATCTCTGGCTTTAAATAAAGGGAGCCAGTTGTAATCAGTTGCATTAGTAATAACTAGGACAAGGAATTAGAAATGTCGGCACCTCCTTGTTTTGAGCAGCTATCTTTCGGATTTTTGCCTGACATCATTTTCTATTTAAGGATTGGTGTCTGATTGTATTTAGCGTAGATCATATGAGTGGTGCCAGAGTCGGATGGTTGTGGGATCCAGCTATGATGTGATGTCTGAGTATTTGGGGATTTTCAGGCTCATTGAGAGGCTTCTGAATCAAAGCAGTTACACCTGACACTGGTTTGTATGGTTTACAGCCAGAAGAAAAATGTATCAATGTTGGCATGCTGGTTTAGTGTAAAGACAATTAAAAGACTTACCATCACACTGGCTTCTGTCATCAGAAATTCTGAATCCAGGCTGACACACAATGCATGTGAAGGAACCTTCAGTGTTTGTACATGTTCCCTGGGGGCAAATACTGGGGAGACCACACTCATCAATATCTGAAATTGAAACAGTAATAAAGTTAAGTCTATAAAACCAAAACCATTATCAGAACTGTCACGGTACCGAAAGTCTTTTTCTGAAAACCTACCTTCACACAGCTCTCCGTCATATGATACTCTGTAGCCTGTGGGGCAGTTTTCACAGGTGTAAGAGCCCTCTGTGTTTAGACAGATCCCGTTGGCACATGTAGACAGAGACTGGCACTCATCGATATCTGAGCCATACAACACACACCCACAAGCACAGACATTCAACAACATGAATAAAGCGTAGTGATCAAATGTCAATGAGCAATTGTTTTTGAATAAATGGGCACAGCTGGATCTAAACATTACCTTCACACCTCTGCCAATCTGGAGACACTCTATAGCCAGCCTTACACCTGGTACAGGTATAGGATCCCTCTGTGTTAGCACAAACTCCACCCTGACACAAATCTCCCTGGGCACACTCATCAACATCTGAAAAATAAAGATCCCACTTTCACAAAAAAACGGGCAGAGTACCACTTCCATTCAATGTTTTTTTTTAAATTGGGGGTTTTGTATAAATCATTAGAGAAGATTTCAAACCTTCACATCTTAATCCATCAACAGACCGTCCAAACCCAGGCATGCAATTCTTGCAAGTAAAGGAACCCACTGAGTTGAAACAAATTCCCGCGGGGCACGCATTACCAGTTGCACACTCGTTGATATCTAACAAAAATAAATAATTTGTAGACATTATGACGCTGTCAAGAGAACTTTACCATCTTAATATGCAGCAATAAGATACACCCAACAGTTCTAGATAATCCTTTGCAGACCTTCACAAGCTCTGCTGTCGGATGTGACTTGGTAACCATGGTTACAGCTGCACTTGTAGCTTCCATCCAGATTAAAACAACGTCCATGGACACAGACTCCTGGACGCACACACTCGTCCACATCTGCGCAGAACAAACAGTAATCAATTCTCAATAGATCTTAAAACTGCTCGATTTTCTGACTGAAAGTTACCTTGACAGGTATTGTCTGATGAAAGTTGGTATCCTTGGAAACAGTTGCACCTATAGGAGCCCTCAGAGTTGACACACCTACCATGGCTGCAAACAGTTTGGTTCAAACACTCGTTTACATCTGTGAACAAAGGTCAGAGGAACTATAAATAAAATGGCCCACATCCTTCTGTTTTGGCATGGGCACAGTACTTGGTGAAAGAGATCAAAACTTCATTAAAACCTAAGGACATGAACTCTCTGCATTGCTGAATACCACAGGAGGTATGTTTAAAAATGTCTTTTTATAATTTGGAAAGAAAACAGTGTACACAAAATACGTATTGTGTCGCTATGCAGAAGAAATAATTGGACCATAATTAGTGCAGTCATTAGGTTACATCACAACATTATGTCTTTTCCACTTCATGAGTCCAACTGTTGGCCATGGAATTATGTAGGCAATAAAATTTTTGCTGAAACAATGTTTTATAGTGGAATCTATTTGAGTGTTAACAGTTTTATAGGTCACGTGAAGGTGTGGAGAAGAAAAGAGAGAATACTTAAAATGTGTAAATAATGTAAGTTGAAGCTATAAAGGGGAAAGTTAGAATAGTTTGTGTAAAAGACGTGGAAAAAGCCAATAGTGACAAGGTGGATAGGGACACAGTGTGGGTTTTGTCTGCCTTGCTGTGGATACTGCCAGAGGTCTGTCAGTGTGGCCTGATGCTTGGTTTCTGCAACCATCCAGCATCACTAAGATCTCTGTGATACGGCCTGACAGGGCAATGGAGATGTTTTTTCTATCACACCAGCAATTAGGCTTATCCGCGATTTGCTCAATTGGCCTAAAACTACTGTGCTGCTGTCAATTGACTGAAGCAAATTCTGGAACCCAGCTTCTACTGTTTAATGTGACTCCCGCAGTGCCAGACATATACTGTAGGTCTTTCGGCTGCAGAATGAAAACATTTACCTTCATTGGTTTCCCTCATTTAATCTGGTTCCTCTGTTTGACTATTTAAAGACATTTTCAGTGGAAGGAATAACACTAGTGGATTTGCGAGAAGAAACTTGCCAAGATGGTATTTTCTCTGGAAGCAACCAATTCATAGGACCACCGAAAATAGAAAGCAGTGCCAACGATGTGCTTCAATCAGCGTCAGGCACACTTAGAAAAGGCTCCTAAAAGCCAGCAGCTCCCTGAAGTTGACCACCAGATTTTCCATCATTTCTTTGCACTTCTAGCCTTTTCTCTAGAAAATTCAGCCCAGGAGCTTAGGTTTCCAAACAAATTAGTGAGGACCACGGTCATGGAGAGGGGATGTGGTACGTAACACGAGTTGGGGTGTTATGCAACTGTAGGTGTGTTCGCTTAAAGAAAAACTATTTGGCCACCTTTAACACTTTCAAATGTTACATCCAAAGTAAAAATTAATTAGAAAAAAACTAAAGCTATTTATATGTGGAAAATATTTTGCATGTTAGAATTGTTCTGCTTTGGGGAGTTGACCCCTCTCATAGTTCAACGTTCACCTAAACTAACAGTAGCAATAATGTCTCACTTGGATCAGTTAGGTTTTGTATTACAGCCACTGGCCACAGCTCTTCAGCAATATGCAATGGTTAAGAAAAAAATTATGACTGGTAATATTGGAAGATCGGAAACAACACAGTTTATATGTTCTAACAATAATAATAGGGGATTTGCGGAGGGTGCGAGCTGAAAGAGTTGATACATGGAAACAGTGATTGAACTAAAGGGTGGAGGTCTGAGCTCAGTCTGTCCACGCACAATAGCGTAATCGTCACTGTGGTTTGCGGCTGTTGGGTAGTCCCACACAAGACATTAAACATAACCTAAGTCTTTTGAAGCCTTAAACAATTTATTTTGCATTCATTTAAAACATTTCCTCAGATTCTGGACCCTTTTGAATACAAAGGTGTGAGCTAATTTAGTTTGTGGTAGTTGCTGAACTGGATTGCATCATAAGCTGTCAACACGTCGTTAACAGCATGTGTATTTTCTCTGTTGCTATGGATATTTTTTATGATGCCGGCATAAGTAGCTTGGTCTACATAAGTGTTAGCAAACTCAGGAAGCTTTTTCGGGATAAGAAGGAAACCCATCATATTTCCATCCAGTGGTATAAGGGTTTACACTTAAATATGCTGGGTACAGTAAGCTGCTGTGCTGTTATAATAGTAGGGTTGTCTTACCCACACATCTGTCATGGACAGGCCTGAACCCCAAGCCACAGGCTTGGCACAGGAAGGAGCCCAGAGTGTTGAAACATGAACCATTTGGGCAAGAGCTAGGGTCTCTGCACTCATCCTCATCTGCTCAGGGCAAATGCAAAGAGGCATAAAAAGGGATTATAAAGGGATAATGATAAATGTAAAACAGTCATGATTATATCTATTTCTAATATATACATATCATTTTCTTTTAATCCTAGTAACTGAACATCACTATTATATGCGTGTGAGCTTTTGCATGAACAGTAGTACCTTCGCACTGGCCTCTCCAAGACTTGGCATAGCCAATGTTGCATTCACAGGTGTAAGATCCTTCAGTGTTGACACATTTGCCATTCTGGCACTTATTGGGCATGCTGCACTCATTAATGTCTGCCAGTTTGAATAAAAACCAGGGAGAAAGGAAAAGAAAGTGACTATTGTGTTCCTGAGCATTAATTAGAGGCGGGTACTTTTATAATGAACAGCACTGACAGACATAAACTTGTAGTACCCTTGCACACAATGAAAAAGCTAACAGCTGGCTGTGGTGGCGTTCCTTTATTGGAAACCTTATATCTTCTGCAGAGATGTGTGCTCAGTCTCACCTTGACAGAACTTCCTGTTCTGGGTGATCACCTGGCTATAGCCGCTGATGCATTGGCAAGTGTAGGAGCCAAAGCTGTTAATGCAGCGGCCTTTTCCTTCACACGGGTCTTCCTCACATTCATTTAAATCTGCAAAGGTGATAGTAGGTGAACTTGGTTAAAGGACAACTACAGTTAAAGAGCTGTCAACATGGTTTTGAGTTCACGTGTGGAAAAGGAAGGTCAGAAAAAAGCATGAGGCATGGATAAAGGGGATTGAAGTCCTATTACAGATAGAGTCTAGCAGAGTCAGAGCCAGTACTGTACATGCATTCCTCAATGATGGAGCTGAGCCCAGTTAAGTACAGAGCAGAGGCCAAGACCTTCACTGTGAGGCGAGGGATCACTGTGGTGTGGCAGCTCTTTGGACGCCCTGTAAACTGTTGTCAGGCATCACAGCACAGGTCAACATAAACAAACCAATCTTTTCTATTTTGGCTCAGTTTATTTCTTGAGAGTACTGCGTCTTTGTAATGTTCAGTTTTGAAGACTTGCCATTGAAATGATGAAAGACAGAACACTTGGTGTCGGCTTGTCTGTATTTGTGTGCTGCCACTACCTTTGTCTGACTCTATTCCCCCCTGGATGCTTACCAATGCAGTTGGTCTGCAGTGCGCTGAGCTTAAACCCTGGGTTGCAGTCACAGGTGTAACCAGTCTGTACAGGAATACATTTCCCATGACCACATATGTTAGGGGCAGTGGCACACTTGTCAACATCTGCAAAAGAACCACACAATTGCCACAAAAGTAAATATTTAGGACACAAGACAATACTCTGAACCAAGACTTACATAATATCAGACAGTAGAAATTAAAAACAGCATTCCTCTAGCACATGTTGTTTTCCACTAAGAAAAGTATCTTGCTGTTTTATAACCAGAGTTTTGGATGAGAAGGCAGCTTTACGGGACTGTAATGTTCTAACAGGTGCTATGGAGAACTTACAAAGAGGTCAAAGAGAAACATGTCATGCACAGTAGAGCCTTACACTGGTGCTGTTCCAATCTTTTCCTATCTAAATGGTTTGTGGTACAAGAGAAACTATGTCATGTGCTCAGTTGAAGAAAAAAATGATTATGTATAGGATTAAATCTGGTCTCTGTTCATTCTGGATAGCATCCTCTTTGAATAGGCAAACTTGCTCTTGGTTTCTTGCCCTCTGTTCTAACACGGCATCTTGGCTTTGAGAAAAGAGGTCAAATACAAGCCCAACACAAGTACTTCCCAGCTCTTCTTAATCTTGCAAATTTGACTTAAGAAATTTGCTGCTGGCTGCCAGAAATAGACACAGAGAGACCTGGGTTTATCTTACATGATACCTCCCAGTTGGGATCTTGTGATTAGACATCCAAACCCAGATTCAGTGTGTATGAGCTTTTCAGTTACCTGTAAAGTCAGTTGTGTCCTTTGACTCTGGTCTCCAGTTGTTTATTGTTGAGTCTAGACAGCAAGCGGGAGGGGGACTATAACCTAATAAAACTTTCATGCACATTATATTGTACAATGCTTAAACTGCTAACCAGTCTATGGTAAATGGTTTGCATTTATATAGTGCTTTTTTTGTACCCTTCTCGGGCACCGAAAGAGCTTTACATTATGCTTCCATTCCCCCCATTCACACACAGTCACACCTGGGGCAGACAGAGGGGAGGGCTGCCATACACACAGCACTCACAGACCTCTCTGACCACCACCAAACTCACCTCTACAATCACACATTCATACACCAGTGCCACGGACACCGAAGGCAAGGTGGGTTAAGTGTCTTGCCCAAGGACACAACAACAAGTCTAGACTTGGCAGTCAACTATTCTTAAATGGACTGTTCTTTGGTTCATGCCAAAACAATTGAATGACCAAAATAAACAGTTTGGACTTATGGGGTGTAGACAACGCTGTCAATATTTTGACTATTATGAGGTCAATGTTGTAAACTTCTGGTAAAATACGTCTAGATGAACCAAACAAGCACAGGACACAAACAATGTCACATGTTGTGTTCTGTAGCTACAAGTGTTGAGTGTTGATACATGAATAAAGAAAAAATACCTGGATCTTTCAATGGTGAGTCAGTCACAACAAATGGCTGGAAAACAAAACATATAACTTGTTAAAAAGTTTAATTACATATTAATGAAGTAATATGTACTATGTATAATGTCAATACTAATCCAATGGTATGTACTAAAATGTGGTCTGAATAAGTTATGTAATCATAACAAAACCTCCAGCTGAGATAGCAAGAGCATATTGCAGTAAGATAAACATGTCAAAAGCGTGTGCCTAAAGCCTGACAGGAGCAAAACTTACCGGAATCAGAATTTCCACATCTGCCATAAAAACACAGAGAGACAAGGAGAAAGTAGTAAACAATGACATTCTGTCCATATTAACAAGTAAAATTACAGAAAACACTTAACATACGTGACAAGTTTTGTTGCTAAGAGTCACAGCTGTGGAGGTCTTTACTTCTGATTAAACAAAGCTTACAGAACCCTTGTTAGCCTGTTTCTGTGAAGAACTGCAGACTACCAACTAGGACTAATCTAAATAAATGACTAAAGAACATATTTTTTTAGGAACTATTTGATGTTTCCTAAAATAAATCAAATGCTGCGGCTTAAATCAACAAGATATATTAATTAAAATTTCTAAATAATACAATCCATTTTGGGTGAGAAATTCTTGTGTGTAAGTTAAGTTAAGCTGTTAAATGCTTTAAATCTGTTTAAGTGAATAAGGACTTTGGATGACCTTAATTGAACGTACAAGAATTAATCATTTATGATCCCTTTGCGTAGCTACATGAGCTAGAACTCACCCTCTAGCTGCCAAGGTGTCTTGCTGTCTGTATAGGGACGGTATGGTTGCTGTGGTACGTGTGGTGTCTCTGGGTACACAGGGTGCTGGGGTGCATGTGGTGTATGAGGATGGCTGGGATAATGAGACAGTGAGGGCTGTGAAGAAGGGAGTTGAGGATAAGTGGGGCTTTCTTCCTCCCATGTCAGGCCTGTGCTCTGCAGCTCATCATCGTCCAGCTGCCGGAGAGAAATCTGCACGTCTGAGCGGGAGTAGGTGTATCCATGACCGACTGGACAGATTTCCTTGAAGTGGTCTGCAGGGAACAAGACATTCAGCAGCAGACAATGAGGCACAGAGCATTAATTCAAGTCTATAGCCCCCTTTTTGACCATAAAGTTAACATGCTGCTTTGCCATATTATAAATGTGTCTCATATTTCTGCCCCAAGTTCATAGCAAATGCACTAGCCACACATGTAATACTGTTATGGTGAACCTGATGCCTTGTTCTGTGAATGTAAAGATTAGGTTTTATCTCTTGCTTACATAAACCAGTTAGGATTGACAAAGAAATACTATAGACAATTAGTTGGGAATATTTGCATGGTCAAAAAAGGCAGACACCGTAGGGGAAGCAGTGGATCATGTAATACCGCCTGACCTTTGAACCTTTCGGTGTAAAAGAGTGTTAGCGTGAGGTTAATGGAGGATTGGCTTGCTAGATAAAAATAATAAGTCTGCACCTCTTTGTGTGTGAGGCCAGCAAACTTCAGCAATGGTGAATCCATTACAAGTGAGAAGCACCTTGTCCCCTAGCTGACCTGAAACCAGCAACTCAACGCCAACAGAGTCTGGAGCACGGATATCAGTAGTGACAGATATGTGGTTGCTGTAAATGCTTGTGTAAATGCAGGAAACGTGGCTATGATAGGCTACTGAATGATGAATTTAAAGTGTAGGGGAAATGGGACTATATATGATAAGCAGCCACATCAGAGGAAATATGGAATGAGGGTCAACAGGCTCTTGTTACCAAATAGCTCTTAATGGTCTTGGTAGCATTGTTAAGAACCCAAACAGTTTGTCAGGCCATACAAAATGCAGCGCTGGTGTAATCAGAGGCTGCGTGTCTGTGCAGTGGATCTGTCCTGGCAAAGCAACACCATGGAGGTCTGAGTCTGTGATATCGGATCTATCACAATCCTCTTGAATCCCTGGCCAGTACAGACACTCCATAAAACCAGCTTGTTTCTCTCACAGACTTTGAAGATTAGGTCGGTTTGAAAAAAGAAGACAACTACTTCCCATGTTGCACTTGGCCAAGCTATTTATTACTGCTGTGAAGCTGTGCTGGTCTATTAGTGGGGTTTCTCTCTGAGGGTTGGAGTGATAACACAAAACTGACTCCCACTGTTATGTAGCTTCCAAAATATGAAAACTGTTATGCTTTTGGTGCTGTTCCACTTCAAACAAATTAGGTTATGTTGAAATGTTTTACATGCCTTACAGGAATCAGAAAAGTGACTCTGTTAACTCTTAGTTGCATAGGGCTTGGTATTAGATATTATTTGAAGTAGAATTTTATGTTTTAGTTATGCATTGATGGTCTATGACCTGTCGTTAGATTCTGGTCAGCAACTCCCATAGTCTGGAGAACAAAACTTTTTGACTGGACTGGTTTTACGTCAGTGACATAAAACAAATGTTGGTAATGGTAAACATGCACAACATAGCTGTAAAACAGACACTAGTTGTTGTAGCCATACAGAAAAACAATGTAAGAAAACTTACTATTGCTCAAAATAAATTCCAAAATAAGTTTTTTTTCTATAAGGTAATCTGATGTTAGGACACAACTCAAAGTATATTCATTTGGTTGGGTCCAAAATTGAGTCTAAAGTTTTTTGGCCATCTGGTGTCAATTGCAATTTTACATTTCTATCGCCTTTTTTTAGAACATCTGAACTGGTATGGCAGGAATAATCTCTTGTCTATGGACAAACGGAACAAAGTGTAAATATATGGTGATTTTACTTTATGAATTTCAAACTAAATCAATTTAGCTCATCTTAAGAGAGAGAATGTGTGCGCAAATAAAAACATGAATGTACTTCTCCTCCAGTGGTGCTCAGTTTGTCCGCTCTGGGAAGCTAAAGAAACAAAAAGAAAGTGATATGGATATATCCAATATGTCTTATATTCAGCCTGACCAGAAAAAGAAGACGGAGAAGGAATGTGTACAACCCTACATCTGGAATAGCCATCTAATGCTATAATAAAAAAGCATATTAATGTACAACAAAAGCAGGTATTATATTCTGACACAAACCAGTGCAGGATAAGTTAACCGTACCTGATTCGGGCAGAGGACACCGTTCACACGCATGTCCCCAGGCCTTCCCCACTCGACTACAGCAGCAGATCTGCTTTGTGATATGTTGAGAAAGAGGCAGAGAGCATGTCCCGGGTGACACTGATCGGTAGCACAAGCCCCTCTGGTCTGAAACGGCCTTGTCAGCTGTGGAGAATGTTCACACAACCATTGTATAAGTTACATATTCTTCCACAAAAGTGCCTTTGATAATGTGTAATAGATACTTACAGACACAATGGCTCCTAGCAGGGTCCAACATAAATCCTGGTTTGCATGTGCATCTGTAGCTGCCTTTGGTATTAAGACAATCAGCGTTCTTACAGATTCCAGGTAGCAGGCACTCGTTAATGTCTGTAAAATATGCAGCATGTCAGTCAGAAAGCCACTCCTTGCATTTTTATTGAGGAAATATTATGAAGTCCTATTCTTGTACTGACAAAAAATTCTGAACTCCGACTGAGCCACTTCAAACATGCAAGTATCAAGGCTGCGTTTCACATTGAGTATTCAAAGCTCCCAGTTTTGCACACGATGAGTATGATGTAAGACTTAAGAAATCATTTGCACTTTAAAAAGATGACAGAACATATCAATAGATTGTTTAGTCAAAACTACCAGCTGCGGAGAGGTGATGAAATGTGAAAAGCTACGGTTACACAACAACGGTGTTGACATGAGTGAAATGTATTTGAGTCAGTCAAAGCTTTGGGAATAGGAAAACAACAGGAAGGCACACACTAGAAAATCGAGTTTGCTTCCTCACCATCTTTCCTGTACAGTGCTCAGTAATGTTACCACATCCGTTAAGTGTGCCTATGAGTGAAAGCCTTAAAGAGTTTTTTCCTGATACAATGGCCATTTGGGTTTGCTCGTAAGTTACTAAGACAAAAAGTGCCAACCAGGAGCATAGGAGGACATTCTTCAGCTGCTTAGTCATGCGATCAGACTGGAGACCAGGCAAAGTTTGTTGTTCTTCTGTGTTAAACAAATAGTACATCATTAGGTCTTTTCCAATTGCTGTGATGACTGGAACCCGACAGCCTGCCATCACAGATTTTCCCAATTCTAATTAATCGGCTCTTGTTTTGTTGTTTTGCTTCATGCTGGAAAAAGTGATCTTATAAGGGATCAAGGCTGATAGACTAAAGTAAAGCCAGATAGTTCCTGTGTTCTGTTAGGTCTAATGAGCAGTTGTTTCTTCTGTGTTTATCTATGTCTCTCAGTTTGTATTGCTTTTCTTACACACATTTACAGCTCAGATACCTGCGTTATTTAAGGACATTCCAAAGGACATGTGTATCTGATATTACAGCCAAAGTACATGTACCTTGGAAGTTTTACCTCAGACATAACTTTTGACCTGAAGAGTATTCTTTATAAACAGTGGAAAGGTATTACACGAGTCCCTAAAGTTCTGACAAAAAAAGTTCCAGATGTTAGCGTGTTGATTTTGTTGTTAGCTTTTACCAACTTGATTCAAAATTCTAGTGAGTTATGTAAGACTTCCAACATTTGTTCTTTGAAGTGGTGCATGAGTAATTTGACCTGCTCCTGGCTCCAGGTTACCACCCACCATTTAGACTTTCATCCACCAAGCACTGTGACAAATGGCCAATTCAAATGAGCAGCTTCTAGAGATAAGGAAGTTTCTCTGAAGTTAGAATCAGCATTAAGCTTTGAAGGAGAATCTTATATCGCGGTCTGGATGTTACTGACCACCAGGGTCAGAACACAGAGACTGAATAAAACACAATGCTTGTTCATGAATATCAGACAAGCTCTGCTCTGTTGTAAGCAGAGCTCACAGTAGAACCCAAAACTGAGCTGGACACCATGACAGTTATGACAAAATCCCAGAAAAAACAGCTTTCCCCCTTGTTTCTGCCTCAGTAGAACAGCAGCGGAACGGACTAAATTGAGCTCTCTGGTAAATATTGGGGTAAAGTCATGGTTTGCTTTTTTGGTTCTCCAGGAACAACTGGGAGAAACTAACATCTTGAAACAATCATAAGAAAAGTATGAGTAGTAGAAAGATAATTGGCAATTTGACACACTGTTTAGCACCAAGCACAGCCACAGCCCTTTGTTTTATTAAAAATATTTGTCTGTTTAATCAATACCTGAAAACATCATTACAAGTCATTACATCGTTAGAAGTACTATGCAGATGAGGAAAGTTGTTAAACTCTCTGAACCACAGCCTGCTCCAGAGGAAACCAAAGCTAATAGTTCGACCATTATGTTGTTTCTCTATATAGGCGCTAGTTAGCATATTTATTTGGATTATGACTTCATGAATAAAGTCAGAATTGACCAAAAAAGAGTATATGTGGCAGAGCGTTGCATGTATTTCCATAATTTCCATGTATTAGCAAATCTTACATGTCCATGAGTTACATTTCCCCTTGTCCTCAAGCTTTAATTGTGCAAGTCAAATAGTTGCAGTGTTGTATACTTACACTATAAACAAATACAAATGTCTCAAATACCACTCTGGAATTTTTTTCACAGAAGTGACACTGTGGGTGGTTGCTGCTTAAAAGTCAGAGACAGTGACAAGAAGCCACATCTGGATTGCTAGTCTACAGAAAGTGTATACTCACCAAAAAACAGACAGACGGGGGAGCAGACAGCCACATAGCGTTTGTCCTGATGTCATGTTTAGATACCAATCAACAGTGTCCCAAAATGAAAATGTACCACAGTGGAAAAAAGACCATTTAAAAGAGACACCTCCCAGCCCTCAGTGGATGCTGGGCCTGGTTAATTGCTTACTAGTTCCCACAGAGACCAGGTGTTCATGGTTTTGTTGTTGAGAATACCACTGTACATGATATAGAGCATGGCATATGCCTAATTATATGTACAGCTTACCTTGGCAGTGTGTGAGATTCATCCTTTTGTAACCTTTGGAACATTCCACTTGTCCGTTTGCAATCACTGCATACGCTGCAAACAGAAAGAGAAAGTTCAGCTTCAAAAACCCAAGTGATCTCAGAGACAAATGCCTCTTTGTCACAAAAGCTTACATTCATTGCAGAGGAGAAGACAAGTTCAGCTTTACACTATAACTTACAGATGTGAGCATCTTGGCAGGATGAAAAATAAGGGGTCTCCAGACTGAGTGTCGGGAAATAGATCCCCATCAAGCAAGCATTTATAAGACACCACTGCCATCCAGCAGAATGTAACAATAACACTCGACGTCATATAATCATATTACCTACAACTCTCCCCTTGCCCTAGAGACATATTAAGAAAGTGCTTACCTCATAAATATGGGGAGGAAGCCTACATGGCAGCCCTGACCGTTATCATTAACTACAGCATAAATCTACTTTAACAAGAAAATAATGCTTCATCTGTGCAACAGGAAACAAAATTAATATCCAACTTAGAGAAAAGTGACTCATTTCTTTTCGCTTGTTTTGCCAAAGCAATAAAACTCATGTGGTGCGTGCTTCAGGTTGCATCCTTCGAAAGTTCTTAGAAGTTCTGGTGCAAAAAACAGTGTGTCTGTTAATGCCCCAGTGCGGCCATACTGTGTCTGACTGAGACCTGAGAGCGTCATGTCATTATTCATTCACCACCCAGCCAGAGTCCCAGCATGCTCCATTAATAGTTCAGAGGGGTCAATGTAACATATCATATGACACAGGGGAAGTCTGAAATCTGTGTTTGTCTGTGCAAAAAGCAGGAGAAAGTTTAAATGATGTATTACTCACAAAAACAGATTACTGTATGTAAGATGCCTCTGAATGACATAAAAATAGATGTTGCAAAAAACATGATCAGAAAAATGTGTGGTGGCTTGATGACATTACATGTGTTAACTATTTAAAGTAATTAGCTCAGCATCAAAAATCAGACATTTTTGTAATTGCTAATTGTATTATAAATTTGATAAATTACTATTTAAGAGAATATGGCATTCAATAACTGCTTCTGACAAAAAAGGAAGAAACAGAAAACTAAACTTGTACAGTGTTGCTCTCAGTGACAAAACCAAAGTGACTAAAAACTGCATTTCAAACCAGCTAAGAAGAAACACACGCATCTCTCTTCCTCCTGGCAGCTTGTGACAAGTGCTACAGTGAGTTTTGTTAGGTGTGAGTCTTTGGCACCTTGTTGCATCTGACCTAAAGACAAGCTGTTCTATAAAACAGTTGCCTTCTAAAAGTCCTGTTGTGTTTCTTTCCAGTTCTTTCCCACATAGGTTCCATGTGGAGAGAATTAGACGTACCCATAAAATCAACATTCAATACAACAATGCCATCACAGCAACTATTTAAATAAGTACAGACAAAACAAAAATCCACAATTGGTCATGCATTTGTGTCATTTCCCCAGGAGTAGCTGGAATGTGTGCCACACAGAGTTTTTATGGGAATGAGGTCTAGTGAGCGCGGTGATGTTATGATCCCGCTGGGACCCAGTGGAGCCGGCAGGGTCAATTCACCTGAGGATTGGCAGGGCAGAACTAGGTCAGTATTAAGGGGGTGATAAAAAGAGGGCTAACTATATCAAAGCAATGGCCTTGTTGGTGTCTGCCCACCTCCTCGACGTCCTCTTAAGCTTTGGAGTAATGAGCTGTTGTGGTTGGGGAGGTGGGTGTGGCCTCCTGCCGCGACGGGATCAGGAACAGACTGGCCTGAGTGACAGCAGGGCGATACATGCCAACGTGAACCCAGCAAGCCTCAATAAAGCTTATTTGCCGGGATGATAGAACAGTTCAGAACAACTGGACTAAAAACTGGACTCTTTCTCAAAAATTCTATGAATAAATGAATTTATTAACTCCTTTGAACATATCTGGAAACTATACAAAGGCTTAAACAGTTAACTTGTTACTATATACCGCACATTTCCACTAAAATTTTATGAGCACATAGTGTGTAATTGGGCTGATTGCACACTTCACAAGCATTCTCTAAAAATGCTACTTTTTAGTTTACTACATTTTTATTGCCCACCTTTGGCCAACTTAAAAAAATAAAACACCTTACAGTTAAAATAAACAGCTGCTGAGAAGAACAGCATTTCCTGAGCTTTGTCTAGATATAACTAATAAAGGAAACACCTGTTAGAAATTGGCTAGAAATGTAATGTAAGAAATTGTATTGTATGCTTTGTTTCTAAGCCTTTGACAACATATCTGAGTGGCTCCAGCATCATTTGGCTCGGTTAAGTTTTTATGATGCGCTAGTTCCTATTACTTGTTCCTCTGGTCATTTGCGTAGGAAACACAGTATTACACAGGCAGTGGCTTGCAACAGTGATCTCAAGTTGCACATCATTAGGGTCTCTCTTGGTTACGAAGCATTTAGCGCCAGACCAGTCTGTATCCACCGAGGGCTCAGACAGAAACATCCAATTGTTACTCATCTATTTAGTCCTCTTCCACAAAGGCCACAGACTAATTTATTGTCCATCTCCATTCAAGTGTGTCTTGCATTCCATTGGCTGTTTTTATTTATTGATTTGTTGTTCTGACCTTAATTAATTCAATATAAATCCCGTAAGCTCATTTTTCGTTTCTAAATTTGTGGATTTGAATGAAAGGGGGGTTTATGCAAAGTGAGAATTAAATAAAAGAGGCAGGCAAAGGAAAAGAGGACATTCTTTCCAATGGTTTATTTAGCTGTACACAAGTCATCAGTTGTTAATTTGCTACAATCATGAGGACCACCTTCTAAGATGAGCTGTGCAAAAAAAAGAGTGATCTGGTCCATCAATCACTGGGAAGAGAGCCCATTACCAGCTTCCCTGTGGATCTGACAAGGAAGTCTGGGTTTGGCTTCTATCCTTAAATGACCTGAATATGTGTAAGAGACAGAACGGAGCCAGCATGGATGCCATCTACAAGATTCCATTGGGGGTCACTATTTTGAAAAACAACTGGTCCAAGACCTCCTCAGGACCCTTTCCAGTAAATTACTCTCTGACAGGCTGCCACAGGACAAACTGGTGCCACAGACAAAAATCCAGGTGCAAAAGAACTCTTTAATTACTATGGACTGCTAAGCTTTCTGTGCTTAGCCTTTGCACTAATGCTTGATTGAGCAACAGTTTGAATAAAATGATTTCCCTTCTGAGCAGTGTTTGGCACATGTCACATTTGGCATCCAAGCATGGTCACTTTGTAAGTAAATAATGTGTCCCTGCTTCATACATGATTTTAATATCCTCCAGCTCGTCCATACACTAATCACTTGATTACGTATTTGCACATCCTAAACACAGTTAGTGTCATATTTCCTCCCAGTTGGATCAGCTCATGGCACATGGGTGAAAAAGCATTGATGAAGAGATTAGTGGATTTTTCTGCAACATTAAATCTTTACTAAAAACATACGTCACATCTTTTCTTTTCCCAAAAGCATGCATTTTACATCTCTATTTGGACTTTGACCATTTTGTTAACAGCCTTTTTCCAAGACACTGATGGCACTGAACACATTTAAAACAGACCCACATTCCCAAATAATCTCCAAATCACTGTGAAATATTAACCACCTGAGCTGTTTCCAAATGAAGACATGCCACAGTACATTTACTATAATAATATTAAATTGTAGCTGGTGTCCAATCAAAAGATGCCGCAAAAGCTTCATATCCATCTGCTTTCAACATTGATGTCAGATGGTGGCTGGCACTGCTCATCTATGATTAGACACATAGATGCCCGGCTAATAGATTCCATCATTCTGGTTGTAAAAGGATAACACTGTGTCAACTCAAATGCTGTCAAAACATTGTCTAATCACTATGTGAGAAGCTGCTATGGAGCTGTTCCATTGCATTTGTTCTCTCATTGCCTTTATGTAAAATGAAGTTGTATTTCTGGTTTTCATCATTTTTCATTAACAAGTGTTTGAGTTTGATCATTGCTAATGAACGTCTATATGGACCGGCTTTGTGCCCTTCTAATGTCAGCCTGTATATCAAGGAAATGAATTGGAGATTTGGAAGGGGTGAGGTCATGTGGGAAGATCTGGAAGTCATAGAGCTCTGTGGGCACCCTCCTTACTCTCCTCATTTGACTGCATTGATCTAAACCTCATGAAAATAAAGTACTCATCACTGAGAGTAGAAAGTGCAACAGGCAACTCCCAAAGATGCGGACTGTGACATCATGATGACCCCGATGACTTTGGGAGGTCAGGTTAGAAGAAGCCAAGGCTCCTGTGGGTGCGGTGCTGTCTTGACACCCGAAAGACATAGTATCGGTCTCTCTTGGAAGCTTTCCAGCAACAAATGTTGAGAAAGCCACACAGTCAAGGGACGTTCCCCAGCAATGACAGTGGAGAACCTAAATCACATTAATTCTGAAACAATGTGTCCAGGTGTATGACAGAAGTAGTCCCTTCTCTACATTAATCTGTGTTTTGGAAGGAAAAAGTTTTAAATATATTGTAAGGGTTGCCCTCTAGCTGCCAAATCACAGTGATTCCTCTGTCACCTTGCATTAGGAATCACATTTATAGAAATAAACAAGATTTTCTAAAAACTGGGGGCAGTTATTTTTTCACTTCACCTCATTATTAGAAGCAGAAGAGGGAGTGGACTACTGGCTGTTCTTTTCTGTTGATCTGGATCTAATTACGCACCAGGAATCCTCAGCATGTGATTTTTAAAGGCTTTAGCTCACAGTGTGAAGGGACACGTTGGCATTTGTGCCTCTATAACATAATGGAGACATTTTCTCCATCCTGCTTGTTGTCACAGCACTTAGTTAAGGTCCTCAAAGTGTAATAATTAAAGTGTGCCAGTAATATAATGTCATTTTTTATAAATTTCTATTATATATTATATTATAAATATTATTTTAATTACTATTCTAGTGTATTATCATTATTATTATTGTAATGTACACAGTAAAAGCAAAAAAAAGCATGCTCTCAGTAAATTATTGTGTTTTGCGGCTATAAACCAGCCTGTGGTTAGCCTGGAAAGCCAGACTACTTTCTCGTTGTATTGCATACACAGGGCAATTGGTCTGGGATTGTCCTATCTGCTCTGTATTCTGTTCCGGCTCTTTCTTCCCAGGTCAATCATAGCAAGGGAGGCAAGATTTTGATTTGCGTTATATTGAGTGCAACAACTTTTTCAACCAAAACTGTCCGCCACATTGGAGCAATTGTTTGATACTGCGCTTGCTTCTGTTCTTCAAGACTTGGACATGTCTTTAAAACCACAGCTACTTCTCTCCCGATAGCCATGCGTACGGTTTGTTGACAACTGGAATTGTCACATCCGTGGTTTCTCTGATTGGTTTACTCAGCAAACGTTAGTTCCACTTATGGTCCTGCCTTGAAAACCTGTTCAAACCCCGCAATCCCAGACTGTAAGTAATACAGTGAGAAAGCAGTCTGGCTGAACAGGCTAACCTGCGGAAGCCTTACAATCCAAATAATAGTTGGGTTTTTGTGTCATTTTTATCACATACTCAACAAAGACACCAGAGATTCTAAAACTAAAACTGTACAACCTTCACACCAGGCTGACAACTGAGTCACTGGCAGTGAGATTAAAAAGAAAGAGTAGAGTCTTTTAGAGGTCACATATCATTGCTGTCAAACACATACGGAATCACACTGTATGTCTGGGCCAAAGGGCGAGGTATGCACATACATCAGGCTAAGCTAAACTCAGAACAATAACACTCAGAGGAATTCAAAGCTTTTCACTTATTAAAGTCCTTTCAGGGAGTTATGGGACGTATACATGTGTATTTCCTTCCTTTCAAATGCTTTGTTTCGAGCCTGCGTGTGACCTGAGACCAAAGCCTAAAAGTAGGCTGCCCTCAAAACAACCAAAAAATGGACAACTGTGCATTGACATCGACTCTCTTTTAAAAACTTCAAAGCAGGACAGAGGAAAACATCTGGGAGCCAAAAGAGATCGTGCCGGGGACTTAGAAAGAGCAGGAATCTGGCATACCAAAGGAGACAGAGAGTGCGAGAAAAAAATGATGCCATGATCGATGGAGAAGACAGAGAGGGGTGACGTCTGCTTCTGATTAAAGTCTGCTTCAAGACTGTAGGAAGGCCATGAGACAAGCACAGGGGCACTGCTGAGAGTGTCTATGAGCCCACATTAGTTAGCATTGCTTTAATGTGAAAATAAAGTCCCAGTACAGATGGGCATTAAGTCACACATCTGTCGCCAACTACAGTAATTGTGTCACCACCCACCAAGTCGGTCAGAGTACAACCTGCCTGCAGCTGTTTCTCAAACCCACCACAGCTCGAGCTGGAAAGCATCTTACTTGTGGCTGCTCATTTTCCTGTGGCTGGTATTCCTGCCCGGCTTGCAATTTAAATGTTTCTATTACTAATTACTTTTTAAAGAGTATGAATAAAATATGAATAGCTATGATGTGCTTATGAGAAAACCCCACTGGATAAAATCAACAAAACATAAAGAAGACCTGACAATTAAGGTTGAAACACTGTGGAAAGAAAGATAGTGAGCAACATCGTGCTTTTATGAACTAACTTTCACAATCAGTAAAAACAATAAAATCCACATTCCTTAAGTACAACACAAATTAAACTAACCAACAACATAGATTAGAGTAATTTCATTTAAATGCGTAATGGAACACAGTGGAACAAACAGTGACTCACTCCTCGTGGCTTTAGTCAGAAGGGCTTACCTGGTTTGGTTGGACACTTCTGGCACTTGTTGAGACCCCAGGAGGCTCCCACACTTCCACAGCAATCATCCTGTTTGGTAAGACCTGGCAGAGGCTTGCCACACTACAACAACAACACCACATGTATTGTTAGGTCCAGAAAGTCAATTTCCATAATCCTTGTGTTATATGTTTGGGCTTGTGTGCTTGTTCCAGTAAAGAATGCGTTGGCAAGGGCAGGTTTAGTAAGCATGTCATCTGGGTCTACATAGCTTGAAAAAGACAAAAACAGTTCAGGAATAATGACACAACACTTGGATTGCTTCATTAAGACACTTGGCCATAACTGAAGTGAAGAGAGATTCGACATTAAATGATTTATCAACACAAACAGATTGTGTGGAATATTTTATGTGATGTAGATTCATCACTGTAGATTGTGATGTTGTTGTAAGTAATAACAACTGTATTATACCTGATTAGGAATAAAATGTCTGATATAATACCCTTGGTTGAGAAAGGGACATGCTCTGTATGTGAATAATAGACCAAATTAATCTCAAGTCTAAACTTATCCTAACCCATGACGTCCTTTTACTAGTGGAACATGAGATGGTCATTCTTCAGTAAATAAATCTAAATCACAGCTGTGCTTCCTGCATACGACAGCTGAGACTAGGTGCCGGGATGTGAGTGTAGTGATAACTGTAGTTCACTTGTACCAGCAGCAACACTTTATCCCAATGGTTTCAACACTTTCATGATATACCACAATAGTCCTAACCCCTAACCCTCACCCATGTGGCTTCCATCAGTGAGTGGTGACAGTACAAATTGTGTTTAAATGACTCAACATAATACCTGTCCATCCACTGTTTCCTGAAAGCATCTCCCCACACTTCCATTTGGACGATGTGGCCTGAGGGCTGTGTGGTCATTGCTGTTACTGTGATGGTGGTGGTCACTGTGCTCTTGGGTAGATTCATGTCCATTTCCAGGTTGTGAGCGCTGCTGGACTGAGTGAGCCCCTTCTGTAGAAGGCAGTCGCTGTCCAGGCTGGACACGTGCCACTTGGTGGATATGGACCTCGGCCTCAGGAGGGTGCTGGATGTGGACTTTCACTATCGATGGGTGGAGGGACGCTGGGGGAAGAGAACAGTTTATATAATGAAAAGGATGGTTTACAGTTGGACATTTTGTGGATGCATCTCAAGCCAAGATGATAAGATTTATGTATACATTGTGCAGTTTGCGAAATATCACTTTACATTCTGCACAAACCTAGTCAATACAAAAACAATTCATTCTTTGACTCATTTTTCAGATACAAATGGAATTTCCCAGCAGTAAAGAGGTTATGACGATACTAAAAAACAACAACAATGCTAAGTGGCGGATTCTTTGCTTTTAATCTGATAATCTCATAGACCAAAACAGATTTGCAGTGGAGCTAAGAAGATGTTGCAATATGGAGAATGAGGGCTTTTGTCTGTCTGACAGAGGGGAAGCATTTATCTTCGGGGAGTGCCAAGGCTTTTTCCAAGTATTGTGACCCCATTCATAAATCACAGTCTTAAAGACAGACAGCAGGGTGAATCCAAGGGGAAGAAGTAAACCTTATCAAACTGTCTCCATGAATGCATATAACCAGAGGACAAGAAAGATGACTTCTTTAAGAGATAAAAATACTGTACAGACAAAAGGTTCATGACAATTAATTATGAATAATAATGCACAATGATGGGAGATTTCCTCTAGGACTGGGAACTCCTGTTTCTACTTACTGTCAGACACAGCGAGCAAAGAGGAAATAGAAAATGACACCAAGACAGATGAAGGAGAAGGACTTTTAGAATTTGTCTTCATGACGTTGTTTTGCTGTGTTTCTTATAGTTACTTAAAAAGAGCACTAGGGGAGCATCAGGAGGACATTAACCCATTTATCAAAGTGCATTAGACTTCCATAGCTGGCAGGAAAACACAGTGAATACTTGTCTATTATTGAAAATGTAGCAGGCCTTCAATGTCTATGTTTGAAAAGTGAGCTAGGCAAATAAATTCATGTTTAGTGAAGTATGTTTCCATTGGAGTGGTGAATACCTTGCTGGTTGGACAGTGGCAGAGTGTACATGGAGTGCGAGGGGGATTTTGCCCTGTGCTGGCTGGCGTCCTTTGGGATGGGAGGGGTAGTTCTGGCAGGAGGTGGAGCTGGCAGGTGACAAAACTTCCCTGTTGAGTTTGATGGACACCAGCAGAGATCCCTGCCAATACAGCGGCCTCCATTATGACATGGGATCTGACAGAAAACTGCAAAGAAATACAACAAGACTGTGTGTTATTCTTCAGCTTACAATGCACACATCTATGTTTTACGGTCAAAAAGGATTTCCAGGCCTTGTGCCCAATCCTTTCTTTTAGAGAAAGAAACACAACGGTCCTAATAGGAATGATATTTGCAAAGTCTTGGCTTGGTTAGGGTTCTAAACAGTAAGCAGTGGTCATGCTGTTCTGTGCTTTGGCACTGCCTTAATTCTACATGAAAATTATAAAGTTCCATTTTACCCCCGTGGAAACAGACACCTCCTTCTTTTATGTTTTTCTTTATATCACCTACTAATTACATACTCAAGCAGCTCAGATGGTGAACACTCAACATTTGAACATTTGTGCTGAGTAACAAGTGAAAAGATATCTGTGGCATACAGCAAGATAAAAATATAAAAATTATAAAAAAAGAACAGTTTCAAGTCAACTGCATCTCAAACAGGTCCAACAGGTATGATTCATAGTTTGTAATCTACCATGGAAAATGAAAAGAGAAGGGGGTAAAGGCCAGCACTGTCCAGATGGTGCTTGACTAGACATCTTTTCATTGGCTTTCTCTTTTGGGTGCCAGCCTAACACACCACACACCTGCTCCCATCTATAGACTAACCCCATAAACTGAAAACATCAAAGACTCTTCAAAGAAAGATGTCTAGACAACCATAATCAAAATTTACCTCATATTTGTGCTTAGATAAAACAAATGTAACATTGTTTTGATCTAGCTCTGAGGTTGTTTCATTGAAATGCACGTTCTGTTTCCAGCAATTGAAGAGTAATGCACTTGACACACTAACAAAGTACAAACATAGAACAGCGAGACGCTCGCTTTGCTTGGCATGTACAGAAGGAGCTCAATGTCATAAAGCATTAACAGCATCTGAGACTTTAGCAGGAAGGGAAAGGTAGATTCAACAGAGAAATGGATAAAAATAAAAGGGATTGAGAATAGACTAACAACATAAACGAGGCAAAAAGATGAAATGAAATGAAGAAAAATAGGATGTGGTTAGAAAAAGACAGTGAGGTTCTCAATGATTAGACACTCCGGCATAATGATTATTAGCTATTATATGAATTCCCCTCAATGTGGGATGCAGATCTTGTCCAGTGGGTTAGGCCCATCCCGCCACAGCATGGGATGGAAACTATTTTTAGATCTACAGTCGACTCACCATACCACAGTGTCTGCCTGTCTGTCTGTTTAACAACCTCAGACAAGCACACTTCTCACTCCATAAAGAACCTCCTCTTATTCCTATTGTCAGGCTTTTAGGTTGCTCACAGGGGGCGTATCCAGGGAGCTTGTTATAATTACTCTGGCCAGATTTTACTGCGCTGTATACGGGAACATTACAACAGCATGAGATAACTGTTTGCTGTCCACTTGACATTCCACGACGAACACGCACACCCCAAGCAAAAACAGGATGCGAGGCTAAATGGAAAGCAATCTCTTTTTAATGCTACCACATAATGAAGGGAGATTTACAAGGAATAAAATGGGATATAAAAAACTAAGCAAAGAGGTGCAAGGAATGTAATCATGCAGAGAACCTCTACTGGGCCAGTTTTATGAATATCTAAGCCACAATTCAAAACTGTATTATTGAGCTCAAATCTAGTTTATATTCATTAATTCCTCCACAAAGATTCTAGCGTTTAATGTCTCTGCTTGTCTGTGTGTGGTCTTCTCCACAGTAATAATTTGTCTTTAAAACTGATGAGAGAGTGGGAAACATGCAGAGGTCTTGGCACTGACTGACCCTTCCTCCCAATGGACACTCCAGTGTGAATTTGTGGCAAAGCCCCAATGGATAAATGGCTAGTTTAATGTAACCCTTGTAAAATTCTGTTGCTGCTATTCTTTCTTTTGTTGCCACTCTCCCAGGCAGCGTGTTCAATGGTTAACTGCACCCCACAATGAGCTTTTCACTGCTTTAATCCCGTCTCCCCTTTTTTGCCCCTTGTCTCCCCTTTTTATATTGACAGTGCATTATTAATTTTTTAAACAGGTCTTATAATCTCCAGCAATCTCTGCCTTTTCGCCGAGCACTGTATTCAGAGTGGGCAGCATGCCTGTTGCAACCACTTTTGTCAATGTCTATCGCATGAAACAAATCGGAAAACCGAATGGGAGACAAGGTGAAAATGTGTGAGAATCACCAGCCGCGGTGACAGAGTGGTAAGATAAATAAGGAGCCAAGACGACAGAGATTTGATAGAGGCAGGCAGGAAAGTCAATCAGAAGGCCTTGCTTTGACACTTACAGAGTCGGAAGCCCTGGTTCTGGGGCTGCTGCTGTTGCTGCTGAGGACTCTCACTGTAAACAGTGGTGGTGTCTCCCTTCTCACAGCTGTTGTAGCAGCGTCCACTGCTGCACACCCGGCGGCAGAGCATGGGTGTAAAGACGATCTTAATGCGGTCCAGGTTGGAGGTGAGGTTGGCCCCTGGGAAACAGATACACACCTGGATGAAAAGGGGCAGTAGTAGAGATAAGCTAGAAGCGACCTGCATCCTTCCTACTTCAGCGTAGTTGTGACAAACTCCTCGTTGAGGCAAAAGGGAGGTTTATAAGAGTGCGAGGGTGTGTGCAGACAGCCGGCCAGTGGCATGCTCGCAGTGGAACAAGCGATGTGCCACAGGCCAGCAAATAGTGAGAGGATACTGTTAGGTATCAGGCTTGACTCCAAGCACTTTATCTACGGCAGAAGGTGTTATGAATGTGTGTGTGTTACAGAGACAAAGAGAAGTGAGTGAAAATGATTGTTGTGTAATGGTGGGAAGCTGTTCAACAGCCGTTGCCCTGGTACAGAGCTAAAACACAAGAACTGGAAGCCCACAGCTGTGTTCATTGGAAAGAACATTAGAGAATAAAAAGAGACAAGACAAGATCATATTTTATGTTTGCTGTGGTTAGAGGATTCAGCAGCTTTTGAGTTAAAGGTTGACTGTGCAGGTTCCCAAAGACAAACATACAGTCTAGTCTGCTGCACTGTGGACTGGTGCACATATTGAACACATGGTTCATGGTGCTCCATATCAAACATTTGCCAGTGTGTGTGATGCAGACCACGAGCGCAGAGGGGAGGAGGGACAGCGGGAGAAGGGAAGTACAGCCTGGGACCGTGCCAGTTTTTTTCTTCTTCATGGCTAATGATCCATTCAGTGATGACAACACAGGATGTGTATGCATGTATTTTAGCCACTGAGTATAGTGCCAGAATGGGTTGTGTTTGTTTTGATGTGGTTAGGGAGAGTGGAAATGTTAAGTATCCGTGTAAAGTGAGTGGCGAATGAAAGAGGAGATAATCATTGTGCCATGTATTATGACACAGATTACCTCTGGCTTAAAGGCCTACCTGCTGGTAATAACGCATTGTTGTACTGTCCGTGCAAGGGGCTATTACTAGGAGGCTTGTGTGCTCTGCCATGTCCATTCAAGTTGTTGTTTAAGTAGCTGTTGGGAAGAGCGTTGGAGATGATGGGCCCAGAGGATGATGGGTAGCGCTTCACAGTGCGGGAGGTCCCGGTTTGCTGGGGGGATGAGTCAGGGGGTCCTCTTCTCACTTGGGTCCTGTCAGATACAGAATATCAGCTAAGAAAATCTACATAACAAATCTACATATGTGCATTACTGCGAAATCCATTTTGCAAGAATATCATGTGCAACAGACAAAAACATGTCCAAGTTGTAGTATTATGCATCTTTAAGCCAATCATATTGTACAGGGTTACCTTCCTAGCAGCACTGCATACACCGTATCAGAAGACTGCTCGTATTGGCTTAAGGTTTGCAGTCTTTGTGAGCCGGCTTGTGGTGCGTGTGAACAGGAAGCTACTCTAATTAAACACATTCAACACCTTCCATCTCAACTTCAAAACCTTTCCATCACCTATTATATCTGCTTGACTACACGAGGAACTGGCTGTTCTGTCTGCTTGCGGTCAAGCAAGGAGCAACATCCTGAGTGTTGCAAATGTCTGGAGGAAGTATTAATACTGGGGTCGAAGAACAAAGCATGAGGAAGGCTGCAGGGGGCACCGTTTTTTGCTGGTGAGTAATTGATTTAGGTCTGTTACAGTGATTGTGTTGCCCCACCTGGAAGCCTAGCTCATGTGAGGCTCGTGGCACTTAAAGGGAAGATGAGACTTAAGCTTTGTGCACCGGTAAAGCTTTGAAAGAGATATTGCTCCACACTAAACATCTGGAACCCAATGATCTGGCCCAAAGACGGTTAGCAGAGCAGGACAAAGACTAAGCATGCCAGATAGATCAGAGGAATTGGCTTTACAAAGCACACCTGTGGCCCAGTAAGGTAAATTAGACTGTAATCAAACCCTGAATGAGAATATAAGCCATACCGTACTATGTATTACATGTGGTTTGAAGCCACACACCATGTATTTACACACCGAATCAGCTCCACAGACCAACACACAAAATAAAAGTCAGTCAAATAAACACATGGTTGCTACACAATAGTCCATAGTCAAACACACACACATCTCGTCACAGCTGCTCTAGCTGTAATGCAAGCCTATGCATGTCTCTTTATTAGTACAAACCGCATTCCTGCTGCCAACGGGAACAAGACATCAAATGAGAAAAGGAAAAGGGAGACAAATATTCAATAATCCCTATTGTCCATCACATTATCTTTATGAAACACAACTGCGCCTACACCTGACAGCTGCCGACCCAGATGCAGAAACACAAGGGTGGATTTCAGGAATAGGATGTGATAAAGGGAAGTCAGTGGTGCTTCTGTCAATCGGCATCAGTCTGAAATGCTCAGGAGGGATGGGAGGTGGCTAACACAGCTACACTGTCCAGTCATTGTTGTGTTTTTCCATCCTGTGCTACGACACCTGGCACAAGAACATCCTGCCTTACTTCCTAGATTCAGCCAGATGTTGCTCTTTGAGTCTCTCTGGCGTTCAGTGGTTTTAAGTGACTTCCTCCCAGCATGAGCTCACCACTGCCCTCTCTGTCTGTAGATCAAGGGGCAGGCCCGGCACGCTCTGTATGTTTGATGTCATCATTAGGAACTTCAAGGCCACAGCAATGAAAGGAGAAAGGATTCCCCGCCTTGTTCGACGTGACCTGAAAGCAATTTAGGGGACCTCCGCCAAGTTTACATGGAACAGACAGATGGAGAAATGGTTTGGTTATTGAAAGATGGCCATGCAGTTTTAATTAAAATGTTAATAGTGCTAATAATACAGCTGCTGAATGAAGAGAATGCACAATAATAATGCCACATTATTACACTGCAATGGAACAGAAGTACACTGACATACATTATGTACTTTGTAGTAATTCTTTACAATAGAGCTGCAACATTAAAGGAAAACATATGCAATAATTAATAAATAAATAAATGATTGCGATAAAGATATGACCAGCAATATTTTTTTCAATTTGGAATATTACAATTTCAATTTAATCTCAATGAGTGCAAATGTTCCTCCAGTATTTTTTGATAACATGCTGCATTCATCTGTTCCTGTGCCTTTGTAGCTCACACATCCCCAGAACATCAGTGATCCACCTCCATGTTTCACAGTAGGACTGGTGTATCTTTCATCATAGACCTTGTTGACTCCTCTTCAAATGTAATGTTTATGATTGTGGCCAAAAAGTAAAATTTTGGTCTCGTCACTCCAAATGACTTTGTTCCAGAGGTTTTGAAACTTGTCTCTGTCCTGTTTGGTGTATTGTAAGTGGCATGCTTTGTGGCAATTGCGTAGTAATGGCCTGAAGTGTCTCCTTATTAACTGAAAGTTTTGAAACTGAGAGTCCTGTATTTCATCTGAAGTTATTTGTGGGGGTTTCTTTGCATCCTGAACAATTTTCCTGGTAGTTGTGGCTAAAATCTTTGTTGGTCTACCTGACCTTTTCATTTTTTACTTGTTTATTAGATTTGAACACTGCTGATTGTCATTCTCACTTCCTTGGATATTATTTTATATTCATTTGCTGTTTAATACAGTTTAACTATCTTTTCCCACAGATCCTTTGACAATTCTTTTGCTTTTCCCATGGCTCAGAATACAGAAACATCAGTGCAGCACTGGATGAAAGATTCAAGAGTCTGTCAGGAGCCCAGAAACTTACTGACCTTTTATACACACACACTGATCACAAACAAGTGAGGATGGTTACCTTTAGTAGCAATTCAAATTTGTTTGTGTCAACTTGTGTGCATGTTTTCAGGCCAAAATCACCAGGGTATGTAAACTTTTGATCAGGGTCCTGGGTAGTTTCTGTTGTCATTTTGATTTAAAAGGAGTAAACATAGTTGTTTGACAAATAATGGCTTCACCCAATCCCTAACTATGAGTGAAGTTGTGAGTGTTTTGTGTTATTATTTATATTCTCTGAGAAATGGCCAAAAAAATCAAATTCTGCAGTGATTCTGTAAAGTGTATATCTCTCATACCTAAAGAAGGAAAGTATTATTATTGTATTTACAATGGAAAATATCCTTCCGGATTTAAAACATAGTGACCAAACAGGGTTTATTTAGAAACATCAAACTCAAACAAACTTTACATATAATGGACCACATACAACAACACAAAGAAAAAGCCCTGATAATTAGTTTAGATGCTGAAAAGGCTAGGTGTAATTCTCCATAAAAGAAATTACAATCCTCAATTTATGAAGATACCTTATCTTAAGTTAGGGAGGAGGACCACATAACTCAAACCCGCTTCTTTCTATCATATGCCTAAAAACAGCATCTGGTGTCATCATTTCATTGTTCTTGTTTCTCGTGCCCTACCCTCCGACCCAGCTTTACTTCTCTCTGTATGTCAGGTACTGGGGGTGAATTAGCACATAGCCAAACAGCTCGTCACCCTCAAGAAAGCCCCACACCGCCTTAAAATCAAGTTTTTAATTCCTAATCGCCCAGCACGTCAAGGTTGTGGTCTGACAATAGTAAACTTGATGTTAAAAATGATCTTAATACAAACCCAATTCCCAAAAAGTACAAATTGTGAATGAAAACAGAATGAAAAGATGTGGAAGTTTCAAATTTCAATATTTTATTCAGAATACAACATAGATAAGATATCAAATGTTGAAAGTGAGACATTTTGAAATTCAATGCCAGATATTGGCTCATTTTGGATTTTATGAGAGCTACATTCCCAAAAAGTTGGGACAGGTGGCAATAAGAGGCCAAAAAAGTTAAATGTACAAATAAGGAACAGCTGGAGGACTAATTTGCAACTTATTAGGTCAATTGGCAACAAGCTCGGATATAAAAAGAGCCTCTCAGAGTGGCAGTGTCTCTCAGAAGTCAAGATGGGTAGAGGACCACCAATTCCACCAATCCTGTGGTGAAAAACAGAGGAGGAATATCAGAAAGAAGTTTCTCAGAGAAAATTTGCAAAAAGTTTGAAGTTATCATCATCTACAGTGCATAATATTATCCAAAGATTCAGAGAATCTGGAACAATCTCTGTGTGTAAGGGTCAAGGCCCGGAAAACCATACTGGATGCCCATGATCTTTGGGCCTTTAGCCGGCACTGCATCACATACAGGAATGCTACTGTAATGGAAATCACAACATGGGCTCAGGAATACTTCCAGAAAATGCCATTACCAGCTAAAACTCTATAGGTCAAAAAATAATCCATATGATCCTTAAGCACAGGTGTTTTCTCTGGAGCCAAGGCTCATTTAAAATGGACTGTGGAAAAATATGAAGTTCTTTATGGAAACCTGGGACGCCATGTATTCCGGACTAAAGAGGACAAGGACAACCCAAGTTGTTATGAGCGCTCAGTTCAGAAGCCTGCATCTCTGATGGGATGGGGTTGCATGAGTGCGTGTGGCATGGGCAGCTTACACATCTGGAAAAGCACTATCAATGCTGAAAGGTATATCCATGTTCTACAACAGTATATGCTCCCATCCAGAGGTCGTCTCTTTCAGGGAAGACCTTGCATTTTCCAACATGAAAATGCCAGACCACATACTGCATCAATTACAACATCATGGCTGCGTAGAAGAAGGAGCCGGTACTGAAAAATTGCCAAATCTTTCACCCACAGAAAACATTTGGTGCATCATAAAGAGCAAGATGCGACAAAGAAGACCTAAGACAGTTGAGCAATTAGAACCCTGTATAATGGGACAACAATCCTATTCCTAAACTTGAGCAACTTGTCACCTCAGTCAACAGATTTTGCAGGTTGTTAAAAAAAGAAAAGGGGAATAAGATAACCAAGTCTTTACAGATATCTACAACCATGTAATTACTACAATCAAGAAATCAAACAAAAACATAATGACTACAATCCTCTTATCCATATTTTTATGAAAGACTACACTTATATTTATATATAATACACTATTTTATGTCCCCATCTCAAAGTGGACACTATTCTAAGGGCAACACTCTGAAATGCAGTTGACAGATCACTTCCATGTTTTCTGAGTCTCTATGTACAGAATTACTGAATATTAATGGAGAGACAAGACAATTCAAATTATCTTTAAAAATCACACTCTCCTAGACTTTAAAACCATGCATTTACAATACATATACTGTAGAAGCCTAAATGCAATTAATACATTATTTTATTTACATAGTTAAATAGTAATTTACTTTATTCATTTTATGTAGAAGAAATTGAAAGGGATATTTACATTAGGTTGATGGAGTTAATATTTACAGTAATGGAAGGAGTTAATTGTGTAATTATTAAAAATGTGTGTGTTTTAGAGTGCATTTATAATACATTAGTGATATTTGAAGAATATAGGACCGTTTGTGGCGTTTCTTATTTATTAAACGCATTTACCTTTAAAGAAAATAAATTGATATCTTTGGACGGCAATTATGAAATACAGTAAATTTTTAAGGATGGGTAGATGAGTAAACTTTACTACTACTACTACTTTTACACAAAAAATCTTTTATCCATAATCAATTTCCCTTCTGGCTGTGAGATGACACCATATTACAAACTATACCTTACATTGCAGACTGGTTAGCCCTCCTGCCTTACAGCAAGAAGGCTGTGAGTTCAAAACCCGTCCGACTCAAACATTCTATGTGTTACCGTGGGTTCTCTCCGGGTACTCTGGCTTCCTCCCACCGTCCAAAGACATGCATGTATAGGCTGATTGGCAACTCTAAGGTGTCCCTAGTGATTGAATGTGAGAGAGAATGGTTGTCTGTCACTGTCTGTCACTAAATGTTAGCCCTGCGGCTAACTAAAATTGTCCAGGGTGTACCCCGCCTAATGCCCAAAGCTGCTGGGATAGGCGGTAGAAAATGAATGAATATTCATGTAAATGCACATAAGTATATGTAACTAGTTATTAGTACTACTCCGCTGATTTCATGTTTACAGTAACTCCATGATGAGAAATGATATTGTTCATCTTATTCTTATTAAAGTTAAAAATGCCCTAATTATGTACACATTCTATACAGAGTTGAAGTGAAATCATGGTTTGTCAGTTGGATGTCTATTACATAAGCATGATGACTTTGTTTAGTACATACCATCTTTTTTATGTTCCAAACATATGCTCGATAATTATATTCAAAGAGAAACAATCTTTTCTTATGCATCGACAAATCTCAGGCCAAACACTTGATCAAAGTGTGGCTTTATGTCTGATAGAAAATGAGCCTCTAGCTTCGACATAAAGCCACTGGCACTGTCCACTAAGCCTATTTATCATTTATTTCATATGGACTGAGAGCAATTACAGCTAAACTCCACCGCATGTGAGGAAATGACAAATCATGGTGATAGCCAAGAATCTGCAACGCTTTCAGTGTGTTGCAAAAGTATCGCTTGGCACTAGCTGTGTACAGTATTATCACCGCATTGCAACATATAAATATTAATTGTTGAAAGGTCATAGGGAGCATGATTGGCTGACTTGAGGTGTGGGAGATAGGGCTGTTTTGAGGCAGAGCATAACAGCACACCATGAAGCTAATAATCCGAAAGGGTCTTCCCTTGTCTTCCCTTGTATCTTATAGAAGATAGATATAAATTTATGAACAGTATAATTTTTCTTAACTATTTTTATACGTGTTGGTTACAGCATTCCTTATTGGCATTGAGGGCATTCTGCCAATCCCTCTCCATTTTCAGTCACCTGTAAATTCTACCTCTATGTTTAGTATTATGAAAAGGCTTTATATGTGAATACGCTTATATGAATTTTGAATATAATAATATTTTTTTTTCTTTTCAGTCAAAACAAAAAGCAATACAATATTTTATTCCTTTAAAAAATAATGATATGACTGACATGGTGTAGACTCAAGTCAAAGACATCTTTTGCCATTTAAAACAAATCAACATTCAATATAACAAAACAAACGAAGCAGAAGAAACACAAAACAACTACAATTCATTAATAATAGAAAAAAATAATGTCTTCTTTTTAATTATTCACCTAATACACTCTGACCCTGCTGTCCCATTTAATCTTGAGTCATGTCTATTCATCCGGCCTCTGTTACTACCTCACATTGCAGGATAAAGACAGGCTAACTTCACAACCCCCATGCCTGCACTGCACCTTCTAGGATGGGGTGAGATGTAAGAAGAAGAATATCCTGCAACAAAAACATTTTGCATAAATGCGCCAAGGACTGTGAGCATGACCAAAAGATTACTTACTAGGGTCTGGGCTGAAGTCATTTGTGACATCAGAAAAATCTTCAAAATCCCTCAAACAGTGAAAATGTATAATAGGCTGTTATAAAGATTGTATGTTTTTCTTGTTTTGAATGTATAAAAGTGAAAAAAGCATGTGGGATTTTGATGGCTTTTTGTCAGAACGCCCAGACACAGTAAAGCCTCACTTACATCCTTGTAGTGTTTATGGTGATGTTTTTACACTATATATGGCCTACTATAAAACAGGAGTTTCTTGTATAGCTGGAGAAATAAAAGATTTATCGGATAACCCTCTTTCTTCCTAAACATTCACACGAGTTGAAATGCACTGACCCAGATCTGCGGGGACTGTTTACATCTCAAAGCTCCCACTCAATATGAAGAAGTGCCAAACAGTGTTTATGTAAAGCCCCACACTGTTATGTATGGGCCACAGCTGATACATTTACTAATCGTCCAGTCTCTACGGTGCTATCATTACCTTCTGTCACAATAAATATCCACGTGAAATAAAGCGGATTTGTCGAAACGCAATAATGAATGTTTTTATTTTTTATGGGCAAAGTGTGCCGAATCAGTTGGAACGGAGTTCAGAATGTCATTGTAAACGATCTTTCATTGGCCTTCTCAGCACAACTCCACATTGGCAAAGCTCATTTTTCATTTTGATTTGTTTGAGAATACCAGAAGTCTGAATCCACATCTAATGGCTGGGTTTGTTGGCGTAAGGCAGCCAATGCAGAAAATAGACTGATATGAAAGGCTTGGGCTGGAAGTTGGATGGAGGCACATGGCAATGAGTTGAATGTCTAAACAAGGGAGGCTGGGAAGTATCTGGCAAGAGTATCCTGGTCTGGGTCACATCGATAGCTCCCAGCTTTGTCACTTGCCTGTTATGCTTCTCTACATGTTGGACCAGGCACAACCTTTTAAGAAACGAGTCGCAAACCTGGAACCACACATTTACAACCAATCAACAAAATGCTTACTTTATCTTTATCCTGCCGAGGAAAATGGAGTCATTCTTTTTATTTAAACAAATGTTTAATGGTTCCATTTACTTCTTTCCAATGGGGAGCTTTAGCCAAAAAAGTGTTACATAAGAGTAGCACATAATTAGGGCAATTTGAAGGCTACTTGGTAAATAGGAAGTTAAATGATGGTTATCAAAAAGAAGTGTAAATAAAAGTTTGAACACATTCATCTATTTCAGAGCGAGCGTTAAAGATTATTGTTCATTTTGAAGCCATCATCAGTCTAACTATTGTGAGCAGCCAAAACATGCAAAAACTGTGCAAACAGCAGCTGAAACAATGAAAACTTTGTACTTCTCAATCACTGCAAACAAGCACTGGCAACAAAGAAGAAGATGATTTATGGGCATATTTGGGACATTTACTTTTCAAAGATGGAGTACAGTGTGGTATACAGAACACTAAGTGGCCTCTGAGGGCTACAAACAGTTTGTGAAGGCAACAGAGCATTTGGCCCTATGCCAAGGCTCGAGCTTTTAAGTCCTTTAAGTCATTCCTAACATGTGGCTGAGTTCTGGACTGAGGGGGTCTGCCTATGAGAATAAACCATGCAACCAAAATACGAGAAAACATAATATTCAAATGAAACAGAAATGAGGTTGCACAATATTGGAAAAAGCATGGATATGACTTGGCACCTTAAAATGTAAAATTAAATTCCAATATAACCAGAAATGAGTAACTCTATAGAGTCCACTGGTTGTGCTGGTACCATTAAAGCCATTTTTATACGCACACTATCCTCTAAATTTTATCTCTACTTTATCTGAGGTGCTGCATACATGAACACAATCTACTTTTTTACAGCAGTACAATATCCTGCTGGTGACTTACAATAACCCAGGGCAGATGAACATGAGTATGAACATATATCCTCCAGGAGTGCCCATCACTGTTTAAGCCATTGCGACAGAGACAACATTGGGTTTTGGGTCTCCCCTATGTTCCCACAGCCCTATAATCCCAAATCCTGGAAGCAGGATTAAACTACTGCATTGATTTGCAGGTTAGGGTAGTGTTAGGTAAGATGGTTTAGGGTGTTAGGGTTGGTTTTGGTGCAACAACTATACCCATCCACCTGATCAGCACAACCACCTGTACTATTACTATCACTATCATCTAGCATTACCAGTTATCTGAAATGAAAAAGTGTAATTTCCAATTATACATAAGATAACATTATTTAAATCAAAATGTTTAAACACTGTTAAAGTACAAATATCTTAAAATCCCACCACTTACTTGTTAATGCATGCACAAATAACTGAGTAGTATTTTCTGAGAAGAAATAAAAAGCCTAACAAATCGTTTTTTTTATGAATTATTTTGAACGTGGATCCTAAACAGTCCTGATAGGTGGCCATGAACTTGTCTAAATAAATTGTCCACGAGAAAGCTTGTGAACCAAATGAACAGGAAACCAACTGGCAATTGTAATATTTCAAGTCAAGTCAAGTCAAGTCTGGTTTATTGTCAAGTCTTCCACATGTACAGTACATACATACAGATATGTGTGAGATATGTGTGATTGCGTTACTCTCAGCCTTCTTAGGACAAAGGGGTTTAACTTTTATGTGGCTGCACAAGAATTTTATTTAAGACCCCTATTGGACAAATATTTTGACGTGAAGTTTGAATGTCTGGAACCAAGGCCTTCCCAATTTGTGATATTGGAATAACAATGAATGTGTGATATATTGTGCAGCCGTGAGGAGAAACATTTAACTATTAACAGTGAGTAGTAGTAAAACAGATGGTGCTGAACATTTCACAGGCTGCAGTTACAGACAAGGAAGGGGAGCGCAGACTGTTGAAACTGGCCCCTAGAGGTGATATTCAAGAACATTAGCAAAGACATACACACTTGACTCTTGTTCTTGTTTGGCTACTCAAAGCCCAATAGTGTTATGAATCTCTGCGGCGTCCAAGACATTATGCCTGATGAGGTTTCGGATTAGCACTAGATGCTATCGATGATTGGCTCCGATTTGTTTTGCCAAATATGATTTGCTCAGTTCAGAATGTGACTTTATAGCTAATATTTGATGAGAAATTGATTATTAATTGAATATTTAAAGTCTGTTTTGTTTTGGATGAGGTGAAGAGTTTAAATTTGGAGGATTTGGTCCCTTTGAGGAGCAGTGGCGAAGAGGTTTCCACTGAGTGAAAACGTACATGTCTTACGTGTCCATGAAGGTAGCATGCACCGATAAATATAATATCCAACCAAAAGGATGTTTTCATTATGATGTGTGCTCCTCGTAGCAACAAGGACTGGGACTGGTGTTAAAGTGGTAAAGGGTTGATTGGAAAAAGCAAAAATAGCTTGACACAAAGCTTTGTCACTTTAACAGCCGCTCTTAAATTACAGCTTTTAGCAAATGTTAAATCTCTGGTAGTAACTGCTCCAATCTTTGGGGTATTGGCTGTTCTCACGAATTTTTTCGCAAGCTAAGTTTGTGCTTCAGCTTTTTGCAGAAGCAACAGGAACAGCAACACTAAGGATAGCTATGGACACCCAGGCGGTGAGTGACATTTTTAAGGGTTTCTAAAACTGTAACAAAACAATACAGTCAACATTATTCTTACAATATTTTTGCATGAGCAATCTTGTGAGATCTCTGTTTTAAATCAGGAAAAAGCTGGAACTATTTGCAAAATGATGTGACGCATTAGAAGCCTTTTTTTCCTAAAACAAGGACAAGTTTGACTAATATCCATGGTTGCACAAGGACAAACATCAGCGAGCAATTAAGGGCAGGTCGTTCTTTGATAACATCTCTCATTATGACTGGGATAATTGTGGGTCCTGGCAAATTATTTCCCCTTGTGAAAATCTGGGTGTGGAGAGGGTTTATCGCAGCAGCCACAGGCTGCATTAACTCATTCTCTCTCTGTCTGGATGGCCTTAAATGATTCCTGCTAGTAGCAGCCAGAGACTGGGCGAAATTAATTACAGTGGGCTTGGATTGAATCAGAAAGCTTTTTTTGTCCCTCTGGGGAGGGGACTAATATTACATAGTTGTAATAATACTAATAACTTTGCTTGTGTAGAAAGGAAAGCACCGGAGATTTATGGTACATTTATTTAACATGCACTGTTATATGGATCAGTCTAAGTGTTACACAGACAAATGAGGAAATGAAATTCCACTCATATTCATTTGTATAACTTCCCCTACCGCCTGCATGAAAACAGATTATGTGTAAATTTGACCTTGCTGAGGTTTTGAAACACTACATGATCATAACAAGCAACTGCTGCTGTCTAGTGTAACTTAGGCTAAAGACAATGAAATAAACAGTCATTTTTGTCTCCAGGGGGCCCACAACACTGCCAACTTGTTTTTGCCTTGGGCTTTAAAGCGCAGCTTACAAAGCCATCCAAAAACCCAGAAGAACTTGATTCTGGATGGAAACAAAGCAGTGTGGTTGTTGTGGTTCAAGAGCCTTAATCAAAATGCCCAGAGACGTGGTGAGCCGAGAAGGCATTCAACTCTCTCCAGATTTTTGTGTTTCCGTAGTCTCTCTGATCATTCACTTAGTAAAATGCCACAAGACAGGTCAGCAGAAAGAGCCATTACAAAGTGCTGACTGAGACTATGCTTGTGCTGGTCAGTGTCATATGTCAGACTGCTCTGACAATAAGCCCAAATAGATCAGAGAAGTGCTTGAGGGCACTGTTTTAGAAACTAATAAAACTTTACCAGTGGTTCAAGGAACACAGGAAGAAACTGCTGACCGAGTTAAAGGGTTAGCTTTTGTTTGAAACATGGCTGTTTAAAAGGACATACTCACCATGTTCTATTATCTTAAGTAGAGAAGAAAGATTTTAAGTATAGGTAATATAAATTAGTGGAGTAAAAAAAAATCTGTTCACATTTTAGCTGCAATATGATGAAAGAGTATAAAGTATCCCTGGAGAATGAATGGTTGTCTGTCAGTGTCAGGCCTGTGATCAACTGGCCACTGTACAGGGCGTACCCCTGTATATGGTGCATATACAGGGGTATATGGTCCCTGCATATGGTCCAAAGTTGCTGGGATAGGCTCCAGCCACACACAAACCCATAACAGAAATAAGGGAAAGAAAATGAATGAATGTTTGGATTTGAAACTTGAAGTGATTCCACATTAACCTTAAACCTAATTCACTCTTTCAGCACCATGGCTCATATCTTGAAGATGGGACTGCCTGATGCACTCTGGAGCCGGACGCTGGAGTTCATTCTGGGATTGGCTCTTTTCTCCCCCTCAGCAAATTCTGTTTAGTGTCCGGCCCTCCAACAGCTGCATTTGCAGAGGGCTGCTTGATGAGTAGGATTTGGCTAACTGCACTGAGCCCACTGGCACTGCGGCTCACACTGTATTTCAGCTGCGATAGAGAGAAACATATCAGTCCCACGCTGAGCAGTGCGTTCTCTATGGTCCTTTGTTCCCTTTGGCCTATAGCAGGAAGCCAGATACTCATGGGACTCATTTGGCTCTGTATGTGTAAAAAAAGAAGAAAAAAAAAGCAGCACTTCTTCCTGACCAGGCACAGCCAATATCAAGTGCTAAGCGTTCCATATTGGAAAATCTACATTGCATTTATACTTCCACACAAATTAGCGACACTGAGTAGGCTAACCTTTGTTTTTCCTGGCAAGGGGAGGGTTCACCTGAGGACAAGCAACGTCCATGGCTGAGTCTGCACTTTGTCCTGTTGCTGTTGTAGAGGTACCACCCCGCACCTCCTCACAAAACCGCAGAGGATGTCCAGCCTTGTACCAGAAATCCCTATTCCATTCATATCACAAGTGAAAGGGCTCAACAGTGGCCAGGGTTAGGGCAAAGGTCAAGTTTTTAAGTTTTAAATACAAATCTGGCCACATTCAAGTCCGTTCCCTCTCTATCCACAGCAGGGAAACCAATCACTGTATTATAAGTCATTTTCATATTTCACAAAAGCACTCAAACATTGTGTGGGGAATGTTTTACCGCTCAGCTCTAATTTAACAGCACGTCTGCCAGCCTTCTATATTTTGGTAACATCCAAGAAACAAAACAATAATCTTAGACATGTCCTCCTTGAATAGCAAAGCAGACCACCAGTCGCACAGTGGTACTTTTCCAGGCATGTTTGGATATATAGTTTAAACTTAAGAACACATATCTGATCAAAGTCCAGTGCATCAGGAGGATTGTGAAATGCAAAGCTACTGTGGGATTCTGTCAATTCTTTAAATTTATGATCCAGCTGAGTTATGAGTGACTTGTTGAGTGAATTTCCATTCAGCCTTTCAGTGTTTATGATCGTATTTTATTGTAGCTCGGCTCTTGAAATTTGAGTGATGTTCAGCCATCATTATTGCAAGGAACTTGTTAATGATAACAAAACCAAATCTAAAGACACAACTGTAATCATGCAGGTGCTGAGGTTACCTAAGGGAATTTGACAGAAGCTCCTGTCTGTTGCTGCTGGTGTGGTTTTTCTGGAGTGGGAGTGAAAGGAATCAGTGATCTGTGATTAACATGGAGAACTCCCACTATGACCACAGTTTCCTCTGAGAAACGGCTGTGTGGCTGTGCGTAAAGCCTTGAGTCAACAAGCCGCATAACCACCAGTATTAGTCACCAGCAGAATGGTGGGGCCGATGTAAGTAAAGCAGTTAATGCAGAGAAAGTATGTCTCACCCTCTGAGCGCTTCATCTCCGTGGGTGTTTTGATTTCCTTCATGTTCCTAGGTGGAGCAGAATATTTAAGCATGTTTGGAGCTAACAAAATAAATTTTCACAATGTCTGGAATAAGACACAAATCTTCTTTTTCATTCTGTATCCCTGTGTTTTAAATGGTGGGCATTTAAACTTGTTTTAATAAAATGTTGAATCCTACCATGACAGTTCTAATTAAGATGCAAAGTGCCCAAGCCTAAATTTAGAAGTAAGTAGGACCAAAATTAGTAAAAAGCCTTAACACAATTCCCAGAAACGTTGTCTAGCTCTTAAAGGGGCATACAAAGGAGCTTTGAGACCATCCAACACATCCACACAGTGAATGTTTCTACTAAAGCAGTATGATACAGCTCAACTTGTTCATGTCAGTAAGACCAAATCATGCTAAATGGAATCCAAGCTTCTGCTGCAGATGTACAGATTGCCGTAAACTATATCCCCCCATAGTACCACCGCAAGAGACACGTTCATTTCAATGTGCAGCCGTACTGCTCTGTTATCCTGATATCTGTAATTATGTAACAGAAAAAAATATATCTTTAGAGGGAAGACCTGCACAAGCTCCATCCACATCCTGCTCTATCCTTCTGTTTCCTGCTCTGATGTCAGAGCAGAGCAGGGCGTGGAGCTGATGAGAAAGAGGCTGCTGAACACACCCTCTATGTGTTATCACTGTTCCAGTTTGGTGAGGATAGGAGTGTTCTCAACTGGCCATGACCCTCATACTGGGAGCTGGCGGGCCACAGGGAGCTACACCGACCGGGATGACCCTCACACTGCTGCTTAGAACAGGAAACAGTGGGTTACACTCCACAGCAAAGACAGCAGAGGAAACACGCTCACTTTGAATAGAATGCATTAAAGTATATATGCTCTTTTCAATGTTACATCACAAACATTTGCGTCACACTTTAATGGCCAATGTACAAGGAATAATAAAATTGTCCTTTATCCTATTATTGGTGAACTCTAGTGGTGAAAATGTTGCTGTAGAACATTAAGCTTAAGAGTTGTCATGCTGACAAACCTCTTACATTTCACCACAGACCGTTTCCGTGTCCACCGCCTGCTGACATGTGGTGAGCTGTGAAGTGGACAACCAAGAAGCCGGTCTGGAAAATCAAAAAATATTCTGCACTTCACAAAATCATCCACTTATTTTTATGAAGTGTGATGATTTTCTCTCCCTGATTGATGTCTTCTCATTATGACCATTCTCTCTGGTCTGTCTCTATTGTGTCGTTATAGTAGAATTTCTTGTTCTTGGCGCCACTCGACAAGCCGGGTCAGTAGCAGAGTGCAGCTGACAAAACAAGCCGTCTGCTCCAAGACAGACATATACAGCTCCTCGCACCTTTACTTGCAGGGGAGAAGTGCGAGTGTGAGCACTGCATGTTTGAGGTGGCCTTTGCTCCTTGGGTGTACAACAGCGAGGGCCAGAATGATCTAACTAAATCCGACCGAATGTTCTCCCTGCTCCCTAATTGAACCTTGGCACTGGTTTTGTCTCGGTCTTCCTCTCAGTGACCTCACGTTGCTTGTGCTTTTTGAGCTTTGGAAACCTCAGCTTGATATATGAAACCAAGACTTGCATCCCGCATTGATCCACAGGGAGCCCTGTTCCACCTCTAAAAGATAATTCTGGGCTGAGAGAATGGAGAACATTTGCAGCAGTTTATAACAGCTTCAATTATAACTACACAAGAACACAAATTCTTTCTAGGTTTCTATAAATTGTTATACATATATTTACATTGTCAAAAAATACAACATGTCTTCCTTTTGAGTCATAATAGCTTTCTGCATGCTTGGAAATGTTACTGTTAGAACTACGACTTGTTCTGATTCTGAACATTAGTCAGCTTCAGTACAAACATAACATAACACAGTCATAGCAAGGGCATGGGTGACTCAAAAAGCTGTCTGCCTTTGTTTTTACAGTCTTACAGTCAACCTGTGGCCATCTATTTCTATTTGACCCAGAACTGTGATTCAGTCTACAAATATGTCCTGTGAGTGAAGAACAAAGCAAGCATGTGCAAAGCAACTGTGCAGTCTTGTATTAATTACAAGATTTACTATGACTCCAAGATAATTGTTTTGGGAAACTTTTTTCTCTCTCTCTATATATATATATATATATATATTTTTTTTTTATGAAACGTCCACCAAAACATTTAGTAGAATATCACAGAGCTAACACAAACACGTGGATGGTTCAGCCAATAACACTAGAGTGCAAAATGACATAAGGCCTTGACAATTAGCATGAGCTGCAGCATAAATGTCAGACATAATTAAGATGTTGTTTCAGTGTTTTGGTGGAAAGAAATTAGCCAGATGACAAACTGGCTAGAGAGTGCAAGATGACCTCAATGCCCGACAAATTATAGCACTTAAACCGAGTGTGAGCAGAATACAAATGTACAAGGCCTGAATCTAAAATGGAGGGCAATTTGACAAGATAAACCTGACCCTGCAAGCAATAATAAACCTGTGGCATATTCCCGGAAACTATTATTTTCATTGAGCATGCTTCATCATCAATATGGTTTATACTGATTAACTACAAATACATTTGCAATAAGACTTCAACTGAAGGAACAGTCAGACCTCAAGCCAAGAAACTATTAGGCCCATCTGATTAACAGTCTTTAGAGAATTAGCTGAAATCAACATCAGAAGCCTTCATTTGAGCAAATATAAGCTGGATACATTTATATAAGTAGTTCAAAAGACCCACTAAAAGGGCAAGGTTTGAAAAGGGATAATCTTCTTGCTCTATTTCCATAACATGTCGGGTAAATCATGTTATATTTTCCTATACTTCACAGAATTACCCTAATAGGTTTTAAAGCACGCCAGCAAATGACTCCCAACATGCTGTACTCTAAATGTGTTATGCTTAAAGTGATTTAGAGATTCAAGCATCATCTGGTTTGATTTATTCCAAAGATAAACACCAGCAGTTCTGAACAAGAGAGTAATGGGCTACTGTTTGGCCAACAGAGTGGACAAGCGCTTTATTATAAAGTATCAGCTCTTAATGTCAGCTAAAAACATTTCAAGTGGTAGACACAGCATTGTTGGAATTATATCACCACAAGCACAAATATGATCAATATCATTTGGTCTATGATTATGATTAGCTCAACTAACTTACTTTTAGCAGTTGCAGAGTAATTTTTCATTTCAATTGTGCCATTTTCCATATATGGTTTGGGACTAAAAAAAAAACCTGTCCTGATTTTCTCTCACTGGCTGCCTGAGTGGTTCCCATTGCCACAAAATACCAATCACCTCGTTATAAATATCATTCATTCATTCATTATCTACTGCTTAGTCCCATTAAGGGTCATGGGTGACTGGAGCCTATCCCAGCAGCTTTGGGCCTTATATCCAGTTAAAAACCATTTTGGGGAAAAAACAGCAACAAAACTAAATGCACATAAAATACCTAAATCACATTAGAAAGAGTCATTTACTTAACGAAGGGAAACATGGATAAGGCATGTGATGTGATGGCTAATGCAACTGAGATAAACATCCCAATGCAGTGTCTACATATAAAAGCAGCCTTTGATAACAAAAGCAATAGTGAAGAAGCCCACATGCTAATGTTTGAATATGGCCTTATATCGAGACACACTGGAAGGTAACGTGATGTCCAGACCAGAACTGGTGCACAGTGAGCACTTCTGGTCCAACTGTTAGATGTTGTGTCTATAGTTAGTTGTAATGTGGCACAGCTGCATCACTTACACAGAGTGGACAGGCTGTCTGGTGGTCGCCGGTCGGGGGGTCTGGCCCCTTGTGGTATCAATGGCCTGTCTTTCAGTGGGCTTTCTCTGTGGTTGGTCTTTCTGGAATGGGTTGGTTCCAGGCTGCACACGCCTCAGGGCACCTCCGTCACGGATGTACACCTGCTCTGGGGCGACCTCCTCACAGCGGGGTCCCTGGAAGCCCGAGCGACACACGCAGGTATGTGGTCGACTGCAGGAGCCGCGGTTCTGGCAGGGGGGCTGACAGTCAGCTGAACAGAGAGAACAGATGGAGATCAACTTATCAACGGGTCACAGTAAAGCATGTGCCCCCAGTACAAGCAGAGAGCAGAAATGAAATTCCCTGATTTCAGCACAGGGCTCCTTCTAAATTGATTCAATCAAGGGACCATTTGTTTTAATGTCTTAAACTTTTTGTCCATTTCATTCAGCATAGTGCCTGAAGGACCTGTCAGATGGAATTTCTATTGAGTCTTTAACAGCACTGTTTAGTCTAAATGTAGATGATCATTCACATTAAACCCTTATCCAATTTCTCAATAAAGTTAAGCCTATGGTTCATTTTAGCGCCTCTAGCATTTCTGTGTGCAGTCATTACCTACAAAAACCTTTTGTCACTGCTCTAGAATGTAGTGTGGGCCTTCACAAAAACACAAACAGCACATAAATGTAATAAAAGAAAGAGGTCAGAAAAAAGGAGCGCATGGGAAAAATTGTAAAAGGAATGCCAACTGAAAATAGCTGACACTATTTCATAGAAAGGGGCTGTATCTTTATTTGAAAATAAACTTTATCTGAAAGAGCTTACTGTGGGCTACTTGAAAGATAAATGTGTGCATAATATTTATCAATAGTCTACAAATACACTGTGTTGAGGTCATGTTATGGTCATGGAAAAATAATGTGTGTCATTAGCAGTGAGCCCTATCGTCCTCCCATCACATTTTCAGATAGTTTTAGTTCTTAAGGACCCGTGGCACGCAATTTAATGCAAACAAGTCTTCAATCTTATGACACAAGTGTATGTAGTAGACAGTACTTGAGGATTTATGACACTGTCCTTACACAGTAAATCAGGCCAGCGTGCTCTGGTGGCTAAAGCAAACAGTGGCGTTCTGTCAACAGGCAGTGGAATGCTATTGACACAGATGTCGTGGACACTGACAGATCGGGAACACTGCCACAGCGTTGGGCCGTGGTGGGTGCTGCCACTTACAGGGGCCTCACTGGGTGCGAACAGCACTCTACCTGCTGCAGACTTCCTGTTATTGCCCTACTGTCAGAGCCTGGGGCAGCTTTATGTTGCACTTAGACATGACTGGACCCCACAAGTGCTGTTCTCGATGACGTGAGCCTGAGCCCCAGCTAAAAGTAAGAGGGAAACATGACATGATGCTGTTTATGCGGCCACTGACATTTAATTCCACATTCCTACAACTAAATCCAAATTGGGCTCTTTTCATCAGATAACCACAGCGTTACACATTACCAGACGATGGTATGAAGAAACTAACAAATTATGGATCATATAACAATGACTATATCCACTTTCTGATAATTTACAGTCATCCAACTTTAATAATAAACAGTGATTCATTCACATTTTAAATAACCACATTTTGATGAAGTGTACACATTTTTAGAAATGTGGTTGGAAATTTATAACATGGAATGTGATTCGGATTTTCCAGCATTGGCTAAAATAGAGATTGAGGCCTGTTTTGGCCAAGATATAAATACATCATGGAGCTGAGGTATAGGTTGGCTTGGTGCCACTGCCATCTCCGAGGGCAGCTCAACCTCAAGTGGGCCAATGATGATGCTGTGGATCACATCAGCCACAGTTTCCTGTGACTTTGTAATGTGTAAAACTGTGTTCTTTAAATAAAACATGTCAAATGAAATGAAAGAAACAGTGCAGACTACAATAATAGCCCAATAAATAAATAATTTGAGATGTGTTTATTGCTTTAAAATAAGACCCTCATTATACACTGAAGTAGGGCCAGGTAATATACCAGGAGCTGAATTCTCATGAGATCTGGGAGTTCAACCAACGTTGTGTCCCGACCAGCTGTCATTCAACCAATGATGTGACGGTACTGACAGGTAGGGGCGTGTTTTAGCATCAAAGCACATGGCTAATTTGCATATATTCACACAAACATTAGACAGATGATAGGCTGTTTACATCCATTTCCTGCCTCTTCACTAAACCAACCGTTTGCAGAGGTGATTATTAGTCTTCTATAGTGTCTGCAGTCCTTGCACCCGTTATTCATGCACTTCTGGGGCTAGCAGACGTTTTAACATTCATTGAAACCGGAGGCAGTAAACTGTTTCTGTCAAATTGAATTATGCAATATGGCTATTTTTGACATTGTTGAAAAACAAAAACTCAAATTAATTCCCTTCACCAAAACATTGAATTAATAGCAGACAAACATGTGGGCTGCCCTGACAATAGACTGGACAGTTCAGTGACTCTGGGCCCACTGCATGGCTGTGGCATACAGTGCGACTGCTGTCAGTGTTGTCTCTGGGCTCTACCTCTGGGCTGTTGAACACATTGTCACAGTAATTGCTGTCGTGCAGATTTGTCTTGCACATCATTAAAACTAATTGCCTCACATTCCATCCATTTCACAAATATGTGCAGCAATTATTACTTTGCGAGAGTAATAATAAAATGAGAATCCGTCAGAAATAAAACAAGGAGAAATGGCAAACATTCCTGGCATTACCACTTCAGCCTCAATTATGGCTGAGACAGTCTGGCCACGTTTCAGGAGATGACTGTGTCCAGATCCAGTCATCTGAAAACAGGAGACTATTAGACTGCTGCTGCAGCTCTCAGACCCCAAACAAACATGCTGACGCAGAAAAAGCATCAGTATAACTCTTTACCAATACAAAAAGATTTTTTTCTTGTTTGGGGGGCCTAGGCTTGTATGTCTCTTTGAAAGTCAAGCTATACATTTCAAGGGATTTTATGCAGGATTTTCTTTTTATTCTATACCTATGCTTAGAACAATGTGGATATGAATTTGTAACCTTTGTTCTATGTGTGGGTTTCAGCCAATCACAGCTCAGTGAAGAAAAAGTAGATGGTTAAATGTGTTTGAAAAAAAAGTATTTTGTTTGTTGAAAATCTGTGAAGAGTGGTGATCAGCAATTGATAAAGACAGGACACAGTGATATTGAGTTAAACTGAAGACATATCTACATAGAAATACCTCAAAAGGACCAAAGTAAAATGTACCAAACTGACCACAATTGTTGTGTAAAAGTGATTACATAAAATTAAGCTGTATTTTGCTGTTTTTACAAAAAATGCAATACATTTTTTCATCTTGGGACCAATGGGTCTTAGAAGGGCTATGGCTGTGGCTCGAAATCCTGCCCTGGAGCTCGTGTTGGGCTTTTGTGCCAATACTTTCACAAATTATAAAGCAAAGGAGAGTGAAATAATTTAAGCAAAAAATTCTTAAAACTGTGTGCCAAATGTGATCACACAAAATACAACAAGCACAATAAAGCATTCGGAGTCTCAAATGATCTCTGTAGAGCTCCTGATACCTTCTGCAAACTGTCATGTACATGCAGCTACCATCTCTATTCCTCCTTCACTGGATTCTCACATTCAACTCGAAACCCATTCCCAGTCCAGAACAATCCAGCTGAGATCAGACTTCCCCTCTGCCTGACCCACTGTAATACAAGCCATCACATCTTTACAGTCTCCTCATTCAATACAGCGCAATCTGAAACCAATATCTGACATGGCTCAAACATGTCCAGAAACCTCCTCGCTTTACGAAGGTCAACAGTGCAAACCAGGGCTGAACAGGCATTTTGGAAAGAAATATTGATAATAGGGGGATAATAATCGAGAAAGAAATCTCTATTGACTGAGAACATTACAGCCCATTATGAGATTTACTGACTGGAAGCTGCGGTGGAAAGATTAGGGTTGAGGAGTATATGACAAAAGATTGAGGAATAGAGCCTTTGAATCCTTGCAACAGAGAAATTTGAATAACTACCATAAAAGGAAAGATTTAAGCCAGTAGCTCTTACTGGTCTGAGTGACTGAAAATATCATAATAAACATAACATTATGTTCCATCATGTTTAGGCATATAGTAATTGAAAAGTAGACCATATTTAAAAGGAATTCTGTTGTGGCAGACAATGAGTTATGGTCGCTACACTTGCATCGTATAAACCATATAAATATACATAAGTTGTGAACTTATGTTTCATAAAGCTGTCTGGTGAACGTCCTGTAATGGCTGGCTCATGCTGAAAGACTTCATAATCCTAAGATATTTTAGAAGTGTTAAAAGATTAGACATCCCAAATTACAATAACATACAATCTGCTCATTCAGTCCAGTGTAGGCGGTGCAGTGATAGCATGTGACCCGGACATGGTACAGGTCGGGTCAATAGAGCATGGTTTTGTACGGGTAACTCCTGAAGAGGCTTGTATTTCAACTGCGCAGGGCGTCTGCTACATAAACAGTGACACGATATAAGGGCCATGACATTTGTGTTTCTGAGATATAATAATAATGAGATTAATGAGATTAATGAGATTAATGAGATTAATGAGATTAATGAGATTAATGAGATATAAAAATGTTTTGGAGGCAAATTAGAGACTTGTTCAAAAGGGTGATGGGAGAGGCTGGACGTACAGGTGTATTCCGCTGCAAATGACCATTATTTCTGGTTTATTTACAATTTTTTGCCCTGTCAATTCAGAAAGCTGCGCTGGTTTTCTACATTTTAGGGAGCATCAATTTAACTTCACAAGTGAATGCAATGCTTTAGAAACTGTGAGTCTTAAGACACTGAGTCTGTCTAAAACTGTTGCTCATGAACACTATGTTTTATGGAAAAAGTAGGCTGCAACATCTTGGAATATGTCTGTTCATCACAAGAACAAGCTTCATTCCGTTTGTGGTTTTCCTTTCAATATCTAATTTTCTGCAGTGTTTGGCTCCACTTTTTACTACCAGTATCACACTGTTAAAGCCAAAAGCTGTAAAGAAGAACAGCAGTCTTACTTGGGACACTTTGGAAACCGTTCTAAAATTGTGTCAGACTCTTCCCATGCAGCTCCATTTAGAAACTTCTTTGCCTTAACAGAATTGTTTCACAAATAGTGTGTTAATACTTATAAATCAGATGAGGGACTGAGTTAAAACCTACTACTGTATATAACTTGAGGATTTCCCCTCCTAAGAGCTGACAGAGGTTTTATGTGAAACTGTCCTGTCAGCAATTTTCTGCTGTTTTAATTCAAACTTCTATAATGATTAATCAGAAGCAACATAATTCTTCATTTGCTCAGTGTGATTGAAGTTACAATGGTAATATTTTACCAAATGAAAGTGCTCCTGTCACAAAGGCACATTTTTCAATCCAATTGTGGCTTCTAGCGCTTTACAGTAGTTTATTCTCCTGACCCACTTGAGCTCCACACAGGGATTTTGTTAACCTGCAGCTGACCCATGTTGCTGTGTACATTACTTTTAGCCACGCTGTATCTCGTGCCTTTGACTGAGCACCCCGCGAACTCCCACATTCAGCATCTAATGAACCACATGGCGTGCGCTCTGCGGACGGGATCTGGAACCGAGGGGGAGGGGGGTGCGCCCACATCTTGTAAAGCTGACTCACACCAAAAAAACCACAAACCCAATCCTCCTGGGGGATTGCGTCCCAACAGTTTCCATATGGTCTTAAAGCAGGAGGGTGCTGTGATATATGGGTAGCTACGGTGTGCCCTAACAACACTGCGGCCTCAGTAAGCAAGCACGACTTACAGACCGGGATGTGTGTTGTTAATGCTGCTCTGTTGTGTCAATCAAGGCCAGACTTGCATTTTTTATTCAGGCTCTCTAAGAAGACAACTTTACCGCCATGCTTTACGGCACTGTAAACACAAGCAGCATAGGATATTTCCAGAAAACACTCACAGTATCTTTTGTTGAGTTCATGAACTAAAAAGTACACATAAAGCAAATGAAACAGGAAAGACATCCCAGTTTTAGACACTGCGCAGTTCTTCTTTTTTGCCTGCAGGATTATCTATGGTAGCAATTAAAAAAACATGTGGCAGAGAAGGCCAAAACAGGACCGAATTGCAACCTCCAAACAGACACGCCAGCTGGAGTGGAGAAAGCAGCACTCCTGGTTTGGAGACAAAATAACAGTGAGCTGTCCGGAGTCCCTGTTAATAATGTCTTTTTGGACGGTGGGGTGTGTATTGATTACAGGATCTGTCTAATGGGCCATAACTCTCTGTAAGCTGCCACAGAATGTTGAACTGTGAACTGTACGACCCCCACAAATCCACACATGACACCAAAAGCTAAAGGAGAGCTCCTGCAACTGTCTCCGAAGTGGTAAATTCAACCACTGCCTTAATGACGACTCCGTGCTTTTCCAGTTCTTGTAAAATAAAAACTAAAGAGAGTTGGTTCAGTTAACTTAACTTAAGTATTTCTTTTATTTTTTTATCAGTATCAAAAGCCAACTTCACACGTTTCCAGACACAAGTTAACATCTTATTTGCACATTCTCTCTTTGGAAGAGGATTGTTCTTCCTTTTTCATGTCAGTGAACCAGGGAAAGACTTCTTGGACTTTCTAAAGTACATTACAAGATAATAAATGTTACATTAAGTATTCTATCTATTGTTTTGAGCCTCTCAGGGGTTCGCCGAAGCAAAGGGAGGCAGCTTGTATTTGGTGAGGATGCTAAAGGTGCAGGTCCTAATGCTGGAGGTTAGAAGACACGTGTGTCCTTCATGCTTCAACAAATGCTTCACACATGTAAAAGACAATCAGGCTTTAAATGCATTTCACACCAAAGAGCAAGTTAAAAAAAAAACATTCATTAAGATCAACAACTGTAAAATCAAAATATGTTTCCAATGCATCCACACCGAAGGACTGTTTTTCTTAGCTGTAATTTCAATTAAAAGGGAAGAGTTTCAATGGGAGTAAGTAGAACAGAAAGCAAGGTGGAGGAGAAGGTTTTGTGCATGAGGAGCTATTTTAGTGTTAGATGGGGCCCGGAGGAGCAAGGCAGAGCCGAAAAAAGCTGGAAAACAATCAAAAAGAAACTCCTTTTCTGCTTCGCTTCAGTCTGTCAATCACCAACTGCTTAAGCGGGTTCTTCCTTCCACATGAATGATGCTCCTCTCATCTGCAAGGTCCAAGACACCGGCAGGTTTAAATCATGGACGTCCCCCTGTTTTTTGGGGGGTTTTTTTGGATGGTTGGGGTCAGTATAGCCACGCTGAATATTATCTATTTTCTCTTCAAAACATTGTGATGTACAATGTAGTGAAAGGAATTGTGCCGCAGAATGTAAAAGGCAGCACTTTAGGGAGCACTAGCTTGAGAAAAGCATAAAGCCAGTTCCTGTCTCTGCTGCGGGGACTGCAGTGTGGAGTTTCTATATTACTGTCCCTTGCATTAAGCGTCTGTGTGGGGTAGACCGTGTCTTTAATCCAATTACTTAAACAGCCAAAAGTTAACTGGAACACAAGCTAACACAGATGCATAATGAGGGCCAGAGGATTTAGGGTGTCTACATTGTTATAGTGGAAGCCTATTTTGCCAGTGAGATTATTTAACTTAACTTAGACTGACAGTGTGTGTGTGTGTGTGTGTGTGTGTGTGTGTGTGTGTGTGTGTGTGTGTGTGTGTGTGTGTGTGTGTGTGTGTGTGTGTGTGTGTGTGTGTGTGTGTGTGATACAGGATGAAATTAAAGACTCCTCCACTCCAGCACCTGGAATTGTGGCCTGGCCTTACTGGGAGTATTTTAACACAAAACTTTAGAATAGTATTATTCTAGATTTTAAATTGAGGGTTCCCGTGTTTAACCTTAAACACAGCAGAGCATGGTGATGTTTTGTAAACTGGGATATAGTGTTTTCCCAATCTAACTAATGGCTTGGCTTCACTGAACAAATATGCCCTGTTCTCTTTTTGGAAATGTATGTGTGGGAGGTTCTCAGAGATTATCATTGTTGGAGTGTTGCATGTGAATGAAGTCATATGAAGATTTGCTTTCTTTTCACCTAAAAGCCCTAGGGTGAAAACTATGCTTGACATGTTAACATCTACAGTACCACAGGTATTTTATTCTCTGTGTTAAAGTCCGTCTCTAGTCCTCTCCATGTAAGATGTACCACAACTATTCAACAAACCTCTGCTACAACTAGTGACTCAGTGCCTTTGTGCACCAAACAACAAACCTCATCAAATAAAAACCTCATTGTAATCAGTGGTCAGTGGCAATAATAAAGTTTTTTAAACGTTTATGCAGAAGACACTGTTAGAACACTGACAGGCCTCTACACAAATATCATCACCCTCTGTTCTTGAAAAGCACTGTCGACACAGCAGTGGATATCATGAGCTCCAACCAAAGGACATCATTTTGATCATGCCTTGCGAGTAAACATGCAAGCCAAGTCAACACCTGTTTTCACTTTACCAGCTGACCACAATACGCACACACACTTACAGTTATTGGCATTGATTTCTAACAACATTTTTGGTTAGCCATAAAATTATACGAACTTGCACTTCTAATTACTGTGCCTACCTGTGCACAAACAGATATAAACAGGAAGCAGCTCTTACAATGGCTTTTATCACCACTCTTTTCTTAGTCACGGAATTCGCTCCAATAAACTAAATCTGTGAACCATCTTTCCTGAAGCTGAAGCAGACACTGTCAGCCCTTTCTCTGCCATGTCATGGGCAGGACCCAAGTCTCCCCACGAAAGCCAGGGAACAATCTTCCACAGAACCCGGGCGCAAAACCTTTTTTAAGACATGTAGACAGTGTTCCAATTCCAGTTACATGTTTGTAGTGAGCTCAACCCGTTTGAACAAGGAGGTATTGTTAGGAAGCCATAATTTTAAACAACAAATCTGAAGCCTGCAGCTGACACTTGTAATATTACACACAACTTCAATCCTTTCGGTGAAAATGTTCTCGACACGGCTCAGGTTTGATATGTTTTGACTTCTGCTCCCAGTCAACAGGTTTGTTCGTTTTCTTTCCCCAGCTGTGAACATGTTTTCTCATGCTGCCATCTCCTAATAAAGCTACCCGGGTCTCAAGCGCGGACAGAAATAAAGATAGCCCAAGCTTGTTTTCTCCATGGAGGTCCTCTTACGTGGGGGTCTTCTTGCTCTGTCTGGGGTCTTAGTGTTGGCACCTTGCCGGCCGCAGGGTTTCACTCAGCTGATGATAGCATAGCCTCCAGTCAAACCTGGGCGAGGGCCAAGCTGTAAGAGGGTCCAGATGCTTGGAAGGACCCCTGGCCTGCTCAGATACACTCTCCTGTTTTATATAGCCACGTTAGACTGGACCTGTTACTTTCTGGCACATACAAAGAATTTACTTATTTAATTTGGATAAGTACGGCTCCATGTTAAAGGTAATTTACACCACAAAAAGTATGCCTTAGTTTTTGGGTAAAAAGTGGAAGCAGGTTTTTTTTTTGCAGTGAGCAGGAGGGAAGGAGATCTAATTAGGAGGGTGCTGAGGCCAATCAGTTTGTTGTGTAATCGACCGGCTCAAATGTGTGCGTGTGAGCAGGATAATTAGCAGTGGAGACACAGGGAAGCGGTAAACAAGTTTTAAAAAATGGTGTACCTAGAAGTAAAATGCTCCTTTTATTTAGAGGAGGAAGGATGATTGCTGTGTTGGTTTTACTTAAGTAGTAAAATGTAAAGATAACTTGTGCTAAAAAAGTTTCATGTCCAACCTGTTATTTCAGGCTTTAACAAAAAACAGGGGTCGTAAAAGGGAAATTGAAACAAGACATGCAAAGAGAAAAAAGCAGAATCACGTATGTCCTATTTTGAGGTTGAGCCTTGTCAGTTATAGGTCAGTCTAGAAACGGAGACAGAAATGCAATTACTCATTCTCAGTTGGTGTCTTGTACTTTTAATTATTTGGCAGCACGGTAGTCCAATATTCTGTTGTGGTCAAATAAAGTAGATGTAGTTCCACCCCAAATAATTAAGGGCTTGAGTCAAAAAGAGCCAAGCGCAAAGTGCTGGAACTTACTTGAAAGGAAAAAGCAAACAGCGCTTGATGAACATGACCATAGGGGAAATAACACCTTGGGGAAAGTTTCATAGAGCAATTTCACTTGTCAGGACAGTCATTAGTAACCATTAAGTCTGTTATTTTTCAGTCTGTCTGCGTAGGATTGCACTCTGTCTAAGGTATAAAAATATACTGTATAAACCTTTGTGCTATAAGTTGACTTTGGTTTAACACATGCAAATGTTTTGAAATGACCGGTCATTGAGTGCATGTGTATATGGAACTTACGTTTTATGCACCGATTGGTTCCTGGAGCCACAGCCCAGCCTGAGCAGCACTGCTGACCTCCACACACATTAGGCCTGAACAGATGGGATACATGCAACATGTTATGGTGAATTAAGGCAAACACAGAAGACCCTGAGGCACAGTAATAAAAAGACTTTCTTTTGCATTGAAGTCTGTTGCTTCCAAAGATATGACTTATGTTTGCTTATGCTTTAAGAGAATTAGCTGTCTTATTGATGTGACCTCTCCAGAGAATACACTTTAATTGCCTTTTATCCCGAAGTAACTCAAGAAACCTAATACAATTGAAGACCTACACCTTTCAGAATGAAAAACACAGATAATCGTTTTCTGAACCTCAAAGGGTTATGTGAGACACAGCAAACTAGAAAAGCACTCTGCACCTTGAATAAATCATTGAACAAATGAGAGATGACAGGTTTTTAAAGTATTATAACTGGACCTTGTGCACGCTCTAATCTGCAGTGTGAGCCAATATTGCCGTGTCAGAGATAGATGAAAAGGCACCAGACCGCAAGAGCAACTTCAGGGCAATAGTCAGCATGCTGGCTTGGATCTGTGCACCATCATCTTTCAGTAGATATTTCAGTAAGTGGGTGTCAGACTCACAGTGATTGGAGGAGATAGCGAGGATCAACCCTTTGACCCCAGGCACCTTGTGCTCATTTGATTTTGAGAGTGCTACGAGCGAATCACACTTGTTTGGGCCTTCTGGCAGACATAACTTTGGCATAAATCAAAGACATCAGGCCAGGCTCGTGCCAGAGATATCCGTCATCACATTCAGGTTCAATCCAATCCCGAGACATATGTATGTAATAGAGAATTTTATACAGTGTAATTAGCCTCATGCCCTCTGTATAAATAGATAAGTCTACGTTCATGTTCATTACCGCGCTGAGCACTCTGACAGGTGTACAGAAAACAGCAGGAGTCACACTGAGTCAATGCAAAAGAAAGTGAAGGCAGCGCTGCCAGTGCCTCAGGCTACACTAAATGAGTAAGCCTGAGTGGGAATTCCAAAAGGAAATGTGTCATGAAAAACACTTTCTGTAACAAGCAGCAGATGAGGCATACTGTTTCAAAGTGTTAAAAGCAGACTACTATTTGGTAATGTAACCACAGATTTATGTAACATGAACATTTTGCTTCTTCAAAACCTAAAGGCGTCTATTCATTGAATGCTGGGATATGTTGATTTTGGCAATGTAAAGCAAGGCGTCCGCCCTACACTGCAATAAAGCATGTTAGGTCTGAACTCACAAGCAGCTATTTTCTTTATGCCTCAAATCGACAGTGCCTCAGTTCAGTCATGCATCAGTGAGAATGACGGAGTGACGGATATGTTCGGAAATGTTGTTCTTAGCTTGTGATGGGTAAGTGACTATTGGCGATGTATAATGTTGGGGCCTCTGTGTCATATGACTGGACCCCTGGAGTGCCCTTAGGGAATTACCAGAATAATGTGTCAAAATCTAGTAACAAATGTCCAAATGACTTGAACGTTCTGTGTGGAGGTATAAGCTTAGAGAGAGAGCAGCATTGTGTATTTATACTGGCCATATCAATATTAATATCTCACCTGCCAAATTATGACAAACAAAAATGTCATTCATTTACATTTCATCGTCTGCAGAGGTGAGCCTTTTGAATCCCTCCTGATTATTATGTAAACATTCTCCATCCTGTGAATATCATGGTTTGTCCTGTGGTGCAAACTGCAATGAATGCGTTGGATTTAACCGTGCACAGACTTGAAAAAGAACTGTTCATCCCAGTAACAAGTGTTTCTGATCACACCGTGCATTCAGTAGAGCTACTAGAATACATGGCCACAGGCGAAAGAGAAAAAGTGGGGCGCACACACCGAAGCCGCTCTGTTTTGCTGGGCTTTTATAGGCGTCATGTAGAAGTGAATGGTGAACATGCCTAAAACGAACACGGATTATGTTATCAAGTTCATAACCTGTGTGGCCTCAGCAATTAGCTTCTGTCGTGACCCTGACTGAAAATGCACAGGTTTCATTTCAGTGGTTCCCCTGTAGCTGGACCGCTCTATACTCATATGACGGAACAGTGCACTCGGGCAAATTTGTATTTATTAGGCCACACTTTGTAGTCATCTCTGTGGCTTGTTAAGTTACATCATCACTGCGGGAGGAAATACTTGACTAAACTGGGCCCCCACCTCTACTACTTTACAGTAAGCCACATGGACTGTACAGTAAAATGGGTCACAAGAATTATTTTATTTTAAGTGATCCTTCAGAGCTTCAGAGTACATTGGGTTCAATGATCTACTTATAGATCTACATGAGATTCCTGTCCGTGCAGACTTTATGTAGGCCTTTGAAAATGAAAATGAGCGAAGCAATTAAAAATAAAAAAGAGTTATTAAGAGTCATTTTGTCACGTGTGTGCTATTTTTGTTCTTCATTAAAGACCCATCCCTTACTATTCATAGCCCTTTGTCCAGTACATGTACAGCCATATGTATGACATCTCTAAGCACACTGGTTTATTTCCTTGTTGCAAATCAATTTCCACTCACTCCATTTCCAACATTACATGCACAGGCCATTGTGTGTCATTGCTCCTGTCTGCTTTTCCAAACTGGCTGTGACACTTCTCTATATGTCAGCAGATAAGCCAGCTATGATAGAACACCTTTAATTGTCACTTCAAATTGACTGCAAAGTTGGGTTCATTTAAGCACATCACTCTTTGCTGTAAACCTTACCCAATGAGTCTCCTCGTGGTGCCAGTCCCGTGCTTGGAGCTCTGCCTGCGGTTTACTCGGGCTCTTTGCTGTGGGGAGAGCTGTCTGACACTACGAAGTGAAGAGGAGACGTCCGCAGCCTGAGACTGTGTGGCCCTTGGCAGACGAACCGGAACTTTAGGCTGCAGTGTGTGAGAGGATGCATGGTCCTCTGTCTCCCTCGCCGAGTGACCTTGACTCCTGGATGGGGTGTTGTGTTGTGCTGGTTGCTTCCAAAGCGGCCGTCCCGCCTGTGTACCTTCCCTCCTCTCACCTGTGGAGTCCTTCTGACTATCCCCACTTCTTAGCATAGCAACCATCACAATTAAAACAGCAACTCCTCCTCGCTTCATTTTGGAGTAACTTTTAAAAGTACCGCGAAAAAAAGTCAGTACGTCAAAAACCGCAACTTTAATCAGAGCCACTAGAAACTTTGCAACTAATAGTTCAATCAAACGCTATCCTCTCCCAAGAATGAAACAAGCCTGGGTATTTCTTCATAATTCCCAGTTAGGAATGATATAAAAATACCTTCAAATCTGCGCTACTTTACACTTGAGTCCAAAGAAATGAGCTCCTTCCCAGCGCTGAGAACCAAATAATTCAAGCTAACATTATCCCATCTGTTTTGTGGAACATGAAAAAAAGAGGCGCGAGGAAAAGTGCCGCGCGTTGACTCCAGTCAGGGCTGCTGCTCAAGCTCTACAACAACTTCTACTGCTCCAAGTGTGAGAGGACTGGACTGGAGAGTAGCAAGCGTGCATCCCACACCATGAATATCACCCACCTCCTTGGATCTGAAGTCACCGGGAATTTTTGTAGGGATTGCACGCTCCCTCTGTAAGTAAGGAACTCCCCCTTTGTCGGCTGCGTGTTGTTGCTCCCACCACACAACCACACAACTGCACGGCTCGCTCCATATGCCCGCATTCACCCTGTCTGCCAGGTTACATCATGTTCCCGTGCCGTCTTTTGACAAGGACTATAAGGATAATAGAATAAAAGCAGCTGCCTTAAGCATTAGCATCAATTTAAATGTGAGTTGACAAGTTATTTCAGACTCCACAGTGGTCATAATTGTTACATGTGTAGGCTTCTTACAGTGTATGGGATTTGCCCAGCTTGTGAATGCATTACATTTTGGGTTGTGTCATTATAAAACGGCATCATAAATGTAAGACATATTCAGCTCAAAATGTTTACACTGCATGATTTAAAGGTTTCTGAGCAGTTGCACGCAGAGAGACAAACAGTAGTGAAAAGGTAGGGGAGGTTGAATGTGAAACCTTGGAAAACTGCTTGAGCTTATGTAACATAGTGCATTTGTCTGCCTCCTTGGGCCATGCTGCCTCATCACTTTCCTTATGACCGTCTGGAAACAACACATTTCTCATCTCCCTTAAGATCTCGAACAACCCCAAAAAGAGCTGGCTCCCGCTCCTACATTCGAACCACAAAGATGTACGCCTGTCTCTCTCTCTCTCAGTCATGAGTGGTCTTGTAGCAGTGTTATTACTACTCACTGAACTGCCATCCAAAACACACAGCAGCAGAGGAGGAAGACGAGAAGCCATTCCACGAGAGATACAGCAAAAGGAAGTAGTTCTCTAGAGAATAAAGTCCCATGAGAACTCTACTTACAGTCTCTCTCCAGCCTTAATGGAGCTTGTGGGGCCTTGTTTGAAAAGCACCATTGACCCCAGTATCCTTTTAGAGTGACCGGGCCATCCACTGACAAATGTCCAAGTGACCAGACGAAAGAGAGCAGCTGCTTGTACCCACCAACTAATCTTTTTTTTTTTTTTTTTTGCATCATGTTATAATCATGTTATAATGTTATGAAAGTGGACCTTAGCGAGTTTAGCGTGGCCCAGTCTGACACAATTTGCAGCATCTGGAAGGACCTCTAGAATAAATACCAGGAGGATGTCTCTGGCTATGACCGTCGCTTCCACACAAAGAGTCCTTTGAAAAACTCTGGCATGACATGCGAGCCACTCCTATCATCTTTCAAATGCAGAGCAGAATTATAACTGCACAGATTCTTACAAAGCACAGAGTTTAAGTCACTCAAACAAAGTCCGAGTCTTGTAATTGAATTGGGACAAACAACCGATGTGTGATGGATTGTCCTGAGTACTTTGTGCAGTTGAACCATTTAAACGTGCTCTCTAAATACTGAATAGACATTTGACGCCTTCTAATGAATAATCAAAGGAGGCCACTTTGCACTTTGCACTTTACACTTCTACCTGTCACTATACGTCTCGAGAGAGAGGCATTTGCATCCATATAGCGGAAAGCGGACTGAATGAGCCTCGACGATGAACGAATGGAGGGTCAGAGTTCAAGTGTACCCATTAGAAAGCCAAACAGTGTCATTAAATCCAGAATGTAGGGATTTCATTATGAGCAAGAATCAACGCCGTATTCTCAGCCTTGGCTCTAGAATTTTAAGTGATTCATGTGAATTGGTCTCTGTGATGACTTTCAATGGACCGAACCAACAAGGGACGTCAATCTCTTCATTAGCTACCTTTTACCGCATCAAAGGCTTCAGCTCTATTTCCTCTTGCCCAGTAGCCAACATAATAGCCACATTGTTCAGACTGGGCAGCAAGCACAATCTGGTTAAAAAAAAAAAAAAACAGGTTTATTTGGCACATAATGTCTATGTCAAAACAGAAATTAGTTGCTTCATTATGGGTCATAGTTCTTCAAGATTGGACATGACAGCATTTCCTTGGATCGTACATTACAGAAGGCCTCCATTGCGCTCCTCGAGAGGTTGGTCACTACATTAAACAGACGTTCACACTGCAAGAGGAAACCGTTGAAGATCGAGCAGGATAAATGTTATGTGCTTATAGGCCAAGGACTACAGGGCCTTTCCCAGCTTGTATAAATGAGGTTCTGTCAGCCAGGCAATGGAAGTAGGTCACATGGGTGTTATTTAGAACAGGCACTTCCACTTGGCCCTTTTGTGATATTTATACTTTTTTTTCCTTCTGTGAGTATTAGAATAGATTTGTGTTTGCTTGTGTGTCAAAGCTGCAAATCTTGTGCAGGAAACAGCTTTTGTATACCAGCCTGTTCTAGAAATAGTATTAACATTAGACTACAGCACCACTAACAACAAATCTAACTTGTGTCACAGCGATGGCAATACTTTTGAATGTAATGCTTCACAGCTGAGTAATTGTCTAATTCATTAAGGGGTGTGTGTTGTTAACAAAAGCATTAAGCGCACCTCAATCTTGCCGAGGGATTGTGGTGCAAAAAAAAACTTGTAAAGAAAGTATTACAATGATTAGATTAAGCACTTCCCGTTTACTGCCGGTTAAAGAATTCAATGACTTTGTTGTTGAGATCTTAACTGCTACAGCAGACTATGTTGAATGGATTTTCTTTAAAGACTAACCAGCTCTATGAAGCCTAATGTCAAAGAGCATTCTAAAGAAACAAATAGACAAAGCTTGTGTTTCATAGTTTGCAGTGGGCAGTTGAAGCATCTTGATGTGTATCTCCTGTCTTTAGCATGACACTTAAAATGAAAAACCTAGCAGTTTTGTTGTTGCCTGAAAAGGGGTTTTGGACTGTTGAATGCTTAAAACTTTGGGACTGCACTCTGGAAATTCTGTGAAATCATCTCAATTTACTGTCAGTCGGTCACATAAAAAATATTTGATCTGTGACATCCTTGGAAGCCTATTGAATAAAGCATAGACCGTTGTGGCCAATGGTTTCACTTTGTCCAGTCAAAAATTGCTATTGCGTAAATGTCTCCTAAACTCTCCATTTTAACCGTAATTGTGTTTGTCTTTGTAAGCCTGATTTAAAAGTGTCTCCCATGAACAGAGAAGGGAATGATGTCACCCTCTGCATGATAAATGTCTCTGGAGTGGATTCACGCAGTGGATCGTGTCAGGCAGTTAGGTCGAATCACAACTTGACATAACTTTACAGAAATGTGCATTCACAAAAGGCCAAAAGGAGACTTAACTATTTACATTTATGTATAATCAATCAAAGTGTGAATAAATAGTTCTATTTATGTCTGGACAAGAGTGGGAGGTAGTTGTGCCCTCTGCATTCTTGTAAAGTCTGGACTGTTAGTCATCACCTTTTCTTGGCTCCATTCGAGTATAGACTGAGAGTTTAATAGGTGTAATAGATCATTTGGGTTCTTCTTTTACTCTCTATTTTCTCTCTCACCTCTAATTTTCCTGGCTTCTCACCTCAGGCTCCGTGTGCTTCTCCTGCCACAGTGACCTGGTCACAGGGCCTACTGAACCAGCGCCTGTGCTGCCATTATATCCTCAAGAGTTGATAAATGACTGCAGTTGGCTTCACAAGTGTTTCAGACTGCCTCCACCATCCAGCCACAGACAAGGTAAAGGCATGGACACAATATTTAACTATAACCCTGCCAAACCTATCCCTTGAGCAGCTGGATTCTTGTAAGATTTGTGTTTTTACAAATTCATAAAAATCCATCTTTTCTGAAATGTACTCACAGCCGTCTTTCTGAATCATATTCACGGCCGAACTGTGGCCTAACCGGCTCCTTGTGACAAATTATGTGGCTGTACTGACAGGTTTGGGCATGTTTTAGGTTTGAAGATGAAGCGATCGTGGAGTAAACTGCAGTTACTCAGATGATGAATCCAACCACTGACCATTCAGTCGTTTAAAGTATCTGCCCTTTGGCAAACGCTTTCTATGGAACCCTTTCAAGATGATTCTGTGGAACAGACCATGTTCTATGGAGACTACCTCACTTATCAGGTTAGCAAATCCAAGTACTTCTTACAAAATGTTTAACTGCCAATAATGCAGTGCTACTAACTGATGGCATTATTTCATATATGATTTCTTATTAGACAGTGTAAAGAGATGACAGTGACAACCTGTCATTTTACCATGTGGTGCTCATACAAACAGACAGAATATTCGCCAATGCCCTGGTTTGTAAAGTTTGACTGAGCCCTATGTGGTGTTGTTTAGCCCTCGGATCTGACAACAAGTTAATTTAGTGTTTATGGGAATAGGGCAAGGATTTTTTCATATAACAGAGTGTGCCAAGTTCTGTTTTGCTTTTGGAGCAGTTTTCATCTGCTCCGAGGAGGGAACTTTGCAAGTGTTCTGTTAAACATCAAGGCTCTTATGGACTACTTTAAATTGCATTAACCTAATTATCTTAATATTTATTATTATGTTAAGATTACTTCAACATACAATTTTGATGTAAATGAAACACATTTTTGAAAATAAAAAGTGTGTCTTCTTTATTACTGTGTCCATAGTAGGGACAAGGGAGGGACAAGTCAGACAGGATCACAGTTTACAGAGGCTATCTGGCACACTGAAATATAAGGTGTCCACTTTTTAAACATGTTATTTTGTCATAAAGTGGAAAAAGAATATCTAAAGTCCAAGTTTCCTCTTTGCTGTCAATTTAGAACAGCACGTACCTTTTCTAGTAGTAATCCAGATATACAGTATCTAACTAATAATAAAATCCAATACATTTCATTGTAAACTAGGGCCTTAAAAATACCGTTTACAGTTATATAAGAGAGGTTATTTTGCAAATTGCACCTTTATGGACCTCATAACACAACAGCCCAATAACTAAAAAAACCTTCAGAACAGACTACAAACTGACAGACATGTACTGTAAGCACCCACTTATTCTGTGCAGTAAGTAGTCTGACTAATACAGGTTAAGGACTTTCACTGCTGGGAATGAATGATGCACAAATCTGTTTGGGTTACTGACTCACATATGACACATGTGCCTTCCAGCTCTAAACAGCAACACATTACAATGGAATGGAGCTGTTGTTTTTACCAGGCTAAATCTCGCTGTATTTCCTCTGTATGTAAGGTGGTTTTTCATGTAATGTTCATGTGTGGTGACAGCTGCTCCTGCTGTACGGCCCTCATGCTCTGTCAGCCCAGAATCATGTGAGCAACATTTAGGTGAATCAAACATCTTCTTTACTGCCCGCAATTAACAATGAAGGTCGAGCGCCAGAAAGTTATGATGCGATTTAACCCCCGGCATGAGGTCAATTTGACCTGAATGGCTTCCTATTAAGCATGATAAATGTGTTATTTTTCAAGCCATTAAACCTTTTCTCCATAGTCCATTTAGTCAGGAAATGTACCGACCTGCTTTAATCTGGGTTATGTTTAAAGTGGGGGAAACTTCAAGGAAAATGGGAATGACACGAAAATTAGCAGAAACAGCTTCAAAGTGTTTTCTGACACAGCTTTCTGCTAATTATCGGTCACTAGTGTCAGATGGGGATCCCTTCCATGTGAAAGGTCAAAAGGGTAACATCAACAACCCTGTATAACAAAGAATCAATTTGAGTCCAGTGTATAGACTGGACATCAATGAAAACATTGTAATGAGCGTGGAAAGTATGGGACCCGAAAGTTTGTGAGGCTCAGGGAGAAAGCTAACTGACTGTGTTGACCTGTCTGTTAGAGCCCCCCGGGAGAAGCCCACCTCAAGGTCTCTGTTAGAAAGACTACCCATTCATCAAGGCAGTTTGAAGAATCTCTTTGAACTGTCATTTTGTATTTGAGCCTGGGCCCACACCAGAGAAGTCCAATTAGAAGCAGAATAGTTTACAAGCCAAATTGAATGATAGATAATGAGATAGAACGTAGCTAAAAACATAAATGCTGTATAGTGCAATGGTTTGCACAAGTCTGCTAAGTAGACCTTAGTTCCTGGATGTCTCTGGTCACTGCCCAGCTTGTAAATCACACCCCATATGGAGCTTTTGTGCTGAATATATTATTGTGCAACACTGTCTACAAGTCCTCATCACACCGAGCTTCATCCATTCTTCCAATACACAAACACACACAGAAATTGGCATGTTCTCAATGGAGTGTGAAGTCATGGCATGGTTGGGGGGTTTCAGTCATTCCACATGGAACTGACTTGTCCTCCCACGCATCCCCAAACTGCAGCAGTGGGGTTTAAGTCAGCCCCGGCAAAAATGACAACAACCAAATGAAAAACAATGCAGATGATGAAATGAATCACCATCAGCTCACACACATACAAGCCCAAGTGAACATTCCAGTTCAGCGTAATGTAAAAGTGTTCATATGACTCCAGGCCGAGATGCTAGTACAGCCGAGCATTACACCAGAGAACTCGGTGGGGAGCAGGAAGAGAGGCCCCGTGTGCCCAGAGTCCTGTCTCCTGAGGAGCACTAAGCACTCAGCAGGCTTCAAGGCCCAATGTTCATTAGCGAGCCAAGTTTTAATAAGCCCGCAGACAGACATGCTGCTAAACAGTCTCAGGTGCCAGAAGAGGTGAGTTTTCTTATTCGACTGATCCTCATGACTTCACATGGCATTGACGAGAAATACATCTGTCAGATATGGATCTAGGAACAGATAAAGTAGCCTAATTGTAAAATAGCAATGCCTACTCATTTTAAGTAATAAATATTTTTTCTTTACAATTCAGTCTCATTGATGATTAGATAATTTAACACCTCTTCAGAGAGTCAAATTTCAAACTACAGAGGCCTTAGAGGGTCATAAATCAGAGCACACACAGTGGTTTAGAACCCAAGCTACAACATCCTGAGAGGATCAAAAGTCAAAACTTACATTTTTATTTTTTTATTTTAGAAAATTTTAACTAGTCTGTTTAGGATCTAAAATTTTACACGGACTTGCCCCACCACTTTTTAATGAGTTGGTTGGGTTCAAATCAGGCACTAGTGGGAAAGTCACTAGAACCTTGTCTAGAGGCGCTTGTGCTGTACCTCTGAGGCGCACTGCATTCAGAAAACAGGTGCGGTCAGTGAGGGGGACTGAAAGCTGTATCAACGAACCAACTGCAATGAGAGACTGTACAACTTTAAACACATTTAAATAAGAGGCTTAAGAGGAACCAGACCTGGGTTCACAGAGGTACTATTTCAGTATTGTGTGTTATTTTCATAGTTATGTGTCAGTTGTTCTGTGTATTATTTGTATATTTTTTTCTCTGTCTATCATGGACTGTCATTTACAGTATGTTGAGTGCAATGTGTTACATGTTTTTCACAGTAGTAGGTAGCCGCTAATTCTGGCATATTTACATGTACATATTTATTGACATGTTCATTATAATGTATTGTCTCTTTTAAATAAATAAATCAAAATCTAATACCCAACCACAACTTTAGAGGGTTCAGAATCTTAAACTACAGCAGCCTTAGAGGGTCAAAACTCAAACTACAGCAGCCTCAGGGGGTCAAATCTCAAACTACGTTCTCATAGAGGGGTTAGTGTTTGGTGAAGGAGGCAGAGTTAGAGTGAGTGTTATAATTCAATATAAAATGACAGAGATTTTGATTCAATTACAAAAACAGACGAATAGGTCAAGACCAAACTACAGCAGCCTCAGAGGGTCAAGACCAAACTACAGCAGCCTCAGAGGGTCAAGACCAAACTACAGCAGCCTCAGAGGGTCAAGACCAAACTACAGCAGCCTCAATTGATCATCACCTAACTACAGCAGCTTTAAACTACTCCCTACATTTCCAGGTTTTCCACATTAATACACATTAACACATTAAGTTAATTATCACAGGTTATCTCACTATTAAAGATTACTGCTGCATCATTTATTCTTACCGTGCTCCACAGTAAGAATAAAGTTGGGTAAATGTCTCGTCCATTAGATCTGAACTAGACTTAGGAACTAGAGGTGTTCATCAAACACTGTGTCCTACAGCGAGCAATAAATCCTGCTACCAGGCTCTTACCCTACACATTGTTATTTCATACCAGTCAACTGTATCGTATCAATCACCGGCTACAACAGCAGCTTTAAGACAGTCCCAAGATAACAGTAGTGTTTCCACAGTTTTCTATAACAAATGTTCAGCTGCAAGGCGCCCATAACATACTTTATAGAATAATAACATAAGCACATTGCAGTGGTGCTTTATCACTCTTTCATTATAAAGTGAATTGTAGGATAACAAATGCAATGTTATAGTGAGAGTTCACCAAGTGTATAAATGAATGCCCTCCTCTTTTTCCGATCTTGGCACAGTCCACGGCAGTGTTTATCTAAAAGGAAAAGGTGCTTCGGAAAATGAATAAAAACAGGGTGACAACTGAGTCAAAAATTACAAATACAATTATCTCGACTGCTAACCAAACAATAAGCTCATAAAATTGTCCTTCAACACTTCCTACTTAATGGTGCAGGGTTAGAGATAAGATAACCCAGAGGAATCAATCACAGTGCGTGTATGTTAAGACATGTAAGTGTGCATCCTGTGTGGGATGTTTAGATCTTTTTTCAGGAATAACGTAGCTAAAAATGTGGCACATTCTGTACCATGTTGAAGATTGGAGTGAGTGAATTTGTGCTAAAGAAGAATGTGATTGGACAAGCCTTTTGCTGTAAACCAAAGAATCCTGAGGCAATCAAAATTTTAAAAAAGCCAGAGGGCTGTTGCAGGTTGAACAAACTCAAGAGTTGCAGAGTCAATTCTGAGTTGTTAATCTGTTGAAAGATGCTGGTTATCAACCTTCTCTCTCAACTCAGGTTTAAACCCATAACCATAATTACTGGGTGTGTCCGTGCAGGGAATAGCCAATAGCATTCAACCTGGAGGGAAAAGGGGGTGTTTATTTTGGGGCTGGTTGCTTTGAAAAGGAACCAACTTAAAAACTCTTGGCCTCAAATATTTCATAATATTTCAAATTGTGAAAATTTAACATTAAACAAAACTGTAAAACTGTAGGAAGAAAATATGAAAAGCATGAATCAAAAACAATTTTAATTTTTGTGACCCAAATTCAAAAAAACATTTTTACATTTTTTGGTGCATAGTTTTGTGTAAAGTATATTTCTATAATGAAAAATAATGCAGTGTCAGATCAGTGTACCTTTACAAACATTTGATTGGTCCAGTTTGGTTTTGCAATGTCTAAGCCAGAATAAAACCTGCTCTGGAGCAGGATAGCTTGTGTAGAGTAGGCTACCATGGCAATAAAACATGCTCAAAACCAAAACACGTTCTGGAGCCAGAAAACTCAGTTTACTAAACCTGCTCAGAGCAACAGGCCTCCAATCCTTTCATGATAACGAATTCAAATGGTCTGGCTAATACTGAGTTGGCATTAGCCCTACTACTGTTTCCCGCTACCATTGTTTTTATCTCACCCGTTAATGTGATGCAATGTAAAGTTTGATTATCATTGGCTGTGATTGCTCGCAGAGGGACCAAGCATCTGACTCCATGTTTGCAGAGTCTGATCTACTCATTAGATCACTGTCAACCCCCAATGAAGACGGACAGGCAGTCTTTACTTTATTGAAGAGCTTATCAAAAAAAAATTACTGACAAAATTTTGTTTGCGGGACAAGGCACATCTGGAAGCCACCTGGTAGGTGTTAATTATAAAGCTAAACAGAAAATATCTCCATCTCCTTGTCACAAGCACCTCAGGTTGCATAACAGCTTCTTATTATATAATTTTTAGCAGAAGACAGAGAAATGGAAGGTTTTTATATTTATGTTCAAATAAATACGGGGTGTCCGAGAGCTCTGACTGAAAACTTAAGTGTTACATATTGTATTTACTTGGACGTTTATTTCTGCGCAAAATTCTCCGGAGACATCTTCTTGGGCAAACTCTTTTCAGATGAAACATTTACTTAGCCACAAAATATTGCTGAATTATGTACTATGTATACAAAATCACACAAGAATCCAGTGCGTGATAGGAATTTTTTTGCACTTTTTAAACTGTTAACATTTTTGAGGGCCTCCTTTTCAAATCAAAAACAGAAGAGAATAAACTATACTTGAAGTGGACATCGTGGGTCTAAAAATGTGCAGATTGTACTAGTGCAGGGGCAACGGATGTTTATAGTTGTTTTTATTTTTTTTAAAGTGACTGCCTCTGAAGGAATGTTAGCTTGTATGATAATGTGTTGGGACTGGTCACAAGTGGCAGATGCTGTAAAAAAGTAGTATTGAGACAGCTATAAAATCCAATACATAACCTCTTACTTCTCAAACTTATCAGTTCCCAACATCCTATTGTCCAGGAATGGTCCGATGTCTGTTCCCTTGTGGAGCTGTTGGGATGCTATGATTTAAAATTATGGTTTGAAAAGCTACGGGGGCTCCATCAGTTTCTTGAAATATGTTTTCCAATTGGCAGGAGAAACACTGTAGAAAAAAGAAAAGGGAAATGTGTCTTCTCAACAGGTTGACTGTTTATAATGACTGTAAATGGCAAAAATGTCTAAACAGTTGGAGGAGCAAGAGATCATCCACAGCCTCCTGGACAAAGTCCTGATGGGCCTTCTTCCCTGCTCCCCTGCTTTGTCCAAATGAAGCAAACAAACGTGAACCCTGTCAGCGTTTCTCTGCTCTGTCTTTCAGCTGAGAGCAGAGATTTGTATTGCCTTTGACTAACCTCACGAAGGCCTTTGCTTTTGAATCTTAATGTCTGGTTCATTTTAGCCTGTCATTCTAACAATGGGTGTTCCTGATGAAAACTTATGAATATAAATGCATCTTTGTTTCTGCTTCGCCTCATGACTTGTAATCTTTGAGTAATTGCTCTTTAAGCACACAAGAATGTCTTTCCTTATAGCATAAAAACAAATTACTCAAAAAGAATGAGTCATATTCATCATGTAAACAGATTTGTGAAGAGCTTGTGTTTTTTTGGGAGAAGAAGTCATATGTCTCAAAGGAATAGTTAAAAAGGCTAAAAAGTTAGTGATATAATAAGTGAGATATTCTCAGAGCACCAGTGTGATGACCCATGATGGGGGTCCCGCTGCTGAGGCCTTGTGTTAACTAGTCACCATAAAAGATAAATATACAGACTGATTCTCGCATGGCTCAGACCCGCAACAAAGCAAACACCGGCTGCCATTTCCATGTCTTCACTTCTATCTGGCCTTTCCAGAGTGTCCTGGATGTATCCTCATTATCCCATTGGGTGGCTTATAGGGGTGGGGCGATATAGCCTACAATTATATCGCAATAAAAACAGTAAAGATTAATTCATCGTGGCAGTTTTTTTCAGCATTGGGATAATCATTCATGGAGATAATTACCACCTGTTTTTTTTTTTTGTTTGTTTGATGGTTTTTTCACTACAATGCCATTTGGAATTATTTGTTAACAAATAATTATCCTGTTCTTAAGATAATTCATCAGCTAACTTGACATTAACAGCGGTCCATTTGCTCGGGGCAATTAAACTCCAAGCAAGAGCGCAGTACTATTTTAAACATCCCATTTATCAAGTGCCTACTGACTTAACTAATGTTTAAGTCGGTCCAGAGTGGAATGTGTAGGCCTTAATTCTATGATCACATTGGTGTTTTAAGAAAAAAGATATTGCTTTACCGTTTTGTTGCTTTACCGTTACTAGAATCAAACTTTAGTCTCTTTCTTGCCGAGAACAGGGCTGTAGATGATAGTTTGTTAAGTAACAGTTAACAAATGGGCTTTATTTGCCTCGAGGCTGTGTTGATTCAGTAGCAGCCCTGTCTGACATACACTGAACATGAGCGTCGTGCGTCCTGCAGCAGGGCCAGAACAAGGCTAACTACATTTGGAGCCCTTTGGGGAGAGGGGTCAGGGGGGCCCAATCACAGGAAATGTTTACTTTTTAGTTTTTATATTTTTCTAAAATAAAAATGAAATTAACATTTATCTGAAAGAATGAGGCTGAAGCAGAAGAGACTATTCAAATAATTGTCTAAATTATTTAATAATCTGAATTTACACTAGTTTTAGATTCTTAAAAAGGAAGTCTATAAAACTAATATCCTTTTTTTTTGTTAGTTAAACATTTCTGTACAGGTTAAACTTGTCTGGGTAACAATTGTTACACAAAATTCAAATTTTGTCCAATGCCTAGTGGCTTATACCCATTACACAGGAAGGGCTCCTATCCAGCAACAAGGCTAAAAAACACCAGTGGGTTACATCATATCCTCTTTAGCTGCACCTGGACTCTGACAGAAAAGGGCAGTGCATTATTGTACCTACATGCTTGATGTTTACATGATGCAGTCAATAAAAGTGCATCAGTTAATCATGTCAACTGAAAACACACTTTTGTGGAGACAGAGATGGGCTAAACTGCGACCGGGGAACATTTGGAAGCAGCGGATGATAGAATACAGTCTTTCTGTCAGTTCAGCAGAGCCTCGCCCTGTTCCTTTCTCACTGGGGTGGTCCCTTGAGTCAACGTCGACCATCTCAGACCAAAGATGTTCTGGCTGTAAGAAATACGTCATAAGCAATTTCCAGTAGGTGGCTTTTTTTTGTTAATCACCATGTAACAGTGAAGAGTGGTGCCAGTCCAGGCCCATACAGTGTCCTCCACAGCCAAGTATGATAGAAAACCCAGTACATCTTTCTTTTGATGCTCTCATGCAAAGGCCTTTTCACCCAAATCCAGCTCTGACAGATTTAAAGTCACATCACAGCGATGCAAAAGGTGATGATGAGTGGCTATGCACTGTAAACACAGGCCATTGCTAATCTGTACACAAAAAGATGACACATGTGCAGACCAGATGTGGCTACTATTGTATTGAAGTTGTTTGTGTGGTTGTGGTCAATGAAAGCCTTTTAATACCTCATCGTCGAACGAGTGAAAATATGAATGAAAGCATTCCCCACTGGGTTGACAAACCGTCTGAGGTTCTTAGCTACAGGGATGACTTTTCCAATTGTAGCTCGGGACAATGATTCATTCAGAAATACTGAGATGAATATGCAAGTGCATTCTCTTTTCTTTATAGTTTCTATATTGTGATATTCTGTGGTGAGCAGGAATTAACTTGAGTTAAATTCTACTCTAGTGTTGCTCACGATCACCTCATGATCTTAAGCTCTTTCTGGCTGTGGTTGGAAATGAAGGCAAGTGCCAACCACACTTTGGCACATTTTACACAACTTCAGGGTGGTATAAATCCCATGTAAATGTTATGTTTCTATCAAGATTAATGAGATAGACTAGCACTGACCTCGTCTATGATCTATAGCCAGGCTACAAACGTTAAAGCCCAGAGACACATATGAATATATTCAGGGAAAACATGCTGTAAAGCTTACCCACAGCTTTCACGGTTCAGGAAGCGGATAAAGAATTTGAACATGGATGTATAGTTTCAAGGGTGGTTTGTCAGGGAGAAATATTTTGCCGCAAACATGTGCAAATCCCTTCTTTGTTTCTCCTTGTGGCAAGCGTGCTGACACAAGGGGTGGGGCAGTGCAGAGGTGTTTGTCAGACACTTGGACAATCTACATTACAGGCCCTGTCTTTACAGAGGAAATATAAGAGCTGAAATGTTTCCCGACACAAAGAATATAATACAGCTGCATATCCCAGCAGGACAACTAACCCCATAAATCAATAGCTTCACTCCAACATCATATATAACACCGACAGCCGTGAGCGCGGGGACACTTAATCTGCTCACAAACACTTTTCCAAGAGTGCATGAGGCTGTGAGGCTATGTGCGGACATTGATATAATATTTCAAAACATGTGCCGTGGGCTCACTCTGATAGAGCCGGGTGTTTTAATGAGGTCTTTTTTTTAGTGCAGGGCTGAATGTTTTCTAGTGTGGATTCACAGGATCCCAGTGCTGAGAACCAGATCTCAGCACTAAAATCATACAAGAATCTGAGCATTAGAAAATCTGTGAAATGTCCAAAGACATGAAGAAAATCTCTTTAATCAGCAGCAATATCCTAGCCATCCATTCCTTACTGTAGCCAGACCAGTGTCAGCACTTAGGTGAGCTTTTAGTTCAGCCATTTTCTTCATAAGCCCCCATAATGTTGACTGCTGAGTCTCCTTGTCAGCAGTAATAAAAAGGAAGCCAGTTAACCTGTAATGGACAACATCAGAAACAGGCAAAGAGCAGACAGAGCAAAAAAAAATATGTTTGAAGTAGTTAAAATCAGGGCCCAATAGTTGTGTTTGAAAGATGTGGCAGCTTTGTACTCACAATGAAAAGGTGGACCGAGAGCAGAAAGTGACCTAACGTGTGTTGAAGTTTAAACAAAAGACCTTTTGCATGTAAGTCAAATCAGTACATGAAACAGTTAGAGGGAAGCACTTCCTGACTATTGTCCAGGCCTGTGCTAGAGCAAATCTCTCCTGTCCTTCAACAACTCTGATTACCATTGGCCTCTAAATCGACCCAATCATCACAGATGATGAATACCTGCAGCCAATCCAGTTGGCAGCTAATCAGCGGTGTCCAATCAGGTAATGAGGACTTGTGCGTTGGAATGGGAAGCAGACAACCCTGTGGCCGTCCAATCACATTGTAAAGAGATTTCAGACATGCCATAGCTGTGTTTGCTGCCCTGGGAAGATTCCTGTCTGTGGACAATTATATTTGATCAGAGAAACGGCTACACTGATGGACATCTCTTTTGACGCAGGTTGTCTGACTCAGAGATGGGAAATGAGGCAGGGCGTTTTTGATCTTTTAAAATCTGTTGTTGAGAAGTTACCAGCCATAAATTGACTCCTGCGGAAACTTGGCGACATTAAAGTCTACAAACAATGCACAGTCTGGAGATATTTATGAAATATAACTTGGAATATTTGTCAAAGAAGCATGTTTTTTCTTTGTGAATTAGCATCATCAACTATATGTTACAAATATGCAGCATGGTCTCCCACAGGTTCTTGAGGGAATGAGAACTGGTTCAACAGGGTACATTAGTCTTCTCAAAGGATCAGGAGAAGACTTTCTGATTTGTGGTCCATCTTTAACAAACATTCCTGGGGGAAATTTGAGAGACCATTATGCAAATCCACAGGTGCATGCCAAGACCAAATAACTGGACTTCTCCCTCCAAGTACTTCAAGATGCTCTGCCTCTGATGGTGCTCAGACTACGGTGTTACAGACACGCCAGAAAAATGTGGGTATAGTGTGAGTGTAATCTCCAGACTTTAAAAAAAACAATTAAAATGGACTTGCTTCCACAATGTTATTATCAGACCCCTACCTGTCTTTGTGTTGATATGGCTGGCAGTTATTTCATCACAAATTTAATGTTAAGCAGAGTACCCTGCTGTAAATACACCCACGAGCAGTTTGTATATTCTGTGTTTGCATGGATATCTGAGACATATGTGCAGCAAAGCACACCGGTGTGTGATAGGTAAAGCCCTAATCATTTATTGATTTTATGACGTTGTCATGTAAGATGACTACCACAAGAGCAAATATCAGGAATAACGTTGAACTATCGCCCTCTGGTGTCTTAAACAAAAACTGAAATGAATTGTCAAACAAATGACTATACACTTCAAGTTGTTGCCAGTAGTCAACTTTAAATGAACCAAACCCTACAGTAAAGAATGTCTTTATTACCCTTTCTAAATGTGAATATGTAAGATCCCAGAAAGCTTTTTATGATGTTGACTGTGTGTGTTCTCATCTTCAAGCATTTGTCATGAAACTCTGACGGACACAAAGAGATAAGAATTCAGTCCATCGTTTTTATTCCCATAAACAAAGAACCTGCAGTGCAGAGAATCTAAAACATTCATCAGCAGAGGCTTGCCATTAAAAAAAGAAAAGTACCCCAGCTTTAAAGTCATAGGCAAATATATCACAATATCTACATTGCTAAAAGAGCCATCTAATCCAGGAACATCCCACACAGAACACAGTAATAAATGCATAACTCAAAAACAGTGACTAAAATCTAAGGACAGATGTTTACATTCTCTAATTCTCTAATTGTCTATGGTCCTTTGATGACTCAACCAATTTGTGGTTAACTCATTGGTATTCCTGGACATTTTCTCATCTCTTTCAAAAGGACACAATGTCAACATTGCACAACCCAAACCGTCTACCTCTTAACACTGGAAAGGCCAGCCAAAGTAGAAGCATTCGTTCTGGTGAGTAGCACTTCAACAGAGCCCACAGTGAAAACTACACCACTTCAGCAACATGAAAATATGCTGCAGTTCAATAAAATAAGTTAGGTGAGAAATAAATTTGTTTAACCTGACTGCTCCTGAAGACTTGGACTGGCCACACTTTCTATTTGAATGGCCAATGAACAAGTAAACAGCAAAGCAATTCCAACACCATTGTGACAAATAATAAATCCGTCTGTTGGCTCAGTATGTTAAAAAAAAAAAGTAATAAATACAATTTTTAAATATCATTGTATTCTCTGCTGATATCATACCTTAGTGACCTAAAGGAGTGGGACAATGTGGCTAAGTTGTACTTGATGCTTTGTATGAACAGTTATTTACATGTGTCAGTGGATGCATAGATGGCATTGGAGATTCTGAGGTAAACCCATAAAAGGCTGTAAAAGTCAAAAAGGATACAACATATACAACACTTTTGTTATATATGACCTCTCCATCATCACCACTTCACATGGACTCAGTCTGTATCCAAAAATTAGCATATTACAGTGATGTATTAATGTCTACCAGGCTCTGGGTACAATCAAGAGGCAGAGGTCATGAATAAGGCAGGTTATTGAAAAAATAAAACATAACAAAACAAAACAAGTACGGCTCCAGACAAACGGATCAACATAAACTCTTTTGGAACACAATAAATTACAACATAGAAATAATCCAATAAGAAATTGCTTGGCTTCATTTTAAAACACTTCATCTTTAAACAGAAATTATAACAAGTCAACCAATAAACGTGCAGCGGTGAAGAAATCCCTTCTCTGTAAAAGTCAAAACACATGAGAACACATTTATACACACACACTAGTATGTACAGGTAATGAAATAAAAAGAGTGATATCATATATTTACATACACACGTCTGTCCCTGATCGTTTAAGGCCAAAGTACAGTGGGCGCACAGGTCACCCACATCACTGTAGGCGGCTGTTGCACTTAAGTGTTCCTCAGTTTGCGAAAAAAATAAAATAATGTAGTGGTAATTCTCAAGGCCTATCAGTCAAACATATAAAACTAAGGAAAGTCTTAAAAGTAAAAAACAAAAATGACCCCAATACTTACCCTTTAAATATCAGTCCTTCTTTTCCTAAAGCCAGGTGTCTTTATGTACATACAGTAGCACTAAAAGACCAAGTATCATTCCCAGTGCAGCCTTTGAGGACTTCCTTTGGGGACATCATTAGGAGTCTGGGTAAAGTCCACCGTCACATGGAGATGAACTAAAAAAAATTATATAAATAAATAAACTGTGGGCAGTCCACAGTGCCAGAGTTGAATGAAGGGTCAGAGCATCCCAAAGCCTTCACTGCCTTCACTGATGGCCAGCTTCAGCATCTTGTGCAGCTCCTCATAGGAGTCGTATGTGGGGAGGCACAGCTGGTTAAAACTACCCAGAGAAGAAAAGCACAGTTAACTGCCGCCAACAACATAAACTTCAAAACTCATAGTGAATGTTGCCACAATGAGAAGTCACTAGTGTAACAGTGTATAGGGTTTTGTTTAAAGACTTGCTTTGGAGGAACAAAACTGTTCTGTGTGAATTGACTTGTTTATGGAAAAAGAAAAGTGACGCACACAATGAGCGATTACACAAGTTATGTATGCTTGCTAATGAAGAAGGTATTTACAAGCATTTATTTGGTCATATAACTGCCATTTACTCTGCTCTACAACCTTACAATCCCCAAATCCCAGCCTTCTAAAAGTACGTCTGAACCAAAATATGGGCAGTCTATCAGCAACATGTAGTATATTGTGTAAATATTCTTGAAGTACCACACAGTGAAACAGACATTGTCGTAGCTCAATGTTTTAGATGTTTACTGACTGCATTTACAGCAGTACATGGTTTAGTGTCTGTGTCATTGCTCCTGTTTCTCCACAAACTAAACAACAAGGGTGTTATAAAGGTTACCCAATATAAATGTAATAAAATAAAAAAATAAAAATTATATATATATATATATATATATATATATATATATATATATATATATATATATATATATATATATAAACATTTAAAAACCTAAAATACAAGCTAATCATTTCATAACATTCATCTCAATTAATTAATTATTTTCTCAGAACATGTTATGCACTTACCAAGTGTGTGCAGTGGGCAAAGTGCTGTGTGTAGGGGCGGCAATGATCTGGAAGGAAGGGCACAGGGTGTTGAATCCTCCAGGTGGAAGCTGCGAGGAGCCGGTGGTGAACTGCAGCAGACGGGCCAGCTCCTCTTGAGTGAAACTTGACACCACTGCCCAGAACCACTTCATCACCTGTGTGAAGAGAGAAAGATGATCCGTGTGTCCAACTGAAGAAGGAAGATATTCAGAAATGTAACAAATATCTTACTTTTTCTCTGAAATGCCACGATCCTCCAACTATGACAGCATGAGCTTTAAAGTCCTGCACGTTTATATCACCAGTTCCACACATCAATAGCTAAAGAAAAAAAAGGAAATCATTATGGATTGATTTTTTTTTAGAAATGGTCAACCATTTTCCATGTCAAAACACATACCTCCAACTCATTCTCATCAAATATGGCTAAGAGATTTTCTGGAACCAGTTCATTCAGACCTGCATGTGAGCAAGTAGACTTAATTATTTGAAAATATTAAAAAGGTTTGCATAAAAAGATGGCAGTTGAGCTCATGTTACCTTTCAGGAAGTGTTCCACCTCATCTCTCACCTGGCTGGCCAGCCTGTACTGGGCCAGCAGGTTCAGATAATGCATCTTATTTTCATTGTTAACGGCAATCTGAGCTCCCCCTGATATTAGCTCCACCACCTGCAGGATAGAAATAAAGCATAAATCACTGAATGAAGACTGTTGTTAAATATCCAGTTAGAATATATGTCATCAAAACACTAAAAAACAACTCAAGTGCAGTAACATGTGCCTCTTACAATAAGATAACAGTCTGGATTGTGTTTACGAGTAAGAGTTATTGTGTTATTGTGTGGACTTTATAACTTGGCAACAAAGTTTAAAGAGGGACTCTTTTTCCCAAATGTAGCTCATCCACCTTTATGTAAACTTACCACTCCCACTCTTAAAGAAAACTACAATGTCTGCCAAACAAGCAATATGGTTTCTTTTGTTTGGTTTATTGCCACTATCTTCTGTGAAATGACATCAGGGATAAAAGGGGAGGTCCTGTCCAAAGCGTTGCCTCACCTTCTCCAGCTGTCCGGACTTGCTGTACTTCTCCTCAGCAAACACCAGGTCCATTTCACTCACGTCATTGTTTAGGATGAAACACACTTTTGTTTTGTAGAACTCCTGGTCATCCGTCTCAAAGTACTGCAAGTGGAAAATAAGCAAAAAAAACAAAAACAAAGACAAGACGTTTTTAACAAAAAAGTAGAGGATCTTAAAAACACCTACAGTTAACCTACAGCGTAAGTTGCACATACTTTATAGTTCATCCTAAGACCAATGATCTGAGCCAAGAAAGACCGTGTAAAGCGGGCTCGGACCAGTTGCTTGTAGGCTCCACCCAAAGCCGACTCATACAGGCACTTCCCTACGACACGACCCGCAAACTCGTACATCTTAACACGCAGATGAGGAGGCCGATCAGGATTTGGGTGCACCTGCAAGAGAAAGAGGGATGCACTTTAGGAGAGAATGTGGTATCCGATAAATGATGTCTTAGGGCGTAAAGGTTTAACTCACAAGGCCCTGGTTGTTGTCACTGAAGCGGGTGAAGAGCTCATTGGACGTGTCAAAAAGGGTCTTGCAAATAAGCTCGAACCACTCCCTCCTCGGTCCTCCCCAGTCCAAAGCTGCACAGGTTTCCGGCAATTAAAGGGAGGATATATTTTGCCACATTCACCTAAACTAAACAGCTCTCATCATAAACAAAGCCATTTACACTAAGGAACTAAAAGAAAATATTAAGTCTATCCAAGTACCATCTTGACTGCATATAATAATTTGCATAGCAGTGTATTTTGCTATTGTGAATATTATACATTTATTATTATTATTATTATTATTATATTTCCCCATCTAGATTATAGTTCCCCTTTCTTCCCACCAATGATACCACAGTTTGACAGCCACTGATATATAACCTAATAATATTCAGAACATTAATAAAACAAGTGGTAACAAGTCATGTAACTACCTTCTTCATCTTGGAACACAACCTCAAAATTCTTACTCCAGTCTGACACTGAGAAGTTCCTAGTGGCCTTCAGAGACTGTAAAAATCCAAAACAGAGAAAAACAACCTCATGTTATGGTTTCTTTTTAAAAAGGTATTTTCATTACAGAAAACCTGTGGCTGTGTTTTCAAAGAAACTCACAGAATCCAGAATTGAGTGTCGACTGATTTTTAGGCAGGTCTTGGTGCGAGGTTTCTTGGAATGGATGTGCCTGAGTTCACGCTGAAAGAAGTTCACCTTGTCTTGGAACGTTTCAGAGCCACCTAACAACAATGCAATTAAAATTATGCTACCGCCATCACCAAGTGTAATCTAATAAATTTAAAGTGGCATTGAGATACCCACCAATGTTCTTGTGCAGGAAGCGAATAAAGGTAGCTGCCATGATGTTTCTATCTTTGCAGCTAAGCTCAACCGGAAGCTGTATCCCATCATCCACAACTAAAGTCAAGTACTTGTGAACAGGGTCAGGACCATGGTAGGTAAACTAAGACAAAAGACAGAATGTAAATTAACAGCAGGTCTTTATTACTAAAAATATTATTTTTTTTTCTAAAAGAGGCTTACCTTTGTTCCAGGACAAACTCGAAAGGTAAAAAGGCGCCAAGGAATAATCTTTAGGTAGAACTCCTTTACTGACAGTTGCTAATTTTAAAAAGAAAGGTTAATTATTGCCTAATCAATTCAAAGCACATCAAAGAAAAAAGAAAACCAATCACACATGTAATGCTGGCCACTTACCTTTGGCGATATGTAACAGTAGACCTTTTTTGGTTTCTTGACTTTCTCCGGCTGTCCCTCCACAGGAGAGTCATGCTCATCCTCTTCTTCACCCATTGAGGGCCTTCTCTGAGGAGCCAGTAAAGAGGAGGCGGGTAACTGCCACGAGGAGCTACTGTAGTTCCCACTGTTGTAGAGGTAGGCCTCAAAGTAGATGCTGATGCCCGGTGTAGACACATTCTTCTCCACACAGGTCTTCTCATTCTCTAGAATTAAAGTAAAAAATGGTAGGTGAAAATAAATCAGAACATACAGTGTGTGTAGGCTGTGACTGCTTTATAAAAGTTGGCCAAAAGACTCCTCACCATTGAGAACAATAATGTCAAACTCCCCATTGCTAAGTGGCTGGTCTATGTAGGAGATCCGGGCCCGAAAGCAGCCCGTCTTCTTCAGGGTCAGTCTGAGCAGAACCTGGCACTGCGGCTTGTTAAGTGAAACGGATTTACTGTAGTAATCTTCCAGGTTTTCTTCATCTACTGTACCCAGCTAGAGAACAACAATAGTAAAACAATAATATACACATTTTAAAATATTTTTTAAATTATAAAATAAATATTAAATTAAAAAAAAGTAAATCTGATGTATGATGGATAGCAAGTTATGTTTAATTACAGAATGCACATGGACACTGTAGTTAGCCTCATCTGTGAGGCTTGTTGAGTTACTAGTAGGATTTCCATACTCGTCCCTGGGTTCAATCTGCAAAGTGTGCTGCTGGCCATATGTTAAGACCAGGGTTGAGAAATGGTAAGCAATCTTTGTTTTTGAAGGGACCACTGTGCCTAGAATAAACAATGGCACAGTATAGCATTAATTTGTCTCAGTAACACTTCCCTAATGTGGCAGTAAACATGTTTTGACTAGTCATACCTGGTTGGAATATTTTGTAATAGGGGCTATAAGCCACATTGAGCCCGCCCAGTTTCACAGCAACTTCGTATCGCCCCGCTTTGCGTACTGTGAAAGCCACTTTAACAACATTAGATTCTGGTTCTTGCAAAACCTCCTGGGTAACTGGAATGTCAAGAGCCAGTTCAATGTGGGTAATATTGACCCTCAGTCCAACAGGCCGGTGGGCTGGAAAAGGCTGTCCATTTTTATAGAAGAGCTAAAAATGGAAATAGGAAAGACTTTAAGAAACATGTAAGCCACACATTGGGATAGAAAAGAACTATGGATCATTCATTTAACCCCTCCTACCTGGACCCTAAAGCTCATTGTCTGCCCCACTTCTTGTGGTTCCTTCCAGTCCCATGACACCTTGCAGGAACGTGGATCCAGGTAATTTCCCCGAACATAATCATAAATGCTGCGGTCACCGCGCCGCCCTGGGTCCTCATTCTGGAGAAAGCTGACCACTCTCGCTGCAAGCTCACACAGGAACTTGATAGTAAAGACAAAAGCTATGATGGAAACAGTAATTCCACCTGGAAAAGAAGTAGTGTGTATCACACATATGTCATACAAATGTATACATAATACTTTTAGAAGAAGTAAGAAGTTACACTCTACAAACTCACCAATCACGTAAAACATGAGGTCCCTTATCAAGAAGCACAGTGCCACAGTACAGCCAAATATAAGAGCTCCCGCTGGAAAAACAGTTGACATAGTAACGTTATGAAACAAACATTATTTACTTCCCTCATAAAAGGAAAAAATATCTGACTCTTACAAATAGACCACTTCTCATTCAGCCGCCTCTCTGCAAGGCTGTGTACCAGCCGGATCTCGTAGTCCTGATCTCGGCTCCCCCGGGAGTTCTGGAGGAACTTTATGCCAGTTGACAATTTGATGTAATCTTCGTAGTAGTAACCCCAAGCAGCTAGAGAAAGCTGTAGTGTATTGTCAAACTGGGAAAGATCATCTAAATTTGTACAACCCAAGGTCTTCAGTCTGCAGAGGAAAACAGAAACACTAACTGAATGGAAACAAAAACTAAACTAATATAACTTTATCTTCCAAGGAATAAAATGGAGGCAAATGCTGGTTTTATAACATTCATGACCTTCAGAAGTAAAAACCAAGATGGGGTTCCTCTATTAATCGATACCAAAAAACTGTTCTGAAATCTGTAGTCTCTTGTTGTAGCCTTTTCTAAACTGCTTGAAAAACAATGAATGCATAAACATCTGCACTGCTGCAGGGTATCACACTACAGTCTATAAAGAATCCTGTTACTGCACTGACCCCTCTGCAGATTCTGCAGAAAACTCTGACAGTCACAAATGTAGAGACTGCCCTCCTGTGGACAAATTGCATAATGTGAAAATCCTGTATTTTAGTAATGCCCTACTGTATATTGGTACGATTTTAACAAAGGTATTACTATGTCTTTCAGATTATATAAAAAAGATAAACTTGAGAAATGCTTACGTATTATAATAGTGTGCCAGGTTTTGGGAGCAAAGCCACTCCTGAAAGGCAAAATCCCGAAGCAGCTGAATGTTGGCCTCTGCAATGTTCCTCCAGTGCTTCTGCTCTTTTACCACCTCCTCCAGACGACTTAATACACTTAGACTCAGTTCCTCCAGTGTCTGCACATCTGGATAACACATAGAAACTCATGTCACATCACAGTTCCAGTTATTATTACTATTTCAAGGTTAAGGTTAGATAACTGAATGTTAAAGACAAATGAGGTCCAAGGTCTTTGATTACTCAACATCCCATCAATCCAACACTTTTCATGTACTGTGCTTTGTGTATTGACACATGATCACAGAACTAAAGGGACCTATCCATCACTGACCTTCAAATAAGTGCCTGTAATGCGAGAGGCTATGTTCTTGGAGCCATTCCTTAATCTGACTTTCCTTGCCTTTCTTCCAGTGCACTTCCCAGAAGACAATCCACGACACTGAGCAGAAGAGGAAGGACAGGAAGAAGCGGCGGTCCATCAGACCATCTTTCAGCCTTCAACAAGACCCCTCTGTACTTACATAATACTCCGACTCCAGAGGAGGCTAATTTGTTTCCTGCATTTTAAGACAAAACTACTTAGTTTTTAAGAACACACACACACACACAGAGCAAACATTTACAATCACCCAGATTTATTTAGGATATCCAATACAATCTATGAAAGGCGAATATAAGTAGCTTTGCAATTAAAAAGGAGAATCAATGGGACTCCATTTTTACTTACAAGCGCAATACATTAACATTGTTTAGCACTATGCTATAAAACATAACAGTGGTCGACTAATGACATGCCCACGCTAATAGATAGCCACATTAGCACATAATGTCAGCGTATTTCCTGCAGATTATCAGTCTACGAAAGTTATCAAGGGATATTACAATCTGCCTACGCTTTATGATCCTAAGAGACGGTTATTTTTATAGCAAAATAAAGCAGTCCCGTATGCCAGATAATATGCTATTTACAAAGAAATGAAATAGTGTACCACCTTCGTCTGCTGGTTAGCTTAGCGACCGGAAAACACCACAATCTCCGTCGAGTGTTGATGACGTTAAGGTTTTTTGCACGAGGAGCCGGGGTGTACAGTTCCTCACTGAAGTTACACTTTATCAAGCGTCAACATGGTATGTACCTAAATTTTCTGCTCTCCCTTTTTGTACAACGTTTTTTACGCAAAGGCACCTAATGTCAAAAATTTGATACGCGTTTTATTACCAAAAGTATTGGTTTAATGTGGAAGCTCACGTTAGCTTAGCCCGTTCGCTTGTTTTACATTGAGCTCGGTCAGAGGAGAGTCAGCTGCTTTGCTTATTGATTATGGCCATATAATCAATACATTTAAGATTATTCTAAGAATCTAATGCAGTGCCTCAGGCTTTTAGTGTTTACATTTGACCGATGTGTTCATGTTGTCAAATCGAAGCTCGTTTCTCCCATGTTTAATGTGTCTATGTGTTTAAAACAGGGGAAACAGAAGACAAAGAAGTTTGCTGCAATGAAAAGAATGATCAATCTTAAAGATCCCAGACTGTAAGTTTTGTATTGGAAAATAACTTTGATCTTTTATTAAAATATCTGCTAAAGGTTTGTACTAAATTGTTAATGGTCATGTTGTAATGAGAATAAATACCTGTCCTTCCATTTACTGCTTTGTAGAAAAGATAAGGACCGTGCAAAAACAAAAGAGAAAAAAAAGAAGGATCCTTCAGTGATCAAAGAGAGAGAAGTGTAAGTTGGCTCCTTATTTCTTAAAGTGCACTAAAGCTTGGGTTTTTGATTGCTGTTACTGATTTTATTATTTATTTTCACTATTTTGTCAGACCAAAGTACCCCTCATGCCTGTTCTTCCAGTATAATACTCAACTGGGTCCACCATATCACATTTTAGTGGACACCAATTTTATCAACTTCTCCATTAAGGCTAAACTAGACATTGTTCAGTCAATGATGGATTGCCTTTACGCTAAATGTAAGTACCTACAGTAAAATAATGATATTATAAGTATTGTAACTATATATTATATTTGCAAGTAAACTATACATTATGTAACCTAGGCATACCATATATCACAGACTGTGTGATGGCTGAGATTGAAAAGCTTGGGATGAAATACAGGGTCGCACTCCGGTATGAATTCAAAATTGCATTAATAATTGCTATGTGTACAAATAAGCATCTCTTCTTTTATCTTTTATTAAAAAAATATTTATTTATTTTGTCATTTTTACATCAGGATAGCAAAGGATCCAAGGTTCGAGCGGCTGCCGTGTACTCACAAAGGAACATATGCTGATGACTGTTTAGTCCAAAGGGTAACGCAGGTAAAATATATGGATTGAGATGTGTAAAATCCCATCGATTATTATTGGCAAGGACATTCTTTATTATTAACGCAACAATTGTCTTACCAACTGAGATGCAATTTATCAAACTAAATATGTTTCTGCAGCACAAGTGCTACATCTTAGCAACTGTTGACAGAGATCTAAAGAGGAGGGTCCGGAAAATCCCAGGAGTACCTATCATGTACATCTCCAACCATAGGTAATTTTATTTATACACAGCATCTTAGGGTCACTAGGTAACTACAGCTCAATTTTTTTCTCTTTTTTGTTTAAGGTACAACATTGAACGCATGCCTGATGATTATGGAGCACCAAGATTTTGATATTACACAATGTTGTAACTGTAAATAAGAAAATGATTCATATTAAATATTACCTTGCCTGCTGTTTTACTTGCAATTTTGGTGACAATGTTTGGTGACAACTGTATTGAAATTAATAAATGCTCTATTGCAAACTAACTTATTTGTTTTATTCCCCCTCATACCGTAAATAGAGATATTTAGATGCATAATAAGTGATATAATAACACTTTGTTCTAAACTTTAAGAACACACTGTAAACTTCATTGTAATAAGCTGAAGAGAACGTATACTTCTAAAAAAATTGATTTCAACCAAGAGCACTTGAATGCAGCGTTTGTCGTCTGAGATCATCCGTTAACCATGGCGCATGCGCAATGTCAGGGAGTGTCTGAATATTCAGCCCGCAGTCACTGAAGACCGGAGCATCTGCAGGAACAATAAACGGACTCATTAATGGAAATACTTACGCAAAACAGTGGACTGGACGGACTGGGGATGGTTAGAAAATGAGATTGTACAGTTACAGTGATTTGCTGTGTGTCTACGGTTTGAATGATCTCTGACGGCAGTGAGCTTTAGTAATTAACAAAAGCCTACTTTGCAGTCTATAGTCTACTAAGCTTCATCTTATTAGCGAGAGATAGCGTTGTGTTGGAGAACTGATCTGTTAATTGGTAGTATCTTGGAGTCGGGGTTTATATCATCTTTTTAAATTATTTGTTTTTCATAAATGCCTTAACCCCTCAGATTTTATTGTGACTGAGGGCTACTCTATATAGCTAGTGCTTGTAAACAGTGTTCTAACTTTTAAGGTGACTTTGAATTATGCACTAAAGCCTCTGTCTGGCACATGCTGTTGGGTGTCATGAGTGGGTCATCTGTTGTCGAAGTCTACTTAAACCTGCAAGCAGATTATCAGTGAGAGCCATCAGTCAGGACACTGCCAGGACTCTGCTGGGTACCTTGTGGAGGTGGAGGAAGAGGGATGCTGAGGGCAACCGCGGGCTCACTGGAGGAAAGAGATGAGGAGCAGGAGGATGAAGGTGAAGAGGAGCAGCGGGATGGAGGGGTGCCTTTCTATGTGAACAGAGGAGGCTTTCCTTTGGATGAGGAGACTTGGGAAAGGATGTGGCGCCATGTGGCCAGAATTCACCCCACCGGAGAGGATTTAGGGCGGAGGATCCGGCCTGCCACTGACCTGCCCAAGGTAAAGTGGTATAAATTTACTCATCTAATCCATTTATATATTAGAAGGACAGCTGGTATGTTACTGTAGGCCCTTCACACTACCCATAGAAACCTTGTTTATCGTGAACAAAATGTACACCCATGTGATGGATAAGTAGTGGTTGTGTCATTGCTAAAACACTGAAAATATAAGAGCACACAAGTCAGACAAGTCTGCATTCTCCTCTTGTGAATATTGGGTTTGTACAATGCCCATGCAATTGTATAGATCCTCTGTCTTACAGATTCCAATACCAAGTGTGCCTACATACCAGCCTACCACCACGGTCTCACAGCGCCTGGAAGCCATACAGAAATACATCAGGGAATTGCAGTATCCTTGCACTATATGGTTATATTTACACTGTATTATTGACTCAAGGTAATAAGTTGGCCACACAGTTTGCTATAAGAAAAAAAAAGACACGTTTCCAGCCCGAGCAGAATTTTATTAATTATTAATGAACTATAAATATAACAAAGCACTCAAAGGCATTTCTTCTCAATGCATTACAGTTTCTCCATTTGCTCAGCACCTCATCTGATCTATTTTGCCTCCACTGGCGTTCCTCAGAGCTATGTGCTCTCAACACTTTGCTTTTTTCTCACCTACACATGACGGTAGATCCACACAGAGCAACCGTCACATGAAGTACGCAGATGACAAGATCATGGACTATTACTCCAGGAGTTTGTCCAGTGGGGTGATTTGTGATAGTCTTTACCAGGACCAGATGGAATTGGCAACAGTATCCACCACCAGGACTCAAATGAGTAGGGAAGTCTGTCCAATGATGTCCTACTTTTCAATTCCTAACTCCCCCAGTGCCCATATACAACCCTAATAGTACACCCAAATGAACTCCTGAGAAAGTGGTCTGTATATACATACCTCATTCTTCTATTCATATTTGATAGACACATTTTATATATATATGTCACATTATCATCTGCTCATCCATTCTTACTTTTCTTAAAGTTTATGAATGCTGCATTTTTTCCTAATTCTGTTTATTGTGCTGATGTTATTTTGTATTGAATATAACATAAACAATGTTCCACATTTTCTGTGATGCCTTAACTATATTTTACAGGTACAATCACACTGGCACACAGTTTTTTGAAATCAAGAAGAGTCGACCACTTACAGCGTGAGCATATCTTTATTTGTGTGTGTCCTTGTCTGGCATGCTTTGTCTTATCAGAGTGTATATGACAGTGTAAAGTTATGTTTATTTTTGTCAAATAAAAAGAACCAATACTATATTTTAATCGAAAAGGTGTAGGCTGAAGTCAAGACTTTTTTTTTGTGCCTACCGCTTTTAACATTCAAATCATTACACTATATAATACAACAAAACATACAAAAACATACATACAAAGAATTTTTATTTTCATTCTTACCACCATCACTGTCATCATTATCATTTCTTTATTTATTTTTCTACTTTATCTTTTTCTTTATATTGAAACATTAGCACAAGTGTAAACACTTAGAGAAGAGTTTTGTAGTGCTCCAGTTGCATGCATGCTGGTCCGCTGTTGCTCAGGTTTACACTGACCTCCGGTCAGCAAATTATTTTTTGATTATCAACACAGATTTAATTTCCATGCCTCAGCTCATGGAAATTTTGCTGCATACAACCAGAAACATATGAAAATGAAATTATCAGCATTAATGAAATTAATCAACATTTAAATAATCCATTTAAACTGTTCTCTACACAGGTTGATGGACATTGCCAAGGAGATGACACGTGAGGCCCTGCCAATCAAATGTCTGGAGGCTGTGATCCTGGGGATGTATCTTTACAGCAGCAGATTATGTTTGAAGAAAAGCAAACTAAAACATTTAAGTTGAAGGTTGTGTTACTGAACTGTGCAATTGTTTAGTTCCTTGACCCTCAATGACAGTCATCTCACCAACAACATGCCCGGTGTGGAGCGCTTCCCGCTCAGCTTTAAGTCTCAGTTCTCAGGGAACCACTTCCACCACATTGTTCTGGGAGTTCACAGTGGGGGGCGGTTTGGCGCACTGGGTATGAGCCGCAGAGAGGACCTCATGTTCAAGCCTCTGGAGTTTCGAACACTAATGGACTTGGTAAAAGAATTTGAAGGAGCGTATATGGGCTACTGGCACACTCTGCGTAAGGTCAAGATTGGCCAGTATGTGTCCCACGACCCTCACAGTGTGGAGCAGATTGAATGGAAACACTCCATTCTGGACATGGACAAGTTAAGCAAGGAGGAACTGCGGAAAGAACTTGAGAGACACACTCGAGACATGAGGCTAAAGGTACATTTATTCAATGAAAAACACAAGTATATTTTTGAATGGTTAGCTTTGACTTTGCATAAGGTTTTTGCTTTAAGCAACTTGCCATGCCTTTATAGCTACACCCTGGCTAACGACAAATAAGAAGATGGTGGCAGGACTTAATATTATAATGACACTATCATTAGTTGTAAAGCTCTCATTAGATTTCTTTTGTGACTTCTTCATGCGTGAGGACATTCAAACTGACCTGCTGTTTGAGTGGCTGTTTTTAGCTGTACTTAACTACACTCTTATGCTAATATAATGTAAGCAGCCTTTGATGCTGAGCTTTCCGTATAATAACACTAATGTGATGACTTCCTTCTGCTCTGCTGTGTGTCACACATGGCTGCCTCACTCCATCAATAGCCGATCGTTTGCAGTGAGTGCTCTACACAATCACATTAGGAACATGAGCTGGTTTCAGACCCAGCTGTGCTGACTTTGCTCAGTGCAGTACTCAGTTTGTGTAGTGCTTTGTAGTGATGATTCCTTTTTGTGTAATTTTAATGTTTTAGATAGGAAAGCCCCCACCTCCATCACCCACCAAAGACAGGAGAAACAGCATGGGTTCACCGCTCAAAGGACCAGGCAGCCCCACACGCAGGATCAGCCGCGTTGAGAGACGGTATGGGCAGTATGTATTTGTCTTAATCTGATTATGTCTCTTGAATTGGCATGGGATAATTATGAATTACTCTGATTTCTTACAGTCCTTCTCCAGAGAAGAAGGTTTTGGATCAAAAATCATCTGGTGACATAAATGCATACCAGATTCGTGTCTGAAGACATCGAGAAGATATCCAGTTTAGTGATTATGCACTTGTTTTACACAAAGCCACGTATTTAGTATTTTAGGCATATTTTATTGTGCACATTGGCTTATTCACAGGGCACTGTGTTGAACAGGTGACCAGCATTCTTTGGGGATTCACAAATACACGTATGGCTTTTTAAAGTCTAGTACCTTGTAAACAAGTGCATCATTTTGCCCACTGTATGCATCATGAAATATGACCCTTCCACTCAGTGTTAATGTGCTTCTAGACATATTCTTAGTTTTTGTAGTGTCTTATCTTTCAACAAAAGGCTCTTTTGCAATCTGCATTGTTTGTGTAATGTTATTTCCACTGAGCAACTGCTTATTTATGAATAAGTTTGCAAACCTTTGTGCCTTGAACATTCAAAGAGATAAAGGACCTTCTATAGTTGCTTCTGACAATATGGAGATAGGAAGCTAAAGACAATTTTTAAGATATTAATGACAATGCAGCTATAGGTTGTATTTATTTACAGACCGGGTATTTAAAAAAAGATGGAAACAACGTACTGTATTACCAGCTTTATACAGCAAATACACTGTTTTTTATTAAGAACTATTGAATTTTTAAATTGCCTTAAGTGGCGTTGTGTTGAGTGAGTAAATTTCTTTGTAGTGCTCGTCTTTATTTAATTTTACTACTTTTATGGTCAAACTGAGATTAAATACCTCCCTCTGTAAAGTTGATCACATTTTGTCTGCCTCTTATCTACATGTTCTCAAACTCCTTACAGCATTTTATGTATAAAGGATTAATTTAACTGTTCTCAACATTTTGGTATCGGAAAATGTTATTTTACAAGATCTGAATAAATTATCAAACACCTGGACCTCTTATAACTGTAGTCTGTGTCTGACATTGGTATAAAAGCCTACATTTCAGGACATTTATAAATTTAGCAGGAAAAATGTTATTTATAATTTCACTAGCCAGGTTTGTGTCCCAAATAACAAAAGCAAAGTTGTCTAAACGTCAGCCCTGTGACTAGCTGGCCACTGTCCAGGTTGTATCCCACCTCAGGCCCAAAGTTGCTGGGATAGGCTCCAGTCACCCACAACCCCTAACAGGACTAAGCGGAAGAAAAGGAATGAATGAAAAAACAAAGTTAGAAAAAAATTACTTTTCTATAGAGGTTACAGTGAAGAGCAGGTAATCTGTGTTTGAATACTGTGAAATGTGAAAATTTTGAACAAAGATAGTGATGAATGCTATAGTCCACACATTCATAAAGCATTGTGCTAAATTTGATCATGCATAAATAAATAAATGGAATATATATTAAACATTTGTATAACCAAACAAACTCCAGCCACATGCATCCCACAACACAGACTTGCAGTGAGCAGCAATGCAGTGAGATAAGCTAGATAAGGCAACCTTACGATTAAAGAGTCAATGAAAATCTGAAAATGTTTATTGTACATCACAAAAAAGGTATACAACTTTGATTTTGCATGTTGTAATATATCTCACAATTTTTAAAGAAACTCAAAATTCACGTTTGACACTCATCTTTAAACTTAACTATTTGATTAACTGATGAATGAAATTGATTCTAATGAACACAATTAGAATAAAAAGGTAAGTCCTTAAGTGTCTATATCCATATCACGGTGCATTCATGTCCAACTGAAATTTTGCCAAAAGGCTGAGGTGATCAGAGGGAAATATGTGATTAGGAAGACCGTTTAATGACCACAGGACGTCTTCTGATAAGAGGGAGAGACAACCAGTCAGCTTCAGACCGTTACTCTCTACGATGCCATCTATTGAAAGAAATTATATAAATACACGTCAGCAGAACAAATACATGTGAGTAAATATGAGTAAACATATTGAGAGTTTCCTATACCCTGCTGCTCAATGTTTATAGTGCGTTTTGGGGAGTAAAAGATGTAGTCTACTGTAGCCCCCACTTGAGAGTGTAGCGTTGTCACTTCTGCATTGCCAGAGCCTGGGAGAACATGCTTATAGACCGACTGCAGGTCAAACCGGTGACTAAGGATGTGTCTGAACCTATAACAGAAAGTATGTGTAGTGCAGGCAGTACCACATAAAAACTGATACTGTTGAATGTGCTGTGCTGACCTTGAAGTGAAGGGATGATCCTGTGACAAATCTGTGCACAGAAATAGCTCTGTTTAGACCATTATGCTACAGATTTTAGTAATTGTGTGTTTCTCTCTGTACCTGGTTTGATGTCACTCACACCTGGGATCATCTCCATGTCTTGTGGGCGTTTACATGCGGCTGGGCAGAAACGCAGCTGCAAAAGAGACTCGTGACTGTACTGACGTGTTCCTATGAAATAAGGACAAATATATAACAGCAGGAACATTAATGAGAAAAAAAAATCAAACAAAAGATAAAAATAACACTTCAAACACTGACCTGCTTTCTGTCTGTGGCGCTCAAACACCTGGTTTACTGAAGTGTATTGGCAGTTTTCAGTGATTCCAAGAGTGTTAGGCCACAAAGGAGCGTATAGTTTATAAAAATTTGTTTTATATGACAGGTCCTCTTGTCCAGAAATCTGTTTGAAAAGTTGATTGTACAGTTACATATTTATTTTCTACAGAAATCAACAACAAAATCTTCATCTTTATACACACCACATGTGGGTGCTACCACCTACCATCCATGCTGGAATGCCCTGAAAGTAGAGCTCACTTTTGGTGATCAGCTGGTACAGAGGCATGTGGGGAACAGAGTTAAAGTCCCCACATAATATAATATTACAGTGTTCATCTTTGGCTTTACAAGTCTTGACCACTGTGTCCACTTCTGCGAGCAGTATGGCTAGCTGTGCCAGTTTGATATCGCCCCTCCGAGGGTTAAAGAGCAGGTGGGTGTTTGCCACGCACAGCGGAGGGCCCATTGTTTTGACTTCAGATTCCAAAACCATCATTGGCCGAAGTACCACAATAATGGCCACATTGTGCCGGTCCAGCAGCTCTATCTCAGGCCGGAAAAACTCCACCTCGACGACAGATATCTCAGCAAAGAAACAGCTACGGTAACATGTAGCACAGCCATCCGTCTTAGTTCCTGTGCGCCGTTTATACACACAAGTGTAGCCTACAGAAACTACAGATGTTAATGTTTGTTTACCCATGCATTAGTAGTACTGACTCAATAAATTTACCCATGTGAGTTAACACTGGATGCAGGTGATGATAGAAGTGATCTTCCTGCACTTCTTGAAGACACAGAATCTATAAAACCAGATCCAGCCAGAAGAAATATAAAGAGTTAGTAGGCATAGTGGTTGTGTGATATTGCATATTCATTGGTAGATTATTACATACAGACAACCGTTTTAGGTACACTACACACGCATGGCAACTGTGATGTTGTTATTTACTTAGGGGCCAATAAAAGGTAAAGTAGCAACTGGTGGCTAAAATAAGCATTAAGCAAAGCAAGCAATAAGCAATTCACCACATCAGTATCTGTTTATTCAAAAAGGGGCCGTGCCAATTGCTATCTACTGTGTCAAATGTAACTCTCCTTAAAGCCATTCCAGCTACAATAACAGGTTTTGATTAACATATTATCTTTAGTCTTTAGTCTAAGCCATTTTTGACTCACGTCTGGAAACCATTTCTGTATCTCTTCGAGGAGTAGCCTGCACCGGTAAAACCACTCCAGCACCTCAAGAGGGCAGTGTGTATAAAGGTCCTGGTTTGCTTCCAGCAGGTCTTGGCTGAGAATGTTGTAGGACATAACAGTGAAGTTCATCACTGTCTTTGTAAACCGGAAGGGTATCAACGTATGTGATGGGGAAGAAGTGTCTTCTATGTTCTCCCAAACTCTCCATATAACTAACAGCATATATACAAAAGGATTAACAAATGTGTAGATCAGCAAAACAATACTAGGGAGAAAAAAACAAAACAGACTCCTACCTTCAAAGGGTATGGTTTGCCCCATTGTAGGATAATAGCTAATTGCTGGAAACTGCCATAGAGGGCACTGAACTTCATGTGCCAGGCCAGGGCCTGCAGCAAAGTGAAATCCTGGTTGTGTCAGTTGTTGTCCACTTTGTAAATATTTACTGCTAGAAATGGAAGGGTCAAAATACAGGCTGGAACTGTTTTTCCTGTCTTCACTTGTATCACAAGAGGAAGTGATGTATTCATCCCAGCACTCGGTTACTTCAGCTGGACTTTTAACTGAGGTCTGTAAATCATCTTTAGCATCAGGCGTCTGGATAGTATTCTGTTCACCGCAGGAGATTTCTTGATTGTTAACCTCAGATGAAGCAGGTAACTCTTTCAAACTCAAAGTACTACAGTTCCTTTCTCTGGTGTCCTCCGTCTGCAGTTGTTCTAATTTTGTACAAAATGCTTGCTCTGTTGGAATAACTGCAGAGGGATTGTTTTTCTTGAGATCAGGCTCTTCATCTTTGATCATTACATCTGTGCCCTCTTGCTTATAAGAGCCCACTTTGTTTTCTAGTTTTGGTATATCTTTAGAGGCTGCTGTCTGTGCAGACTGCCCCTCACTTGTCTCCTCACTCAGCCGAACTGTCATACAATGTTCTTTGTCTACCACAGGTCCAATATCTTCTTTCCATTCTTGACTCATCCTTTCTTCCGTTTCTCCACTGCATGGACTGAGCTGTTGTTCCAGCAGGGTTGTCTGAGGCTCACAGGCTGTGACAGTGCCACCATCCCACACTGTTGTACAATTAACCACTGCAGAAGAGGAATTCTTCTTTGAGGCCTCTGAAAGAAAAGGGTAATAAACAAAGTGCTCTTTTAAAATAACACACACTGAGCTGAATCAATTTTTGCTTTGCAATGTGACTAATGGATAAGCAATCCAGTGCATTACACATTTTACTAGGCACGTAACCAAGATTAATAAAAAAAAAAAAAAAAAAAAAAGAGAAATTACATACAAACTGTATAAACTACATGTACCACAGAACAGTGTACACAATGTGTAAACGTTGACATAAAGTAGATCTTAACTAGTAGCTACCCAACTATTTGCTATTATCCAGTAAATGACACCCACCTAAGTGGTGAGTGGACACAAAGTGCTCTGTCAGCAGTAAACGCCAAAGTTAACGCAAGCAACTGCTAGCTTCTGGTAGCTTCACATAGGAAGCTGCAACTCGCAGTTTGTGTTGACCACACATATGTTTCAGTCGACAGCCGCTGGACACACGGACACAAAAACATCTAGGGAATCGTGCTGTTAATGAATTACCTGGGCGTCGACTAGCCAGGTACCGCGCTAAAGGGTAGAGCCCATAAAAGAGCATAGTGCAAATCATGTTTTCTAAAATGAAAGTGCGCATGCGTGTTCTAAGTTAGTATTGAAAGTCCAAAGGTCAAGACTGTTGCTTTATTAAAGAAGAAACATGGCAGGGGTTACCTGCAAAAGTCTACTTATATAATTATAATATATGAATATTTTCTGACTGCAATACTAAAACTGAATTATCACCAGAAAACATGATTCTTTTTAATTGTGTTATTGCAATAAAACCAATCGCATACAATGTACAAGTGTTTATATTTACCTTAAGTTGATAATCACTGGCAACATAAAATTAAAAATTTATGTAGCAGGACATGGCATGCTACCTTAAGTATAGAATTACTTGGTGAACACCACAGGCCTATTTTATTTCACAGAGCCTGCGCACACAAGCCCTTTCACAAAGCGTGAAGAAAACAGTTATGGAAGAGTAGTATATTTTTATAAGCTTTTAATTTTCTTTACCTGTGACGCCAAACAATAATGTCTACACTGTCTTTTGAGTCCTTATACTTAGAGGAAGATTGTGTTTCACCAACTGAGCACCTGTGGGTCCGAGTTGAGTTGGATACAGACCTGGAGTCAGATGGTAAGTGTGAATGAAGTATATTTAATTAAAATTCTCCCTTTCCTGTGTTTTTTTTTAACGGTCCCTGTCTGTATGTACTGTACCTGTTATTTTAATCTGTTTTTGTATGTGTATCTCACTATCACTCATTCACAGAAAAAGAAGATGGCAATAAAGAAATGTCTACATCTGAAGTGTACTTGGAGGCGTGCAGGCTGTTGGGTGTGGTGCCAGTATCGTACTTCTTACGAAACCTTGGCTCTACAACAATTAACTTAAACCACCATGGGCTGGGCCCTTTGGGTTGCAAAGCACTTGCTATTGCCTTGGTGGTGAGTGTAAAACCTAACATTACGTACAGGCTGTGTAAGATCAAAGAGTAATTGCCCAAAACTATTTGTGTCTAGACTGATATGCAGATCAACACACTGGAACTGGCTGACAATGGGATATTAGCTGAAGGAGCCAAATATCTGGGGGAGATGCTTAGGGCTAATTCTACAATTCAGCATCTGGTATGTAGTGCTGCCACTAGAGGTCAGAAGAGCTTTTCACGTTCACATCACAATGCTTGTGTTTGTTTTATTCTGCCAACCTGACCTGTCCCTTTTCTGTCTCAGGATGTTTCCAAAAACCGTCTGCTGACTACAGGTGCTCAGTATATCTCTAACATTTTGTTGGACAACATTTCATTAAAGTCAATTAAACTTTCAGGTAACATTTGCAGAGCACTGGAATTTTATCATTGAACGTTCATATAGCCTACCGTTCTGCTTAATGTGCTAAAGATTGAGCAAGATATTTGTTTTTTCAAAAGGAAATGGTTTCATCGATGAGGATGGTAAATACTTTGCAGAGGCTTTGTCCGTAAGTTATAATCCGACATAGCACCAGACACATTGGTATATTTTCTATACATACATTGTTTGTGTATTTAGAGCAATTCCAGAATAAAGGAACTGGACTTGAGCCACAATGAGTTCTGTGGAAAAGGAGGTGAATACTTGGGACAGCTTTTGGGTAATATGAACTATTACTCATACTTCTGTAGATGTGACATGGTGAGTTTGTTTTTTCCCTTGTTATACCACAACAATAGTGTTTACTCTTGTTTTCTTCAGCTAACAATGAGGGCCTGGAGGTGCTTGACCTAAGCTGGAACTATCTTCGAATGAAAGGAGCTGTGGCCCTTTCTGCAGGACTCAAGGTAGAAATGTTCCTTATGTATTGTTGTTGGTACTGATCCAACATTTCATTGTATGTACATTCTGCACATTTAGGTGAATACAGTGCTGAAACACCTCGACCTGTCATGGAATGGCTTTGGAAATGAGGGAGCCCTGGCCATGGGAGAAGCCCTTAAATTCAATAACACCCTGGTTCACCTCAACCTTAACAACAACCGACTCACTAACGAGGGAGTGGGCATGCTTTGCAAGGGTCTGGAGTTCAATGACGCACTGCGAGTTCTGCTGGTGGGTTGGATACAGGAGACATTAAACATCATCATTACAGGTTATAGGGCTCAGTGGCTCAGTGGACAAGACCCTTAACCCTCCTTGTAATAACAACAACAACAACAACAACAACAACAACAATAATAATAATAATAATAATAATAATAATAATAATAATAATAATAATAACTGTGTAGGTGTTGAATATTATTTTGTATGTTTTACACCCACAGCTGGCATACAACTCTTTAACAGTAGAGGGAGCACTTGCTTTGGTCAATGTGGTGAAGAACTCACCAAGAAGTGCACTGGAGGAAATTAACATTTGTGTGAGTGAAACTTAAAGAGCATCAATGTTCCACGTGTATTGTCATAATTATAGTAGAAAAACTGTTGTTGTGTGTAACAATCAGAACGTTCTGGTAAATGAGAGCTTTGTGCATCTGTTGGAGCTGACATGTCAGGAGCACCCCAGTCTGGATGTTCAGTATGGTGGGGTGGGAGGCTTTATTGCCAAGAAGCCCCCAAAACGTGTTGATCCAATGAAAGTAATCCAGGTCAGTTTTATTATACACTATTGTTACCTGAGGTCTGTTCTTGTTTATACATTGTTGTTGTTAATAATATACTATGTCCTCTTTAAATGTTTTAAAGGATTATTTAGATGAGCGCAAGCTGCGACTTTGGGATTTCTTTCGAAACATTGACAAAGATGGCACCATGCGAGTTCCAGTTGCTGAGTTCAGAAAGGCTGTTCAGGTTTGTAATTTTAAATAATTTCATGATATTTTATGTATTTGTTTCTTAATCTTTTGTCAACAGCACTAGTCATAGACATTTATTACAGTAATTAAAAGCATTCCAAAATGTGTATTTAATACTTGATTTTGTTAATAGCAATCAACAATACCTTTGGATCGGTACCAGATAGAGGAGCTTATTCAGAGACTTGACCGTGACAGGACAGGAACGGTAGATTACAGGTGAGTCATATTTTGAATGATTTATAGAGACATCAGTGACATGTTACAGATGCCATCAATGTGGCATTTTTATTCCTGCAGGGGACTAGCAGATACAAGAAAACAGATGATGAGGGATCACCGACGCCATCTGAAGAAGGTGGAATCCCGGCAGAAGAAGGAAAAACAGAAAAGCGACCGTATCCTTAAAACGTTTCAGACCGCCGTGGAGGCAGTCACGCCACATGGCTCTGTGGTCATGTCTCCAGGAGCTAAAGAGGACTCTGCCGGGCCCCACCCCTTCTCTGCCACCCCTCTGAGTTCCTGGCAGCATATTGTCATGTCCTACAGCAGCCGTTACATCAGTAATGAACACATCCACCTCCCCATGTTAGGAAGTAGCACACATTACAGACCCACCAGTTCACCAGCCATGAGGTCCTTCTCCCAGCCTGACCTGCTGGATGGTTCGGCCCTCTCCACCAGGGCAAAGTCCATCTCTGCTCAGGGTGTTCGCTCAGATCCTGAGATGAGCCGGACATCTGACCTGACCAGGTCTGGGCCATCTTTGAACCCCAAGCTGCCAGAGGTTAAACCCAAAAGCAAGAAAGTAAAGAAGAAGAAAAACAAAACCCTTGATAAAGACTCAAAGAAACCAACACAATCTACTAAATAGTATTAAAAAAACTTGAGTTGATTTACTCCTCAATTGGTATTGGTATACTTATAATTTACTATTTACTGTTTGAAACTAAATATTGTACATCCAAAGCAAGACATTTTGTCCCCACCTGGACGTTTTGTTTCTATGGCACTGACGCATGTGCATCAAGTGTGAGTGTAAAACGTTATCACATTGCCATATGGCCATGACATTTTAGCAATAGGGCTAGATTATATTATTGTGTAACCTATATGTCTAACTGTAACTGTAGCGTAGGCCTATGAAGCAACATTTTCCTTTTCATCAAGCATCAATAATCGATAATTATCAGTTCAGATCTTTATTAACATTCATCATAGCCTGTGGTAAGGATTGTTAGACAGAAATAGAATTGATTTATTTAACCTTTTTATTTAACCAGGATAGTCCCACTGAGATTACAAATCTCTTTTGCAGGGGACTCCTGGCCCCATGTGTGTTTGGGGGGGACTGTTGTAAGGGAAACCGGAGTACCCGGAGGAAACCTCACACAGTTCTCTTTAAAATGATTACAAAAATAACCAGACCTACTGAAGTCAAACATAGTCCTATTAATTGGCTCACTGAATGAAGGGGTTGTGACCAAAACATTGGTCTATCCACGGACCAAACGGACCACTGCACAGACCATGGCATTGACCACAAAACAGCCACTAAGGGGCCTCTTTGGAGTGGTCCGTCTGGTCCGTGGACAGACCAGTGTTTCGGTCACAAACCCCTCTCCTAACTTACCCACTGCCGGCCTGCAACATACAGTATGATGTTCAAGTGCACATTTAGGAGAAAAAAACAATGCTGTTTTTTGTTTTCTACAATGGCCAATGATAATGTCTCTTCTGTAAATCCACCTCAGGTTATTTTTTGTATTTTGTTTTAGTACTGAAAGAGGAGTACTAGCCTATCTTAGCTATTTTGCATCACCTGGGAAATCAGTCAGCTGTTAGAATGCCTCATCATTCATCTTCACATTTTGATGCTCTTATTAATTGTTTGAACAAGATAGCCTCTTTATGTGTTTTGTGAAATATTGCTGTGAACTATACCAGGTGCAACATCCGTTGAGTTGTTTCACCAGGCTCCTGTATATAAAGACCAAAAGCCGTGCATCTATTCTTATTCATAAGGGACTGTGACTGCTGCAGAATGATTGGCACTCTGTATTTCTTAGCACTGCTCAGCTCCACGCTGGCCTGGGGGGTATGTATGGCACCACTTAGAGCCACTTGTTCATGTTATTTTCTTTTCCTTTGAGACTGACCTATTTCTATGTGCTCATATTTTATTGTGCTCACATTCCTCAGCGTGTAGGCATGTGGAGTGAGGGGGCTACGAGGAATGAGACAGGAAGTGGTGGAAGTTGTACCTGTGATGCTTTCCTTCCAAGTTCTACCTTTCCCATCAAAGACCTGGTGGTGGTCGAGGAAACAGCGGGGGAGATCTCCTACAGATTGGAGCTTGAAATAGGGAAGGTGTGCACATATTTTGCAAGCTTGTATAGAGAGCATTTTGCAGTATTTTCTGACACAGTTTTTGCACATTTCAGCTTGAAGAGTATGAGCTCAAAATGACGTTATATGCAGAGAAGATTGTGAAACTGACAGTTAAAATTGAGGCGCTAGAGAAGCAGCCAGACGACTACAACGAAGAAGACTTAGAGGTGATCAAGGTGGAGATTAAACAAGTGGAGGCGTTGATTCAAGACCTGCAGCTTTCAATTAAAAGCTCCACCACTGTTTTTGAATCTTTGCATGTAGAGGTAAGTATACGGCCAGCAGTCACAGTAAATGAGTGTTTGATTAAATTAAATTGGGAATAGCCATTTGATCATTTTAATTTTAATTTCAGATAACAGCCATGGTGGGCACTCTGGATGCGCTGGAGAAGGCCTATGACAAGAACCTGGTGCTGGTGACACGACGTGAGTACATCAAGCTCCAGCTGCAGCTTGAGGAGTGTGAGAGACGCCACCAGGAAATCTTCAAGCCCAACATTGGTGAGCTCATTGCTGCAAAATATATATATATATATATATATATATATATATATATATATATATATATATATATATATATATATATATAATTTATTTATTTATTTATTTTTTTAAACCTTTCTTTTGAATTAATTTTTTTTTTTTATTGCAGGTTCCTGTGCACACACTGGCATTGTTCGAGTCAGTAAGCCAATCGTGAGCCAGCTCAATGCTCATCTAAGTACTGGGTATACATATGGAGGCTGGGGAAAAGACTCCAAGCCTATTCCAGAGCGCGAGTCCATGTACTGGTACTCCGGTTACACTAATCCGAGCATTCATGATATTAGGTTCTTCACCAACTACAAAAGCCTCATTCTAAGAACCCCCTTCTTGCATCATGGCTTACCGAGTGGCTGGACCGGCACAGGGAACAATTTCATAATTAGAGACAACTGTCTGTACTATCAAATCAGCTCTCCATTTGGATTGGCCAAACTTAATTTTACCTCAATGAAATATGATTCTAGAGTTATCGCTGGAGCAAGCGCTACTTTCTCTTACAGTAACTCCCCCAATCAGAACTTTGACTTTGCTGCTGATGAGACCGGACTGTGGGTGACTTATGCTAAAGACGAGACCCGGGGCCGAATGGTCATTGCTAAAATAAACGAGGCTTCTTTTGGTGTAGAGGAAGAATGGCTCACTAGTATCTATAAACCAGGACTGAGCAATGCCTTCATGGTCTGTGGTGTCCTGTATGCAGTTAAAACAGTTGATATTCATACGGAAGAGATTTTTTACATGTTTGACACCAAAACTAATCAGGGAACATATATCCATGTCCCCTTTGAGAGGTTCCAGGATAAGTATTCTAACTTAGACTACAATCCCACTGACCAGAAGCTCTACATGTACAACAACGGCTACTACGTGAACTACCATCTGTGGTTCAACCACACAGCTAAAGCCACTGTGAGTCCACCACTGGTTCTGGAAGACATCACTCAGAGTAGCATGTAATGAATCTAGATAATAACCTTTTTGAATGATTATATGAGTTGTTATTGTAATTAATGAAATGTATAATTTTCTCCTTGTGCTAAATAACTAATAAATCATCTTAAGCATTCAAAGTTTTTTTCCAGTGTATTCTTGCTTTCTGGACTGTAAAAAATGAAAAATATGTACAATTTAAAGTTACATAAATGAATTCTTGCTCTCTCTCAACTATAAACTGCTTTTAAAATGCACTATGAAGAGCTGAATTATTTTACATTTATTAATTTATCTGACGCTTTGATCCAAAGCGACTCACATTGTTCTACAGTAATTACCAGTGTTACAGCCACTGGAGGCAAGGTGGGTTAAGTGTCTTGCCCAAGGACACAACAACAGTATGAACTGTGGGGAGAGCGGGAATCGAACCGCCTACCTTCCGGTTGAAGGACAACCGGTCTACCCACTGAGCCACTGCTTAGATAGGATTGTTGAATTTAATTCATAATAACAAAAAAGTTGACAGACTTAGACTTTAACTTTATTAATCAACACAGGAAATTGCTTTGTCCCAGTTGCTCAGTTACAACATACACTCATGAACACAAATAAGTCAAATTAATAAAAATAATATAAAGCAAGAGCAAATGCAAGTTTTATACTGGTCAGTGTGGCAGCAGATGAACAGCAACTTTAAAGCTGGCTGGTTATATAATCCAGCTACATAAAAAAGACATTTTAGGCCCATCAACAAAATATTACATTGTTTTCACACGGCTCTGCAAGAAAACGTTTGGTCACATGCCCTCTTTTTATGGGCCACTTTCTGAATCAAACACATTTAACTTGTTTTGTTTCATGGATAAATTACACTACTGTCATTTTTGGAAAATGTTATATTGTTGTTTTTTTCACACTAACACTAAATGAAAATTTACCATGTACAGTATTTGATTTGAATAGTCAAAATGCTTTAGGTAAATATCTATCTTATCTCATGTGAGATGTGGTTCATATACTACATCCTGCTTCACAATCAGGTTCACAAATGCATTCCACAAACAGACCATAAACATATTTCTACAGATTGCACTTTTCTCATCCACGCCCTAATATCACATCCAACCTGGCACATGGGACGAGTAAACATGAACACCGGAAACGATCATGTTAAAGCACTGATGACTGTGGGAAGACAAAAGCTGTTTGTGATGATGTGATAAGGAGTGTCTTTATAAATCCTCAGCCCTGGTGACAAGGAGACAGTTAAGAGTTGAACTGCGAGTCATGATGTTGTGGGTTCTGCTGCTTTCACTGATCAGCCCTGCTTTAGCCTGGATTGTAAGTATCATTATTATGTACATATCAGTATTATTAAATGCTTTTTCATTTATCTTACTGTAATCATTTAAAAGACTTGTTTAACCCTTTTCAGCCAGTGGAGGACTGGGAGTCTGGCAATGTGACCGCATCTGTGGGTGAGTCTGGTAAATGCAACTGTCATGTGTACCTGCCTGACACCACATTCCCAGCCGAGCGTGTTGAGCACATGCAACAAGTTAGCAAAGATTTGATTGTAGAAGTGGAAATCCAAATGAACAAGGTAATAATACCAACACTACCTTCAGTGCTGTCTTAACATCTAACTGATTAGTAATTGTGCTGATCTTTGATGTTGTTGTAGTTGGTGTCCTATGAGGGCAGGCTGGAAGTGTATTTGAAGGATCTGTCGAAGCTGACCATAAGAGTGGCCATGCTGGAGAGCAGCTCTGACAAATACATCAAACTGGACTTTGAGCTTCTCCGCATTGAGCTCCGAGAGTTTGAGGCTCTGGTGTCCCAGCTCAGGGAGTCCCTGAACGTCTCTTCACCCCTGTTTGACATTTTATACACAGAGGTAACCTCAACTCATTCTCATAAAGCAAAGTAAATGACTGCTGTTTAATTTCTTTTTTATTCTTACTTCTAGATCCACAACATGACCCTGATTGTGAACCAACTGGAGACCTATGACAAGAGCAACCTGGAGCTGATACGCATTGAGTTTGCTAAGCTGCAGAAGAAGTTAGAGGAATGCCAAAAGGATCAGAACTTCCAGCCAGATATTGGTAAGGAAACTACAAGAATTTAGTGAATCCTAAAAATGTACAACTTGAGTTAATTTAGTTTTTTTTCTTCAGGCAACTGCAATCACACAGGAATCATGAGCTTGAGCAAGCCTATGGTCATCCAACTGAACGCTCACTTAACAGCAGGTTATCTGTACGGAGGGTGGGCCAAAGACTCCAAACCACTTCGAGGCTATGAATCAATGTATTTGTATGGTGCATACAGTAGTCCTGCTGTGAATAACTTCTACCTGTACTCCAATTACGATAACCTGATACTTAGGTCATCTTTTAAAAGCTATACCCTGCCAAGTGGCTGGTACGGAACTGGTAGCAATTTCATAATTCATAGAAACAGCATATACTATCAGCAAGACACAAATGAAATGTGCAAACTCAATGTGACCAGTGACAAATATGACTACAGAGTGATTTCTGAGGCTAGCGGCAGCTTTTCTTACAGTTACTCTCCAAGTCAATTTCTGGACTTTGCAGCTGATGAAAGTGGCTTGTGGGTAATGTATGCTTCTGATGCGAGCAAGGGTAAGATCATTGTAGCTAAGGTGGATGAGAAGTCGTTCGGCATTGAGAATCAGTGGCACACAGGAGTGTACAAGCAGCTGGCTGGTAATGCGTTCATGGCCTGTGGGGTGATGTACGCCACCAGGTCAGTGGATCTGAACACAGAGGAGATCTTCTACTCCCTGGACACCAGAACCGGAGAGGAGAAAGAGCTCAGCATCCCCTTCCAGAAGTTCCAGGAGAAATACAGCTACCTGGACTACAACCCCACTGACCAAAAGCTGTACATGTACAACAACGGCTACTATGTTTCCTACAATGTTCAGTTCAACAAAGAATAACACTTCTAAAATGTTGTATAGTGATTCATACAATTAATCTGTTCTGTTCATTAAGCTATGTGGAGTAACACATAGACACTGTTATTTTCCTGAATAAAATCAAACTGAAGCATCTTACTCAAAAGACTGGACTTGATTTGAAATACAGTGGGGGAAAAGCATATTTAAATGTACAAACACACATCAAAATGATTTTTTCTGTGTAATGCATAAAGCTTTGACACATAGCTAGTCATCCCATTGTGCTTTTTGGATAAGGTTACTCTCTTTGGCCCACCTCAGCCCCTCCTCACTTCCTGCTGCTCTCCCCCATCTCAGCTGGCCATCCCTCGGGGTTGGCAGCTCCTCTTTGTGCTGATGTAGGGGCTGGCTCCATCTGGTACTGAGCTGTAGCACATTATGCAAATCAATTCACAGTGGGCAGTAACAAATATTACTACTGTGTCAAATAGGCAGTTGTATTTGCAAATGTCAGTGTTGAAAACAGTCTGTGCAGAAAAACAGCACTGTCTCTTTAAATGAGGCAGTATCTGTTGGGTTCAGGGATGAGAGGGGGGAAGTGGCTGCCGTGTGTGATGGTACTGTGAAGTGACATTATGCTCAGCCAATGGGAAGCATGGCCTGAGCTGTCTCCTCCTCTTCCTGTGTCTGGGATGCAAGGGAGTGTGTGTGTGTGTGTGTGTGTGTGTGTGTGTGTGTGTGTGTGTGTGTGTGTGTGTGTGTGTGTGTGTGTGTGTGTGTGTGTGTGTGTGTGTGTGTGTTGCTGATGCTGCTGCTGGACGGAGGACATGCTAGCTTCACATCAGGTACAGTACGTTTCTATATCTGTCCCTCTTTTAATCCACAATCTGAGCATGTGTTCTCTATGTCCACCTAGTCGGTTATTGTAAAGAAGGTGATGGATTGTAAAAGGAGGAGACTGGAAGAGGCACAGGGTTTGATAACACTCCTTAGAGGATGTCGCCACCATGACTGGAGCCACTATTGTGTGTGTGTGTGTTTTGTGTGTGTGATATTTGTGCCCTGTACAGTAAGCGAGAGATTAAAACACAGTGTTCACCATAAAGGTTCAGCATTTGTTCAGATGTCTATGTTCACTATGAGCTGGATATACTAGAAAATCCATAGACATCAAGGCAGAATTTCAGAATAGCGTAAATAATCTTATCATATTCTATCAATGCTGTAAAGATTCTTCTTCGCCACTCTTACCAGCTCGTGAAATCTGTGCAGTTGTGATGAGTGGATGTCTACAATAGAAAATGTGATGTATATATCACATACTGTATCTCATATATTTATAAATGAGTAACTCTTGAGTCACTGCACTTGTCATCATGCTAAATGTAATTTGAAATAGTAAGGACCTGCTTTTCAGGTGATCATGCCTCGTCACCAGCAGGTGAGCCTTCAAGTCTTGGGCAGACACACGCTGAGTCTGGAAACAACAGTAAGACATGAATCCTGTTGTTGATAAGAACAGGACAAATAGGTGAGAACTGGTCAAAGTAGAACACTGATTTAATCACTGACTGTGTGACATTATTCTCCTACCTCTTACATGTTGTGTTTAGGCCTAGTAGGACCTGGTTTGGTCCAAAACAGGGCAGCAATGGCAAAGAGGGATTACCTTGTGGAGGCGGCCAAGCAGATCCGCATGGCATTGGACAGCGAGGTCAACGAGGACTACGAGGCAGCTTTCAGCTACTATAAGAACGGAGTGGATTTACTCCTCAATGGTGTCCAATGTAAGTATTTCTCAATGTTGTAAAGTTAGTGTATTCAATAAAAAGAAGGGGGAGGAGGCAGCATTCTCATCGCAACATGTGACAAGGACATGGAGACCAGAATAAAAACAGGAAGACACATATCAAAGGTCACAGTTTCTTTCTGCTGACATTGTTCCCCTATCAAGTGAAGAGGTTTGTCCAGACTAATCTATTTAAACAAGTCTCAGAAGGACAAAGGAGAAGGGGTATAGTGTCTTTGTGTAGTAACTATTAAACTTTTTATTTCTTACAGTGGATCCAAACAAAGAACGGCGAGAGGCTGTTAAGAGAAAGACAACGCAATACTTGAAGAGAGCTGAGGAAATATTCATAACACATTTGCAGGACAACCTTGGAAAGGGAAGTGCTCATTTAGGGGTAAAAAACAAATCCTAAATCCTGTGATCATTTGATGTATATATTATAGTTACACATTACAGTTTGTGAGAGATATTATACTAGATGAAAAACTAACCCTGTGGGATTCTAAATTGCAATAAATTAATTGTATTAATATTAGCTCCATAGCTCAACGCTGACCTTTTTCTTACAGGGTTACAGCAGTCTGAGGTTCCGTCCAATCAGACACTTGAGCTCGCCCGTGGAGGATCTAGAAATGTGCAAAGTGGTTGGTGTGACGGATAAGGTATGAAAAATTGTGGACTAATGACATAATAGCATTCATTATAGCATTAGCCTCTGCGGTCCTTAACTAAACTCCAACTGTTATCTTTCACGGCAAAGGTCCTGATTGTTCAGAGTATGGTCAATAAGGAGACGTTTGTTGTAAAGGTGAGTTGATCAGCAGGATTGTGGCTGACATCTACCCACTGTAATGTCTTTAAACTGTGTGGCAGACCAGTTACTTTTGTTTGAAACTTATCATTGTCCACATGACCAGCAGCAGGACTTGGTATCCTTATTTTTTTTTTTTAAGTGGGCGTATCAGGGCGTGTGAGCTTTAGTAAAAAGACAAAGTTCCAAAAGCCTTTGTAACTATTTGCGCCAGATAAAGCTGTATTTTTATACAGATGACAGTAAAACAAATGGTATTACTATTTCCTGTATGCATGTTTGTTGTCTCAGAGTTTGGTGAAGTCGAGTTGGGAGAGCAGAGACCAGCCAACTATCATTCCTCAGGGGGTGCCTTATATGGTAAAGCTGCTGAGGTATTATGTTAGCGAAGATACTGTGTACCTACATCTTGATCATGTCAAAGGTGAGGTATTTTCCGGAAACACAGTATAAAAAAAACTATTACTACTGTTCTTCTAAGATTTTTTGTCATTTGAGGTGGGAAACTCTTCTCCAAACTGCACAAGCTTCAGAATGAGAAGGCCATGGAGCACCCAGAATGTCTCTTTCCCGGACAGCACAATACTAAGATGAAGACCAGCCAGACCTCTCCCACAGTTAGTGCAGACTACCAGCAAAACGCCAGCAGAACACAAGGAAAGGTGTCACAGCAATTGAACTACAACAGCGCAGACACAGACTTCCAAACACCATGGCATGAGACTCAGCAGAGAGTGGACAGCTGCAGGACTCACTCCTACATCGAGGAAACCGGTTGTTTGCAGAACACACGCTCAACATTTTTTAATAAGCTTGAGAGTTTATCTTTACACTCTGGGCCCTCAAGGACACAGCCGAGCGCTCGTATCCATCCACCAGTTCCCAGTCTGTGTTTGCACACCGCCGAACCTCAGGAACAGCTCTCTCTTCCTCTCTCATGTGCACGTGTCAGTCAGACTCTCAATGTCATGTCAGAACTCAACAAAAAGAAAGCAGGGACTGGGCTGATTGAGTGTAGCTCGGATTTTGAAGTGGCTTGGAAAGCGACGGAGCAAATGCTCAACTGTGAAAAGACAAATCTTTATGCGGTGAGCGGCAGTGATCACACATCAGGACTAACTGCAGCTCACACAAATCAGACCTCTTTTAAAAAAACAGGGACACCAAATAGTCAGAACTCCCCTGCCATTTTGTATCTTCCTCTTCATTGCCAAACCCAGATCCATGGCAAAGCAGCATGGGACACCAGTACTTCTCACCAAGGATCTTTTTTAGGTGACAACCCTACAGACATGAGCACAAACTTACAACACGGCAAAGTAAACAACAGTCCTACCTCTGAGGACAAAAATGGAATGGTTGTGATCACGAGTACAGACAGAGCTGTATTCTCAGAACCCACAGACTCCAAAATCACCCTGGACAGTTCCTGGACTTCTGCCTCATTCTGCAACAACTCGGATGGCAAACAGGCTTCCATTTTACAGATTCCCCAGTCTGAAAGGGAACGCAAAGGTGAAAAGATTTTAGTAAGAGAAGGTGCAGAGGAGGCCTGTGGAGTGTTAAGTAAAGTAGAAAAGGGAGCACCGGTTTCAGGATGGTCTTGGTTTGGAAATACACACCAAAAGAGAGCAATCCTGAAATCTGAGGGGTCAGACGGACAAGGAGAAGATCAGATTATTGAGGTGGACGGATGGTGCCACTTACCTCGAATACCAGTAAAGACGCCAAAGCCAGATAAAGCAGTGCAATGTTGGGGCCTTCCCGAGGGGGAGGTACGAGTCTGGGGGGCACAGATCCTGCTGGCCTTGGAGAGTCTTCATGAGCAAGGCATCCTATGTCGAGATCTCAACCCCAGGAATGTTCTGCTCACCAGTAATGGTAAGCCCTAGAGCTGCATTATTATTATTATTTGTTAAAGGTGCAGTGTGTAGTTTTTTTGCAACATTTCAGATTGCAGGTCAACACTTTACAGCGCTTCTTTCTAGACCATGTGAACATACAAGAGCAAACTTGTTTATGAGCAAACAAAGCCAAAGTCAGATGATATGTTTCCTGTTTAACTAAATTTATTTAGATCATAAATGTAAGTCCTGTAAATGTAAAAGTTTATTTTGTGACTACAGTGCCTTTTATTGTGTTTTAAAAGGAAAAGTATGTTTGACATTCTTTGGCCAGTGGAGTGAAGTCCAGTATGAAATTAGCTCCAAAGCCACGGAACAGATGTACTGTGCTCCAGGTAAAACCTTGTAGTTTCTTTCTTGGTTCAAAATGCCCTCTAGTGGCTGGATATAGCCTATATCCATGAGAGACAAAAATAAAAAAATAAAATTTTGCATTTTACTAAAACGTTCTTGTTTACAGAAATTGGTGGTGTGTCAAGAGTCACAGAGGCGTGTGATTGGTGGAGTCTTGGGGCTTTGTTGTTTGAGCTTCTAACAGGAATGGTAAGCTAAACTTAACTTAAATTTTCAGCTTGTGTTGTGTCTCTTGATGTTGTGTGACAAAAACATGTTACATGTATGTTATAATTTGCTACTTACCGTTTTCCCAGCCTCTCTGGCAGCTCCATCCAGCTGGAATCCACTCTCACACACAGCTGCTCATCCCAGACCATCTGAGCACTGCAGCTGCATCACTGCTCACTGAGGTCAGCCAGCAGACCTTATGAATATGTGATAAGATTCATTTCACTGCTATGATGTTTTATATTACCTAAACCATGCATTTTGGGTTCCATAGTTGCTTCAGTTTGATGCCGGCTATCGCCTGGGTTCTGGGGGTGGAGGCGTGAGTGACATCAAATGTCATCCCTTCTTTAGCGCCATCTCTTGGAAAGCTTTGAGCTCCTAGTAAGAGGAGCAGATGTTGAACGCACACCTCTCCTGTCACGGTGGGATAAATACCAGAGACTTTGTATTTTGTGCTTCCAAAAGAAAAATAACACATTAAAGATCGGAGACTCGAATAACCCATTTGAACCAAATTTCTTTTAACACACAAGTGCTGTACTTCATCTTCTAAGAGACATGGGATTACGCTGATTTGATAGCAGTGCAGGCATTTATACAAAAGCATTTCTTGGTCACCTGTGTCACAAATTAGGATTTTTTTTTTCAATTATATTACTTTTCATTTACTTGCAAGCATTAAAGACCAATACAAATAACACATTAAAACACAAACCTTCTGGTCTGTAATGTGCATGTTGCAGTACTGGGTGATCTTGTCCCAGAGGCAAAATTTGACATGTTTGACTTGCCTTTCCTTCATGTGTAAAGAGTATTTTGTACATATTTAATTAGAATCTAAATTGACACAAAAAAAAAAAATAGTCTGCAACCATGGTTACACTTTGATTAGGCAAATTTTATTTTTTAAAAGTTTCTTTTTAAATAGTCTTTTACACAGCATTTCATTTTTAATGAAAGATGGCATTAATGTCTCTTCCCCACTTTGGACAATTGATTTGAGAACACACTGTTTCTTTAACTCAGTGCTTTATGTTCTTTTCTCACCCAAAAATAAACAATGCAATGCAGTTAAATCAAGTTTACCATTCACCTGAAAACAAACTGACATTTTCTATTTTATGCAGGGAAAGTATGTGTAAAAGGGTATATTTTGGATTTAGAGACCAACATCAATTAAACCCCAAACGCAGGCACAACGGCCTGCAAGCCTCAACAATGTCCATTGCACAACCCAACTGTGCCCTAAAATCCCTTTCTAGATACTTGATACATCAACTGCAATTACAGTGAAGTACACTGGGTGAGTTTGGCCATTGTCTGTGTAGCTGTTTGTTTGGTGGGGCCTAGAGTTTACATATCAAGGAGCAACACCCTGGGGTCCTCTACAACAGACTTTATCTTGCGCAGGAAAGTGACAGCCTCTCGTCCATCAATGAGACGATGATCATACGTCAGCGCAACGTACATCATGGGACGGATCTCCACCTGAACAAAAAAAGAACATTCTTCAATCCATATACAGACATTTTTTATGTGACAAAACAAGCAAACTTACCTTGCCACCAACAGCAACAGGCCGGTCAAAGATGCCATGCATGCCTAAAATGGCTGACTGAGGTGGATTAATAATAGGTGTGCCGAACAGGGATCCAAACACACCACCATTGCTGATGGTAAAAGTGCCTCCATCCATATCTTCAACGGCGAGCTCATTTTTGCGTGCCTAAAACATAATATTAGAGCATCAATAGAATTCATATAAAAAATAAATCAAATTCCTTTGAAATACATAAAAAAGTCAAACATTATTACTGTTACCTTTTCTCCCAACAAACTGATTGCCCTTTCAATATCGGTAAAATTCATTCCATTTACATTTCGTATTACAGGAACCACCAATCCCTGGGAGAAATGTCAAATTTAACAATTGATGCTAAATTTAAACTGAGCCAATAAATTGTACTTTATCCATATATTGTACCTTTGGTGTCGCAACAGCCACACTGATGTCAACATAGTCCCTATACACAATCTCTTTGGTAGTGTCATCAATCACTAAATACAAAAAACACACAGGAAATGTACAGATTAAAATACAGTAAATGCTGCAAAACATATTTTAACCTCTGGAGATGCATGCAAATAAAAGGTGTAAAACCCACAGACATTTTTAGTTCTTTAAAACCTAGTAAAACAGAAAACGTTCTCTTGTGGTTGGAAATAAATGGGTCAGGTTGATGGTAGACTAGTACACAAGTTAGGCATTGGTTTGAGGTTTGGCAGTTCTGAAATGCATGTCTTGGTATGTTTACTACTTTTCTTTATATAGCGACTTGACACCAGCTTGTGCAAAGAAACAGACATGGTTCGACCAACAAGTGTGCTTTCACATTCTTTTAAGGTTAGATCTGTACCGGCATTGACAGCAGGTTGGTCAGTGAGAGCATAGGCAGCAGCCTTCACAAACGCCGACATGAAGCCCAACTTGATGTTGTGCTTTTTTAGGTAGGCGTCTTTATAGGTCTTCCTCATTTCTGAGACATTACTGAAGAAAGAAGACACACATTGGTCAACAGAAAAGTTTTATCTTCAACAAAAATCAACATCCCTTTAATAAATATTTTCTCATAAAATGCAGAACGACAATATGACTTGTGTTGATGGCTATAAACTGTGGTTACACATTATTGTGAATTAGTCCTATTGAAATTGGCCTGCTAATCATTTCATCATTGCTCATTTTTCTTTTCTATCTCACTTTTTAATTGTTTGTTTTCCTGTCTCTAACGCTGTTGAAGCTCTAGGGTTTCTTCACTAACATAATTAGCCCCTCCCAAGACACAGACTCTCCGAGAAAGAAGAGAAGAAGCGATAAAAATCTTCACTTTCTAGAGCCTGTAAATCTTATTGGGCTGTCATAAAAGCCCATATCGGTTGAGGCAGCTCCTGCACTCAACACACGGGTCTCTGCGGGCCCCTGCAGATGCCCCAGCCTCCTGCTCTGACTCGCTCCTTCGGCTCCAGATGAGCCCTAGCCTGGGAAGTCTTCCTCCAGACTGTCAATGTCAATCTAATTAGGATACATAGAAAACCCTGAATAGCGGAAAGCTGACACCATACATTTGCAGGGAAAGAAATCCTCAAAGTGTCCTCTTTAGCACTGAGGGCAAGTGCAGACAACAACATTTCCTTGTAAATTAATAAAACCTGTTTTAACAATTCTTATCTTGGTTTTAGATGGAATTATGACCAAATATTTACATTCCTGTGTTTAAAAGGATATCAGTTTTCAAAAAGCTTTTTCTATTGGGCAGATTTGATCTATTACCATCAGCCCCTGTAACCATTTGTGTTATTTAAGCTCTTAGCACATTACGAACAACATTTTACTGTAAGAGAGTGTGTCCACTTTCTAACATATAATAAATATATTTTTATATATATATTAAAGTTGGAACATGTACTTTGCGTTAAATATAACTTAGACCTAAAAATTAAGGTTAATTCATTTTGAATTTCCTACCTCATGTCAACCTCATTGAAAGTGGTCAACATTGCACAGGTGTTTTGGGCTTCCTTCAGTCTCTGGGCAATTCTCAGCCTCATGCGGTTCATCTTGACCTAATTAAAAATAAATAAATAAAAAATATTTTATATATATATATATATATATATATATATATATACACACTTTTATTTTGAGATGAATTTAATCTAAACAATTTAATTATTATTATTAGTATTTACTGCACTCACCCTGCTCTCTGTCCTGGCCCCTTTGGCCACTCCTTCTGCTTGAGCCACAGGTGCAGCTGGAGCCGGAGTGGGCTTGATGGCTGAAACTATAATGAAGATATACACAGTCAGTTTTTCTAGATTTAGTAGAACTACTAAAAAGAGTAAGCCCAAAGATTAAATAAAGCAAGCTAGAGTACAGATGTCAAGCTAAACACTTCTCACATGACACAGACCTTCTGTCTTATGACAACTGACCTGGTTTGGTGTCCATAGCATGCGCTGGCACAGGGGGCACAGGGGGCATTGTGGTGGGAATGGGGCCCACGCTGGAGGGTTGGGGAGGGGTAGCAGAAGGAGGTGGAGGGGCTGCAGCAGCCGGGGCTTCGGCTTTAGGTGCTTCTGCAGCTTTAGAGGCGCCAGCTAAAAATACAGAGGAAAATAATTAAACATTTTTAACACAATATAAGAAGCAATTAGATGCGTTCTCTTAATATTGCGTATGGCTTTCAGTGATTATTTAATACTGACCTCCTTTTCTAAGCTTGAAAAGAGGAGTTCCTCCTTCAACTTTGCCTCCATCAGGAACCAAAAGCTCCTCAATCACTCCAGCTGCAGGAGACGGGACTTGAACAGATGTCTGAATAAAGTACAGTAATACAAACGTTTAAAATACTGTAAATAATAGTGTAAATCAGTGCTTCTCAAAAAGTAATGCGTGCCTGTTTGGGAGAGTGCAGAGAGCCGAAAAATATGCAGAACAAATGTTCAGTGGTGCTTCAACATGGACAATGGAAAATCCAAATCCAAATGGCAAAAACAGCAGACAAACATCAAAGACTAAGTCACGCAAACATGACAAACGCTTATCTTGCGCTCGATTTTACTGAGTGTGTAATGTCTGAAAACACCAGACAGCACTGCAGACAGTATAAAAACTTCAAGTTAAAAAGGCGCAGAGAAACATTGCATCCCTCACATGTCAACAAACCACTTGAGTTTTTCTTAAGAAAATTAGAAGAATATAACAAGCAGCAAAGTACTTTTACAAAAGGTGGCTACCATAAACAACGCGATACAGTTAGCTTCTGTGATAGACGAGAGAGGCACTCTAAATTGAAAGTCCAGTCCCCTGTCTAACGACACTATTGGCAGGCGCATACATGACATATCAAATGATGCTACTATAAGAATTTTTTGAAGCTTTATTGTTATGTCACTTTAATGCCATTTTAAAAACAAATTTCTAATTAACTGATACAATCGAAGTTACTTTTATTCAAAGGTTAACTGTTGTTAACTCGTGAGTGGACTGGGGAGACGGGAAGCATGGTAAAAAAAAGGTTTGAGCACTGGTCTAAATTGGAATTGTGCCATTATTATTGGATTTACCTTATCTGTCTCAATTTCACACACCACTTCATCTTCTGTGACAGTGTCTCCAACAGCTGTGGAGAGAACATCAAATATTCCAGTTATGGTTATGACTTTGTATTTCAGATTAATACAAGGTATGCGAGTTGTACTTACCTTTCTCCCACCTCACATCCCCCTCTGTGACAGATTCTGCAAATGCGGGGGTATTGACTGTTACAACTTCATCTCCTGAAATATCAAACAACAAACGTTAACAGAATTTGAGCCAAAGATCCTCATATTTAGATTAATAAACAGAGAGGCTTAAACGTACTGTAGGCTGCAGATGTCCTAAAGTATTGGATTTGGAAGACACTGGACCGGAGGTTAGATTTTCTGATAAAGATTTTTGGAATAAAAAAAAGGTATATTTAGGAAATTTTAAATGACCAGAAAGTACTATTTATTATATGTTGTAGTGTATTGATTATAAATTGATAAAAAAAAGTACATTAGTCATACACAATTCTTTTAATCTTAGTAAAAACAAAAAGTTATGTCTAACAAAACAAGATAATATGGGTTTAGTGCGCATACTCACAGGTCTTTGTTGAGAAAGACAGCATTGCAAGTTGAGAGAGCTGGAGAAGAAAAATGAAAGTAAAATACAGATAGTACATATATTACAGACTGAGTTGCAGGGTCACATACCTGCAGTTGCTTGACGAGCTAGCACATTATTTCCCTATGAAAACAAAAACACATCATCACATCATTGGGGACTCAGATTTTTATGTTAAAATTGAAGTTATAGAAACATCAACATTATTTACATTTGTTTAAAAGCAAAACTGGAAGGTTAAATGGTTTTAGATTACTAAACAAAGGCAGTACAGACATTTCGGTCAAAGATCACTGCTACACTGTGACCTTTGATGTCATCAATAGCCAACAAACAGAATTTTTTAGACGTGTTAAGCAAATCCATATAGACCTGTAAATGAAATGTATGTTCTGCATTTCTTATAATAAACACAATGCAAATAGTTTATCTCATAAAATGTTTACAAAAATGGGTTCTTCGTTGAGACTTTGTGTCCCACAATTTGTTCCAATGTTCACCCTACATGTAATAACAGCCACTTAAAACGTTTAAAAATTGCTTATGAATGAGTACATTTAACCCCTTCAACACAGTTTGCTTACAGTATGTGTACATAACTACTACGTAACTACATATATAACGTGAATTATAAGAGTTAGTAGAGCAACTTACACCTACATTAGTTCTTCTCAGATAAAAACATATTACAACGAACAATTCAATTTCTAAAAAAAAAATGTTTTGGTGAGCTATTACTTTTGATTTGAAATACAACACTCCACTAAAGATTTGGAGGAGTAAGTGTCATACTGTCCTTGGCTTCCAATGTTACGGCCTGTCTGTGGCCTACAACAGCGAGCAGGCTAATGCTAATGCTAGCTCCGGTAGACAGAACCAAAGACAGGACATGTACCAAGGAGCCTTGGTCTAACAGGCAGCAGCAGTGTTTAGTGTTGCTGGTTGCCTACCTGGCGGATGGCTGAGAGGGAACGTCCCAAATTCCTGGTGAGACACCGGGAATGAGATAACATGGTGGCTGTTTGACAGCACCCGGTCAGCGGAAGGGAGCTCCGGTCACAGGGAACTGCTAAACACGAGCAAGAAGCGAGGATCCGGCATGGGACAAACCAAGTGCTGTAACTAGAGGGGTGATCGGTTCATGGCGACGTCTTCTCCAAACACATACTGGAACCACGTGGAAAACATATCAGCTGACGATAAGAAAAAAATATTTTGAATTAAGAAAATTTGATGCACCATTTTCATATTCACTTATTTTCAGTGATGAACTTTTATTCTTCTTTTAATTTCCCCTGTATTTCAACAGTAGCTTGTGTGTTACAGGGTGATGTGGAACCAACACAATCTATGGGAACCACATTTAAATTACCCCAGTAATAAAAAATAAACTAAATATATTTAAATAAATACATTTGATAGCTTCTATTTCATTTCAGTAATTCTTTTATTTTTATTATTAACCTTTATTTAACCAGATAAGACCCACTGAGATCAAAATTTCATTTACACGGGTCAGTCATTTTAAATTGCGAACGTTTCAATATTACAATAATAGCTCTGTAAAATCATATATTACAAGCTAATATATGGTCTAATAATACATCAATTGGCAATACATGTATTAAGCTAACCAAAGAGACGAATGACACATTTACATAATGTGTAATATCATAGCTATTGCAAAAACATGGTTATTTTACTAAACTAAGTTATTCCATAGGCTAATATGGCTCATGTTTTTTTTTTTTGTAGTTGTTGTTATAGTTAGACTAACTTAATCTAACTGTATTTAGCCTTTTTTTTTTACTTAACTTAAACTTAAACTTAACTTAAACAACATTTACAACTCTTTGGACTCATCTGGATTATGACTTGTTGAAGCACAAACGTTATTTTGCATGACCACGCCCCCACTCCGTTTGATGATGTACCGCCTGTACTGCACTCCCACTGTCCAGCGCAGTGAGAGCAAGGCCAGTAGCTCAGCAGCTCGTCCCAACGCAACAGGTAAGGACCCACTGTGCCGCACTGTCTCTGTGTATGTTCCATGCTCTAGAATGACAAAGTGCATGCCTTTTTACACAAACTCATTCCTGTAGTTCAGTGTTTTTTAATTTCAGTTTTTGTTAGAGTGCGAGTTTGAGTCACGCATGCTTTTAAGGTGATGGGAACCCACGCGCTGTGTACTCTTCCTGTTGAGTTAGATGAAAGTTTGAGTTTTGTTTGATTTGTAATCAATGTTTTTGACTGTGAAAGGATTCTGTTGAAGGATTAAAAAAACAATATGCTCACTTATTTAATGAATAAAATAGTACCTTTTAAAAAATAATTTATAAATAATTATATTTATAAATGTATATATATTTTTTTGCAGCTAGTAACAGAGTTCTTTAATTTACAGAAACAATGAGGGGAGTGAATTTATTTAAAATTAAATATTCCATTATATTTTACTGGACCAGAAATTAACAAAAACACTTTAACAAAACACTTTATGACTGACTTTTATGATTTCTCAAAATGATAAATGATGAGAACCACTGTGAAAATAACATCATGGTTTGAACTGTAAATAAATATGTAAAATAATGTATTTATTCTGATAACTTTTTGTATGGTCAAGCTTGAGATTTTAAGTTTTTGTAAACAATTTTAACCAAATGATTAACTGGTTGAATTGCCATCAAATGAAAGTATGTAAACTAGTGCACATTTGGTTCGTCTTTTTTTAGCAGGATCCATTTATTTTGTAGTAAGCATCTGGTGTTTTTTTGGTTTTCTGTTACTAATGTGACTGTAATTTTAAAATAAATTTCAATTAAATTTATGCAAAGATCAAAATACAAAAGTGTGACCATAAGGTCTATTATGTAATTAAAAAAAATGTATACACAAATTAATTTTTTAAATTATATATATATATATATATATATATATATATATATATATATATATATATATATATATATATATATATATATATATATATATATATATATATATATATATATATATATATATAAAAGGAATGTAAAAACTAAAACTACCAGAGAAACATTTTTGCTTCATTGTGTTTGTGATTAATTAATTATAATTCATGTTGTCTTGGTATTTCTGCTTTTTCAGATTTCTGCTCTTTGCATTGTGGTTACTGAGCATGAATCTCAGTCTTACCGACCAGAACATGCACAACTCGAGTGAGAGCTGCCTGGACGAGGACAAAGCTGATGTCATGTTGCCCTGCTTCCGTAGAAATCTTTATGACGAGCCTCTGACCACATACTCCAACGGCTCCATCATCTCTCAACTCCTGCGTAAGAGTGTCCACAACAAGAGGACACTGGACGAGGGACACTTCTACCTGTGCAGCTCAGCCCCTGCTGACTCTGGACAGGAGGACCAGAGCAGCGTCTCCTCAAAAGACAGCATGGCGGAGGCAGCCTCTCCCCACACTCACATGTCCACCGGGGCCAGCTCGGAGGGAGACCATCCCGTCACTGACCACCTGCAGGCCAAGAGGGCCAGAGTGGAGAACATCATCCGCGTCATGGCCGGCTCTCCCAACGGCCGGCCGCACGGGGACAGTGAGAAGTTTGAAGCAGAGGTCCAAGAGGCGAGGGAGGCCAGAGACACCTACAGGGAGAACAAACGCAAACAGCGTCTGCCTCAGCATCAGGAGCACAACGTAGGAGCATCGGCCACTCAAAGATCAGGAAGTAACCTGAGTGATAATAACAGTAAAGACGAGGAGTGTCACAAGCTGAAAGAGCAGCTCCACAGCATGCAGATGCTTTTGCACCAACTGCAGGAAAAATTTCTCCAATTTTATAACCACGAAGATCCAGAACATGATGAAGGAGATGAAATAGACAACCTGGATGAAAGCACAGCGTCGCGGTACATCAGCTCTGAGGAGGACTTTGAGAGGAGGAATAACAGGGTCACCTCTGAATATAAAGACAGAGCTAAACTAGCCTATCTGATGCCCCCAAGAGAAAGTCAGAATCTTGAGGAAACACTGAAGCAGGAGCTGTCCAGAGCTGTAAGTGAGTGTGTGGACAGAGTCTTTAAGAGGATGCCAGCTACAGGACTAGACCTGTCCCCTCGGCAGCATGTGTGTCCCTCTCCAGAGGTCAGCACAGATAGAAAGGGATGCTCGGTTCAGGTGCAGCCCCAGAGTGAAGAGACAACAATCAAACCTTGCTCCGTGGAGTTCTATGAAAGCCCCGAAGCCCAGAGCCCACCGGATCAAACGGAGGCCTTGTCACTGGTGGTCCGTAAGCCAGCTGTGACCCCACTGAGCTCCGTCGGCCCCACAGTAAAGAGGCCCTTCCCTGTGCACCAGACGCCCTTTCAGTTCAGCTACAGCGCCCCTCTGCATGACAGCCAGATACTAGAGCACCTCCTCAAGTACGGGCCCCATTCCAGCTTTCTCCCCTGTATGCCCGCCTCTATGGACAGGAACTCCCCTGACTCAGTGGACCTGCCCTGGGACGCCATCGCCATGAGGTCCAAGGTGACATCCGGCCACATGGGACATCACGCACGGCCTTCAACGCTGGGGCCAGTCACCGTGGACAACCTGTGTCTTCCTCACGTCAAGCTGGAGTGTGGGGACCTGCAAAGTATGGCTGAACGGAACCCATATATGTCCCTCAACATATCCTTTTACTATAATGAGTAATATATATATACCAAAAAAGAAATGTTTGAAAATATAATATACTTTTTTAGCTTTACCAAAATGAAAAAAATTAGTTATATGTCTTATTTTTTCTACTATTGAGTTTAAGTTGTGTTATAAGCTCCTGAAAACATACAGCATTTACCTTTTGATATTACAGCAGCTCTTTATATTCCAGCCCATCCATTTGAACAATGGCTGGTTGAGGTTCACTGCAGCACGGGCAGTTCCAGTAACAAACTTCAAGGAGAATTTTTTCTTTGATCTCGCTAACCCCATTGAAAATTATAGCATCTTCTTTAATCTGAGCCGAGTAATGACTTTAAGTCCAGAAAAAGACAAATAAAAAGGAATACAAGGCTTTGATAAGAATTGCCAGGAACAAAAGCCAATTTTTCAAAGGCAGAGAAAGCATGGGTTTTCTGTTTCAGGAAGCGTAGTTTTTTTTCTGACTTGAAAAGGTGCAGGATCTTTTTCTCCATCATCAGAGTGATAGTGGTGCATCTAAAAGGTCACATCTGAGTGCTGCTGGAAACCACAAGTGCCTCCCTACCACAACACTTGAGCTCTTGTCTTCAGCATTTGTTGTGCGATACCTTTGTCAGAATGGATACAATTCAGAATAAGATAACAGAGCTTTTCCTTCCCAAAATTCTCCGGGATAGGCTGCTCTAATTATGTAAATGTTTATCTGCCCTCCATTTGATTTCAGAAATATTAGCATATATTCATCTTTACCTGAATATTCACATTAAAGATATCTTAAAATTCAATTAAAGATACCCTCAATATTTCCCAAAACAGCAAGACAGTGCTTGAATTTTGTTGATTTTCATTCTCTTTGAACAACAGCACATCAATCTTTAATCCCTACTTCCTTATTTCAAAGGTGTAGTAGGTTTCCTAATAAATGCACAATGTAGTGACCCTATAAGTTAGTATTATGACCTAAGGAGTCGACTACAGAGGCTACGCTACAGTCTATCTTCATGGCCAAAGGGAAAGATTGAGGCAGAATTGAATTTATTTTTCACTGTCATGAAAAACAATGAATGAACTATACCTGATTTAGTATGTAGCAAAAATAGATATGGTTCAAAATTTTCCCATTTTCAGGAAAAACCCTACACAAAGCAGCATATGTTGTCTTTAAATCAACCTAATTATATCTCAGCTCTTCCTTTCTAAAAAAAAAAACCTTTCCAAACAAACTGCCGTAACTGCCAGGCATGAAGTGCTCTGCTCTCTAATTAAAAATCCCTAATCGCATTTTGTAATTCTGTTTTGCCAATAAACACATGTTAGGGTCATTATTGACTCTCCCCTTAATGCCGAGCTGTTCTTTAGTGAAATTGAATTTAGCCGCAGATTAGGCAACAAAATACTCTCGCCGCCTATCACTTTGCACTCTGTGTGTTGCATGTGTGTATATTGTATTCGGCCTTAACCTTAATGTGAACATCCAGGAGGGTCTCACGCCCAGCCATCTGAAGAAGGCCAAGCTGATGTTTTTCTACACGCGCTATCCCAGCTCCAATGTGCTCAAAACTTTCTTCCCCGATGTAAAGGTAATTCTATTCACGTCAGAAATCGGTACAATGCTTACCTTAACTACCCCTGTGTCTACTTGTCAGTGTGTGTTTGGGACAAAAAAAAACATCAGCAGCACGTCGGAGGAGGGAAACAAAACGTCAGAGGGTTTAACTAACAAAGCCACTGAGCTGCTAGTATGTCCTGGGGGCAGAGGGAGATACACGGGCATTCTCTCTTTAAAAAGACCCACTCCAGTCAGCAAATGGAGTGACAAAGGACTCTGTAGGAAAGGCATTGCTATTGAGTGTCAACACAGAGTTGGCATTAGAGACGTTGTGCAGTGGTGAGCAGGCGGTGGGCTGTGAGTGCTGGAATCAAACACAACATCCTGTGGCTTTCAGTCTCGTGTCATGCATCATTTTCGGTCTTCACTTGAGGCACTTTGTCGTGTCAATTTCTTAATTTAGCCTATTTGCATGTGTTTTTTTCTCCACCAGCAATATGCCTCTTATATTTCTCGCTTTGTTTTGTAAAATGCCCAGAAGTGGGTAGTGACTCATTACAGTCCATTTATGTGAGTAACTCTTTAAGAAAATTGTGTATTGTCTTTACAAAAATGTCCACTACGCAGTGAGTGAGTAGTAATAGTAATATATGTGTAGGATTAAGAATGTGTACAGGAGTAAATGGAAAAAAAATAAATAAATAAGACAGCTGCAAACTTACATAGGAGAGTTAACGCTAATTAAATATCGCAGTAAATATCTATTTATGTTGCGATGTAAGTTTTTGTCTTGAAACATTTTTTGTGTTTTCCCAAGATGATTACTCAGTTACTGAACCAGTTGCTCTATCTTTTACCTCTACTTGAGTAATATTGTTTTAAAGTAACTACTTTTAGGGTCCCTCGGTGGTTCACCTGGTATTTCACACACCACATATGCCAGGGACCCAGGGACATGGAGCTGGAATTGATCCAGCTCGGTTACATAGGCTCCATGTTATTCCCTTCCAGCTGTCAACACTATCTTTATCAATAAAGGGAGAAAAGTAACAGAACTTGAGTACAAAGTTTGCGCCCTCTAAAACTTTAACTGTTTTCTTAAATTTACCCTCCTCATTTTGGGTCTATGTAGACCGGGGTGGGGGTCAGACCGGGCCCCTGTCCCTGAGGTCATGGTAGGGGGGGGGGGCGTGCTGTTGCTGCAGCCCGCAAACGTCTCCTCCTTGCTTAAAATCCGGTGGTGGGAAGTGGCACCGAACAAAAGCGCACCTAATCCTAGTGTCTGATTCCATCCTATCAGCTCGAGTCAATGAGAGGGAAGCTTCCTTGTGTCCGTACGCCAGCACTTTCTCACCCACCACACCACACCAGAGAGAAGAAGCGTCTTTGATGCCTGCCCAGGCCTTAGGCATTTTTTTTCTCCTTTCTTTCTGGATGACAAGATAGAATAACAAGACTAATGTCAAGACTGAGTTTAGACACACAGCGGCCCGACAGATGTTTTTTCACTCTGAACATTGGTGGGAAAAGATCAGAGTAATTAATGTCAAGTTGAGTGACGGACCGTCAGAAGGTTCTGCCCTGCAGGTACTAAAAGAACAAAGCCACAGCGTGATTAGATTTAATTGAAAGTACATCTTAATATTTCGAAATTTAATTTTATTGAACTTTTCCAATTAATCTACCGAAGAAGTTGTCTTCCTATTTGACTGTTGAGGTTAAAGTTTAATACCACCTATAATTCATCTTCTCTATTGCTGGTAGGAATAGATTGTTTTACCTAAATTAATTTCAGAAACAATTTCTTCTCTTTCTCTCTAGTTCAATCGCTGCATCACGTCACAGCTGATCAAGTGGTTCAGCAACTTCAGGGAGTTCTACTACATCCAGATGGAGAAGTTCGCCCGCCAGGCCATCGTGGACGGAGTCAGCGACGCCAAGGACATTACAGTCAGCAGAGACTCCGAACTGTTCCGAGCACTGAACATGCACTACAACAAGGCCAACGACTTTCATGCAAGTATCATTAGTCACCCCTTTCACTCCTATTGTTTGGTTTGTGCAAAGTAAGGGTAATCTCAGTTGGTCAGTGTAGTTAGTAACCTGCAACTGTCACATATGTTCTCAAGCTGACCACAGTTCTCTCTGCACCTGTGGCAGTCCAGCCCTTACAGCCATTATCTAAATTCCAGAGTGATGCTTTATCAAACTGTGGGAAGAGGAAGCCGCAAAATCCCACTAAAACAACTCAGGATTAGAGGAAGCGGCACGCCTGAGCGAGGCCGAGATTGCTACTGATGCGGAATGCTGAGAAAGATGCAGTGGATTCCGACGGAGAAGGGCGCTCGGTGGGAAAGGACCGGAGCGTTTTCTTTACCTTGGGACCAAGACATTCCTTTCCCAGGGATGCTTTGTGTCAAGAGATGAGGGGAAAGAAAAATAACGTATGCTAACAACTTTTGTGGATTTAACTGAGCAGTGGATGGGAAACAAGTGCGGGGCGGGTTTCTCCCAGCATTCCTTGCAACAAGGCGTTAGGCCCTGATGGAGTTTAGTGATGCTGCCAACACACTGTATGATAACTGAACAGAACCACCCCTTTCATCTGTAGCATGTTTTAAGCACAATTTCTTTAATCCTTTAAATCAAAATAACAATAATATATTAGTACGCTACTTAAACATCTTTCACTCTTACATAAAATTATGACCATAATATTCTTAGTCATTACTAAAAACTAGCTTATACTGTTGATAGAGTAGTGTCCAAATATAGATTAACTGCCAAGAGAATTAGGTTTGCATTGATATGAATCATTTTTACATATTTATTTTCTAAATGTTGGGCTGCTCATAATTTCTTCTTCAAACGTTCACCCAAGATGGCATTTGATGAAAAAATAAAAACAATAGATTTTTAGACACAGAAACATGTTAAACATGGGTTTTACAATTTACAGTATGGAAAAAGTTTTGTAATGGAGAATTGTGCAGTAGAACTTTGTCCATGACAGAGGACACTGAGGAAATCTATTTCTTGGCTTGAGAACTTGGTCAAACTTTTCGGAGATGTCTGGGTAATCCTTACTAAATAGAAACAATCAAATAGTCTAAGAACAATGTATATTATTATTATTATTATTATTATTTTATAAATCATCTCTGCGTTGCTCTCGTCAATAAAAATGTGCAAGCTTTTTCCCTTAAGATCTAACAGAGGGAACAGAGTCATATGTAGCGTGTGGGAGAAATAAGACCAAACACAGGACAAAAATACATTTCTGAGCAAAATTCTTCCTGAAATTTGACAGAAAACACTTATTATTAAACCCTATAGATTAGCTGCAGATGATCGTCTTCCACTTTCTGCTTTACTCCCAGTGGGATCTGGTTGTATTTGAAAATTTGGAGTCCCCCCTCCCAAAATAAAAGCTTTTTCAAGTTTAGATTGTAGAAAACAAAGCAGCTAATCAAAGCGAGCATTTAATTGAAAGTTAATGCTTGCCTCAATGCATTCATAGTGCCGAGAACAAAGAGACAAGCTCCCTTTTATCAGCTTTTGAAGACTTGCCTTACATTATTTTGTGTGTTTTGAGGAACTGACTCCGTGCCGCCTTCAGCGTTGGATTAAGGATTCATTTGGAATAACTGACGAGCGCTCACCTTTCCCCCCTTCGTCTTTGTTCCAGGTTCCAGACCGATTCTTGGAGGTTTCAGAGATCACCTTACACGAGTTCTACAACGCCATATCTGCCGCCAAAGATTCGGACCCATCCTGGAAAAAGGCCATCTACAAGGTGATCTGTAAACTGGACAGTGAGGTCCCAGAGGACTTTAAGACGTCTTCCTATTTATAAATAAGTCACTCATAAATTCTGCTCTTGTTGTGCATTTTAGTGAAGTGGAATGTAGCTGTTGAATAAACCGTAGCCAGTGTATAAAGCTGTAAAACTGTTAGTGAATGCTGTATTATTTGATTGGTATTTTTTTGGGTGTCTTTCCCGCTTCATAATATTCAGACTATAAAAGTAGGTGTGAAAACGTTTACAAAGATCTTACTGTGAAACCTGATTTAGTTGAAGTCAAGAAACCATCGGAATGAAATTGAGGCTATTATTTTATTGATTTTATTGACACTGTATTACGTGTGGGCTGCTGTTGTGCTGTATGTTGTATAGCTGTGACTATTATTAGCTTGAAATGAAAGCTGTACATGTAAAAAAACAACACACAATGATGTTTTTTAAATATCATGTGTAAAGTTATCTTTTTTTTGTCTCTCAGATGTGTACTAAATGACTATTGCGATTAAAGATGTACTAAATTATATGTAATGTGTGCGGAACTCCACCACAGCTTGTTAAACTATGCTATCCACATTGTTTCCTGAAGCTGATCCAAGTCCACTCTCTAAGGCCCACATTCATTGTGCAGTCTGTGCGGATGCGGACATCTGCCATGTCTTAAAATCACCCACAATGCATTCTCCCCTAGTGACTAATGCTCAGAGGTGACCTCATGTGAGCGGTTGTGCCACCCAAGCAAAATTCCACAAACCCGTTTACGCTTTCTTCCAGCTCTAAAAAAAAAAAAAACATGTTGGAATCAGAGTGCATATATTCCTCATGATCTAAAACAGACAAAAATGATTTTAATGAATAAAGAAAGAAAAGGCTGAGCTGTGCGAACAAGCATGATTTAATTTTATAGAAAGTCAACGCTGCTTCTTGTTGCTGTGTGAGAAAACACATTCAGTGCCCAAAACCAAACATTTAATTGAAAAAGCTGTTAGGTACCCAAGCACCAATTACATCAGAAATGATAACATTAAGGAAATTAAAACAATAGTTTGAATTGATTCATAACCGAGACTGGAGACAATAAAGCTCACTAATCTTTTAATAGACATTTCTTTTCCAATTAGATCAGTCTCCTTCAGTAAATTAATTTACATTCTCAACTCAATTAAAATGCCTCTGGTCTAAAGCAAAGTGCTGCGCTTAAATTAATTTGTTTGTGTGACATTTTCTGAACAAGACTTGGTCACCTCTGATATAATGAAAGAAAACAAAGAAAAATACCTTCAGTTGTTGAACTGCCTCAGGCATAAAAAGACTTCACTTGAAAGTTGCAATGAAATTATGTTCAGTGATAAAGAGGGAGTCTTTTATAAAAACAAATCATGCTGTGTAATGAAGATGAAATGGAAAGTAAAAGGCAACAGGACAAGTGAGTAAAAATGAAAAGAAAATCACTTCTTTGTCTGAGTTATACGCTAAGCACTAATTTTACATTTGCTCACAATGCAAATGTTGATTAGGCTGTAATCTTACTTCTGGACAGATTCACGGACAAGCAAAAAAAAGTTCTTGGAGTAACAGCATCCTCTAGTGAACGTCTACTGTAATGCACACAACTCAACTCCCCTGAAAAGTCTCACCTTAAAGAAAAAAAAATACATGCAGTGTATCAGTTTATCTGTTTTACAAATGACCTCACACTTCAACCTTCTTTTTCTGACCTAAAATGGAGAATGTTTTTGCAGTCTGTGTGGTTGTGGTGAGAAATGAATGAGGCAAAATGAGGCCATGCCTATGAAGCATAGCATAGTAAAGACAAAAGCGGGATCAAAGGCTCCAGAGCAGGAAACAAAAGGAGCCGTGGGACTGGGGGCACTGGGATGGGCCCCCTGTCTAATCTCATGCCTATAGACACACTGGCTTCTGGCACGTTCATAGTGTGAGGCCGCATGGGGGCAAAGCGAGTGCAACTTGAGAATGGAGGACACTGACTTTAGGCTGCCCTTCAGACATCCACTTCTTGGTGTAGTTCGGTGTGATCACCAGTAAATCTTTATTAATTTTAATTGGAGCCCCCATTTAAAAGAGCAATTAAAGCGGATTAATCGAGCCCATCCCGTATAATGTCTTCTGTTAATTAGTTTGTCAGCACTGTTTTAATATCGCTTAATGACTTCATATTTCAGAGATGACATTAAAGGGATGCTGAAGGAAAAGAAATGGCCTTATCACAACGTGCTGCTTTAATGGGAGATGTCCCCACAGCAGCGGGCAAGGTCAGGCCCACGGGCCACAGGGAGGAGCAGGCTTCAGGGTGGCACCATGAGAGCACCTCTGAGGATACAGCGCCACACTGAGAGAGGATATATGCACGAGCAAGGGGCGATTATATTTCTCAATATGTGCTCTAATCCAAGTGGATAAAAGAAGAATTATATTTGTCCCTGTACCGATTTTTGGGATTTTTTTGGGTGAAAGAATTGTCCACAACTTTTTCGGTGCCCAATTATGGATAATTTTTAACGTTATACAAGTTCAACTATAATTTAGATTAGTCTTTTCTCTTTTCCTCCATATTCATCAAATGTAGCCTGTTGTGTTTTTAAAAGGTTGATCTGAAGATACTCCTAAACTTAACCTCTGTAAATAATTGTAAACATTTTCTATATAGATAGAATATTAGAGAGGGGCTCAATATGACAGAGTACTATACTAAACATTAGTTTTAAGGAACAAAAATGACCACATGACCTTTGTGCTGCAGGAAGCACAGTGTATACTGCCATAATGCTGTATAAGAGTGTTCTAAAGAATTACTAATGAGTTCCACTATTCTGGATAAATCTAGTTTTGAATCTCTTTACCATTTGCACATAGACAGGTCAACCAAACCTGAACACTGAACTTGTTTTCTGTACTTTTATAGTGTGGCTGTGTATTGTAGCTACAGTCTTTTACTGGGAAATGCCAGATGGTCGACAGAAGCATTAAGACCCCAATAATGTTTCACTCTGTGATGTTAACACACACAAAGCTGATGTAGTGTAACAGCACCTTGCAGTGCACACATTATGATGTTCCCCTCAGTGGAGCACCTAAAGCCAAAGAAGCAGATAAAACCAACAGCACATCCCTGCTAATTTGAGCGTGCTCTCGCACCTCCACTCTCCTCAGCACATTCATAAATCTCATTCCCATTATCCCGCTAATTAGCCGGGATTACAGGAGCATGTAATGCCCCCGCTTCCCAATAGATGGATTGGAGGACGCTCTCTTTGTTTTGAAATCACTTCCTGATTGATGTACAGAGCCCTAGTTTGCAATTGTAATGGCCCAGATGTTAACAATCAAATGCGTTTCCGCTCCAGGAAGTAACAGTCTGTCATGGAAGAGGAGTCAGCCGAGCATGTAACGACACATCACAGGAGTGGAGGGAAGGAGGGACCGCAAGGGAATGAATGGAGGGATGAAGAGGATGAAGAGGATGTGGAACTGCCGCTGATACAGGACATAAAGTCTCTGTAATTAAGGGAGAGCCCTAATGACACTGGTCTTTTGAAAAGTATTTTTGCTTATAGAAGTCTTGTTGTTCCATTTGTCTGATATTTCTTTATTTAAATTTTTATTTCAATAATTAAATGCTTTGTGTTAAAACTTTAGTTGAAGCTCACTTTCCTGTGTTTAAAGTCTTGACAAAACTTTACTTGAATGTGAGATTGAAACATGCATCCAGCATTTGTTTCAATAATCTCATCACTTAACACCCTTAACAGTAGAGGGCACTATTGTCTTACAAAACATCATGCACACTTTACTTCTAGTTCTCTTTTTCTTACCCTTCACCAATAAATCACTTTCCTGGATAGTTAATGGATATAGAAGCAGATCATGAGTGAGCTATCTGCAGGGCGATAATTTAAGTGAAGATCCCTGCACTGATTGCAGTGAAAGGTTATTTATTTCAACAATAATGCAGGACACAAAGGGGGGAATCTGGGCAAGATTACCAGCTAGGGTACGCTAGAGTGCTCATCTCCAATGAAGCAGCGTGTAAATTGGGTTCACTTTCCCCAATGAAAATACAGACTGCAGTTTATTTCAACTTTATGCACATGGAAGGCTGTGCTTCTCTCTCAAGGGTGGCTAGGGACTGTGGAGATGGCTGTTCATATGAGGGGAGGGTGGGTTTAGACCTTGAAAAATGCCCCTTTTGTCCCTGAGTCTCTGGAAAGCTGAACCACTGAGCCACAGTATGGACCACAAATTCCCACTCGCATTTAATTCCAAAGCATAAGAAAATTTGTCAAAATGAATTGATGGTAAACAGTCCTTGAGTGTGCCTTTGTTTCATTGTGTATTTGCAGCTCTACATGTTTGTATGCTAGTGCTTTGTGGACACAGTGGTGGCCACTATTGATTGACTGTGATAGTGCAGAACCACAGGGCACAAAAGCCAAGTGGGCAAGCAGATACTACAGTTCTCCTCTCATGCAGAAAAACGCACAATTAAGGCCCAACTGACATGTCTAAAAAGTCCTGGAGAGAGAAAAGAAAATAGCTCCATATGTTGCCCCATGTGGTCACAGCTTTGCTAAAATATGGCACCGCACTCTATTTGTATGAGGCGGCCTCTAATCACCAGGATCTTAAACAATAGGACTGGTACACAGTAAGGTACTTAAAAGCTTTGGCTCACACCACTCACACTTGGGTATATAATGTATACTTTTACATGTCTATCATCCTCTGGGCTCTCAACTATGCTGTCAGCCTAGATATGCATCAGACATGGATCCAATGCAGTGTGCGATATAACCATTGGGTAAAGGATAGGAGCCCTTGAGCTGCATGATAAGCACTGTCACCGGATTGTAACATATGTATCTATGCTATGCTTTGCTGAACGCTCCAGCGGGCTTGGGTTGACTATACCTGTGGTGACAGGTGAATCCCCCAAGAGTGAGAAGATCACAGCAGAACAAGTTCCAAAGAAAGGTAAAGTGCAGAAGAGACTAGAGGGTTTTCCAGTAGGAAACCAGATGGACCTAATGATCATCAGGCCCCAGCTTTTCAAATCTTACCAGATGACAAATATTTGGGTGGCTGTTCCCGGGGGACAAGGAGCCTGGATGAGACTGGCAGCTGCCGTGCAACCCTCCTGGCATGGTGCACCCAAGGGTGTACCTGCTGCTCTGCTTGTGCCCCGGTGGCATGTGACAAATGGTGACATGCTTCTGCTCCCGTGATTTCGTTGGATGGGCGGCCCTGATTCAAAGCATAGCAGCAGGCGTCCCTTAGATCCATATGTCTGCAAAGAGGAGAAGGGAATAAGAAAGGGGGCACAGTAATCAGCAGCTTTAGCCAACGACAAATGAAAATAAAGTGATATCATTCTGCTGCATAAACGTATGCAATTCCCAGGAATAATGGACTAGTGGAGATGAGTATATGCACTGCCTTCGTTTTATTTACATATGGATGAGTGCATTTTTGTTTTTATGCACGCCACTCTCTTCATTAAAATGTGCAGCTCAAGTCATTCAAAGGAGGATCATATTTCATGGACAAATAAGGAGAGTTCCAAAAGATTTTGAAGAAATACAACAAGAAGGAAGACAACTGAGCCAGGCCTTCCACTGAAGTTCTAGCAGCCTTTATTAAAAGTGCGCCATGATTGATAACCTGTCAGTCATCGGAATAATCAGGACCAATCGGGTGTCTTGCAGCCGGCTCAGCTTCCCGCCCTCATCCTTTATGCCCCTATCACCCCCAACACATCCACTTGCCATTGAAAACCTGTAATTGAATGAGTTTTTGTCATTATTGTGATTAATCATATTAATTTGAACTAATTAAGAGATGGTTCGAAGTTATGACAATTAGATTAATGAAATTAGTTTTAACTTTCTTCACTCAACCTAATAAAAAAGGGAAATCAGACCAGGACTGTTATGAAACAGTTGGCAATCTGGATTTTGGGACTAATTGAATGTCTGATTTTATTAATGATGAAATTTATAAAAGTCCTTGAGGGGGAAATTAACGCAGATTCAGCTGCTAAGAGTGGAAAATTAATTAGAATTCTTGGAGATATTCCTGTCATTAAAGGCACAGGCCCTGCTAACCCGGGCCCTAGTGTGAATGGCCTCTCCACAGTGACTGCAAGAAGATATATTGGGTTTTAAAGGATAACAAATCAGTTTTAAGTATCTCCAAAGTAATAGGGGAGATGATAGGTTCAATGCTGAAATTATTGTATGTTCAAACCAGGTTTTAGCTTCAATTATATCTGAAAAAACTTTAGCATTAGCATTGCCTCAACTAAGTAGCCTATAGGTATTCCATATACACAAATACCATTCTGTTATCATATCTTATCATAGGCCTATGTGCTTTAGTGTTTCCAGAGAAATTGCAATTGTCCTTTAGTAGAAAATATAAATATACTTACTTAACTTACCTACACTACTTGACCTTAGCGACCTTACCTAAAACAGAAAGCCATATTTTCTCTGTAAATCATAGATTGTAAATAAAAATTGTTGTGAAATGATGTAAAAAATTAGGTAAACGTCAATCTTCTTAACAGAGCTGACATAACCAACTTTTTTCTTATTAATTTGTGACCATAACTCTCTATTTTATAACTTTGTCTTTAGATTTGGCTTATCCGAAGTAAACAACAACGTTCTTTACTTTTTGTCTAAATACATAGCATTTCCGTTTTTGATAGGCACCGTTTTGAGTGACACTGGTGGCTGGCAGCCATGTTGGAAATGTGTATTATTCCGTATTATTGGATATGTGGATTAGTTTGTAACTTTTGTACTGTATTACCTATACATTAGTGTAGAAAAAGCATCCAATCTGTCCCATCCATTAGCTCACCAACCCAGAAGAATTGCCAGCTAACTCAACAGGTAAGTTAGCATCTCTTTACATCAAGTTATAATAGCTCATTATAATGATTCCTCAGTGAGCTTTTACATATATGTTTGGTGAAGGTGGTATTTATGTATTGTAGAAAGTCGTTAACTTTATTCCACTGACATCAGTTTAAAGAAGTGATTTTCTATGCAAGCCAAACTGTATATTTTGGGCCCATTCCAAGCATGCCCTGTGCTGTTGCTTGGCCAGTGCAGCTGATTGACATCCAGGTCGACCTCTGCCACTCCGGGTGCAGTGGGGGTCTGACACTTGTGTTGCACAGGTTCTGCGCTTTGCTTTAGCTCTGCATATTCACTAGGCTGTCTGCCTCTCTGCAGGCCAATTCATAATTAACAGCTGTTGGCTTGTCAAGAGTGGCCCTGGCCATGGCACACACACATATGTATATTTATATTCACTGTGAAGACCCCCTCGCCATAGATGGATTTCAGAGGCCATGAACCCACCCACCTTCCCTGAATGATGGACACTCACCTGAAAGCTCAAGCACATACTCAGTCAACCCGCTCTCACCATCCCAACATATCTCCCTGTTTTGCTTCTTTGCTCATTCCGTTTTCCTCTCTCCTACCTCCCTTCTGCTCAGCACCTTCTGCCACCATGTCAGGAACTTTTGCATTAAGTCCAGCTGGCCTGGTCTACGAGGAGCCAGTATGAAAATGATGTGCAGCCACTGCTGGTCCCTAGCTATGTGTGTTTGTCATGCCTGTTTAGCTGAAGTTGAAATGTAAATATAGACCGCGGGAGATCTTGGCTACGATAGGCTGCTTGAAATTCTAATAAACAAGTAGCTGTCCACCTGTAATAAATGATACCCATAAAGGGGGGTGATTCCTTGAGCAGATAAAGATGAAAAGTAATTGTTTGTGCTCACACAAAATTAATCAGATCAAAACAGGGGCAATCATTTTAAAGAGACACCAGAGCCATAAAAAAGGCAGAGCTGTGATAAAGTATTGGCTATCAGACATGCAGTCTGGAGGTGAGCATTACAATAATATGGAGGGCCAGTATTCATGTGGCTGGAGATAGCATTATTGCATATATTCAAAAAGGGGGACTGTTTATGGTACATGCGTGTAGCACAGAGGCTTACAAAGGCTTTCAAGGCACAAGGTCAGGAGGAGCATTATAGACTTCACCACTGTCTGGAAATTTTGCATTTAGTCAAAACAGTGCCCACTGCAACATTTCTATAAATGTGTGTGCCAACAGTTTTGGCTCCTACTAAAAATAATGAAAAGCTAAATACTTACTTACATTTATAATGCCAATCAGTAAAATAATAAAAGATAAAAAACAACAAGGACATCTGAGGTACTGTACACTATTTTTCACAGATGAAAAAAAAAATACTTGAATGAGCTTTAGTTTGTGCTTGTTTTGCCAATCACTATTGGCACAACTATTGAACTATTGCCTTTGCTGTGCCAGCCAGGGGTGTTCCCCTTACCCAGATGTCCCAGCACACACACAGCTTGTGCCATCCGCTTTGAGGGCCCAGATAACTGACAAACACCCTGGAAAGAGAAGAGGCAACACAAACATGGATATTTTAACAGCTTTGATATGCTAAACACACAAAATCCAGTCCAGAAAAGAGAGACAATAGAGTGGCCCGGTGTCGAGGACATGGAGCGGCTCTGTTCAGCTCTTATGCATTGGCTGGGTTCCTGTGCATCGTGTTTACCAGAGCACTGGAGAGAGACACTGATGCACACAAATAACAGCGGAGCTCAGTGCCCACTGGACACCTTGGAGGCAGTCCATAGACTCTCGCATAAGGTACAGTCATCTGTGTTATTCTTTGGCCTTTTCAATCCAGGTCAGTACAGGTTTAGTCTTATTCTGATTATACATGGCACTTCAATTTGTTCCAAGAACCTGCTAGTTGAATACAAAGCTGCCAAACTAAATTAGAGTCTGCTGCTGTCAATAGAAGAGATCAACAAGTCTCTGTTCATCTGGCAACGTTCCTAATTGAGAGGCAGATGAGGCTAAGACTTGTCTGGACGGTATAGTACACTTTGGCATGTGTCTTGTCTAGTTACAAGCAGGAGATTGCTCTTGAAAGTGACGGGGAGCGAGTGGCCAAAAGCAGCACTTGTGTGAAACTCTTACCAGCTCTCTTTATTCTTGTCTGGCAGGTTGTAATGGAGTTAATTGTACAATAAAAGCTATTCTCTAAATCATTTCCTTTCTGTCCATACAAGATTGATCACGGAACCTATCCTTTCTACTGCTGTAATTTTCATATTTAATGAGCGTGACTCCAAAACTATTACACTAATTAGTCAAATCTCACATATCGCTAATGATGCTCGCAGTAATTAATATTGTATTTAATTAAAAAATGACCCATTTGAATGGCTGCATGCAGGCGTTGCTGGTTGGTTTGCCTGCGGGTAGAGGGGTGTTAGGGTGTGTGGGGGTTGGGCTGTTAGACAGCGCGCAGGAGATGGATAGAGAGGTAGAGGAGATGGGAGAATGGGTGAAAAGAGGTGGGGGGACAGGTGTAGGTGCCACTGCAGATTTCCAGTTTCCTGCAGCATATGTCTGTGTGGTTAGCATGTGCTCAGACCCCCTCTTCCCTTCACTGGAGGCAGCCAGCCTGTGTGATTTATGTGAGGCCCCTGTTCCACTGTGCATACACTGGAAAATCTCCAGTTTACACAAGAATTGCCTGAAAAATGAGATCTGTGACTACATTCTTTTCATTAGCGGCTTACGCTAGCGTGGAGTCTGGGAGCCTCTGAGCTCCTAATGATGCGCACGCAGGCCTGTAGCCTCCCAGCTGCTCTCAGCCTCTCATTACCTACAACATTCATGTCACAAACACTCTTATTTAATTTCCACAACAATTAAAAAGAAAAACAGTTGCTAAACTTGTGCAGCTCGAGGCAGCCGAGTGCTGTGTGCTCAGCGGCTCAAACCAAATGTTTGTGAAACAAATCTAACACACTCATTGAGATGTTCAGCCATAAAGCGCAAGCAATAAACCAAAGCAATAGTTTGATATTGTATTCCTTGCAGTGCAGAACCTAGAGATATGAAAGGACATTAGGATGGATATACAACAATGAAATTTTATTACCAAGGGACTCAGTTCACAAATGCACACTTAGAAAACAAAAACCATAGCTGTCTATCTGTCAAGTGACAGATATTCATGGGCATGTGGTCCGTGCGCCTGCAAACACACAACATTCAATCTCTCCTAAAGCATAAAAACATGCAAAAAACAGTCACTTCCCCTTTCTCCTCACCCTCCTCCCTTCTCTCCCTCCACCTCTCCAGCCATCAGTAACAAACAATGATGCTCTCGTCCTGGGCAGCAGTTCAGTTCTCTTATCTAAATAAGATTTAGCCTTCATTTAAACGGGGCCTCCATCAGTTTGGAAAGATGGCAGAGGAATAGTCAGCGGGATAGAAGACCTAGGGCACCTCATTTTATCTTTATTTATGTCTGTGTGCTCGCTCTGTTCCCAGCAGCAGCACTGGGTGTGCACATGCCACTGCCGCGACGCACTCAACAATGTAATTGGGGTGATGAAAAATTATCGTGATTGGGGGCATTGCTTCTCTCCCCCTCGCCACCCTGTGCTCCCCAATCCTTTACCCGCTCCTCCCGACAACACCCCTCGCTCTCTCTGCCTCCCTCGACCAGTAATAACATCTCTAGGCCCATCTGTCACCATCTAATGTGACAAAGTTTTTATCGCATGTATTAAGGCAGCCAGATTAAAAAGTAAATACGGCAATCTCACCAGGCCCTCGCGCTGGCAGGTTATGGCGCATTTCACGGTGGCCTGAGCACCTCATCAGTGTTCCGCCGCCTGTGCCCCTGGCAGGGAAACAAACAGGCCCCCAGGGAGCAGAGCCTGAGGGGGGGTGGAGGCACTGGAAACCTCTGTGGTGCGCTGGAGTCAAGCGGGTTGCGCTTGGCTGCGGGGGAAAAAGAAGGGAATGGGAGGCGCTAGGCAAGCAAGGGGGATTGGGGTTAAGGAGATGTTAACGGATACCATTAATGTTATATGTCTTCTTCCCCGAGAGGTGCAAGGCAGCCTATATTGCCCCTTTGTTCCCTTCAGGTTACTCTCCATGGGTTCAGTGTGTGGAAAACTGTGTGGAAGTAGAGGAGATGAAGGACTGGTGCACCACAGTACGTCAAAATCTCCAAAAGGATGGTTCAGGGATGTTAAAATAGAGATTTCAGCATGGCCATTGCAGTACAAGGCCCCAGCTCCTGAAAGACAACGTGAGTGCATCAAACAGAATGTGAAGGATCAGGAGAGATTCTGAATGGGTGAATGTTCAAGATTTAACTTTTGTCATGACAAACATTTGTCCAACCTAAAGCCCATAGAAATAATACTAAAACCGCTTAAGACTGGTGTCCACAAGAATCTAATGTAAAAGATTTCCAAATGTTCATCTAACTTTATTATCTTTTTTCTATTGCCAAAAATAATGGCAGGTGAAAAGATTCACTATTTTGTAAGCATTTTTTTTGTTTTTTCGACATTCAGAATTTGTGTAAATATTGTACAGGCAGCTCAGAAATAAACCTAAACATGAGCAATTCAATCCACTTGCTTTAAGCGTTCTGTTTTCACAGGTGAGTTCGTCATAGTGTAGACATACACTGGTCTCTCTGTGCTCCTCTGTGCATGGTCCATGGTCAGTGGTTTCTCTCTAAACTGGGGTGTTTTCCATCTGGCCCATCCCTCGCTGCACTGCACTCAGGAGGAACACAGTGTGGCTCTTAGCACTACGGCTGGCAGATGGAGAACTGAATGCAGTGTGCCTGTCAGATTAACTCCTGTAATGGCTCATTTGGGCTCCTATGAGAAGATATTAGCACATGTGTTTCCTACGTCTGTGCTGAGCTCCATTACACCACCAGGAGAATCCTTCATAAACACCAAAACGTATACCTCAGGAGTCATCTAACCGGGGTAGACTGAGTGGAACAGGGTAGAGCAAAGAAGTCTGTGAAAGGAACATGAAGACTAGATGAGTACAACATTGACTGTGAAAGACAATTCTCGGCTTTCAAAGTGATGCATTTGTGTCACTTTTCACTGTGCACTGTTCATAATGAAGTGGCCAAGTGGCGGCATCAAATGATGCCTTAATGAATGTTAGCGGCAGCAGGCTTGGCAGAGCAGCTGACAGAACGGGCTGAGGAGATTGTCAGCCAAGCACCTGGGATAGGCGCGCTGTGTGCCGTGCTGCGCCGCTGACAGGCTGGCTGCTGACAGCTTTGTGACAGGTCAGTGTCTGTGGCGGAACGCTATCTGTAGGCTCCTCCAGAGGGAGAGCCAGCGAACATGTGTAGCTGTCTCTCTGCTTGTCATTAGGGGCTGCTTAGCGTGAGGGCCCCAACGCGCCACTCCAGTTCACAATTAACTTCACAGGGCGCCGGGTGTGACAGACAACAGATAGTGCAAGATGCTGTCGGGCCAACAGCGAGGACAGGACGGCCGCTGTGCAGCTCTCGACCACAACAGATGCTAGTTCAGATGCCCGAGACCTCTGTGTCACTGACCGGCCTCACTGCCACCACAGGCCTGAGCTGGCATGTGGGAAAAGACAACAGTTCAATGGAAGCAGTTCTCGTTATGTCGACTCTGCATAATGTCCTCTTAAAGTGGAAATAATTACTGACAGCCTGGTATGACATGTAGGTCCACAAAACACTGAAACAGGCTACTCAGATGATGTAGGTCAACTACCGTAAGTAATATGTGCTTATCCAACACTCTTTCCAACAATGTTTTCTGCTCTGACACTTGTAAGAAAGAAATATAGTTATTAACGTTAGGTGTAGGCAAAATATCATATTTACTTTTCCTGAATGCTTTATTTACCATGCTGACAAAAACAAAGAAAAATAAACAAAGAAAGCTAGAATACTTTTCTAATTTCTTGCTCCTGTCCATATGCACTTTAAAACAGGGAATTCTACTTGAAATGCACTACTATGTAAATCGGTCAACAATGCAAGCCCAGAGGAGGATGTTCTCTCAATGGCAAGTCTGTTTTTTTTTTTTTAAAAAAAGAAGGGATCACCTCCTGATCTGGACTGAGGCCTCATCTTCTGTGTTGTGTGTTTGGTGTGTGATGTGTTGACAGGCGGCTGCTCTTGCTTTTGCCAGCCGGGCCACACTGCAGATGGAGGACACCCACCGAGCTGAAAAGGCCAGGGCCAAACACTTAGGAGTCAATTCACCAGAAAGCGGCACACCAAGAAAGGTCAAGTGGACACATTACTGCTCTAGCCAAGGAAGACATGGACTTTATAGGGCGGAAGAAATCAATTCATAATCTCCTAACTGAAAGGATTTTTTGGCGTGTGTGTACTTGTGAGTGCAGATATCTATTGTATCTCTCTATTTCACATATTATTGAATGACCTATAATGCTCTTGGTCTTAACACGCACAAACATTTCTGTCTTGACTCTCACCTTATCCAACTTCTCAGTGTTGAACAAAGAATCTAAATAGCACCGACGACTTGGAAGAATCTACTATAACATCACAAAAATGAGAAGTGATTGCCTAGTCTTTTTTAAAGATATTCTACACACTGTAAACACAACACACCCCAGTACACATAGCAGAGGAAGAATAGCTAATAAATTCTTAACACATTCCATTGTTTTTTTTTTTCCAGCACCTCAGTATTTCTGCCAAGTGGCCATCTATCATTGATTCCTGTAGCCATTGTGATCAGATATGTGAATGACCTCTCATTAAGTCAAATGCAGCAGATTAATCAGGGCCAATGGGTCCTGTTCAGGAGCAGGATGAGAGAAGGGGGAGAGACGTAATGACTGGGGTATGAAATGAGATTGAAAGGAGGAGGAGGAGGAGGAGAGGGACGAGCGCAGAGAAATGGATCACTTTTGTGGAGCGGGAGGATGGTGAGAGCAGAGCAGTGAATATGCAGTAGTGAGTATGCAATGGATAGCGTTTTGACATGTATAGAGTGAGAGAATGACTCTCTGCTTTAACAATGTTCGAGAGAGCCTGTCTTGCACATAGATAGTAAATAAAATGTAATCCGCCCATTGGTCCCCTATTCTCTATGACTCAAGTCATGGCAAAACAATGGCGATTACATCCGGACATTTCAGACTCCTTCGTCAGAGGATGTTACTAAAATGGGCAAATGGGTCTTGCAATGGCTTCCATTAAAAAAAAAAAACTAATATTGAATAATCTTAAGTTATAATTCTATTATTTTTTGGCTGTTATTAAAATACCCTTTTGTCTGATATTAATGCTGTGGTAATCTATATTTTGAGACAGGCCTTGGCATCAACAAGCACAGATGACATTCAGGTGTGACAGCTTACTTGAAACAAAGGTCTCTTTTATGTTCCTTTCCATGATATTGGGGGCTATCTCTTTCCACCGTCTGTCTCACCCCTGTAATGCCTGCTGCAGGACAAAGACAGGACCACCTTATGCTCTTCAGATGTGACATAAGAATGACAGCAATATTCCTCAATCAAAAGTGAGCCTAAAAAAGGTGTACTTGCATGTAAATATATATGCAGCAGATATATTACTTATTACCAGTTTATTTATTTTTTTAAGCTATTATTCTATTATTTTTTTAACTATATATATATATATATATATATATATATATATATATATATATATATATATATATATATATATATAGGTACAGTATCTAAGCTATAAGCTAATTTTCGGAAAGATGGCAGTGCTCTGTAACACAATGGATCAACTGGCTCCAGAGAGAGACACATGTTTTTAAATTTTACAAGTGTTTATATTGAAGACAATATTTTTTTTAACAGCATTTAGGGCACTGTAGTGTGTTCAAGTAGTGCTTTAGTGGCCAATGGTTTCACAAGCTACATTGGTTGAATTTGGCACTCCACTTGAGCTCAATACAACATTATCATGCACATCTGGAACTGCTCTTTATCAAAATTATTGTCAAAAATAATATTACAATGTACACAGGAAGATATTGTGACAGGACTTCATTAAAGATTTTTAATGAAGGTAAGGTTAATTTTGTAAATATTCTTTTATTTTCAGCCAATCCCTTGCGTTAATTTGCATTTTCTGGCTAAGAATATGCCCTTTCCTTATTTCTCATCCCTTTTAAAATCTTTCGAGTTAGAAATAGAGAAATGACTCTATTTTCAGCAACTATTAGTAATGCTTTAAGATGCTCACAACATCTACAATAAGATAATATATCATCTAAATTCATAAGCCGTAATGTGCTGACTTCCGCTCTGACTTCAGCAATTATTCCAGTGGAAGCAGACATCAGTGTTTTCAGCTGGTCCCACATAGAGAAGATTTAACTTCCACGAAATAAGTGTGTCAAGAGTTATCTGCAGCTTCTAGCCTAAGAAATAAAATAATTTTGTGGCAGAACAATATGAGTAAGAATATGATTTTGTTTCAGTTCATTTTTATTTTTGAGAGTTTACATTTTCATTATTATGAAAAGAGTTACATTTTGTTTGGTCTATTTATGAATTGTTGTGGCACTACTTAGAGAGACTATAATACTTTTTACAAATATTTATTATGATACTTAGAGATAACTTATTTCTTGGGGCACTGTTCTTGTCTTCTTTTCGAAACTGGGGCTGATTTCTTACATTTAAAAAAAAATTGAAATGAAAGACTTTACAACAACTGTTACTCTGTGTGACTGCTCGTATTGCCTTGCTTCTTGTTTTTGCATGCTGTCGTCTGAGGTCACGGTGGAAGTTGATTGGTCACCAAGGTCAAGTGTCAGCAGCCATCTGACCGTCTTGTGCCTGGCTGTTATTGCTGAAGCATGAAGGAGGCGGGGCCTTATAGTGACGATTACCTGTGATTGGCTGTCCTTGTTTGGGCTCAACGCTGCTGTGGATTGGGTGAGTGTTTACTTTTGGGAGTGGTTGTTGGGGTTTGAAGGGTGCCTAGCTACAGTAATGGGAGATCGTGAAGGGTGTGTTTGGCTTCCTTCTCCTCAGCATCTTTGTTTAGCTACATCTGATTAAATTAACACTTCAATTAGATGTGATTGCATAAACACTCTGCTAATAACAGCACTTGTACACGGCACAACATTTGAAGGAGTTTTTCTCATTATAGCAATGAGAGCAATCTTGTTAAACAAATGATAATTAGGTGTCATAAGCACATACAAACTGGGTTAATTATGGCATGGGAGCACACAGACTTAAGATGGACTGATGAAAGTTCAAAGAGTAAGTCCAGCTAAGGGTACTGTACACTCCAGAATTATCACTCACATCAGCTCTAGAGCTGCACTAAAAACAAAATATGAATCATCCATTATGGTATGCATTTTATCATACACTCAGGCTCTCCCTTATCGTCCCAAGTTTTTCCCTCTTTATTCATGGAATATTCCTGTGGTAATCTGTAGCTGCTCACAGCATCCCCCACCGCTACAACAAGATGGTAGACTCACACCTGAACTTTGATACTCTTTAGAATAATTGCATATCAGCATACAGCATCACCGTGGTGCACACCAAACAAGCTCTTATGCATGGCAAAAACCTCACTGTTTGCATAAGCCCATTTATTATGAGTGATAGTGCTGCCTTCACTGACATTTTGTAAACGGGAAGCGCCTAATCTTGTTTGGACTTGATACTTATTAAAATACCAGAATAGTCAGGCAGTGAATGTCCAGAGCAAAGCTGGCCATGTCCTGATAGGCGTCTTGTTTTTGGTTACAAATATAAATACATTTGTCTTGGCCGGTTGGCTGGCTGGGTGCGTCTGTGTCCGACGTGCTGTCCGAGGTGAGAGGAGCCCCGTGGCCGCGCGCCTTAGTCACATGATTTATGATCTAAAAGGAGAGCAGGAGACGTGGCTGAATATGAAAAAGTTCAGTGTGTAGCAGGAACGTCTTGTAGCTCTGGAACAGCAGGCCTAAGAAAACAGGAAACACTGTTAATACCACAAAATAGACAATCAGATGTGTGGAACTTGTCAGTGGTTAGCAGCTGAAGACAGGTGGGGGGTAGCATTGCTGAAATAATTAAATCCTACAATGGCTGGCAGATATCTGAATGTGACTTTGCACGCCTCCAATCCTTTATCCCATCCCAGTCTGAGTATTGACAGCTAAAAACAACAGCCATTATCTGTTAATTACATTAACATTTTATCAGCGGCGGGTTGCTGGGGTGCATGTCCCGCAGCTGGAAGATAGCTGTCAGTCAGCAGCGCCAGTGCACAGGGGAATGTGGGGAGAGAAGGGGCCTCCGGAGATGTTGGCCTACAGGAGAAAGACGCTTCACTGAGAGCTGCCTCAGTGCCCCATACGCCTGGCCCCTCCAGGTCTAACAGAGTGCTGACAGAAGCTCTACCTTCTCATTTCTGTCCACAGAGCTTAAGATAAATGCTGACACCTGCCAAGCTGGACAACCCCAAGGCCAGACACTCACAAACTCAAAAATGTGAAATGTGAAAACTATGATAGCAAACTTATGTCAGTTTTCTAATGCTATCAAGCATTGTAAATGTTTACTGCAGGTGACGAAAGCCGTACCAAAGCAACGGGAGCGACCCCTGTTGTTTTCCAAAAATGATACACCGACATTTTTCACTTGGGTGGGAAAAAACACCATTGCTAATTTTAACATTTATATAAACAATTTCCAACACAGTATTTCCAAATGCATATAGGACCTATTTATGGACTAGTGAGGACTAAAGGGGGAGCTGTTGGGTTTGCGGCTCTCTAATCATACGCTACTCCTTTCCCATCTGACTATTTGTGTATATCAGTGCACAATGGTCTCTGGCCCTGTTGGCCCTGCAGCTCTGTTCTCATTACAGCTCTCATATGTTTTATTTATGCTGTCTGTAGCGTGTCCAGGTCTGCGCGGGCACTGGCACCGCCGTCGTGCCAAACAGGGGACAATACCACTCGATGCCAGGCAGCGCTTCAGCACTTGGCCAGGCTCATGCAGAGTGTAGCCATGGTTTTGGTCTCTGGCTGTGAGCCTTTTGGGTGACAAACCTCAATCACATTACCCTCTACCTACAGGGGGCTATTGGGGGTCTCGCCGTAGGGACTTGGCCCTGCCCCTCCCAGCGACCAGCTCTATATATTGATTGGGAGCTGACTTATAACTTAATATTTCACCTGCTTATTTCCCCCACTGAAGTGGCGTCCTGTCAGAGGGACGACGGGGGGGATCAATGGGAACCTTGTCTGCACAGGGGAAGGTCCCGTCAGGGGTCGGATGCTGATTGACAGAAGACCCGCGTCCAGCTGGCAGCAGGACAGCTCACGGTCAATGAGTGGAGCCATGTCACTCAGAGTGCAGTGGCTTTCCATGCAATTAACAACGTTATCATGTTTTACCACGTGAGATATACTGCGGCGTCCAGCCACTGAGGGGTTAAGGACCTGCAAAACACATACCACACCATACACAAAAAATGCTAAGAACCACTGCTGACAAAGAGAGAGTAAGAAAGAAAGAGATATCAAGTGTAGTAATCAAAATGAAAAATGGGTCTCTAGCTACTTTAAACAAGAGCTAATTTATCACCAGAAAGTACGGATAAGTAGCCGAGTTGTTGCCGTTCAGTAAGTACCCGTTCTGCACCAAATTATTCCACCCCTGCCTGCGTGCAACCATAAATCATACACTTCCACACATCTTTTCCTATTAGTAGCCGTGCTAGGCATGGGCGCCTGCTCAGCTACCAAACACAGACTAATAGGCTACAACTTTTAATTTTGAGAATGCGACTCCCCCCTCAGTACTCCCCTTCTCCAATTGTTCATTTTCTAGTACTTCCCCCTCCCCCTGAAGACCCCCACTTCTCCAGGTTTCTTATTATCACATCCAAGTGTATTACACCATAATGTTTATCACCTGGTGCCCGCCATTCAAAAGGGCTGATTGTAAATGCTGTCCTCCCACCATAGTGTAGGGTTTGTGCGGTGTGACTGGGGGCTTAACGTTACAGACAGGAGCACAGCCCACCACCATAGATAGAGCTGATCTTTTAGCTCGCCACACTGGGACTCCACTCCCCCAATGTACAGATAGTAGGGAGGCTGCACAAAATCAACAGCATAAGCAGCACAAAAGCATGAATGAAGTAGTTACAACTGACAGTTTATCCACACACAAAGTCAATTCTACTGCCTCTCAATGAATACAATATGAATCATGATGCGTACTGTTAAATGCATGAATACACAGATTACAATTATGTCCCTTAAGAGTTTTTTTCTTTGTATATTATAAAGTGATATAAGTAAAGGTGCAAGAGGCTGAATTCGTTGGCACCATTTTTATCATTAAGGTGCCTTGTGTAAAAAGTTGCATTATAAAGTTAAACAAAATGGAACATTTGTCTAACAAATATACGGCAGTTTAAGGAGCTGGTTTCAAATTTTAGGTTTTCAAATGATATTACCATCAAACTTATTTCTTCAGGGTTTGTTCATAATCCCTAAAAGAGACCCATAGCTGTTCACATGCTCCTAAAAAGGTGAGGTGTGATGTTTGGAATTGCAATCTGCATATGTGCTATCAAGGCTCAACAAATTACCCAAAACTCCACTGCTCAATGCAAAGACAATGTTGATTTTATAATGGAAAAAATGGCTTCTGAGTTCCCACTTTACTAAACAATCTACAAGCAGGTAAAAAAAATTCAGTATAGTCAAGTGCATTTAAATATTTTCAAATTATATTACACTGATCTTTTTATCTGACTACAATTATGCAAATAAGCAGATTTCCGTGTTTCATGTGACCAATTTGGACTATATTATGGTTTAGTATAGAATTCACTTCCAGCCGAGGTCCATTGAATGAAAAGATACTATATTAGTGTGGTTTGAATGCATTGGATCAAATTGCTGTGTCCCTCACCCCCTCTCAAAAAAATAACAACAACAAAACAATGGCTAGGGCATTAAATTCATCATTCAAAACGGTGTGTTGGATGAGGAAGTCCCAGGGAAGACGTGAGCGTCGGCCCCAGTCAAATGCTGTGGGGATGTTCTCAGTGATGGATGGAGTCTTTGACTTCCAGCAGAAGTGGCATGATGGCCTGGCATCTCTCTGAAGTGCTCCGCTCGCATTGTGACCAAATCCTGTTATGTCCCTGTTTTATTGTGGTGACAGCATGAGGAATGCTTGGTTTTGTTCTCCCCACTGTTGCTATCCATCATCTGTGGAGAAAGAGAACGAGAGCGCAGTGGCACTTTGCTTTGCACCTCCACCCCCTCCCCCTTTCCCAGCTCGCGCACATACTCCAACACACATAGACAGTTGAGACATCCTCTCTTTCCCACAGTGCTCTGGCCTCTCTGCTACACGTGTGCTGTTAAATTATCCCTGCTGTTTTCCACATTGTCCACACTTCATTCCAGGAGAGCTCTCTTTATGAGCCCTATAACGGGACAGAGACGAAGGTATACGCAGTAGCTCTATGCAAAAACACTTGGCTCTTAAAGACAGCCTCTGCTCTTCCAATCAATCTGCTACTTAAAGGCGGATGTAATTTGAGCTCAGTCAATGTGCTTAGTGTTGAAAGCATCCTGCCTAGTTTCCCTAACCTGAAAAAAACTAATGTCCAAGCGTCTAATTAAAGCTTGAGTCTCACTTGATTACATTCTGCAGCGGTCAACGGGTGGGGGGTGTAATAGTTTAATTATTGCCAACCCCCCAACACCAAAACGGTTAAAGCTAATATTTAATTAGAAAATAAACAGAAATAGGAGGCCTTAGTATCCAATCAGGATTAATGAAGCACAGCGAGGAGCTATATTGTAATAAGGGGGAAACTCCCAGCTTATATTGCCACATAAAAGAATCATAATTAGTCAAACGTAATTAGCAGAACATTACAGAATTGATAGGCTGCACGGCGATGCCTTTCATGCTTGTGTGAAGAGGAAGGATACAACCAATCAATGGGCCTATCATTTGACGGATATGGATAGGGTTGTAAGACAAAGGTAGTGCACGTTATTCATCCAACGCAGGAGAAAATTCAGGTTCCGCAATGAAAGGCCAGTAATAATATCAGGCTAATTTTAAATATTGATATAAAATAACAACTCACAGCAGTGGTTAGAGCACATTGCCACACTCACTATAATGTTATCAGTTTTGTAGAATAATAAAAATACAATGTGTACAATAAAAGGCACATATCATGTTCAGTCAAGAATATCCAACAATTATAACATATAGTTTGTTAACCAGTGTGCATTTAAACTGCAGTTTCATCTATATGTTATTATTTCATTAAAATACAATTTTATTACAATTTTATCAGAATATATTTATATAATATTATATATTATTATATTATAGAAAGGGGTTCCATTCATAGGTTATTACAGCCAAACGTTTGAAGGCAATTTAAAAAAAAAATATATATTTTTTTAATTGTTATCAGCTCCAACAAGTGGTTTTACCAGCCCAAGTACAGAACTGCTGGTTCTTGTAAGCCTTATTAAGGATTAGAAACATGCAGTTTCAATGAGCTGAATATGTGTCTATCCATTTCTGGTTGGCCTTTAATGTCACAGTCCAAAACAACCAACAAACCAATTATCAAGGGCCAAAGAACAAACAACTATGAATAAAATGTGTCAGACTTGCTTTACATTGTCCTATTGCTGGATTTGTGACTGCAGACTATAAACTATAGATTCTTATAACATATTGGAGTGTCCCAAAAAGCATTTAAGAGGGAGACATTTAAAACTTTGTGCAAGTGAGCATTATTTTACTGTATCAAAACAATATATAAAGCAGATTGACAAGAGTGTCACGGTTATTTCTTGTTCTATTCTTATGACTGCCAATAAGAGATGTTTATTAGAAGAAAATCCCACCTCAGGGGGAGTAACATTGTCGTTGTGTGAGCTAATAACCAGGACTGATTCTGCATGCCAGTGTGTTTGTGTGTGTGTATGATGTAAACTCACTGATTTTATCTCATAAAGAGGCTTATAAATGTACAACTATCCTGTGTCATATAAAGGAGCACACCGATTTATTCCTATTGATTAAGGTACCGAGGGCTGCCACAGTTTTGTAATGGAAATCAACACTTCCTCCCCGTGCTCTGAGGCAGTCCTAACTGCCCGTAGACATGTGCATGAGTTGGATTAAAAGGCAATTTATGCATGATTTCTCATGCTTTACTTGAGAGTAACTTCATGGGAAGAGATGCAACATGTTTAGTGGAGGACAGCTGCATGAATATTTTTAGGAGACCACAAAAATGCTCCATTGCCAACTTAAAAAAAAAAAAACAAGTCAAGTGACAGCGAGTGTTTATGTGACATCACAGCTGACCAGTGCTGGACAGTGACCCTCAACCTGTCGCTGCGTGGTGCTCCTGGAGGTGTCATAAAACCCGACCGGGGAGCTTTGCCTGTGATGACAGAGTGTCAGGCTGCGCTCCCACCAGGACCTAATTTCCCCCGGTGAAAATGGATAGCACGTCCATTGCGTAGCTTAGTTTAAAATGCAAAATGTGGACATTATCTGGCATGGAGATTCAGCGGCATCCATCACGCTATGCTAATGCAGCCCAGTGGTTAAGATATTCTAATGTAAGCCACCCTGGAGATGTAGAGGAATTAACACAAACAGAAGCAGGGCGGCGGGAACACAGAGGGGTCACCAGATAGGATGAAGGAGCAGAGACGGGAGACAGGCAGACACGCACACATTTACACCCACACACAGGCTTACATACTCATGCCAGCATCATACATAGACTCAAGATAGTGGTCAAATCAGTTAGAATAGTAAAGTAAAAAGCAAAAGGGGAGTATTTGTTTAATGAGCATTAAAACACTACCAAAGACTACTGTACAAAGGAAAGTTGTCTTGGAGTTTCCAAAGGTTTTCTAACATTGTAGCGTTAAAACTAATTTATTTTTAGAATTGGCCAGAAATGATGTCAGGAAAGTTGATAAAAGTTTATGCACTACCTACAATCCATTGTGAATATTATCTATAATGTAATCTATTATGTATGCAACATATAAATTAGCATGAATGTTAGCTTTGACGTAGCCTAACCTTGTTGTATTTCCGTACTTGATTGCAAAATTTAAAACAATTAGCAATCAATCAAACTCATTTTTATTTTTATTTTACATTTATTTATCCAGGAAAGTCCCACTGAGATTACAAATGTCCTTTGCAGGGGAGTCCTAGCACCGTGTGTGTGGGGGGGACTATTGTAAATGTCTTTGGTGGTAGGGTCAACCGGTGTACCCGGAGGAAACCTACGCAGACACAGGGAGTACATGCAAACTCCACACAGAAAGGCCCTGCCCTGGACCATCTTGCTGTGAGGCAGGAGTGCTAACCACTCACTGTGCTGCCCCAAATTTAAATCCATTCCAAGAGATAAGCACAGACAACATATGGCTACATAAACCATGTGACTTCTAGACAGACATTTGTTGAACTCTTATATTTCATTGCTTTGGTATGTTTGCCACTTTTTTTCTCTCTAGTGTTTCCTAGTAATTCTGCAGATGGTATGATTTCGCTCCTCCATCCCCCTCCTTGAGGTCCCAGCAGAGTGAGTGTCCTGAGCTGAGCCCTGCCTCAGTCCTTTGCTCATCCTGCCAGCACTGTAAGGGACGGCATTATTATCATTATATTAATGTGACATTAATTGCTTTTACTTTTTCACTCCATTAAGTGTGCTCTATCTCTTTGGGACCCTGGCCAGATGGTTTATCACTTCCCGTGCTGTTGGTAGCACCATTAATGGGCTAAGACACTGGGCTATAAAATAATTGCACCGCAGTGTTGGAAATGTTCATCGTGCTAATTGAAAAGTAATTGTGGAGGTATAGTGCAACTGTCACGCCATAAAAGGCTATCACACGAGAGGAGGAGGGCTCACTAGTAAAAAGGCTTTTGTTTGCTCTGGTGCGGTGTACAGCAGTGGTCAAAGCAACGGCAGAACAGGCTTTATGCAAAATGTTAACAGGGCCAATGATCCATTGAAAACACAAGTCTTTCACACATATTAATGCAATAAACATCACAGCAATGCATTTACATGGCATAGTGTTTGATGTAAACCTTGCTTGCATATTGTATAAAGATACTACTAAGGCATATTTAGTGATTAAAGAACTAGGTTGAGAATAGTAAATATAATAAAAGCAATTTGCCAGCACAGTGCAGTAAGGTGTTCTTTTATAGACAGGTTATATGACAGAAGAGAAAGGATCTATTTCTTAGTAAGTAATATGTAATGCCAACATTTAATAAAGAAACAAAGACCACTTCAGACACTACACCTTCTCTCCTGACTTTTCTCATGTGCAATCACTGCAGATGAATTATTTGCTACAACTCTGATATTCCACATACCTTGTTGCCATATAAATCAGAATTACAATTTCAATAACCTCAGCGGCATCATTAATGAGCAATGATTTACTTCTAATGAACTTTGGGTATTACGTTTGCAGAACCATTGCGGGGTATTAAATCGTTAAAGTATTAATGTAACATTATAAAATGCCATTAAGTTGGCAATTAATCAGCATGAAAAATAAAAGAAAAGATTTTACTGCTGCAATCCTATAGATTTCTTTTTTATCTCTGCAGTTTCCTTAAATGTCTCCGCAAAGAATTGGAAACTGATAGAAAATATGCAGCGTTTGTGCAGCCATTCTGAATGCGTGGCTGTGATGGATCGACGTGTATGTGTTTATTGACGAGCGGCTGTTGTTTGAGGTGATGCCGCGGGCTAACGGAAAGGCCGCTGGGCATTCATCTAAGCCGTCATTACTGAAACAAAGCAGCCTCTCGGCGCTTATCAGCTCCTCATCGACTCCTCCTCGAGCCCCTGTCGACTGGCCAATCCCACGTATCGACACCAATCGACTGGGACCTGAGACACAACGGGACAGTGAACTTGTGCATACCAGGGTCAGGGTCAGGGCATGGAACGGGGAATGTGTCTATTCAAGACCCCCATAGTATGTCGAACTGATGAGGTGCAAACAAGGCCTTAAAACAAACTCAGTGACTGAAGTTATGTTCCACACTGTAGGTCAGCCTGGACTGGGCTCCTACTTCAACCCTTCACCTAACTTCACCCTCCTTACTATTGCCTTTTCTCTTTCCAAGGTCAATATCCCGAACAATTAGTCTGGGGAGGAGGAGTATGACGTGAAGCATGGTCGCCCCATCTCCAAATGCCCCCTCAAGGGCTTCGGGGGGCAGCAACGCTATGTCAGAACAAAGTGAAAAGTGTACCCATTCGCTCTTTATGTCTCCATTTGCCACCCTCATTAGAGCCATTGACGAGCACTTAGAAGGCCCCTGCTCGACCACACATCACCCTGGTCAGGTCCGTCCTCTCTTGCATGCACATTTCCCAATCAGAAAAATAGCATTAAAACCACTGTGAAGGAAAAAGACAGAATACAGCAGGATAGTATCTACAGCATATATTGCGGTCATACTAATGTGATATTGATTTGTCCCAGCAGCCGCCATGACACCAGAACAATAGTCCAGTCCTGCAGACCTGTGGTCTCCAGCCTCCACCTGTTTGTATAATCCATACTACAGTGAATTAAAGGACCATTTTGATTGTGCACTTAGTTTAAATGTAACAAACAGCACATGGAGTGCATGGAAATAAATGGGAGCACCTTGACCAGTAAAAAGAGCTGTTATGTAAAAGTTGCATTGTGTATTGAAGAAAATGAAACACTGTGTTTTCAGTGGTGTATAATCACCACAAAATAATACTCTTCCATTTGCCATCTTGGAAAAATAGATGTGTATTGCTCCACAGAACATAGTGGAAATTTATGAACTAAAATGGTTCTTTGGTGTAAGAAGGAGTGTGACCTGTTAAATTACACTGTCAAAAACTACAGACAGGTTTCAGTGAAAAGTATTACTGCTACATTTATAGTGGTGGCAAACGTCACACGGAATGGCACTTTGGAGGGGTATTGAACTCAGGACTTTTATCTAGTGAGGTGACTGTACTACCCACTGCACTCACTTAGTCTTAAAGCTACTCATTTACTTTGACGTGAAATGATACATAAGAAAAATGTACTCAAGAGTAAAAAAGTTTTGTGAAACATAAAGTAAGTTTGAGAATTGATTTGGACACATTTGAAGTTTTAAAATGTGAGGGGAATGCATCTGCATACCTGGACAGTGTCATAAGTAAATATGTACCTTTTCAATAAAGCAACACTACATCATCTCTTCTTTCTCCGCCAGTCCACTGGCCCTGGCGAGCCTCAGAGGAAGAGAAAACAAGAGTGTGCCCGTCGTCAGAGAGGAACACAAGTGTGAAAAATACACTGAGGTGAAGCATGTACAAATGTCGAGCGTGGAGAAGCCAGTCCCCTGTGAGTGTATGTGCAGCTCTAAACGGAAACCGAAAAAAAAAAAAGCACTGAATGATTACATCAAGCTTCGGTTTCTGTGTTATTCTCACAGTGGCCACTCAGGAAGTGGTTTGGACATTTGGTTGAAAATGTAGTACACTGATGTCATAGTGAATACCAAATATATGAGACCGTTCATTTGTTTTGTCTGGACAGCTGTCCCGTTCCGTTACTGGAGCCCACACGCACTCAAAACATGTGAGGAGAGCATACAATCAACAAAATCCAGCTGATATTCTTGACGCTCCAACAAAGAGGAAAGAGGAATCCATTTCTGATTCGAGTGAGTAATTTGCATAGAAAAGTTCATAAGCACGGGACATAAGGATATGGTCGTAAAAGAACCTCATAAAAAATGTAACTATGACAGAATATTAAAAGTGGCCGTAAATTGAAGGCAGGCAGCTGAATGACCCTTTGCCGAGTGACTTCCTTCCTTTCTCGACGGGGGAATGTGAGCGCGCGTGAGAGGGGCCACTCACTGTACACAGAGAATAAAACATCTCCTGGCGACCCCTGACAGATATGCTTGTCTCTCACACTTTCATCCCACCGGATAGTTAAGATTTAAGATAATGACACAACGACTTTCACGTTGATGCCGACATTGAATCTTTTTAAGAGGCCTCCTGCTGCCGGGCCAGGGCAGCCTGTCAGCCATTGGCAGTGAAAGAGTTGAATGTCTCGCGCATACTCGTTTCCCGATGTCAGGAAGAAATTGTTCGTAACATCGGCCCCCCTCACACTTGTCTCAACTCATTTATTTCAGCCAAGGTCTATGGATATAAATAAGAGGAAATGTTACTGGAGCATTTAAACTCGGCGCCAGCCTTGAGACCAGTAATGTACCCACATATCATCAAAAGTGCTGAATCTCCCTTTGTCACCACACATGACGTGCAATTCCTCCAAACATATTCACGTTTGTTGCAACACATACAAATAAATAATCAGCCCGAAATAGGAGCAGACCTTTTATAACCTTGTGGTAATACTAAGTGTCCCTTAGATTTATCCTCTCACCTTCTCAAAGTGCAGTCATTTACAAGCCTCCTTTTGTTAGCAGTGCACCTTTAATGTCAAATATCAGCTGGACTTTTGGACAATGGTGAATGCAGTTCAACAGGTGGTCCGTAGATGGAGCTCTTCTCATTAGAATATACATTAGGTGACATTACACAGCTGTCCCGGAGTAACTGCCCTTCATTCTTCAGCAGCATCACCACAGCTGCAACAAGAGACATCTATAGGAGCACTGCATGGAAACACATAACACTATACGCATAGACCGGGAGGGATATTTAGATCTGAGTGCATTTGAACTCATTGGTTATTTTAACAGTCCTGATCCTGTGCCTTACTTAACACACCGGACCCCTTGTGAATGAGTGTCAAACCACAAACCAGCGGGTCCCCGGAGCGGTATGACTTAATTGAGCTATCCAGGGAAATCTAATTACAATAATGCACAGAGGATTGTGTAATATTCCCCTGTGCTGCTGCTGTTTTAACACCTCCACGCAGTGAAATGGGTGGGCAACAGACACAGAGACGCTGATCTGCGAGGTTGTGCTTATCGGCAACAACAATAAAATATTTCATAGGAGGTGTTTTAATCACGATTCATGGGAGAGTAAAAGCTCGGACAGCAGACGGCTCTGAAAGCAGAACAATGTCAATGAGATCATGCGGTGGGACAGGTGCATATACCGTGAAAAAAAATCTATTTTTAAACTAGATCAATGCATATAATTTCATTTAAAAATAAAGTAAATACAAATTATTAATACTTCTAATCAATTTTTATTTATTTATTTTTTACTTCCAGTTTATACTTTAGGAGATATAAAAGTGTGAACTGCCCTGATTACAATTTATAAAATGTGTTTAGCATTATTGTATTTGCCTACCCAATCTTAAATTTCCACTTCCACTTTTATTTAAATATGCTCATTTAAGAACAATAATAATTTCTATTGAATAATTTAAATATGTCTTTGGTTTTCTTGTTCTGATTTTCTAATACTTCATCAAGTTTATTGCAACAGTTTCTTTCCCACATTGACTTTTGCTGCTATTCTTTTTGACCAATGGGCAGCTGTCATACTATTTAGCTCTCTTTATAAAACAGTTCAAGCAGTCAGTCAGTATCCCTGTATGGAGACATTTTGTATCCATTTTAAATATTGTGCAATTTGCATTTTACTTTTCCAACCTAAATGATAAGAAATAAATTCAGTTGATATAATACCATTCATAATATCTCTATTTATGGCTTTACCGTTGCATCCTGATACAACCTCAAAAGTATTGTCACTTACGGCACTTGAATTTCTTTTTTACTCATGGACAGATGTCTTTTAACAACTTTGTAACTTGTAATTGTAATCAGCACTCCACTGAGTTCTTTTTTTATCCCATTTCAAAAGTTGCAATTATGCAGAACAGTTGAATAGAAGCTGAACAAATGAGAATGATGTCAGAACAAAGCCACACTCCATTTCCTCGTGTGATATTACGCCGTGCAGCTGGCCAATGATCATACACATCTCACTGTAGAGAGTTATGGTGCAAATCATAGCCATTTGAATGTGGCCATATGCAGTGGTATGTCATCTAATGCCAAGTCACATGATTAAAGACACACACACAAACGATGCGTTATCGGGATGTCACCGAGACGATCTATCGCGTGAACATTGACAGAGTTAATTCGGCTGAAAAGTGTGTGAAAAAGGCCTGCTAATATGTGAGCTTTTACAACACAAAAACAATAGCAGCAGTTGCACTGGGTGGTATTGACGCTCATCAGGCATCGACTGAGGCAACCTTTGTGTGGGCCGCACTGACAAAAGGAAGAAAACACAAGCCGCTGTACAAATAAGTGATTTGATTGTGCGAGATAAAACGCATGAGGAAGGACTCCAAGCAGATGTGATTTGTGTATAGTTTCTTATGGAGTCAATATATGTGAGGTCTGTTTGTGATTGAGTGCAAGGTCAAAGGGACACAAGTAAGCTGGGGGCGGGGGGCCATGGAGGGAGTACTGCACTAAGAGGGGAGGGTGCCCAAGGCCATCGCTGCGTATACACAGACGGACACAATATTGAAATTAGCAAATGGACTGCACCGTGTCGCTCGCTGCCCCATTTGCGCCCCTCCCTATTTTTTTTTGTGTGTGTGTGTGTGTGGGGGGGTAATATACATTGAGAAGGAGGACGTCCTAAAACCAAACGGGTCGACTCTTATTTATTTACAACATGTTTTGCGCTCGTCCCATAACACTGTAAATTACCAGCATGGTCAAGGCTCCTTTCTCAGGCAGAGGAGAGCCAAAGGACATAAAGCATGTGATCTGTACAATATTTAATACAGGAATCACATATGATCCGTCTCTTTTCATACATCACATTTTACAAGTCATATTTTAAATACAAAGCCACGTTTATGAATATAAATATGTGTGTTACGAGCGGCTATATGTGTAATATAGTGTCTTGCAAATATTTACGAGATTTTCACAGTAAAATGATAAAGGATGGATGGTTTCCATAATGTTGATTGATTATGATCTACTCATCTCAAAGCTGCTGAAAGGTTGGCAATAAGAGTTGACATTCTTTATTGGTTCTATGTAATATGTTTTAATATATAGTAACTAATAAGCTCACTCTGAAAACACATAGCAATCTGGAACTTCTTATAGAAACTGAGCACTTGTGGCTGTATTTTTTGACAGTCACTCAGCAGCAGGCTAACTGTACATCAAGGCAGAAAGAAAAAAACTGCAAAAATATGTAGCTGTATTTTAACCCCACTCGCCCCTCATCACGACAACAGGTAGGACAGAGACATGACTAGAGTTCGTTCAAAATCCGAAAAACTGGATTTCACTTGTACTCAAAGATGAACACTGAAAAAGAAGTTAGGCCACGCGGACAAATTTACAACCGTTTTCCTGGAAACCCTGCATGCTTTCAATGCAAAATAATTTCTAAGCTTAGCCAATTTTAGCCACTGGGCAACGGCCTCTACTTTAATCATTGCTTCTGGTGACTTTTTGCTCAGTATTCCCCCTGATGACATGTTAATTTTTGATTGTTGCAATGATATGCCAGCCCTTTTAATGTTACAGTAAAACCGGTGGTTACAGTATTTGTGTCTGGTCCAGTGTGCATGAGAGCAGAGACAATTCCATCGGACCCAAAACCCACCTGGGACCAGACCTGATCTCTAGCTGCAAAAAGGCAGGGGCCTCCTCCATTATAGCAAACAAGTGCATTTGCTTTAAGGCCAGTGGAGATTTCTAACCTTTGCTTGACATGTCGAAAAGGTCAAGCCCATCTGTGGCTTCCCCTGTGGATTTAAGCCTGACCATTTCCTTCCCTCTCTGGACTCCAGGAAATCCCAGGATTCACCAGTCCAATACAGGGAAGGCATCAACAGCTAATGGCACATGGAACCTTTCAAGCACAGTCATAACTCTGAAACTGGCTAAGTAAACTAAACTGAGCTGATGGGCAAAAATCAAGAAGTAAAAATTATTGCAATTTTAAATCTGGAGCTAGTAATAACACTTTAGCAATAAAACAGGACAAGTAGTTGGTGCAATTATATGCCCAACAGATTCCCTGCAACATCACTGCAACTGTGTTAGCCACCTGTGAACTGAGTCCACACAGCGGCCACTGAGTTTTTCTCTCTTTGATAGACGTATCCGTGCTCAGTATCAGCGCTCTTTATCTGCCTTCATTATTTCCAAAGCACTGTTTAAATTGGAAAAGCCCATAAGAACGCGTGAATACATGGCAGGGGCAATAAAACAGTGGCAGAGCAGCCCCCCCCCCTCGCCACACACTCCTCTTTAGGAGGAGCGAGATACATTGGGCAGATAGTTGGAAATATTTCTGCTCCCCCACAGCTTCATATCAGTGAGCAGCGCAGATAAAGATACACTTGGGCAAATAAATCTTCAAAAAGGGAACAAAAGCAGTTATCTTACGTGTGTGGCTACAGTTTATAACCGTTCTCGCTCTTGTTGTTGCAGAGTAAGCGGACACGAGCACAGTGAATTCAGCTAAAAGCTTCTCTGCGACGGTAGAGGGTCATCGTGGTGTCATGGCTGTAGGCTGCCGAGCCCTAGTGTATCATAAGCTCGTGGGACTTCAGTGTTCTCAGAGGATTTTGGAGGTTGGTTGATCAGTGCAAACATTAACTACTGGATTTGACCAGAAAATAAAAAGCATGCATCTGAATAAAAAATAGGGTAGGGTCTATTCTTAAACCATTTTCCACCAAGTACCACCTCAGAAATGTTTTAGACCTCCATCTTCATGGTAGTAAAATATCAAAGTCTAGGCCTATTTGACCAATTTTTTTTACTTTGTTTAAACTGCAAATAAGTAATTGAAAATTGAATACCACATTTTTGTCCTGACTTTATTGATATCAATGAAATGATATAAAACTTGACAAAATTCTTCTGATGCTCTCGATGTCCCACCACTTTGACTCGTGTGTTTAGACAGAAAAATAAAATCTCTGCATGTCTCAACTTTCCCTTTATAATCGCATAAAAGTTGAAAAATGTAACCAGATTCATTGGGACAAACTGAGACGATGGCCATTAGGATTTTTAGGATGGCAGCTCAGATATGCATTAAGTGATGAGGAGAGCAGGTGCGTAACCTGATAAATGCACTTAAAATGGTAAAGATGGACAATGAGAGGGCGGAACTGTCTATTGATCAGCCAAAGTGAGTCTCGGGCCGGGGCAGAGGTGTGCAGTGCATGGGACAATTTCTTGTGCAATAAAATACAGCACAGTATATTTGTTGTATGAAACTGATGTGACGTAATGTTTCCGTCTAGGACACTGATAGTCCATGGTTGAGAAAACGGCCAGCTCCTGTTATTGAATAGTAATAGGCTTGTCGGCCAGTGCCTCCAATTTCACAAATGGAGCAATAAATACCCATAACAGAATCAGTGGAACAATAAGAACCCCTGTAAAGGACGTATGTGCCTCAAATACAACCACAAGAGCAGATAAACGTAGGAGGGTCAGGAGAAAATTTGACAAAGTGAAGAGATGAAAAGTGTGTGTGTGTGTGATGGGAACTGTGTGAGAGAGCTGGTGGCCCACTCTTCATTTCTGTGCCACCAGCTCTCTTGGGCATTTGCGTGCTCTGTTTTCAACCTAAGTGTAATTTGAGGCCTGGGTTGATACAAAGTGTATGCAGCAGCTCTGTTCAAAGCCAATCACTCACCCTGACGTGTAATCCTTTCCCTCACCATCATCAACGTTGCTTTGGGAATAATGAAACACACTTAAGCAATTCACAGCAGTCATACAGCTGCGAGCAGGCCCGCATCTTGATGAGATGTCTCGTAACTCTAATGAAACGTGTTTTGACCTGTCAATGGACATAAATGATTGCCTTGCTACTGTATCTGTGGGAAACTTATTGATAGCCATATCTGGTCCAAGTGGATGATTTGCATGAGAAATGAGGTGCCCATTGCCTTTAAAAATACAACATCTGGCAGTAGTGCTCGACATTTATTTTGTGCTGTTGTCTTTTTCTTCTCTTTCATCCTCGAGTTATCTTGTCTCTTGGCTTGTGATGCCATTGTTTCCACATAGCGGATTATTACTATTAATTGGTAGCGAGACATTATTTGAAAAAGGGAAATTGGCTCTTATAATTATGTAGAGAAGGGAATACTTGAACTCCCTGGAATATCAGCTTCCTGAAATAATGGAGCCGCAGCTACTCGCTTCCCCCACCTCCATCAGTGAGCATGTCTGTCTGCCTGTTTCCTGTGACCAATCCATTTTCAACAGTTCCTGGCCCTGCTCTGGCTGCGTCTGACGGCTCGATGGTTGGACGGGTGGGTGGCTCGCTAACAGCTCTCCGTATCTGCCCCCACTGAGTCAGTGAGTGGCTGCATAGTGGAATGGGTAAATACAACAGGCAGAGGGCAGGGTTAGGCTTGGAGTCGCTCGACAAGGTGAATGACTAAGTAGTAGACACATTATACTGTTGGTAAACACACAAGAGCAAATGTACTTACATGGAGCTGTTTCTGGGTGAGTTGGTACTACTTTCTATACTTTCTATACTGACCATTATATCTAGTAAAAGGCAGTTAAAAGACAAAATGACAGAGTTTCAGGGAGTATTTAATTCATTGATCCTTTACCTTTTTGAAAATCAAAACTTAAAGTTACACAGTTATTGGTGATTCAACGATCAGAGATATCACTGTACACCATTGTCTAGTGATATATATATATATATATATATATATATATATATATATATATATATATCACACCATAAATACTCAAATAGTGCAGAAGCAGGAAATCAGTCTGCGGTTTGTCATTGAGGGGCCAAATCTGACACACTGATTCTCATAAAAAATTACATACCCGCTTAGGAACTGAAATGTGGGCTCAAACCCACTGATGACCATGTCATTATGAAGCATGCTTTACAAACAGATCTATGAATGACAGGGAACAGATCAGTACCTACAATTACAAATCATTTGGCAGGAGCACTGATGAAGAAAAGCAGTTAAAAACAGAGATGGCTCAGGTATGTCACATGATGAATCAGAGAAATATAGACTATGATAATGAGGTAGTAGTCAGCAGGGCGCTGCATACTTTTTTAATGGTATTTCGGCAACCTACTGTTTTAACCGCGATATATTTACACACTTGTATTGTAAGACATGTTCTTTTTTAGGTAACATAGTGCTACATTGCAGGATCAAAATAAAAAAGGGAGATGAAAAGACTTCCATTGATCGGACTAGTATTGGTGGTCATTCTTGCCATTACAAAATACTAGTTGCAGGGGTTTTCTTTAAGTTTTGAACTTGTTTTAATGCATTTTAATGAGCAAGCACACGTGATAGACTGTAATAGACTTCATATAGGTGGGATTAGGGGCCTTAGAGAGAGAGAGTACAAATTTGCCCAATGTTTTCAGACAGAATTGGTCCCTGTTGTGTTGCACAACAGTAAAAACTCTGAGTTATATTATGACCTTCTGGACCAAAACTTGTTAACAGGACTAGACTTGAAGTTTGGGTGATGAGGTACTGGAGTGGGTGTGACCATCCACTGCGTGACCAATCAGGCTGGTGTCATAAAAGAAAAGCATGGCAGCACTGGAGCAGACTTCGGTGGAGATATTATTATTGAGAGCCAACTATTATTTCAGAAATAGTTTTGATCACAGTATCATATTATTGTGATAGTGCTACACTTTATCACATTACATACAATTCTTTAGTAGTAAGCATTTATCTCAAGTACACCTCTCTCACATAAAGACAAGAGTGCTGGGCTCCAGAATGACTTGAGCCATAATGGTCATCCAGCTAAAAACAGGGTGAGCACAGGATCTGTGTCTCCCACCAGAGATCACACCTTGTACTGACACACTGCTGGGTTGCTGTTCAAGCTTGCTGACACTTTGTTACTTGCATAGCTATTCACATGTGCATGCTTGGGCATCCCTAGCTGTCCTCACAAGACGCCGCCTACTTTGTTGCCAGGAAGGGTGTTACTCTGCACTCTGCCACCTTGTCGACATGAGGTCAAGAAGTGTTCCATGTGCCCACTATATGTCTAGTGGGACAACAGCCTCCCACACGGTTAAAAATAAACTCAGTGAGAAGTGCCACCACTTCAGCTCTGCACCTGCCGTTTACCTCCGTTTGGTTGAAGCTCTATAAATGCAGGCACGGCTATTAAAAGACAGGAGGTGTCTAAAATAGTGAGAGCAGATGCTGCGCACCTTGCTCCCTATGTGTGGGATGACTCGGCCGCAGGCTTAAAGGGACCCAAAATAGAGTGGTTGAAATATGGGCTTGTGATTGTTTGAACATGGAATCTCCTGGACTTTAACCACTCAGCATAAATCCTTAGATAACGCCACCCACTGATCATCTTTCCCCTAGCTTGAATCAAGTCTATTTGCATGCCAGGGGCAATTTCCACAGACTCAAACAATGACCAGATTTGGGGTTTAAAAGGTTACATAAACAGTACTGATACAAACTAGTAAATAAGAGAGAACACTAGTGCAGTGTGGCTTTGAAATACAAATGGACGTTTACCAACAGGAGCGTTGAAAAGCACATGAAGTGTAGGAGGTTATATCTGGCTTAGCCACAGCTCCTTTTATTGCTGAGTTACTACAGAGTAAGACTGACTGACTAATATACCTGCCTATGCTAGTTTGGTTAATTATGGGACCAGCAAGTCTTCCACCTGAAACAGATCAACAAAGATCACATGGTGCACTGCTCTGGAGAGGTATATCCATGGACATTTAAACTCATAAGAGTTCACAATAACAATTCATTTTTTCCAGGAGAACAAAAAAGATAGTAGCCACCAACTTCACCAGACTTTAAACTGTACACGCAGTCTTTCAATAATAAATATATACATGTCCTGGTCAAGTCCAGGCCAAAAGACAAAGTGAGACAGGTGAGCTGCACCTCTGCTGTCTTCTGCAGCGATTTAAGGAGAGTTAAGTTTTCTGAAAACAAAAGCCTTTTGTCTTGTTTATCAAGAACTGGCAACAACTGATTCTGAAGATGCTGAGGGGCAGAGGGTCCATCTTTATACAACATGACCACTGACAATTAACAAAAAACAAAATGATTACTGTACATAATATTTCTTATATATTTTAAATTAATCTTCATCATTCATTTTTATATTTATACTAATAACCAAGTTTGCATTTGTTCTTTTTTCCAACAGTGTCTATCAGTCCTTGGAGGAAGGAGAGTGGTGTGTTCCTGTCCAGCCGAACAGTCAGTTTGTGTCCTCCGGAGAATGTCGGCCTTGGTTCGAGTCTGTGTGTGGCCGTGGCTGACGTCACTCCCCAATCAGACCTTGGCCTCCAGCATTTCCAGGAATAGTTTGTGCATGGGCACCTTTCCCTGCACCTTAATGCTGTAAAAGTGCTGCACTGCCTTGGTAGCGGTCTGCCGCAGAAGGGGCAGGGTCATGAGCAGCTTGCCCGCCCGCCGAGGGTCCTCCTGGTGCTGGCTGCTCTCATAGTCCTGCAGGGCCTCGTGCAACGCGTCCTGCAGCTTCTGGACGGCCTCCATGTCCTCTATGTGCATGGAATCTGACGGGACGAGAGCACAGAGGGGCATCAAGAAGAATGTATTTTCCAATTTGAAATGACAAAAAAGAATCTTGTAGAACATTGTATTTTGCACTTTGAGACACTGGTAATATAACAGGAGTGATGTGAAATGGATTTTTCTGAAACAAAATTAAATTTCATGATTGATCTTTACAGCTCTGACTGCGTAGAGAACACGTTATCAGTGTAACTCACTGCAACACAATAAAGAATAGATCATAAACAAGAAAAGAACTACATCTGTGTTTTTTTATTTCTCTATTCTCTGGTGGTCCGGGCAGGATGTTCATATGGCCCCTGACCAGCAGGACTGAAAATCAATGATATCCTCCACTAACAATGGCATGAATAGCACCCAATCTCGGCTGAGTGAGGACACATTAAACACAGCACTGTTTCAAAGGACAAAAAAACAATGTGAAAAGGGTTCCATTAGAGAATTGGACAACATAAAAAGTCTGAGATGAATGCACCCAAGTCTGTTCAATTAATTTCCTTCCCTGGCCTCAACAGTATGTCTGACTCTAAAAACGTGGTCAGTTATCTTCTGCTGGTGATCTAGGAATAATGTATGTAGATATAGGTACAAGTTGATTTTATTTCTGTAATTAAGCTGTAAATAAAAATAAACCTTGCTGAGGGCTTTGCTGTGAACATAAAGGGCTCTTCTCAGATTTTGCTGGCCCAGTTCTGTCCTGCTTTGTGTTAGAGATCTCTTCAGAGCAGGCTACAGTTTCAGTCTGGAAAGCTTCTCTCTGGTGTTCCGCTGTAACATTTTGCGACATTGCCAGACGTTTTTTTTCCACAGCTCCTACTGTACACAGCTCTACGGCGATCGCCTCTCGCTCAGGGACAGTCCGAGGTCGCACTTGTCTGACTGTTTAACCGCTGCCTGGCACTCCAGAGACGACATGTCATTGGCTGCCTGACTTGTCTCACCTTGCCGGTGCATATTTTACCACACGGGACAATAAAAGGCAAAACAGATTTCAGACTTCGCCCCAAATTCATTGACTGGAACAACTGTATTCCCAAGACCTTGAGACATTTCTCACCCTGACGATTTTCAAATCCACAGCGGCAAAATGAAGTAGGTCATTTTGGAAAGTGAAAGAAAGAGTGGGTGGTGGGGGGGGAGATAAGAGAACAAAAGACAAAAATCTAATGTGCTGTGACATAATTTTGTCACAGGAGCAGTGACAATAACAATGAAACATGGTGCTTTTTATTCAAACCAATGTAAAACCAGGGAAACAAAACATCTTGTATCTTTAGACTGATTTAAATGCAAAGAGATGTTGTGGCATGAAGTGGATAAGATAAAATTAAAAAGAGCAATAGAGACATCTGAACAGATGGAGGGAAAAGAAGACAGGAGACGCAACGTGTAGTCCGTGGAGGAGGGGTAGACTAAAAAAACAACTTTGAAGAAACAATTTCCTTGCAATCCATCAGTGCGGCCATGTCGATCGGATTGATAAACTGCTAATTACAAAATCAATCGCTATGAATTTTCACAGCTGTCAGACAGAGGGGCTCCCGGGAGAGTGATCTCCCAGAGACCTTGTTCTAATGTGCCGGGCACCCTCCTCCTCCCTCGTCTCTTTTCGACCGCCATTTCTCCTCTCTTCTCGCCTCCACGTCTGTATCAAAGCTGTGCCGAGTAAAAGCAAAGCCCCACCATCAGCACTTTAATTTTTCAGCCCGGGACAAACTAGGGAAAGTGGCCGATGACCCAGGCAAACATTGATCAAAGCGGGACAGCTCCTGCCTTCTCAAAAGGGGCCTGTCAATAGCTGCGTGCCATCTTCGCATTGGAATAAACGAGGCCTATCACTCCCTGATACTTATTCCATTCAACTTAACACATTTTATTGACAGCCCCTGCGCTCCAAATGAAATGCTAAATTTATCTCTGGTGGCTGCTGTGCCCTGCAGCTACTGTTATGGAGATAGAGAAAGAGCGCTGGAGAAATACCACAACATGGTTCAATTAGAAAAGCTCTGTCCTCCTCCTCTTCGCCAACACTGGCCTTATCATCTCTCCATCTCAGACTCCAAACTAAAGGTTACACAGAAAACTGCAAAAACTCACAAATGTCAGGCCTCAAACTCAAAGCGTCTTTATATTTATGGACATTCTAGTGCACTGACCAGTCCTCTCTGCACTTCTCGGAATACTGTTAAATTAAAAAAGTCAAAAGTTTTCCTATGAGATTTTTATCATGTATTCTAAATGTTTTGTGAATTCAAATTTATTTTTAATTGGGTAATTTTATTCAAATAAAAAAAAAAATTATTAACGCACATTTTGTTCATTTATTTTCTACCTTTTTTTTCTTGGAAGGCTGTTGGGTTACTGGAGTCTCCACCGTTTCTAACACTAAGAATAAATAAAATAGTCATTTCATTTAAATAGAAAATTTAATATTATCCTAATTGTAACATTACTACATACACTAGATTAATGTATTTGAAATTAGCAATTTATGTATTTAAATTTACAGTCAATAGTCCAAAGTCCATAAACAAATAATAGATGTAAAAATCTTCAGAAACAGAACTACATTTGTAAAATTGTATATATTATACAATGTATCTTTTAACTGTGATTCATTTTGATTTATGATTACTATTTTTTTGGGGGTGGCTATTGTCTTTTTAGTGGTAATATGATATATTTAGATTTTAGATTTGGATCAGAAAACTAAACGGATTTATTTTACCAATTGCAATGATTGCATGTTCTTAGAAAACACTGGCTCCTGACTGCTGCTGTTTTACAGACCTACCTGAGTTGGCGAGTGCGATGGCTTTGAGCGTGACAAACTCCTCCTTTTCCACTTTGAGCTTCTTGTACTTGCGCACCAGCTGCAGGATGGAGACGTAAAGGTCGAGCAGGCCGGTGAGCCGCGAGTGCTCCTCGTCCATGATGTAGTCCTCTGCATAGACCAGCTCGTCTTCGTATGGCAGGGAGCGGAACACAATGCTCAAGATCAAGATCTCCATCCACGCGCTCTGCAGTAAACTCATCTGGTCTCCGAGGGACAGGCTGGAAAAACCTGAGGGAGACATGACCATATTTATTAAAACACGTGCATTTGCCATATTTGATAAAAGATTTCACATTTTTGACTTCATCTGTAAACGCAACATGTTTCAGGAGCTGTGAGTATATGCCCTGGCAGGTTAGCAAGGACTGTTTATTTTAAATGCACAGTGTAAGGTCTCCTTTGAAACCGGTGTCAGAGCACTTGAGTGGGCTTTACTGTATGTGCGACAGTGCAAAGGTCTAAGAGACACAAAGCCATGTGGTTACCCCTTGTATCCTGTCACACTGGTATTTGTGTGAGCGGGATTAGCACTGAGACATATTCTCATTGAAGGGGTCGAGGACATGGCATGCACTGAGTGGCGGGATACGCTGATGGTGCCTGCACACAAATGTGTCAATAACATGTATGAGCACCTGAGCAGAGATCCAGTCACATAAAATAGAAAACAAGCAAAAAGCGCAGAGTTTAAATCTAGCCTGGATACCATCTAAAAGCCAGGTCGTAACTTTCCCACATCGTCAGCTCAAAGTGGCTTGGGCTCATCAAACTGCTGTGACTTCCCCTTGGACGCCTCTATCTATGCTCAGAATAGAACATTAAATTAAACAAACCCGTAGATCTCCCACAGATGAGCAGTGAGAGCTCAAACAAATTAAAAGGTAAAGCAAAATAGAACAGAAGAGAAGTGCAGCTCATCCCTTTCATACTAGCCTTTAGCTGTCAATAAACTGCAAAAACCCCCACAACCCATCGTTTCCTCTGGTCTCCTCCTTCCTGTCCCACAGTGCCGTGTGCCTTCAGGCATCTCATTCTGACAGCATATTAGCTTGGCAGCTCCACCCCTGATTAATATGATTGCTTTTTACAAGTTTGCTATTGTCACACTCGCTGCCAGCTCATAATTAAGAGGCGATAGATTACATTATTGACCAGGACGCTCACCCAAAGCGACGCCTCACATTTTCTCTTAAATATAAATGATCTTACTGGGGTGCAGTCACCAGCCCGATGTTTATCTGCTTCTGCACGGATACCTTGGACACACACACTCACACACGTGTAAAGGCTGAGTAGAATAGGAGACATGACTAGGAAGTGTGTGAGAAAAAGAAAACGGTGCAGAGAGGGAGACAGGCGGAGAGAAAAGAGGAGCGAGACTGAGTAGTACCTGAGTGTTCAATTTTCCTTATCGTGGTGATGACCACTGCAGGGAAGAGCTGGAGGATACATTAATTAACAGATTGTGATCAGAATGTGAGGGCCTTCACATTTTGAAGGGGAATCAATAGTCAGTAGAATAGAGTGCTAACAGAAAGGTGTAGGTGCCGAGCTGGACTGGTCAGAGGTCTGAAGAGTCCAAATTAGACCCAACAAAGCAAAGTGCCAAAAGCACTCACGACGCTCAGCTATTATCAGTGGAGGCAATAAGCCATATTTTGTGAACGCCTGTGTTATTACATGTATCCAAAATGCATCTTAAAATCTTTTGTGTGATTTCCTTGTCTGCATACGTGGCCATTAAGTTGGACAGCATGTGGACTGGCCGGAGGGAAATTGTCACGCAAGCGTAGACGCGCTCTTGATTGCTGCATCAGGTTGGCATCACAATCACAGGCAAGGCTTTGTCTTGCCTTTTAATGCCAAGAAGGACTCAAGCGGAACTAAAGCGCTGCTCCCAATGTGACAGCCTGTGTGAAGGCCTTGTTCAGGGCTTGTTGGAGAGGCTTTCGACTTGTTCAGATACGGCAGACACCTCTCAGCCATATGCACACATACGGCGCAGCAGCCTACAATTACCTTTGACGCTAAAAGTCCTTGAATTTAATCCACTGTTGTGAGATGGAGAGGTGGTGTTTTTCCCTGCACCGTCCCTTCTCAGGGCCTAAATTATCGCTCCAAATGGGATCTCGTGTCGTTGCCTCGCCTTTTTCCACTCAATTTAATCGAGTAATGAAGTGACTTCCCGACTCTGCAGGTCACACAGTGCTCCGGCCGCTGCACTCTGAAGGTGGCCCGGTTAAGTGCCGTCGGAGTGGGTGATTTTCTCTAATGAAATATCAATATTTACATCTTCATTTCCAGCCCACTGCCTTGGCGGGGTTTGACCAAACATGACACAATATTGACCAAATCAGAGAGGCCTGTCTGAGTGCTTGAAGGGCCTTTTCCACTCCACTGCTGAGTGCATTGGCTCATTTCCGTCTAAAGGATTTGTGGCAGGAACACGCATAAAAATAACATTTGTTTTTCCTTTGTTCACTGTGATAACTCAATGGAAGGATTAGTTTAAATGTGTGAAAAAAAGTATTTGTTTTAAGAAAACATCTGTAAGTGGCAGAGTAATATCACCAAGGAGCAGCTAACTGCCTCTGACACCATCACTCATGGCTCAAATGGCAAAAAAGACCACTTAAGACCAACACCCGAAGCCAAAAACATCATATCTTTTTTTATCTCCCCGAAGCCCCCTGGCTGTGGGCAGGAGGGGCAGCCCAAACGCACAGACGTAGGCTCAGACCCCTCAGTGAGATTAATCAGAACGCTGTTTCATATGCCAGAGCGCGGTCCAAAATGAAATGCTGGAGATTTCTGTTGAGCTTGAGTTCATATTCTATTAATTTATTATTGTTTCCCTCTCCCCGAGGGCCATTAGCACGGGTAATAAAAAGAGATGTAATTACGAGGCACGGTGGCCCCCTCCAGCTGCAACCCCCTCGTAACTCACCCTCAATCAGACAACAGAGCAGACGGGAGGTAGAGCGAGAGAAGGGGGCAGAAACGAAGGAGAAAAGAGAGGAGAAGATAGTGGCCAGCGTGGAGGCAGATAAGCAGGAGAGGGGAGTGAACGCAGAGCGAGGAAAGGGGAAGATAGAAAGAGGAAGGAGAGTTGTTCAGGCTGGACAGGGGCTGATCTATCATGGCCAGCTATCAGAAGGACAAGCGGGCCCCGAAGACTTCAGCCCAGCGGCAATCTCACCCCAGCCAAGTCAAGTGCTCTCCGGGCTCCAGTTGGAGTAAAACAGCCCCTAACAGGACCCCAGAGGTTCAGCATATCTTTTTTTTTCTCCCCAACTCGTACTGAGCTGAATGATCGTGCTGCTTTAAGCGAATTCAGTATCAAAGCTGTCTATTTCAGACGGTCCTGTAAAAAAAAGAGGACAAAGGACAAAGTATGCACCTGTGATTTCTTTAGACTGATCTTGAGATGTACTTTTTTTTTCTTTTTTTACACGTTTCCATGCAGGTGTTAAACAAGCAGCAGCTGAGCATGATTATCTGTACATGACAGCTTCAGGAGGACAAATCAATAGCAGCTTGGTAATATATTGCTGTGCTTGACATAAATAATTTGACCCGAAGTCCAGCCACATGTACAACACAAACAGCTCAGTTTGCCGTAAGCTTTCCCCAGACACATATTTGATGACACTAAGACTACTTTTAATAAACAAAATCACGTCAATAAAAACTACAGTGCTTGTGAAAAATATAGATAAATTTACCTTTTTTTATTTTTTTCATTCAGCCCTGAGCTCACTTACAAGAGTCTGCTATCTGTCTTTCTTTTTAAGTGATAACTAGCCCATTATCTTATTGAAGGAGCTCAAGAATGGGTGATTTGACCAGCAGCCTGTGAACATTATGAGGCTGAGGAACGTTAAATACCGTAATCCCCTTGTTTTAATCTGTACCCCATGACCTCCTGACCTCTGTGTGCAAGTCTTTAGCCCTCCCCAAGGCCCCCTCCGCCCGATATTGACGTTACATATCTCTGTTTAGCCCCAAAGACCAAGATGAATCAGGCTTTAATCATGCCATAATTACACATAATTTATCTATGCTGTCATCAAGCTGCACTGCTTAATGAGGGATGGCGCTCTGTGGATGCGCACTTAAAAGCAGAATCACTGTATATATATATATTTACAAAGAATATTCAGGGTTCTCAATCTCAGTTTTTAAGAAACATTTTCTTGACAATTCTGGATAACATTTTCTTTCTTATTTAAAGCCATAAAATTTATTGTAGTTTTTATTATGCAGGACGTATTTCTGTCGTAAAATTATTCTGATATTGCTGTCGTGCTTGGTTTTACTGACAAAACTATAGTAGCCTCAGAGAATTAAATGAAGATAGTGGCACTAGTGTTAAAATCTCGTCCAGTTATGCATGTATGATAAATGTGAAAACGCTTCAGTTTATGCAAACAAAATACAATTAAAAAAATCAGATTTTTTTAGTATTTTAACATGGTAATTGCATGTTCTCCTAAATTGTGCAGTGCTATTTTTCAGATTATTTCAAATTAGGTCAATTACAACTAAGTCAATAAATATACTTCCAGGTGTTGTCTATGACATGTTACTGCTGCACTTTTAGTACATGTGCATACCCTGATATTATTCAGAATATAATGGCATGAACACAGATTTCTTTGTAATGTTTATTTTCTGATTTGTGTCACATGCACCAAATAAAGGGAGTCTTGGTCCTGTCCACTTTTGTCTGCCTCAAATACGCCCCCATCTCCATCTCCTCACAGTTTAGCACCCTGCTCCAGTTTCCTGAAAAGGTTCAGGCCTCCACATACACCTGATTGCTCAATCTATCTTTATCTCCTGTGTTGAAGCCTCCGTCAGAAGGTAAATTGAATATACTAAGAGCTGTCTGTTGGTATCTATATTTAATAAAGTGCGCTGATGAGGTGCTGATTTATTGCTGGGCAGTATTCACACTCTATTACAAGGAGATTACGCAGCTTGAGTGGGATCAGGCTGGCAACACAGTAAGTAGATTTTACAATTTAATGGCAAAGAGAAAACAGGGGGCCAGGAAGGGGGGGTAGAGGGTGGGCTGAGGGGTTGGTGGGTGATTAAGGCAGAGGGGCGAGCTGACACAAACACGACAACATACACAAGACGTGCTGTCTTTTTAACGGCTCGACCTCCATGCTAACAACATGTTGTGCTGCTGTCTGTCAAGAGCACAACTGATGAGGAGGGATACAATAAAGCTCATATAATAAATACTCCCCACACACCTGTAATACACAAACAAGACATGCCATTAGACTGATCTGTTCTGAAAGTCAAAAGTCAAAAGACCAACAGGACTTTGGAATGACACACAGTGCAAAGTCCAAGTCTATTTAAATATTATACATTCTCACAGTGACATGCCAATGTAAAAATATGTTTTATTTGTGTAGGAGCAAAGCAGCAGAGGCACAGTGTCAATGTTTGCTTGGCCCTTTAGCTTCACAGAATTCCCAGCTGAAAACACTGCATTCTGAAAAACTAGAATGGGAACTGGCAAACTCCAAACAATGAGCCCCTCTTGTATAAGCAGCATGCATACTGTAGTAGCTTTTACATATGAACACATGATGACATTCTCAAAGTAGAGCGGAAGAACAGCACAAGCATCCTCCCACAGCTGTAAGAGGCTGCAATGTCAAGGCAACAAACAAATTTAAGAGCACCTAAGCCGTTAGTATTCTGCGGACCTCCCTAAACCTCTTGGACACTGAGAAATGAAGCTTTATGAGATGGAATAGGACGAGCGGGCTAGACAGTGTGTATCAATGTTCCTGTGCGTGTCAAAGGTTGTTAGCACCTTAGGAGCAACAAGCCATTTGTCAGCGTTCTCTTAACACTGCCTCTAATGATCCTGGCCCTCAGGCAACTGAAGTCTGTTTCATGGAGCTATTTAGAGCCGTGACAAGAGTCCGAAACCTCTACAGTACTCAGTTAATCAAAGTTCTGTCCAAAGTAAAAGAGGACTCTTTTTACGACAGCTTTATCTGAACTGAATTTATACAAAACCTGATCTTATTCAATGTTCTTATTGGGTCTCTTTTGGGACATAAAGTAGCTGAGCAGAATAATGTGACATTCTTTAAGCCAAAAATCATCAAGTCATCATGATAATAAAGCATTGTCAGTCTGGGATAAGCCTTTCAGTTCTTGATTCTCTAAAGGGCTGCTTTAAAACTATAAATGTTAGTACTGAATAGGGGGGATAAGTGCCAATTTCCATGACATTTAAATTGTTACAATTGGACTTTAGTTATCGTCCCATCTGTCAATGGCCTAATCAATGTGGTCTACTTATTAATGAACTGTTAATCTTTTTTAATTCCATTGCCTAAGGCTGCAAAAATCTATCAAAATGTAATCAGCAGTTTCCCCACTCTCCTTTCTTGTTCTGAAGCAGATGAGCGGAGAAATATTGCAGACACTGAGCACTGTAGGCTGCCCTGGGGTACCGCTGGTGCATGGAGTGTTAGTGCAATGGAGTCTCGCTCAACCAGTGAACCGTCTCTGATCAGGTTCAGCCATGTACAACTCAATTATGCAGCCATTTCATGGCCAGAGGACACCTACTGTCCTAATACAGGCAGCACCAAAGGGACACACACACCAAGCACCAAACTTATACTATTCTGTCAAGCTGTAAGTTCCAGATTTTCTTTTTTTATTTCGATAAAACACACACAGCATATGTAGTACAAAACATTATCTGTATTTACATATAATAATAATCTACTTAACGTCTTTGGCATCATTTGCATGTGCTGTACAATGTTCCATTCACTCAGGACATACAATCAGGCTTACTGTCTTGGTTTTGGGTTAAATGATCATTATCAACGTAACTGTAATGAGTCCTGTGCCATAGTCTGTGAGACAAATCCCATTACCATTATGATTCTCTCCACTGTACAATACATACAGTATTAGTATAATCTGATTAACACACTTCTTCATACTGACACATGAAATCCCAGTCGGAAGTTACATATAAATAGTTATATTCTACTTTGTGTGATGTAAAGTAAAACCCTGAAATGTGAGTATTTAATTGATGTCACACGCTCCATTCTGTAGTGTGTCGCACCTGAAACACTTCACGTAACACTTGGCCTTAGATGACCTGTGGAGGCACTGTGTATTTATCACTATGAACACAAAAGTAACTCTGCACTTTGTCTCCATAAAACATATTTTAGAGAGCAGACAGTACACTTCAGCAAAGGAACACAGCAGGTTTGCACATGCTTGTCACCTGTGTAATTTTTGGGTCACAACGCTGAGAGTGTGTTATCAGGTCAGTTGTGATCTAGTCCTAAGTAAGCTCCTTGCTTAAACTCTCGACGTGCTGACTATGCAGGGCCACGGGGAGTGATCCGAACAGTGATCCAACAGACGTGTAGGGGACAGGGGCTGATTCCAGGGGCTGGGCACATATCCATGGCTAATCTCCTTACTATCAGATCTGTGCCTGATTAATACCCTCCTTCTCAGAAGGGCTCTAATACCTTTTCAGTACAAAATGCACCTGCCTGAGTTCAGCTGGAGTCCATGCACCTTTACGAACAGAAGTGAAAATCTTGGATCTCAAAAGTGAATGTAAATTCTGACAGTGCAGTTTATGACAATAAGAAGAGGTTACAGAGGAGCCACTGAAGGACACATTCTTTACTTTGTTAGTCCTGTATGCCGACAGCACACTAATGTTATAGGGTTATGGAGGTCAAGCTCAAGATCAAGGAGAATTTGCCTTGGCTGCAAAAAAAGAGTGACTAAACAATGTATTCTCTGTCAGAATCAGCGCAAAACTCTTGAAGGGAGGAAAATCTCTGCTGACGTGAGGTGCTGTATCCTTAATTCAACAGCCTCCTCTAACCTAACACCTTGTCTATCTGAATGTCTAAGGGGCAAGGAAGAAACATGATTATGGCCATCAATAATTCAATGTATGTGTGCCTGAAGTGTGAATGTCTCAACGAGCATATGTGGAAAATGATATGATGTCTTGTTTGATTGGGCAGTTGCCCAACTTTTCCTTAAATCCCTTGTGGCAGAAGAGCTGGGTCCCCCTCTTTAAGTGCAGGGAATTAAGATACAATCTACTGATTTTGTTTCTCCCCTTTGTCTCTAAAAAAAGGATGGGAAATCAGAGTAAATTAGTTTCATACCTGGGATGTGTTTGGCCCAGCCAATGATGACTACCAGCTCTCGATCAGCCAGGTCACACAGCGTGGTCAGAGCCTTGATGTCACTCTCTGGCATGGTGGGGTCAGGCATGGCATAGATCTTCTCTGGTTCCGCCACCAACAAGTGGGACACTATTTTTGTGACTGACGGATGAAAAAATATGAGAAGATTGTCAAAGTAGTGCCAGAATCAATAAAACATAAATAAATATATGGTGCTATATTTATTTATGGCACTGCATAGTAATGTGATGGATCTTGGATGTGTATAACTAGTGTTACTAACAAATGCATTTAGTTGTAAAAAATATTAAATAAAGTAATAAACATACGTGGCCTTAAGTTTGATATTGTCTTTTTCATAGTTTAGCCCTGACCAGATCAATACCTGGCCTATATTTTGTCCAAAGGAGAGGAGATGGGAACATGAGTCTGGCCTAGAACCGTCCTATAGTTTTACCTGCTTGCTGGCCTGGCAGAAGAGGAACGACGGAGGTGGGAGACAATGGGCTAGTGACGGAGAAGTACTCACGAGGCTTTTTGGTGGGAGGGGGTAGCGTCAAGCCTAGGTATGGGCTGTTTTCTGCATCCAGCCTCCGTTTGTACTTCTGTCTGCCCCCTCGCACACGGTCTAGACGAACGCCTGTAATGGAAGGAAAAATCATTAGGTCATTAAATATCAAACTTCATAAAAAGAAGTCAAAATTCAAACTATTTAAGTTAACACAGATGCAATAATACAGTATATTGTATAATGCCACAGCAAATGTGTATTGTATTTGAAATGTAAATATATCTTCCATGGACCAACATTGTGGAAACATTAGATACATTCTAATTTGTGAAATGTCGATGAAGTAATAGTTTGAGTTTATTAAGTCATTTAAAGAAACATTACAGAAACACTGTCTATAGATGGACGTGTGAGTGTGCGCCGCAGTGAGTGTGGATGTGTCAGAAGCACTGCTGTCTTCCCATATGTGGTCCATGCCTGGCTGGTCTAGTGTGACACAGCTGAGCCCAGAGCAGGTCTAAACATATGAATATTTAACGCAGGGTCAGTGATCTCACAGACTGGCCCTCTAATTATTTAGCTTTTGGGGTGAGGCAGACTGCATACTAAATAGCTGCCAGCAACATGCCTTTTTAGCATGTGTGTCTATGTCCGAGCTTCGGTGTGTACTCTTTGGTATCCACTGTAAAGTTTCACACACACTGTACAGAACATCCGCTGTCATTCTGTAGATAGATACCTAGGTATTGCTTTCCCATAAAAGCGCCTTATTTCACCCCTCTTTCACAGGAGCAGCACTGAGGCCTTATCACGCCCCGCCACACCTACAGGGCCAGGTTCTCCACTGATACTGTAAATGTCAAACCTGCCTCATCATAACATAAGTTATTTATTATCTCATTATTTGATAAGAATGTTTCCATTTGGATGTCTTTTCTTTTCTATTAATTCCCAACATAGTTAAAATATGTCATCTATGTTGTTCTATTTATTTGATACCACCAGGCAGGAATTTGTTATTTAAGTTAATATAATGCAAATGTTTATATCTTGAATCTCCATATTTGGAAACACTGCTTCAATGCCGTCTAAGTATTCCTGATATCTTAATCCTGTCAAGAGGGAGAATCCTTTTCAATTTACCTTGTATGCATAATGTAACCCCTAAACAAATCTAATACTAAAGGGTGGATGAGAGATGCCTTAATGTAATGCTTGTGGTGGAGGAGGAGTTAATTTGTCAGCGTCCTGTGTCCTCTGAGTGAAAGGCAGCCACAGCCAGAGCACTTCCTTGATGGTTTCATCACTTTATAACAGGGAGAACGGTGTCAAACCTGGGCATTGTGTAGCCACTGCAAATGAGCCTAATACAATTTGCCCATCAGCAAGTGCTCTTGGAATGGATGAGTTTGGATGTGTCCCATGCACATTGGCTAGAGGTCGCACAGTACAGCGCAGGAGGGGAAATCAGAAAGACCCGGCAGACTTTGAGGGAGTAAATATGGATTTATAATTATTTTTGATCATTTATAGTATTTGATATCACCTTACCCCCCCTCCCCCCCTTTACTAAATTCACAGTCTACGCAATGTAACTGAGCAGAACATAGATTTCTTCCACTAACATAAATGATTTGATTCCCTAGAAACAAAGATCTGATTAGAATTGTCTTTCAATTTCCTGACACTGACAACCCACTAACCTAATTACCCCCATGTCCCAAGTGCGACTGATTCTTCCCAGCAAGCACATGGGAGTGAACTGATGGCTACTACCTGTACACATACACACATATTGACATGTTCATCTAAAAATGTGTCATATCAGGAAATCTTGGGTAAGCCTGCTGCTTTTATACTCAATGCTCACTGTTACATGTGATGTTGACACTTTCTACAGATTCCTCTCTGCCCAGGTGGCTGTGCTTCTTTCTCCATGATCCTTTCCACTGGTGAAGTCAGGGGGCTATGTGAGACCATGTAAAGCCACTGAAGGTAGATGGGTGCCTCTTTTAATTAGAACAGTCCCGGTCATAATTAACAGATGCTGACAGGAATTAAAGCTCGGCACTAACCTGTCTCATTTTACTGTCCAACAGGACTAGACACTAGCTGAGGGCAAGAACAAGTGATTAAAAACAGCTAGACAGATTGATTCACTCCGGCCATTGAGCGCTATGGCCAGGATTTTAACAGAGCGTTTGTGAGGTTCAGATGTCCCTTAGTTGGCTCTCAAAGCTTTAAGTGATTTGACTCTGAGTGGTCTGCTACCTCCAGAGTAAACAGTAGGTGTCTTATAAATGTGTGAAAAGAGTAGCGTACCACTTCATCCAAAGTCATGTCACTGTTTTATGGCCCGCTACACTGTGATCAGGGTTGCAGCGCTGAGCTCGGATATCATCTCTTCAAAGCAGGCTGCTGCAAGAGAAGGCTTGTGGCCAAGGCGGCTGGCATTTATGCAGGGATTAACACTGTCCTGGGGGCGGGGGCTCGGACCAGCTGACCTGAGGCTCCTCTTTCTCTCCAAAAACAATAATAATCCCCTTCCAAGCACTCTCCTACAAAAGGACCTGTCTTCACTCACTTTGTGTGGCCGACCATGGTAGGGGTCCTTATTTTGAGTCACTCACCTGTTCTGGTGTCTTTCCCTGGGGAAAGTGTCAGGATGTCTGGGATGGTTGGCAATGCCAAAGGGGGCTTAGGCAGACTCTATTTTAGCTGGGAAAATCAGAAGGCCACATGGCAAGGCATGGTGAACCTTGCCTTTCAAGGAAGCCGCCCCACTAAACTGCCATCAGCACTATTTCAAAAGGCCCCAGTTGCCAGCTTTGCATGCTTGCAAGTGTATTGCAACATTTTTAATCACGAGGGGTGATGAGCGAGGGTAGCGGAAAAATTGTCACGCATTGCCCTGTGCCTCATGTGCTGACCACCTGACCACCAGGGCTGCCACAGTGGCACCTTTGCTACATGCTCCATTTACAGGTTAGCATCAGGATCCCCAGAAAACAGCAATCCTGTTCAGGCTGCTACTGAAAATATAGGTAAAAAACATTGATCTTTTATTCTCAATTACATAATACTTGCCAAAACTGTGTGCGTAAAAAGATTGGTAAAATGTTCATGTAGAACCATGTATAAAATATAGTTTCACAAATAATTTTAACTTGGTATTATGTACATCATTGTATGTGGGAGTATGTCTCTGTGCTGGAGAGAGGGATAAAGGAAGTCGGTTTAGTGCAACTGCCACTGAATGATGTCAATGTAATCTCTCAATAGTATCTTGTCTTCTTTCTTGCTCTAAGCTCTGATCCGTTTCCATTGATCAGAGGAAAAACCTGTTGCTCCTGACATTTGATTCTTCTATTGATCACTTCCTCCTTTATACAGTCAGGAAAGTACAACCACTCCACACAGGGCTTTAAATGGTCTTCTCTTTGCACTATTAAATTGTTTATTCATTTCATAATCACAATTATTATTATTAAAATCTGACTGTAATGCATTTTAACTATACTACACACTATTTACTAGAGTTTCCTCGCCGAAACGTAAGGGAGCAGCACTACACTTTGTTGTAGCTGTAAAGTTATAATTAGGTAATTTTCCATTGAGACACAATGTGACCTTTCTACAGTACTGAAAGTAAGTGGTAACCTCAATCACATGAGCAGACGCCATTTCTACACACAGAGCCAGAGCACAGCGCTGAGCCACCAGCTTCATGGAGCTTACAGTGGACACCATGTGTCTTTCTTTCCATTTCAACTCACCCTTAAACATATCACCTTGAAAAACACAGAGCACATCTTACTAATTCAACCTAGTTAGTCGAGAGGGATCACTTAACATTTGCAAAAGAGTGTTAACAACAGTAATTCTATGGCAATGAAAGCCACTATGTAAAACAGGAGGGTCATTCTTATTCTATGAATGTGCTGAATACACAGAAGAGTGCATTAGTAACTCGGGCTTAGCCAAAGTCTGCATATTTGAGTTTTACACTCTTTTTTTTACTCTCACTTGACACTGGTCATTCATTTATAGCCAGGACTACATATTTTTGTAGTCTCTTATTCTCCAGGATGATATATTGGCATAAATTTTTCATCAGATAGTAATGCGATTACTCCATCTTTCTGGCACTGAGGCTTTATCTAGCTGCAGGGGATTCTGTTACTGTCTGACAATCCATATGGGCTAAGACTGGGTTTTGGTGGTGATTCAATACATACATGTGAATACAGCAAATGCACATCTAAATCCCCTCTTCAATGAATAATGAGAGGAATAATGAGAATGATTTTATATACAAAATTTAGCTCTGTTTGACCACTTCAAAACAAGAAGGAACAATCTCTGTCTCCTATTTCTCATTTGACAACTTAAAAAAGTAAAATTAAACATTGCACATTTTCTTCAGATCCCAGAGGAGGCTTGAATAAATTTAATAAGCAACTTAACCCTGAGCCACATATCTTTCATTATTCATATGTTACTCCTTTTGGAAGAACCAACCAGACAGTGGGTGAAAAAAAAAACACTTGCAATGCAGAAGGGTTAAAGAAAACGGATAGGTGCTTCCCCGGGAGCACAGCCGAGCCTAGGTGTCTCGGGAGGTTTAGAGGCCATGTGGGGAGGGGGCTGCTAGACAAATCCATCGGAAGCATGTTTAATTGTCATAGAATTCCCTATTGGCGTGACTTTAAAAAACCATCCACAGGAAGAGAGCCGAGATGTTCGGAAAACATTTAGTGGATCAATATGCCGAGGAGAGCTGAGTGTGTGCTCAGGGACCTGGCCTGAGCCTTTCCAGAAGGAATACTGTTACATTTCTATTACTCAGACAGCGGGTTCAACCTATTCAGCATATTTCTGTCCCCAGCTCAACGGTACAATATTTACTGCTGTGCGGGACGAGGGAGGACAGGGAGTCTTTCTCAGCCAAATAAATGCATAGATACCTAACACCAATAATTATTTAGCAATATTTGTATTAAAAAAAATACATTTGTTTGTGCACTTAAAAATGTTATAAAAAATGTTAATCTTACCTTCTTTTAACATCCCCACTTTGAGACATTTCATGAAGCGACAAGCCTGGCATGATTTGCGTCTTCTTTTTGTGATCTCACACTCATTTGTTGCCGGACAGCTGTATTCTATGTTACCTGCAAAATAAAAAAAATAAATAAAAAAAAAGTTAGAATCCAAAGTTATAGTACAAAATGATTTAAAATAAAGTGCTGAGAAACTTTTTTAAATGCTGGTGCAGTGGGACTCTCTGACTATCTGTAGTCTGTAAAAAAGCATGTTTAATCAAGTATGGGCAGCCATTTGTTAGATATGGATTCCTTTCTATTATCCGCAGGTTGATCAGATGTCTCCTGGGAAAGGTATCAGTAAGAGCCACAGCAGGAGAAGCTGGACCGTAAGGGAAGGGAAGTGGGGCAGTGTTGCAGATAGAGTTGCAATAGTCCTCCATGACCCATCAGTGGACGTCACCCTGGTCCAACACTACATTGGCCTCATTTATTCTGTGCATGTCCTGTCCAGACCCCGGGTGCAGGCCTTGTACCTGCGCTCAGAGGGTCCGCCTAAAGCCACAATAGCAAGCTAAGGAGCTGGACATGCCGCCCCTGACCACTTTACATAATACTCCAACAAACCCAAACCTGTTGTACCGCTGTTACCATTGTTGACTATTTACATAGAGCACAGGCAAGGGGCCTTATGCATTATTCAGCTGCAGCGTCTGATTCCAGGACGGAGCAATAAAAAAGAGTTTCATTGCTCCACAATAAAAGAGCTCTCCTCAGGCATCAGTAATAGGCAGAGATATGTGAGGCAATTCTTCTGCTTCTGACTGATTCTCCACATTTTACTGTATTCAGGGCTCTTCAATAAGGGCTTCAATATAACAGTTACTTCAACTTAGGAATTTGAATCATCCCTGTTTTCTATTGGCTTTCACATGTTTAGCTTTTGACATTGAGACTTATTCAGCTTAGTGAACCACAGAATTAAATTGAGTGCTACACTAATTTTAGGTCCCAACATAAATTTGATTTCAACATTGAGTGTCAGTTACATAAACTAGAAGGTAACAAAGCTGTGTAAAATTCAACTAGCACTGCTCTACAAGCCCACCAACACGCTTTGAGAACTTAGGCAATTACGTTAACATTATTGGACAGATCAAGTCGGAGGTCCCAAGATGTTATAAATAATTAGAAATTCCAGCTTATATCTCGGATAGAAATCATTATGCTAATTCTCCTCATCATTTGAGATTGTAAAGGTGTGAAGGAAGCGGCCGATTGAGCTCTGATTGTCTTTTCTCTAACTATTCTCTGTTGTTACAGCTGAACATAGCCATAATAATCCTATCCATTTACTGTCTGCTGGGAAGGAGACCATCTGTGGGTGACTTCATTATAAACATACCAAACGTACACAACAAAATTTGACTTTCAACTTTAAACAAGATTGGGCAGCTAAACTTCAAGATCTAAAACACACTCCCACAGTGCTTTGTTACTGCGCTCAGCTGTCCTCTCGTGTCTCGTGTGATGTGCTGTCCATGGCTCATTCTAAGGGATCTGTGGATTAACTAATTTTCCATCTCTACAGTTAGTTTATATTTAGGAAAGGGAGTATCAGGATACATATAAGTCACAACTTAATAACATAATACAATATCTAATGCCGTATTAGCTGATATTAAATGACAATGTGCTCTGTCAGAGTGATTGTTGAGGTAATTGTCACAAAAGAATAAACTCAATGGTCTTTAAATATTATATTAGACGAGCTTGTGACTAGTTGAACCTCTTGAAATAAGGCATTCTGGTGGAAGTCCCCGTAACCTACAGGTCCATGTGTTGGCTTATTCATCTTTAGGGGTTATGGTATAGTTACCAATAACATAATTGTAAAAGGAGGAGAAAAAGATTTTCCTCCTTTTTTCTTGATAAGTATCTGTCTCAATCTATTTTATGGCTTTTCAGGACCCATGCCAGGGCACAGAGGGGAAAGTCAGGTCTTGTAAGTAAATTACACTAAAATGGCAGGTATTTCTCATCAAAATCTAAACTGACTTTTACAGGCTTTCTGTCAAGGTCTATTACTTCATATAAAAGGAGGCCAAGGAGTTCAGTTGGTTTCAAGCAATTTTACACTTGGGTTCAAAATGGAAAAAAAAACACGGCCCTATAAGAGATATATGTTTTTGATTGGTGGCGCACGTGAAGTCCAGGGATGGGGGTATGATTAGGGTGCAGCAGGAGCGGGGTATATCCAGGATGGATGGGCATCTGGGTTGACATTAATTTGGACCTGGCCTTGACTAATGTAACTATCTCCACATAGGAGTTCAAGGGGCTTTCACTGAATGAATACCTTTCTGTTGAAAAGGAAGGGACAGTCGCTGAACAAGGTAGATAAAACAGGAACATGCGTTAATCAAATCAGTAAATACAAAAAAAAACGACTGACCGATAAATCAATTTCAGAAAACCACCCATATCACATTAAATAGTTGAACTGTCATGTAGATTGTCAAGTGTTGTTTGCCCTTAGTGCTATAGAGCAGTGTGATAAAGGCCTGGAAAAGACAGCTCCTTTGTTTTGTTGTCATTACAGAGGGTTGTCTCCAACTCCAACCCGCACTGCCTTGTTATCCCTTTAATTAATCAGTTCTCATCAGCGGCACACTTTTTTTTCAAGAACTCTCCATCTCACTATTTACTGCCTTAATTTTTCTCCACCAGTACTGCCTGTCCTTCTTTTATAAGTTTTGGAAGGGTTTTACCCCCCCCTAAACATCCTTGTGTCCTCCTGTTTTCCATGCTTGGGACCTCGGTCTGATTATTATGCCATTAAGCCTCTCCTGCTCTCCTCTGAAAGAGCAGCAGGGTCCCTCTCCAATCTAAAGAAGTCCTAGGTTTTTTTCCCCTCCTTTTCCTGAAATTACCCGGCGACGCGTGCCTGAGTTTCTAATTGGCAAGCCCGTCCCTGGAGACAGCCCCCTCCCTTCTTCCTAATGAAAAGCCTCGGCCTTAATTACACTTTCCAAACGCTGATTGTTATTGACAAAACTCCTGTGGCTCGGACAAACGACGGCAGATTAGCTCCATTACAGGCAGCCCTCCAAGAAGAGAAAGAGAGGGATTTCAAATCGACAATACAAAGTGTGGGGGAGCTTTCGATGTTTTTTTCATGTACCTTGGTCTTAATTGTTTGGGCTGTTGCTCCACTTAAGCTAACTTGTTTTTTCCCCACTCACTCTTTTTTGTTCTATTGTGATGCTGTCAATGTACTTTTAGTAAGGAGACAAAAGCCCTGTTATGTTACTTGAGAGAAAATGTTCATCTTTTGTCAATAGAGGATTGCTGATGGCAGCATGAGCAAACAGGAGGATTTGGCCTAATGCTTTTGTTTGCCTGCAAAAGGTACATAGACTGTCTAAAGCTGATAGGGCCATAAGGTTCAAAATCAACATCTATCAGCCAGACAACCCATGCATGATTTGTTTATGAAGATTTTCAGGAAGCAATGAATTACAAATGGTGGATTTTCTTTTTGTGCTCTCTCTCTCTCTCTCTCTCTATATATATATATATATATATATATATATATATTCTGATCAATCCTGTTTTAACTGTTTTACCCACTGCACACATTACTCTCCAAAGCCAACAGGATTATGTCCCAACAGCTGGTATTGTGGTGCACATTTTTTTCCCTGGTTCAACATGTCTCAGTCTTTCTGATTAATCTGGGCCAGAGCGCACAGTTTCACAGTGGGGTGGGGAAGCTTTCATTGCCTCTCTAATGAGAAGCTGTGATACATCATGCCTCGCAGATAGCCAATCGCACCCCTCGTCTCCTGACACACAGAACCCAGAAAACAAGACAGGAATAATAAAGCACAATCTGGGACCCCTTCCTAAAAAGTCCTGACCTCAGCAGGATCAACTGGCATCAATGGCATCATATAGTTTACTAGTTTCACCAGAACGAAGTACCAGGCTTACATTGCCTTTTATTGAAGTGTTCTATTGAGGTGCAAATGTTTGCTGATGCAGACATGATGCAGTGAAGTGTGGTTAAGAACAAGTTGAGCATGTTCCAATGTGAGAAGCAAAAATACCTTGTATTGTCCTTTTAAAAAAGGCTTTGCAGGCCTCACAAGAGGCCACCCCATAGTGATACCCAGAAGCGATATCTCCACAGACCAAACACAGCCTCTTGGGAAGGGAGTTCAACATGTATTCGCATTTAATGGATGAGTCCTCCATGATGGTGCTGGAGCAGTCATCATAGCGCTTGCGGCAGGAGACAGGCCCCAGCCCGCCAGGGGTAAACATAGGAGGAGAGTCCAGGCCGTTGGAGTGGCTGTTCATGGTGCTGACATAGCCCCCACTGGCATCAGAGTTGCCACTCGGGCTGTGATGGCTGACCGTGTCGATGACCGAAGAGGGACTGGATGGCTCTGTCTTGATGTAGGACCCACAACTAGAGGGTAGGTGCCGGTCATCAGCGGCCATTCTATTCAACAGCCTGATGTGAGGGGAAAGATTGAGGAGAGAGAAAAGAGAGAGGTCAAAAGCTGATTAGAACTCCTGAAAAGAGTAAAATAAGCAAACAGCATTACTACTACTTACTGTTACTATGGAACTGAAAAACCATTAATAAGAAATGTATTATTAACTATTGTTTTAATTTTACATAAAATATTTCTCCACAAATATAGGTATGCACCATTAATAAATACAGAAAATATAATAGCAAATACTATTATGCGATTAGTATTTATTTTCTACGCAGACATTTGATTGTGAATTTATTAGCACAGATCATGAGAGTTCCTATGTTTAAAATTCTCACTGTTTGATGTCTCTCAAAAAATTATTTAGATCCAATTTTTTTGTCACTGACATCACTCTGTGCCCTGCCCTTCCCGGTCACTCGAGGAAAGGTTGCTAAGTGCCTCATTATCCACACCATAGCTTTAGTAGCTTTAGTGTAAAACAGACACAGCCATACAGAGTTGGCCATGACATTTGTTATACACATTAAATACAAGTGTTAAAGACACAACAATTACCAAACACAGCAAATAATTGTACATATTAGTAAGAGTAGGCAATAGTTTCAGGCAGAATGGACCTCAACCTGTTTCCTTGAGTCAGCACAACCAAAAACAAACATGATTGCACAATATTGACTTTTTCACAGTATGCCTATTTACAGCGATAGATTTATTTGTATCGCTGTACATGCTACCCTGTAATACTGAAACATTTGCAACCTTTTGTATGTGTCCAAAGTACAAACTTTGCTTGTGTGAAAATGTATTTATTCTTATAATGTTTAATTTGTAATTGGTGAAAACAACTTGGTCATGTGTGGTTCATTTTACTGAGGAGGACTGACAGAGGAGATGGATAACTCAATGTATTGGAGATGCTGTGTAGATACGGTGACCTATTAGGGTCAAGGTAAGGTTACTCATGAACATATAGACACACTTCTTTGCATTGGTTACCACAGCAGGGGTCAAAGGTCCCCTGCACTTGCCTGCATTTACAAAATTGAGCCTTGCGTGGCTTATGCAAATACAGACACAGAGGGCTCCTGGTGAGTGGCAGCTAGACAGGCCAAGTTGTGCTGTGCCTTACCACATTTGCTCCATTAGCATATTGCCAACTAATGGTAATGTTTACATATTTGACATGTGCGTTTACCATTAGCACCGGGAGAAGGGATACTCATGCCTGATTGAATGATAGCTGTCCATCGCAGAGCACCTCAGAAGAGCCTCTGCTATGCTCCCTCTAGTCGGCTGGACTGCCTCTTGCTCTCTGAGGCTGATTTAATTGTAAGGGTGGGTGACGGAGGGGTTCAGGCCCAAGGGTCAGTAGGTCAACCTTATTTTCTCACCCTGCCTCACTGGGCCCGTGGAGATGGGGGTCAGCATGTCAAATTAGATCTCAATCCCGGGTTTCCCTCCCTGCTGTCATGTATATTCATCGGAGCTCCAGGTGCTACCACTTCTGGAAATTCTGAAAAAGGTTAACAGCTAAAATAAATAATAAAAAATGGCCCCTGTTAAAACTGTTGACCTTGTGGAATAAGCCCTTCGTCTGAGTACTCTTGAAATTCAACTTAAAAATTATAATGTGGCCAATAATATAAAAGAGAAGCACCACAATTTTACTTGAGAAATTACACGTTTGGAAATGATTGGCTACTCTTTATTTTTATCTTTATTAAGATTTTTTTTGGTGAAACACATTTCTTGGTGATGGCATTACTACTCCACCTTTACTCTCTGATGTCCTCGCACAAAGAAAAGTGAATCCATTTCATCTTAGTTTAAAATGGGGCTTGTCGCTCTTTATGATAAATGAAAATTGCATGTGTGTAAATTAATGCACAGCTCTGTATTCATCTGCTTTATGTTCTATATTTCAGATGAATATGGGCACCTGTGCAATAGGGCACCTGCACTCGCCTTATTAAAGGCTATATATTAAAACATAGGAGCACAAGATGGCTCCATTTAGCTTTTATTTCACCAATTCAGAGTAAGCTTAACCCTGGTTCAAAGGCCATCCTTAGGGTGACACTTAGCATAATTGCATAAGTGTCTTAACTGTTTCCCCTCTGGCTCAATGTGGTCATTTATAATAAATGTGTGAGCCAGAATCCCCTTAACTCATTCTGCTATGACACATTAGACCATTGCTATGCTTATGTTTTTAACAAGCTGCATATATTGATTAATGATACTCAGGGAATACTAACCACTTTAACCTACGATATAAATCAAATAGTCTAAAATATTTCTATAAATATTCTTAATCTCTATTGGGGCAGGTCTAATTTAAATCTATAACTACAACTGTATAAGAAAATGAATCATGAACATTAAATAGTTTGACAGCAGCAATGGTCCTTATAAATAATTCACTATGTGGGCCAGATGCTAATTAGCTTGTGTGCTACACAGAGAGCAGACTGGAAAAGGTGAGCTGAAATAACTGAGACCTGATGCTATAAAATCTATAGTTCTGTCTTCCTTCCTTCCTCAAGGTAAGAGCATTTCAGATTCTGCTGCCTGGCTGCCCAAAGGAGCACTGCTCGTCTAACATACACTATCTCCCTTTCTCTTTTCTCTTCTGTTCCTCCTTCTTTTGTTCCCTTTGTACCGATCAAAATTCATGCTGAGTAGTGGGTTATGGGCCTGCAATCGCACACTGTGCAGTTTGGTTTTAATTTGATTCCACCTGGCCCTCCTAACTGCATTTCAGATCCCTAATATCATTCCACCAGTGCTGCTGTGACCAGGATTAGCTGGCCTAATGATCAGGCAGCTTGTCTCACACTCACTCGTCTTCACTTCCTGAAAAGAGAACTGGAGAACACTCATTCCCTCACGCCTCAGCACTTCCTCCACATGCAAGCACAACACTGAACATTAGACGACACTGTCATAAGAACACAGAACATCCGGAGCTAATTGAGTCAATTTGTAGATATTCCTGCTGAGAGCATCACAGTCACTTTAACATGGCAAACGCACATCCTCTGCAGGTCTTTGGGTTTTCCTAAGATTTGCTAACTCTATCCCGGAGCAGACTGGTTAAGTGGTGGGTGGGATGTTGTGGGGGTTGACATCTGAGGCATGATGATGGTGATATCAGATGCCCCAGTAGGGGCAGATCTGTCTGGAGGGCCCCAGGCGATGTGGCCTGATAAGCCAGTGGCCCCAGAGTCAGTGCAGGTAGGACAAACTCAATTAGCTCCTGACAGACCTTCTCTCAGCCCAGCACAGCTTTTGCATGGCCAGCGTTCCGCTGCCACACTGACCCCTTCTCCAGGGGCCACCTCCTCCACGCTACAAACGCACACACACATGCACAAGCACATGCTCATGCACACACACAGAACACACACACATGCAACACACACAGGACTCATACTGGGGACAGAGGACACCTTACCAAAAAGCAACACCAGCCAAATAAAACCGGCGTAATACCTATAGGTTCGAGGTGTGAGTCCTCACGAGGGAAATGTAAATGAAATGGATGCGGGGTTGGGCTGGCCCCTGGGAAAAAGGAGGAAATTGAGGTTCCTAGACACTTAGCTGAAATATGGAGGACTCCTGCCGTCTAACTGGTACCAGGTTAATGACCATCGAGGGAATACAGGATTGAATACTCTGGAGGCAGAGCGCACGTGTTGGCCCTAGCGTCACACTGGCTTAGTGCTCATGGTCTGTGTGCGTTTGTGTTGCACAATATGAAACATGGAAATGTAGCTGGAGAGGGGGATGATGTCTGTGGTTTGGTTGGAGGCAAGCCCGAGACTCCACGGGGACCCATTTTAATCTATGAAGGAGAGGCCCCTAATTTTGGAGTTTCTCATTCATTAGTCCTGCTCTGGCAGAGAGCAGAGTAGGGTGCAGTGGACCTGAAGGGAGGGGAGGGGCCTCTTTATTAACAGATATGCCAGACACTCAGGAGAAGCTGACAGAGATTTATGATGTGCAGATATTTGGAGGCAAACAAAAGGGAAGTCAGAGGACATAAAATCGGGGAAGAAGGAAACAGACGGTAAGTAATACATTAGGGACAAACACAGAGCGTGAGTCTAGTGTGTATCTACCACTGGAGGGCCAGGGCCCCAGATCAATAGCCTGTAGGCTAGAAGCTAGTGCAGGGTTACCACAGGGGGGACCAGGCTACTCTGTGGCTTGGGCAATTAAGTTTTTCAGTCTGCCGCAGAGTATTATATTTAGCTGTTCCACAGCGATGCCACAGTCGTCTTTATAAAGCCATGAGCTCACTCCACTACGACAACATGAGCCTCGTGCTCTAGCAGCACCAAAAGAAGCAGATCACATCTATTGATCTCCCTCCCGCTCCTTCCTGTTCCAGAGATGCTGCTGGCAGGAAAGAGAGCACCTCTGCGATACCGGTGCTGCTGTTTGTCTGACGTAAACTGTCTGGGGCGCACTGGGCAGATCCAGTTCTTACAAGGGACTGAGTTCAGGATGTTGAGAGAGCAGCACAGGCCTGATGACTGTCATTGGGGCATGCCAGAGATGAACTAGATGTTAACATTCTGCTAAAACAATTAGTTAGCTGAAAACTTAAATCTACACTTCTTTACTTTTTAGTTGGGATGAAATTTATGTGAGAATAGTGGTCTTACAGCCATTGTAGCTTTTAACAACGGCCAGAAAATGAGTATTTCCTTTGTTTTGCACAAGTAGCCCAAATGCAAGGATAAAGGGAGCTAATGTAATGACATCAGAGACAAGCTGGTGTTGTGTGATATGTAACTGATACACTGCCTCCAATATCACTGTACAGTTACTACAAGACAGAGGCAGAGATGCTGTAATGCACTGACATTTTCTGTAGTGGGACAGTCCAGTTTTAGTCAAAAGAGTTCAACTTCCCAAAATTATAGAATGTCTTCAGGATGTAACACAGATAAGATGCAGTGGGGCTAATGTTGTGTAAAGGCTAGTCCTGAATGTGGTGTATGTTATGTATCTAAAACGTACAGAAATATACCTTTACTGAAAACAGTCCCCTGCAAATCACAAATGTGTACACAATTCAGAGGACAAAGGCATAAAGTCATGCATGAAATGACTTCATTAATCTTTTCTTAGGGTGAATCACTACCTGCCTAAAAAAAAGAGCCCATCCCTTTTCTGCCATAAATGACCTTCTTCATTAAAGGAAAAAACACAAACAGATACACACAATGGGAAATACAAACAGACAAATACATAAAATGTATAATGAAGAAGCAAAAATGAACAGGTTTATCAGGTGTGCTGGACAATTTAAACACAATCAGAAGTGTAAATGTTTGTTCAGTCTCACAGTGAGCGTGCGATCCCCGCACATCGCTAAGATTAAAATTACACAGTACTCAAGGATGTTCACCATGACATAAGGAAACTACTAGATATTCTACAGTCAAATGTTTTTGTCTCTCAACCACTGTGCCTGTGCCTGAGCAGACACAGTCAAAGCAATAGCCTCCAGCTTTTTACAAGCTCGTCTCTACCAGCTGCCACACATTTCCCATAAATGGTGCTGGTAATAAAAGGGCGGGTCAACGTTACTGATTTATACAGCAGCGTCCACTATTCAGGAATAATAAACTTGGGGATATTTCCTGAATAAATGTGCTTTTCTTTCAAGGAACATTCTACATATTCATTCAAATGTGTTTTCAGTGAGCATTTAGGGGAAAAGCAGGTTAAAGCAGTGTCTCTGTGTAACTGTGAGTCTGCACCTATGATGTGATTGAGCGCAAAAGGCTGTGTGTGTCCCTTGTCCCTTGGTAAATGAGTACAGTCAAATTAATACAGGTTTGATGAGTGTAAGGTGCTGGGTCTCACAGCCTCATGCCCATGTCCTACACACAGTCCTGGTGAAGCTGTCAGTGGGAATCAGAGCTGCCACTGTGACGAATGCTTTCAATATTGATTTCATAAATAAACAAAGCTAACCATCGATCCTAATGTTATTTTGCATTTCAATTACTGCTCTGAAACATAACCTTCAAACAACGGACCGCTCAATAGCAATAGGCTTTTCTGATAAACACCCATATAGTTTCCCACCTGACATCACATCCACAGGCCAAGTGTGAAAATACTGTATTTTAATAAAGGACAGAAACCGACACAAGAAACACAGGTACATGAAGCCTAAAAGGTACACTACATAATTTATGACTTATAACAGAATGTACATATACTGTAATGAAAAGCACAGACTTTTCTAAACTTTTGGTGCATAAGGAGCCCTTCAGTGTCAGAGCAACAGGAAGAAGTGCTGACACACTGAGTCAGTGATAGCACTCTGCTGCCACAAGGGCATGAGAGCCCATGTAGGCCCGCAATATCCTTCTAAACGAATGGAGCTGGTTATTTTTAAAAAAGATTTTCTGCCGAGAGGGGTCCAAGGTTGTCATGGACAAGAAGTGGTGAAAGACATACAGCGCAACAGTTGCACTGTGCAGGTGGAGGTTTGTTTAAGAGCTGAGAATGTAACTGCTCACTACAGGAATAAAGAGAGAAAAGTCTTATAGCCATCTAAAATAATGTCATAATTTTTTTAGGTTTGCTTTCAGTGACATAATATTTTAATGGTGCTCCTTTAGTGTGTTCAGTGGTGGAAAAAATATTCTACTGTGGCATCAAGAGAAATAGCCCAAAAAGTCATTGACCAGAGCGCGACCGGATCTACTCACAGTCAACATCACAAGTGTGGATATACTGTGCATCCCCATTTGGCCTGGAGTGAGATAACATATCTGACCCTCCCCCACACAGTCCAGGCTGAGTGACATATTTACAGTAAAAGTAATGATATTAGATACCAGAAATGAGAGGGCTCCAGCGTGGCCAGTGGGCGCAGGAATCTCTCTAATGAATTGGACAACAAAGCCCTGTTGGTACAAGGAAGAAGCATTTAGATTTGAGTCAAAATGTACAACATGATGTTTTCGGTCAAAGGCTCACATCCCAAATCCTCCTAAAAGCCAGAGTGAAGGGACCGTACAGTGGGACAGGTGCTTCGGCTGCTCAACTCAACTGGACACTGCTGCTACACAGGCCACCAGCTCCCAGCCTACGGTGGGGTGGTCACTCTCGGCCAGGAGCCTCTTCTGGTAATGTATTCTGAAACCAAATTACCGTAAGCTGATCCCATCTGGATAGTGTCTGTGCACGGCTGCTTTGGTTACCCACCGCTGCCTCCAGCCTGCGATAGCATCTCCATGAAGACAGCAAAAATCTGATTAACCCAATAACAATGAAACACTTGGTCAAAGAGCAAAGAGCTTTTAACTTAAGATACACTAATGCAATTCCCTCGCCTTATTTTCTGAAACCTAATAAGAACCGAGCAGACAGACCGCTGGAGATGGGTGTTTGCAGCCTCTAATGTAGCAGACTGGGAATGAAGTCAAACAAATTGAAATCTAATTCATCATTGTGTGCTAAGGTTTTTTCTGCCATTCTAAAAAATACTATTAAAAAGCTTTTATTTGATGAAAGAAAATTGCATAGCTCAGTGGTAGTGTATAGGAAAGGCTATGTCAGAGTGTTGATGGAGGATATGACCAGAGAAAGAGTCACATTTCAGTTCACTGCTGTTCAGTGGTTTTCAAAAAAACGACAAAGCTACTGGAACTGACAAGACTCAACACAAGCTGACAGTGTGAACCATCACTCCAAAAACAGAATAAACGATCATCCTGTTAGACCCTTCAACAAGTGCAAAGAGATACAACACAGAGGAGGATTTATACATAAATCTTCATATTTCTAAATATTGGTGCTCAAAAACTACAAAAACTTTTCTTCAGTGAAATTGTCAGAGGTTGGGGCTGCCCTGAGGTCAGTCTATAGAATCTACAACAGGGCTGTGCTAATGACATGAAGCGCATACGTCCAGATAATCCTCTCAGGCAGCACAGAGGGCTGCACATGCCGCTGGACAATTAGAGGAGGCTCCTGCTGAACCAAAGTGAGCAGCTCATTCAGGCCAGCGCTGGAGAGCTCCCATCGAGAACTCACATCAAATCATTGAAAACATTCCTGACATCTCTTTTATTTAAGGCATTTTTATTGAAATGTTGTCTGAAGAAGTTTTGTTTTTTTACATTAACATACCTTTACCTTTCAACTCCAAATATGCGAGAATTTGTATTAAATCAACTTCAGAACACATCTTAATAATTGTCATTCACAGGTGAAGAGTAAAGATGTAGAAAATGAAAGACAATTTTTTTATAATGTGATCAATATCTTGTCCACTTGTACACTATTTTTATGGCAATTGTGTAATTAGACTGCATGTTTTTACTGATTATCAACTGATGTTAAATTACAATTAATCAATATGATATGTAAAAATATCTTTATAAATAAAAAAATTGAAAAATTTGCTTTAATGTAGAACGAGAAGAGCAGATTTGAATTAAATATTATGTGAATTTAAAAAAACTACATGCCTCCTACACATAAGCATAGTATGTTACTTAAAAAGCAGTGTACAGAAAAGAAGAATGTTGTTTAAATGATTACAATTTGTCGCAGACAAAAAATATGAAAAAGATAATTTGTGCGTATTGCATGAGCAGCGATTGGAGTTTAGTGTAAAGTCCACTTGTCTACAAATAAATGGAGTGACACATCACAAGGACACAGAAAATAGACTCTCTTGTCTGAAAAACATACTTTATGTCATAACCTTTGATGCTCAACAATGATACTACAGTTTGTCCAGATACAATAAAACACAACACTGAGTCTGGAATTTTTACATCTGAGAGGAAGATATCAGGAGGTGAATGTGTATTTCAAACATGACTGATCCTTTTAACTCTGACATTTTAACTACACTTTTACAATTTATACAAGCCATTGAGGAGATTAGGTTAAATTTAAACAAAGAAATTTAAAAAACATTTCAACATTATTAGTTATTATTTATGCTACATATAACTACATTTTTTTTTCTTAGCTGAGAGTATTTGATTTTCAGTTGTCTATTTAAGGAGTAAGTCAGTAAAGTAGAACTGGCAGGGGTTTGCTTGTGAGCCGCTGCTTTAACACGAGGGTTCACACTGAGATTTCATTCCATATTTGGATATAATATTACTAATATTACTGTTATAAATCAAAGGATTCTCTAAAATATAATTTTCATCCTGCCTCATCGTAGATGTGTGGTAACAAAGCCATCAACAAACAAACTCTTAACCTCTTTGGACAAGTACATCCGCCTCTTTACAAAATATCCTCATTTCCTTCTGGGCACGCTAAATCAATTGGCCATGCGCTGAATAAAATTTACAAACAAGAGAAAGGCATCAATCATGAGATCATGTCATAAAACTACAGATAGTGTGTGCCCTGTTGCTCTACATGGTCAAGTCCTGCATCATCTAAAGATTTTTAAAACAAGCAAAAGTGGGTATTTAGGATGGTATAAAAGTAAAGCAATTGCAGAAAAAGCGGAAAAAGTTTACAAGAACAAAACAAAAGCAGACACAGTTTCAAGCAGATGCAGGTTAACTGCAAGCGACAGAAAAAACAAAAAACAAACAGACAAACCTGGGTTAATATTGAGAAAGTGGAAAATGAGAGAAGAAAGAGGTGCACCTACTGGTTATGATAGCTGAGAGGGTCTGGAAGACAAAGTTCTGAAATGTCCATCAGTCCAGTTTTAGCATTCCAGGAGTGAGAGCAAGAGGAAAGAGAAAACAGTTGAGAGTGCGTCTTCCCTGAACGACAGCAAAGCACCCTCAGAGACAGTAGCGGTGAGCGGCCCCTCCGGCGGCGCTCCCCCCGGCCTGCACAGGTATGTCGCACTTGGATGGGCTGAGAGGGTGCGTGAGTGCATGGGCATGTGTGTGCTGTGTGTTCGGGGCGATGTGTGTGTCTGAGCTCGGGACAGTGTAGGAAAGTGTGTGAGAGAGAGAGGGAGGGGGAGGGACGGAGCAAGGTAAAGGGGGTAAAAGAGAGGTGGAGAAGCGCAGGCGGCAGTGGGATGAGCGCTAAGATGGAGAGAGCATGAGAGCGCGGCCGAGAGGAATGACTCTTTCCATGCTCGGGATAGGGCTCTTTAAGACTCAAGGGCTTGATGAATATGGAACAGCTGCTGTTGGCTGGCTCCAAGGGGCAGGACTTAAAGCGACAGAGGGGCCGGCGGAGCACCGGGAGGAGGGATCCACTGCTCACTCGCACACTTCGCTATGAACAGACAGGAAGCCGGCATGGCACACATCAACACAAACACAGACAAAACAATGGGTCACATCTCCAGCACCGACCGGAGTGCTGTCTTTTTGTTTACTATGCTATGGTAAATTATAAGAAGCATACCCTTTTCTTTAAACTGCAGCCTTGAATGTGAAATAACCCTCAGTTTTTAAAATGTATGATTTAGTTGATTTATGCTGATACAGAGTCACACATTTTTTCCCTTCCTTTGTTGGGTCTGTGGGAATTATGTTTACCCTGACTAGGAAGTTAATCTAAAATAATAAAATTTTTGGGGTGTTATTGAAAATGAGTGCTAGGAAATAAATAAACAAAAAAAAATGACCACACATAAACAGGCATCTTGTGACAATACAAACAACCTCACTCTCACCTACTTTTAATACAACATATTCCACATCCTGTCCCATCCTCCACCAGAGTGCACTTCACTTTTAGAAAAGCCACTGAGGACAGTAAATGTATTTATTGAACTGTGTTGCTTGCTCTATTTGAGGTTGTTACATGTGAGGGGGCCATTGTAAAGCTTTCGCCACCTGTGTGAGATGATCTCAAGCCATAACTCATATTCTGGAAGCCCTTCAGCTTCTAAAGCGGTGGAAAATCCAGCTCTGTCTTCTCTAACCCCAGCTTCAGAAGCGCCTGTGTTTCACTGTTGATCACGCTCAGTAAGAATGCCGAGAATGCAGATACCATTTCACAGTCAGTGAGGGTCTGCATGTTACTGTATCCCCGCATTATAAGAACAGAGCTTACCACGGCATCTTATTGAAGAAATGAGCTGGACCACTATGCTGGACACCGGGCTCAGTCAAGCTAAAGGAACCAGCCCATTTACCACTTCTCTAACCACACAGGGTTCCTGACAACTGCAACTCAAGTCAGAGTCTGTAAAGAGTTTAAATCAACCAGCAGGTTTGTGGCCAAAGGTGTGTGGGGACAGTCTGCTGCAGCTTTACCTTTTTCTATGTGAAACAGGAAACTGTATAAGCCCTGGAGAGGAATCCAGTTGCATTCATCAGCCCATGTTTCTGTAATCAATGCAAAAACATCACGCAATGCCTATTGATCATCACAGGCCTATTGACGAGCAGCAGTGGTGTCTCTGTTTTCTACAGGTCACACAGCATCTGGCTCTTTTGTGACAAAAAAAAACAAATGCCAAATGAAATTCAATTAAGAAAGATGCCAACTCAAACACAGAAGGTATGCAAATGTTATTTCCAAATGACAATAAAAATACATCAGAGCACATCACAAGCATAAAATAATGCAATCACACAACCAAATTTAGGCGCGTGCTAAAAAACAAACATCGCAGTTGTAACAAAAGCTGAATCAGGAGGAGGCAACAAAAAGGACCCACACTTTGATAACTCCTGTTGTTACCTGCCTCCATTTGATAGATAACATTTCTCCATATTTTCAATTTGCACTACCCAGGTTTGTGACTGGCACCACAAACAATCTGACGTGTTGCATGAGCTATGAAAATCCTGCTGCTACGTTTGTTGCCTCTTATCAGCTCCATTATGGAAAAATCAGTGTGTGACACTTGATATGACAGTAAGGAATGTGACAGAAAAAAATGTGAGAAGCACTAAAAAACAAACACTCAATCACACTTTGTAGGACAGGGCTTTTTGAGTAGCATTTGAACTGCAGACAGTGGAAACGCATGCTATTAATTCATTGCAGTCATACCTATGCTATTTACCTAGTTTTCACATTAGGTTATTGACTATAAACTCTTTACAACGTCATAAACAAAAAAGATACTTGAGCAAACTAAGCTCAACTGAAAAAGTGATAAAACAAAAACACACCCCACATTACTGCCAGTTCTAGAAATCTTCAATTGGAGTGGTATGAGTTTTATAGTTTTATAGCTGAAATAAAAAGTAAAGACAATCCCATTATTGTGACTTAATAAACTCACAAAAGACAATGCCCTCCTCAGATTCACATTTCCGTCAATGATGATACTCAAATCAATATTGCAATTTATTCAGGACCCCCCTCCTCCTCCTCCTCCTCCACCCAAAAAATAATAATAAAAAATTAAAATATGTAAAAATAGGTAACAATAGGTAGACATTGCACATGTCTCAATTAATCGTGCACAAACTAATTTACTGTACCTAGCTACAGGTGCGTCGATGGCTACACAACCAAGTTATCCCATCCGATAATTTATTGGGAAAAAAAAAAAAAAGCACGAGCAAAACTAACATTGTAACTTTAAATAATCTTAAAACGAGAAGGTAAATGTGTAGTGGGTCTTACTTGGACAAATCATGTCACTTCTCCGGCTGCTCAGGCTCAGGGTAGACGTGGTGCTGTCTGGTCCGGGTTGAAGAGGCGGTGTGCTGTGGCTGTGTGTCTCTGAGCGCGCCGTTTTAGTGTCACATACCGCAGCCACCACATCAACCCCTCCTCCGGCACGCACCCTGTAGCTAAACCAACACCTCTGGAGAGAGCAGCGGGACCCGAGTGAGCGAGGTCAGATGTGGTTAAAAACGATATAAAGTGCTAATAACCATAAGGAACACTGTTTTATACGCTAACTACAAGTAAGGTTTTTTATTTATTTAATTCACTTTTCTTGTAAACTAATTTAGTTCCGAAACTTAAGGCCTTAATTAAAGTAGCTGATATTTTACTTAACTTTTTGGTTAATTAGCCACAGGGCTGTGAGTGCGCGAAGAAAGGCTAGATGTACTTGTTAGCATCGCATAACAAAGTAGATTATTTGTGGATGTACATGTTTAGAGAGGTCTTAGTTTATTGTATTGCTCATAAAATATGGGGGCTTTTTCGCCTGAGAAAAAGGCAGGTGACCGAAGACGTGAAAAGGCTGTCTGTCGGTTTCCACTGTTGATGAATAAATAACGGGACAATAGCAGCGTCTGGTCTTTGGCGGAGATCACAGTCGCTGTATCACATAACCCAGGCGTCCACACTTTGCTCCACACTGTTCTGCTCATTTATAGTCACTGTAGTTAATAAATGTCATAAGCCAAGTGTGACAAGTAAAAAAGTGTTGGCTACTCACAGTAGGCTATACAGAGGTATTTGACTCTTATTTTGAGATTAATAAGCAGCTATAGTATTGAATAACCCAGGGTTTGGGTGTCCACTTCCCACGAATTGACTTGCCTTTTAATTATAAGGTTCTGACTGTAAAATCTAATAAAATATATTATGCATATTTCGTTTTTACAAGTCTAGTTTTGCACATTTTACAGTCCCAAACGCGTCTGCAGTGTTGCCTCAGCTCTGGCCCAGAGCACAAGACTTCTGACAGCGCCAACCGACTCTATCATCTCCACTAGAGGGAGGGCTATCTCACAACACAGCCAGCACGGAGCTGCAGCAGAGGTACACCTTTTATTTATTTATTTGCTCAGGGTGATGGTGTAATTCATAAATTGAATGAATGACAGTCAGGACAGTGCCAACAACCAGGAACACACACACACACACACACACACACATACACACAATAGAGACTCCACTGCATTTACTTCTGAGCACAAAAAAACCTATCCATAACATTACAAATGTGTAATTATTGTCCCTAATAGATTAATTCATGCTGAAAGATAGGAATGGGTTCCAGGCTATCGATGTAATCATTTCACTGAGGAAATTAAGTGACATTAAAAGAATTATATTGTCACCGCGAGAGTATCATTGATTCTTTTCAAACACAATTAACTGTATTTGAAAATGGGAGCTGCACATTGAGCTGCACAAGGAGCACTGAGGATCACTTCATTTGTGAGCGATATAAAGACCAAATTATCCCATCAAAGAGAAAATCTATAAATGTAATGGCACAGCGCTTCAGCACTAAAGACTGACAACAGCAGTCCTGTTCAGTTCACTCGGTTAGACGAATTAACCAGCAGTGAACAGCAATCAGCAGCACTCAGACAAAAAAAGTGGTTATAAGAATTGTTAAAAATGGTGGTACGTGATTAACATGGATTAACTAAAAGATGTAGTTATAGGATAAGGTAGTGCACAAAGGTATGAGCTAGACTATCTTTATTTTAATGTCTTACATTAGGAGTTAGATTACTTTGACTAAATTGAAATCAGAAAGTATAAGGTGTGATTTTCTGGGTGTTTTACCAGCAACTTATTTTGTAGGAGACTTGTAGGAGTTTTCGTGCCTCTTGACTTTAAATGAAGGAAATGAAAAAATAAAGTGTCTATTCCAGAGCTGGATATTTACACAATGAAATAGTAAAAATAAATAAATACGGCACTTAAATATTGTCTGTACATTCACGCAAAGTTAAAGGAGGCAATATCCATGCCCAGCTTTCCCTTTTTGCTTTCAATAAATAAGAAAGAACTTGAAAACATAAGAAACTACATTGTAATATTAAATAATATTACTCAGTTTATACTAAAACTGTATGTGGTTACTTTAAAGCCCATCAGTGTCTCTCCCTCAAGCCCTTGTTTATTCTTATAAGAGCGTTTGTTGTTCTGTTGACGTTCTGTGTTTGACTGGAGAGCTTAGACTGATTCCAACAAAAGCATGCCTGGGCTGCGTTTGCTGGTCCACGCAGCTCCCTAACCCAATTACAGCATTGGTAATTCAGTGAAAAGAAAAATCAGTGCGAAGATAGAGTGGCTGAGGCGGAGAGCAAAAGACATGAAACAACTACAGATATGAGGTTCAAACATCAATCTCCAGCCCTGGTCCAAAATACTGCATAATTCAAACCCAAACATTTTTCTCAGTAAGATTCAAACTAAATCAGAGGGTCCGAAGCCTCTCTTGTTCCACCTGCTGTCAGCCGCCCACCGTCTCCACACTCACGTAAATCTCATTTAGAAGACATCTTTCTCCCTGTCCCCCTCTCTGCTGCTCTCTACTTTGCTCTGTCCTCTCTTTTTGAATTCAGCGCAGTGTGGGCCCTAGATTTACTCGCTTAACAAATATGGACAGGGAGCCTAAGTGGTTCTTGAAATCTTCCAATGGACTTCAGAGTGCCTGTGCTGCACTTGGTGTCTAAATGTCAGTGTGTGGCATCATGTGTGCTTGGTTGTCTGTTTATGTTTAAATCCATATGTTTATATGTGTGTGACTCTCCTCTGCGCTCACAGACCGCCTCACAGTGAGATGGCATCACAGGCTGGAGTGGCAGTCTGGAAATGAGATAAGGATGTCTGATTCATTGGATCTGACAGGAAATCTATACTCTGCAATGTTTATAATCCAGCCATTACTACATAGCCAAATGAAAGAACAATAATCCAATCATTTACTTCATATTTACCTGAGGCAGATTCTCGCTTTTAGAGGAAAGTGCATTGTGCTGTGACGGAACCTGTAAAACAGCTGATACGGGTCTGGTTTTACACAGAGAGGAGAGTGACCAGCGAAGCAGTGATGCTCTGGCCTCTGGGGAAACTTGTGTCCACAGAAAATGGGCTCCCCTTTGTGTGCTCTTTGGGGTAAGTAGCAAGCATTACTCATCATTAAGACTTCATAGAATTTAGAAAAACTTAATGAAGAAAAATTTAATGAAGCGCGCATTTACAATCAAGAATTAGACAATCAAATGTTGATAAAAGTAAAGCCCCCCCATCTAAATGTTTAACTTCAGTGGTAATGGAAACATGACTTAACAATGGATGGTTGTATGAGCACCCTCATCAGAAACACAACTCCAACTCGCACTTTTATTTTAGTTGTCACCCAGCTACATTTGTACAGTAGTCTTAGGTTCTACGTTTACTAGAAGAGCGTAGCATGGGTTCAGTTACAAGAATGTAATAGAATCTATTACAAGAATGCCCCGAAAAATAATGCTCCCCATAAGCATATTAGAACTCTCTGTTAGGGGTTTACTTATCATAGAGTCTTTTATGGACAGTATGCTCTGCTCCTCATTGTGTAGGAGGGGGAGGTTTATCTTATTTGGAAAAGTGAAGAGGGCCTGCCCTTATCTGTCAATAAACAGTAATTAGATTTTGTGGCCGATAGCGTCGATTGGTTTCTAATCTAGCTGTCGCCCTAGACGTGTGTAATTAAAATCCTGATTGATAAAGGGGCAGAAGCCCGCCCACACCACCACTTTAACAAACCCCACCCCGACCCCTTCAAAAAACAAACAAGAGAGAGATATGAAAGAAGGCCTGAGGAGAAAACTGCACTTCGTATTGATCAGCCCTATCTGCCTTCCTATCAATGCCCTTTCCCCCACAATGGAGAGGCTAGTACAAAGGTTTCCGACGTAAAACTTCATAGTTAATCCTTATCTGCAGATTTAATCTTCCCTTACATTTTCATGATTCTTCCTGAAAAATTACTCAGAATGTGAAATTAACATGCTTATTGTGTAAATTAAGGAAAAACACCCCTTTGGCACTGACAAGTACATTCTATCTATTGTATCAATGGCCCTGTGAAAACTAGACTTACAAATGTGTATCAGTCATTAGACTAATAACAACATACAAGTCAGAGGACTCCTTCTGAGAGTTGCCTGAACACTACCTGAAGACTAACTGTCTCAGGGTCCATGCAGGCGGATAAACAAAAATACAGACAATGTGCTGTTGAAGTTTAGAAAAATAACAAAGCTTAGAAAGTGAAACCAATGGAGAAGAGAGCTGGAC